>JAJGOT010000026.1:1555000-2175000 GCA_022457155.1 Cladopsammia gracilis | reverse complement strand
AAATCGATAAAAATCGATACCATTTTCAGTTGTGACTATCGATTTTATCGATTCCAATCGATTTTCATTGATTATTATCGATTTCTATTAATTAATTTCGATGATGAGTCCTTATATTCCCGTGTCTTAGAACAATGAATGCCAATGAACGTCCCTGCTGTAACAGCGGGGATAACAACATCCAGAGCTACAAGTATGTTTAATAACACCACCACCAACTCTCCATCTGCCTCTGGGATCAATAAATGGTTCTCCTGTTACCGTGCTGTACACGATGTGTAAACAAAGTATAAAATTACATTTCCTTATGAAACATTCAGCTTATGCTGATTCTTTAAGCAAAAAAATATGTTAAAGTGTGCTACCTAGACCACCTACCATTTGATCCATCCGCTATGGGCCATATAAATGGAATAAGCTCTCCCTGAATGTGGCCTAGCTGCCCTCTACTATTGCAAATTTTCAATGCTTGTCCTCTTGATCCGAATTTTAGATAGCATAAAATACTTTCCGACCTCTACATCAAACAAACATTGGTATCCTTTTACAACACAATGAATTTTCATTTTTGCTGTCTCTACGCGGCCGTGCACTACCGATCGAGACATGCTCACAATTGATTACAACTCTGTAATTCGAACCGACTCTATCGTGCTATTGGGGCCCACGCTCTTCTAGTTAATAATCGATAAAAATCGATACTGTTTGGAGTGGAAAAGTTGTGACTATCGATTTTTATCGATTACCGATATTAATCTATAGTAATCAACCGATCTGATCGATTAATATTGATTTATCGATCAGCTTTCCGATGATCGATTTTGATCGATTAGTTACGCCCGGCTAAGTATGACACTCGAGTATTGAGTATTCTGAGACTTCAAACTGTAATTTTTAAGGTCGCTTCGACCTTTTGAGATCAAAGTTTCTGTCTTCTGAGGAAAAACATGATATTTGATTCCTATTCTTGTGCAATCTACACACTGATCATGAGATTTGAACATTGCAAATACCGTATATGAGCTTGTTATTGTTTTCTCTTTATGGAGTGGCTTCCTAATGAAGTCTTTTTCTTTTAGGTTCAACAGCAAAATGTGGAGCCCTTCATTCTGCTCTTTTTCCTGAAAATAGCAGCCAAACAAGAATTACATTTTTATCGCTTGACCTAAAGTATTGGGGCTTGAGGCAGTGAGGGTTTTGTCGTAAATACTAAAAGAAGGAATGACCTACAACCACCTACAACCACCTACAACCATCTACTGCTCAACAATATTCTACAGACATTGCAGGAACTTGATGCGTGAATTAAAAAACAAAATTAGTCTTATTAGCTGGAATTTTCGTCGATTCATCCCGGTTACATTTGCTTTGCTTCCCCTCAAAAAACGAAAGAGAAAATTCTGTAGTACCAGCGAGACGATAAAACAGCATTGTTACAACAAATTTACCGCAGCAATTACTATCTTTTGGATACACTAGTTCCTAGCTTATATTTTTTTCTCATATATTTCTCTTAAATCCTGATTATGTTGCTGCTCACTCGCTACGCTCGTTCCGCAGCAATAATACGCGCGGACATTTTACTCATTGTTCGCATTTTTTCTTGCCCCAGCGGTGCTCGAAAAAATACTACGCAACTCGTAAAATATCCGCGCGTATTATCTGTTAAACCATCGAATATAAGATGTATTTATCTTGCCTTGAAAACTGGAGGCAGTTTCATACATTAGTATCTACCTGTGACGTCAAGTCGTCTTCAGGACCTTTACGTTTATGATCGTCATGCGCAATTGAATTGCCATCGCGGGAAATGGAGAAAATACGGGGTTGTGCGCGCAATTTGCATAAACATTCTACATGTAATTGTAATTTTTTTTGCGAAAGCCTACGCAATAATTTCTTGTGAGCGGCAAAAATGAGTGAACAAGCTGGCGATGTAAGTGACTCGAAGAGAAGAGATTGGGGGACGGAATTTTCCCGTACTTACAAAACTAGTACGGATGTTCACAGTTCACTTTATGTGGGAAAATCTAATCTCAGTAAAATAAAAGCCATATCATGATGATTATATGATGAAAACGAATACAAAAAATGCTCAGTTAGTTTTTGGTTTAATTTATTCATTTTATACAGATATTTACACTAATATAACTTACTGCCATTAGAAGGATATTTTACATCTTTACAAATGATTACCCACTGGTACCGTTTTAACTTATATCTACCTTCTCTATTTATCATATTTATATGTGCATGGCTACTGAGTTTGTTTTAAACTGCCCTTTATAAATAATATAGCAATCAATAACACCAGAAACTTATCACGTAGAACTGTTATGAGCTTCTGGTAACACTAAACACATAAACGCAAGTCATGCAAAAGAAATGTTGGGCGGCTACACGGATTAGCTCCCAAAAACGTACAAGTACACAAAAAATGAACGCCACCTCAGAAAATATTATGAATTATTTTTCATGTTTATAGATCGTTTTCCTCTATTTACTGCAGTTTTTCTTTTCTTGCTTAGCTTGGCTTTGAGAGCAACATCAGAGAAACGATGTTGCAGAGAATGCCAAACTAAACGACTTGCCAAAAGTTTGATGCACGACAATTGTTAATAACCAAGTTATCGGAAAAAGAATATATTGAAAATTAGAGAACTTTGTATACGTCCCGCGATAATTGATGTCCGCCTTAGGGAGGTGTCCGCCTTAATTATAGAGAGTTTAATTACAGATGTAAAAGTGAAATTTGGCGAGAACCAGCCAATAATTTGATGTCCGCCTTAGAGAGGTGTCCGTCTCATTGAGAGTTTTAAATTACAGATGCAGAAGTGAAATTTGGCGAGAACCAGCTAATAATTGATGTCCGCCTTAGAGAAGTGTCCGCCTTACAGAGAGTTTAGTTACAGTCAAACAAGTGAAATTTGGCTGGAACTATCCAATTATTGATGTCCGCCTTAGAGAGGTGTTCGCCTTATAGAGAGTTTAACAAGTGAAATTTGGATGGAACCATCCGACCACTGATGCCTGCCTTAGGTGTCAATCTTACTGTATAAGTGTCATCTTAAAGCGATTCCGATTTCTTCATCCTGTCTGTTGTCCACTAGGTCCTATGGATGCATGTCTCTTCTTAATGTGCCCTGAAATTAATTAGAAGCAGACTCGATTGCATGGGATGAATTTTTGTAGAAGTTTTAGGCACAAATATTATTCAAGCATCTTATTTATTATATATGATGTTTGGTAGAAAATATCGTCGAATATTGAAAGAACACGAAAAAAGGTCGAGGTGGGGATGTGGGCGTTGGAGTTCCTTTCGTGATACATAACTTAGCAAATCTTTCCATTAACGGATCCTGGAAGGAAATAGCGTAGACTGCGAGCAGTCTCTTTCTTTTCCTAATCTTTCTGGGACGCGAGATGCGACGATCGAACGGCGAGCTGTACCCTCCCTCTTCCCTATCCCTCCTCGCTTTTACACCTAATTTGCATAATTATTACATTTCCGCTCGCGCTAAGGGTCTGAGGGAAAAAGACCGACTCCTCGCAGTCTAGAGCTAGGACAGGGCGCATGTTTTTATTTTTCAAGAAATCCGAAAATTTCTGACAGCCCGTTGAGTAGCTACGGAAAAAGCGACTGCAAGATAAAATATGATTACTTAGCACTGGTAACCCAACCAATCAGAAGGCTTGCTTACTCTTTTTCCTGGTGCTCGTGGAATAGCACCTCAGAGGTGCTATGGTGCAAAACATCCATCCTTTAGGAATGAACACTCGTTTTATTCCCTGGTCGGTCTTGAGCTTTATTGTGCGTCCTTCTTTGGTTTTCATGGCTTCCTCTGGTAAAGATATACTCAAGCCGTCTTTTGAATCATCATTGGAGGTGGTGTTATTTATCAAAGCTAAGCAAAAAGTAAGGGCACAGCTTTTGAGACCTAGTAAATAGTATGTGCTGCACTTAGGTAATATATATATATATATATATATATATATAGTCACAAGGCGTTATATGGAAGTGAAGATTGATATTTTTAAAACCATTCACAGGCTATTTACCGTTTCACTTGTTCATATAAGTCTTGAATGCCGTGAGTTTATTTCCATATGACCACCTACAATGCTGGTCAAAAGTGTTGGGACACTTACCAAGATAATAGTGAAATAATCTATCCCCCCACCCCCTTCCCCCAAGCAATGTTGAGTTTTGACGATCGAACGCACATTAATATACAGAAAGACTATTTACCTCAATTTTTCAGCGTTGTTCTGGCGGGAGGGGGAGAGGGTTACGCTCAAATTGCAGCCCAAAAAATAACTATAGCAGTACAACATTATTATTTGGTAATTTTTGGAACGTTTTCACAAGTGTCCCGACTACTGATGACTTCCATGGTAGCTTGGTCGGTAAGGCAATGGATGCACTCTTCCATTAAGATCCAACGTAAACTTTTAACTCCCACCGATGTTAGCGACTTTATTCGATTGTTAAAGCATCCTGAAGTCTTTTGTAACTACGTATGATCCGTCGGTCATGTTTAGAGAAAAGTAAAATGTTTATCGTCATATGATGGGTTTCAGTCGCCACTTATTGACTAAAGTCAAATCTTTTATTATCTTTTTCGTACTAAGTGTGTCAACTCGATGTTAAAATAAAAGCACCCTACGATAGAAATCATATACTTAGCTGTTGTTTCCTTAAACCACCGTCGCTTCTTACCTCGATGTGTGTGTTCCTCAACTAAACTGAGAACTGAAAAGAAAACATCTTGTCACAACCGATGTTTAAAATTTCCTCCCTTTTCAACTTTTTCATCCCAGTGTCAAATCATGAGTCGTTTACAGAAAATAAGCTAATATTAAAAACGATTGACTTTGACACGATCACTGATCCGCAGAAGGAAACGATGAGTTTTTTCACTTTAAGTGGAAATTCGTTTTCGTTTTTTTTTTTTTTTCAATATCTCCAAAATGAAATTTGTGGTTTTTGTTTTCGCTTTAAACTTGAGAAGTCTTCGTAGTGAAACAAAGGAAAGGATTTTAAAGACCTTGAGTCCGCTTACCTTTCTCTATCTTTGTTCTTTTCCTGCTCTCTATAAATAACAATTTTAATATAATGTAATTATTCTATGTACGAATGACAGTGCTTCAAAGGCAGGAAGAATTGTGTTTGGGTGCCCACTAAAGGGACAGATATTGGTGCTTGCTTTTAGCTCAACAAGTAAGTGAAGTCGTATTTCATTTAGGTTGTCTAACTACGGCCCCGTCCACACGTATCCGTTTTCGTTTGAAAACGCAAAAGTTTCTTTCCTTTTTTCAAAATCTCTCCGTCCACACCTAGCGTTTTCGAATCATTTTTGCCTGTCCACACGTATACGCAAAAACACTGAAAACGCTTCAAATGCCTCTAAAGAGCATGCGCGCCACTGATTTTAGCCGAGCCTGCGAGTTGTTTGTAGTTTTCATCGCTTTTATCGCATGCGCAGTGGACTGAATTCGATCTCTTGACGTCATCGTTTCCGAAAAGTTCCGTTTTCGGGTGTCCACACGAGAACGCGAAAACACCGTTTTCAAAAGTTTCCACTTTCGAAAGCGTTTTCAAACGTTTCCGTTTTCGGTGACCGTTTTCATCGGATACGTGTGGACGGGAAGCGAAAACGGAAAAAAACTTTTGCGTTTTCAAACGAAAACGGATACGTGTGGACGGGGCCTAACTGACTGGCTGACTGGCTAGCTAGCGGACTGATTTACTGGCCGACTGGCTCACTGTTGACTGACTGACTGACTGACTGACTGACTGACCGAATGACTGGATGACTGACTGACTGACTGACCGAACGGACTGGCTGGTAAGCTAATCCGTCAGTAAGTCAGTCATGCAGTCAACCCAAGGAGTGACTGACTGACTGACTGACTGACTAACCTATTAGCTCGCTGACTGACAGATTGGGATGGTCTGTCTGGCTGAATGAAATACTGATCATAACTGACAGACTTACAAGCTGACTGACTGACTGATTGACTGACTGAATGACAAAATGACTGGCTGGCGGACTGACTGATTGTCTAACTAATTCCCTGACTGACTGAGTGGCATACTAATTGACTGACTGTCAGCTGTCTGACTGTGTCCATAGTTACAGTAAGTATAATATGGGTCAGGAAAAGAGTAAATATTGTTAGAGGCACTAACCGTGATAAGCCGTCTCCATTTCAATAGATTTCAAAGCTGAAAGAAAATATAAATAGGGCGTTTATAGTAATATTAGTTTGTGTCCAATCGAACGGAATGAACGGGTCATGCACGCGACTTATGCAGCGACTAGGAGAACACTTGAAAGAAATAAGTAAGTGTGTTAAGTATTCCTGACCTGACTCAATGTCTCTTACTTTTCGATCTTCTTCGTCTTCGTCTTCAACGGAACGTAGAACTGTTTAAACAATGAGAAATAAATGCGTCAGTGAACGACAATCTGATATCAGTTAGCAAAATTCAACAAGGCAGCGGTTTCTTCCGTTTAGATTAAAAAACAAAACAGTTCCTCGAAGGGACACCCGAAGTGAACCAATTAAAATAATTCGTACGCCTAAAAACTTACTGACAATAGAGCGGTTTTCAGTTAAGTGTCGTAAAACCAAATCCAAAAAAATTACTCTAGCCAATCACAACAGAGACAGTCCTTCCAATGAACCAATCAGAACATGAAGTACATATAAAAAGCCGGCGCCAAGCGCGGGAAAACGCGAACGAGCAAGTCACGATTGGTTTTGATTTTACTTCTGACTGGTTGAGAAAGTGGTGCAAGATTTTTTAGCCAATAACAAAGCATAGCAATGCAAAACCAAAGCAATTGTGTCAGTTACTTTCGACACTCATTGAAAACCGCTCTATACTTATTCCTGATATGCTTTCATCTTTTACGAGTACCGGCTCATAGCTGCTCTATACTCGGATACTGGTTCCTGGTATTACTTTGCTAAGGAGAAATGTCTGGTTAAAAACGGGTAAGAAAAGTTGAATTCTCAAGGCTGTATGGTGTACCTTTCTTTAAAGATTCCATCGCTAATTGCTTTTGGTGGTCCACAGGAGGTATGTTATCGTCTATTTCCAAAAATGCTGTAAACAGAAATATTTCAGCTAGTAGACAGAGGCACATCTTATAGTCATTATTTTTTTGGGTTCAGTAGGAATCTTGTCATCCCAACTGTTACCTTACTGGGGGAGGGAGGGAGGGAGGGGGGGGGGGGGGGGGGGAGTTAGAGAGTTTGACACGCACAAATACATATATGATCATCCTGTGACTGCATCTTCAAACATGAAGAATATAAAATGACTCAATCGAGTAACACCTTCACGTAAATGGCCTGTTTACACTAAAAAGAAATTTTATCCTATTTTTAACTTATTGTATTGCTTCATTAACCGGTTAAATTTTGGAAATTCACACTATAGCAGCTGTGTTACACTGTGTTACGCTGTGTAGCTACTGCATGTTTACCTTTATTTAGTCTTTCTACCTCCATGCTTGTTCCTTCAAGACTTAGTCTTCTTCCTTCATAACTCCCTCCGCCTTTTAAGCTGTCTGTAAATGTCAGGAAAAACAAAAACAGATTACATATCTACAAAGAAAAAGTTATCTTTGGCATGAAATATCGTGGGTTCTAAACTGAATTTAAGGCCGCGGTTTTTGTTGGGACATATTCAGGTCATTCTTAAATCAGAATACGCTAACAAAACTGTGGTTTTTTTTTTACATTTTCACACAGCAAACATTTTCCAGGTACACATAGTCGATGTAGAGATTTCTTTCCATAAATTACAAGAGGAATAGGTGCAATATTTAGAGGCATTATGTTTTATGTTTATTATATCTTTTTCGTGATCAAATGACTGGCAAAACGTCTTAACGAAATTCGTAATTTCATAAGATACGTAGATGTAATTTTAATTTCATTTATGAAAGAAACGTAAGAAGATACTCTTCAATGAAAAAAGATCGATTCCATTAGTTCGAAAAACTTTCTGGTGGCTGGATTTAGTTCACTTAAATGGGTCAAGGCAACGCCCTGCCTTGTTACCGGTACCAGTACCTGTGAAACAAATCGTGAATTTTAAACAAACAAAAGAAAAAGATAAATAGAAGTTTTAAAACTGCAATATATTTTAAATTATATAACATTAAAGCTATACATTCAAATAAAATGCTTGTAAGATAAAGACACTTTAATCACTGCCATTATCGAAGAGGAGTAACCAAGGCAAGCCTAAATTGGTAACACTTTGAATGAAGGACTATAAAAATAGCTGACGGTGTCCACAACTTTTGTTATTGATATGGTAAGAAAATGTTTTTGGTTATATTCATTATAGTAGCATTAAATCGTCTTGACGTCTTTGGTTACAGTTTCCGTCTTTTTAACCCTCATGGGTCTGTGAAGAAAATTAACGTTAAAATGACATATTCATGAAACAACGACTTGCGTCTTTCAAGAGACAGAGTCTCCTTGTATGACTCGATTCCAACTTTATACTACCTATCCACGCTTTTAGAAGACTGCTTTTTGCTGATATTAAGGCTTACTGTCCCGGCACGTCATCTACGAATAACTAGGTTCACGCATCTTCTTACACACTATAACTAACACAACGTAAGATTTCTTGGCTCAAAACTAATCACAACTCACCTCTTGTCACTTGTATTTTATAGCTGACTACCACTTGCACATAGAGTAGTAAAATGGAGATTAAGTCTGTTGTTCTAAAATTTCTCTCCGTCATGTCCCGCCAGAGAGGTGGTTTATTTTTCAAGCGAAAGAAATAAATACGGTCGTTCTAGCTCTTAATTAGTGACATCGCGTTTCCAGTTAATAATAGCACCGGCAAGTTCGTGAATAATTTAAAAGAAACGTTTAAAAAGTGTCGAGAAATACAAAGTTGAAATTGTCACCATGCATGCATTGAATTCTAGTTGCGTCATATTCGATGTAGTTACTAAAGTGGATGTACTTCTGCAATCAGGGAAATTACGGAAACTGAGTATGGTTGACCTAGTGAGTGAGACTCATTAACGCATTTCAGTCAGCTTAGTCGTACAGTCAATTTCACCGCACTGTGTTGATGGGGTCTTTCAAGCATATTTCGCCAGCTACTTTCTAAATATGGCCGACAGACGAAGCAGCCGATGAAACACTAGAGTGAATCGAAATTAGCTGTAAAAAAGCATGTATATGTTGTGGTTCAAATTTTTCTTTGGTTTAAAATGTTTTAAACCAGTTCAATTTTTTTCCTTTGTCTTAGATTCATTATCATATTCTGAGACAAAGGAAAACAAAAATCAAACTAGTTTGAAAATTTTTAAACCAAAGAAAAATTTGAACCACAACATATATATTCTGCATGCAACAGTCCCATTCAGTCTAATGTTCCATACTAACCGAAATGACATCTTAAAAGCAATACCGCAAGTCGAGTATAAATCAAGCACATGTGAGTGTGGTTGCACAAGTAATCAAACTGAGAATCGACTATAAATATTTTCGTCGTTAATTTTGCGAGGAATGCGAGGTACGAGTATCACAGTCATGACAGCGTCAAGACAACATCTTTTACCACAGGCCGCTTACTTTCTAGAGGTCTCGGTTATTCAAAGAACGTGAATCGCAATTCACTAATAATCCATTTATCCGTATCCAGTGGATGAATTGTAACTGAATCAATAGCGTTCCGCCCAGATGACGTCATATTTGGCAGCATTGCATTGTGGGATCGAAATGCGGACAAATATTTCAAAATGGCTGCCTCGGAAACACCAGTTTTTGCGATTCATGTACATGTTGTGGATAATTGTCGAGTTGTACCCAAGAACAGTGCTTCGTAGCACCTGCTTTTTTCGTAGCTACCTGCATAGTTCTTGAATGTTTGTACGCATTTCAATCCCATGATGCTGCGCGCCAATTTAATTTTTAGAATCTGGGCGGAACGCTATTGGAATATGTTTTATCAGCTGGAATTATCTGCAAGGTAAAGTTATCAGTTCCTTGAACAATCGGGACCGGAATAAAGCTGAATCTGATTTTAAGAAGAAAACATTCGCGTTCAAAAACATTCAAAAGAGCATTTTATTCTTTCATTAAACCGGTTTTTCAGATAAAACACTCTTAGGGTCATAAATAACCTTGTCAGTATTAACTAGAAAAATTATTGAACCAAATGTTCACAAGAGCGGGTTCATTATGAATCAACGCAGTGCAAAGTATCTGTACAACGTCTCAGAGCTGATGACTCCGTACACCATAACATGGTTGGCTTGAACTGAGCTAAGAATCTGAAAGGAAGAAAACCGAACACTGGTGAGAATTTTGTCTCGTAGATACAATGTAGATAGCGATAGCCTAGCGGACTTCTCTTGAAATCGAAGAGCGATTTTCTATTAACTGTCTAGCGGTGATAAACCAAAACCATGCTTACCTTTATCGTCGTCAATCTTTGGTGACACCACTATCTTGCTGCCCTGTACCCTGTCAGGTAGTGGGTCAAGTCTTCGGTGGCCTTCGTCAATGCTCGTACCAATTCGGGTGATTTTTCGTTTTCCTCTGAATGTTGCCTCTGTGCCAAACTCCGACATAGAAATTGCTCTTCTCTCCCATCCATCGCGTCCTCTTGAGTGAATTCCTTATTAAAATAGAGATGAAAGCTAAGAGTGCATGATAATAATACAGTACATATTGTTGACACTTTCCGTATACTTATATAGTTCACATGAGGTAAGGCCTGATGTAGGATGCGTTCCCTTTAACCAATCAAAATCCGGATTGATTCTGCGATCAAAAATTTGATTTGCCGTACCATTGCAATCTGAACGATCCACGTCCGGGGGTGGATCATTCAGATTGTTAAACTAACACACAAACATACAGAGGCCCTTTGCAGAGTGTCCTGGGGATGATGTTCATAATAATACTTCCATTCTCGGGATGTTTTTGTTTTTGCTTATCAGTTTTATGATAGAATGATGGAAGCATTGTTAAATATTAGTCATGCATCTGCTTGCGGTGATTTCCATAAATTAAAGACTCAAACATCAGAAACGTATGCCTTTCATTCGATTTGTTTTTAATTTTAAAATAAACGCACTCCTATTTGGATATACTATAAGCCTCATGCAAGCTGTTAAGCAAAAGTCTGCAACTTTCTGCTGTTCTTAGCCACAAATATCATCCGTTTATATCATCCTACCTACGATATCCAGTACTGAAGGATTGTCTTCTGGGTCATCAGGCATCGCACTTTCATGCGAACGAGCAATGACTAAAATCTTCGGTTCCTCTGCGTCGAAATGCAACTTAAAGGGTCGTTGAGTCCTTGGCAGTATGCAAGGTCCTTCGTAAATCTCTCTGGTATCAAGTTCCGTAACCTTGCCCTGGATAAGGATAACCTACAAGAATATAAAGTAAAAGAAAAAAACTAATAGTCGTGCGGGCTCCATCAGACCGTCATATTTGTTCCGCGTGTTAATTAGAATTAGTCTGTGTTAAACTATTCAACTAGGAAGAGCATTTTCTTTCGGCTTGACATTTTCATTCCATGTTTCTTTTCCGCTTTTTTCACCAGATTTTTTACCCCCGAGTGCTTAAAGGGAATCTCAGCTAGAAAACATATTTCTTCTAGATCATTAGTTCGTGTCATTGTTAAACTGGTTTATGGGTTTTGAGGGTGATTACAAATCATTAACTCTTGAATACTGGCATTTTGTTTCTGCATTTTTTCTTTCAAATTTCCCGCGCGCCGCCATGTTTGTTTTCGCAAATTTTGATGGGAAATTATGACGTCAGTGCGTTGTCGTGAGCTTTCAATACGACGGTTTAAGTCAACATCGCGTAAATTTATAATTATATATATGCTTTTAATTCATTTTTGCCTGAATATTGTACGGTTCTACCGCGAAATCGTCTTCTATAAACTCCGTATTGACATCTTCGACATCGCAATGACGCCATAAATTACCATAAAGAAAACATGGCCTTACGTGGTAAATTTAAACTGAAAAAAGAACACTTCGCATTCAGTAACCAGTTACGGAGATACCGACTAAAAACCTCGGCATGCATGAGTTAAGTATAACCATCATTACGAATACTTTGGATCTAAAACAGTTTTTCAGCCGAGGTTCCCTTTAATAACCTCCCCAACCTCGTGGCAGCTAGGCTATATCACTCTTTTCTGAAACGACCGGCTACAAACAGTCCTACTTCTCAGCAAATAAGTTAAACCAACCTCTTTCATCTGTTCATTACTCCTGAACACAGGATTAGGAACGTTGGGAAAAGTAGCAATACTCGATCGCTCGCACATGACACGGAGTTTGTCTCTTGTCCAATTGTAGTAGGTAGGTACCTCCAAAAGAAGAGGGACAGCTATTCTTACACCACAAACTCTCCACAGACGGTCCACAAGATCAGGATAACGACTCATGGCTTCTTTCATGTCTTCTTTTGTGATATAAAAGGCCTGAAATAAAAATACCTCATGTATGTCAAACCTTTTTCAGATCATTGACTCTATCGTCATCATCATCATCATCATCATCATCATCATCATCATCATCATCATCATCATCATCAGTATCATCGGATTTCCAACTTTCCAGCCCAAGCCTATTGTGGACTTTTGCTTGTCCAAGAAAATAATCAGATCCTTTTGATCAGAATACGGGTACGCGATTGAGTACCAATCAAACCCAGTTTGTAATTTGCTTTAGATAATCACATGTCAAAGCAATCGTATCTGCTGATCAGTAACAAAAACGAAGCGAGAGTTTCAGAAACGTCACTGGCTTGAAATTCGAAAGTCACGTACTCGTATTTAATCTACTACTAGATTCATACTCGAATCCAACGGTCCCTAATGACACATCTGAGACAGAGGCCAATACCTGAACTGAAGACTCGCAAGTGCAGGAGGAGTTTCTTTTAGAGGACGTAAGTAGGCCCATCTCACCAATCAGGTTACCAGTAGAAATGTAATCAGTAGTGACTATCATTTCTCCTACGTCTGGCTCCTCGCCATCCATGTAATTACTCTTTGCTACTGATACGCCTATCATCTACAACAAATTGGCAGTGGAAGGTCTGTTACTGGCGGTATGATGAGACCTTGGAAATAATTTATTCTGAGAAACAGACGCTTGGTCATGAAATGAAGAAATGACCCTCGCAATAATAAGCGCAATTGTGAAAATAATCAAGGTTTTGAACAGGATTTGAATTTTGAGCTTCGCGTTACCGGTGCGATTCTCTCACCGTCTGAGCTATGAAAGCCGTAAATTGTGAGTTCATGATATACACAATGTTAAATGCAAAAAAGGGAAGAAAAGAAACTAGTTCCTAGCCGTCTTGGTCTCGCATGAAACGGAAACAAATCAGTTTCTTCGTTCATAGTTTTGTATGGTAAAATTGTCGTCAGTTAAACGTTTTTGTATACCACTTTAAATGGAATTTCAAGAATTATTAGAAATCTTTGAGATTTAATGTTTTCAAAGCTAAATACACTAAGCCGTAGTATTGTTGTAGTATTTTTACCTTCACCATTCCAGAAACAATCAAGTATATACCCGTCACGTCTTCTCCCTGCCTTGTTATAGTTTCACCAGCTTCGAATAACTTGATACGAGAAGCGTTGGTGATAAATTCGACCGCTTCTGGTGTCATTCCTTCAAGCCACACCACATTACGGAGCAACTCCAAGGGCTTCTGAGGTTGAATGGAGGCTGGAGCACTCAGCTGTCTCTTCATCTTTACTTCAACGATCTGTCAATAGAAGATCGAGCCAAAATATTAACAACCTACGCTTTTTTCCCTGGTTAACGTTTTCATTGTAAAAGAGCAACAAACCTCATAAAAGAAAACGTATTTTGACCAATACCGTTAATTACCAAGCGAAAAAGCATGAAGTCCAAATTAAGATGAGGTAGTCTAGGATTCGACTCAATAAATAGAGAGAAAACTACCAAATGATAAGGAAGGTAGTGAAATAAAAGTGGTTACTTTTGACATTATTATTTATTACAAGTTCGTAGATTAATGCACCAGCTCGGATGACACAAAAATATTCTTTACCGATTCCAGTTTCCCCGCCTCAGCCTCATCCAACAATCCGCCTCCCTTGAGCTCGTGAATGACGTCGCGGGCGTTGTTCAAAATGGTGCGAATTGCTTGCCGGGTTTTCACTGAGATTGCAATTCCTGGGTGTTCACGTTGCAGCATACCTGGAAATGGTTTAATGAAATTGTGTGAATATATGTTGTAAAGAATGGACCATGGAAGAGAACAAGACAGCTTTTGTCATCGTAGGGCCGTATAAGCCACACACAATTCTTTGTCTACTGGTGTCCCAAGGATCGAAGCCGAAATATTAGACCCAATATCCCTAATTTTAGTAGCTTCTTGTTTAGACTGACTATCATCATGTATACGCTACGTATTTTCCTGTTATGGAGCTGGTCAGTCTAAACAATATTCATTGAAATATAGCCGCTCTAATTTCATGGGAGCAAGATTTTTTGACAAAAACAATATCATAAAGTCCAAAAAAACCTGATTTACTACAAGCACAGGTACTTTGAACTCCAAGCGCAGCTACTTTTGAACATCAGTAACGCAAGCAATCTCGTTCTCAGAGGATGCGTTCCTTTTGGACAGCACCGAAGAACCCGAAGCACCTAGACTCAGGCTGCCAGTCGTCCTTCGTTTCTCTCAGGAACAGTCGAAGGGGCAATCACGCGAGCGAGCGCGAAAATCGTGTGTCCTCGCCACACGATTTTGGCGCTCGCTCGCGTGATTGCCCTCTCGACTATTCCTGAGAGAAAAGAAGGACTACTCGTACTCTACGAAGCACTGTGAATGTTGCATACCCTGACAAGCCGGATAAGATGCGCTTATATACCATTTACAATTTATACCATCCGGTTGGAAATACCATGCATAAACAATGAATGATTAACTTGACCATGTGGAATAAGAAAACTTTTCAAAGTGTATCCAAATCAGTTGTAAAGACTAAAAAGAGTTGAAAGATTGTGTCAACCCAACCGACAGCCTAAAATTTCTGAATCGTTCCAAACGGAATGACGTGAACCATTGCGTTTTCATTTTTGTACATGACATTCGGAATAAATCCAAGCTTAAAAGGGATCACATTTAGTTAAGAAGGAAGGTGAAGGCTATAACTTGTTATAGACAAGTAATCCGGGAAGTAAGCAAAACTAATAAAAAAGAAAACTGCTTCATTTACCGAGGCTTTTCACAACATTTAAACGGTTCTGTTCTGACTTTTGCTTCAAATCCTTTGCGATCCTTTTATCCACCACCATGTGATCAATCAGCTTGATGACTTCTTCCTCAGCGATAATGTACCCCTTACCGATGTCATATCCAAAGCTTAACTGGCGGTTGATGATGTTGTTCACAAAGTCTATCAATTTTGGAAGAACAGCCTTTAGGGAGAAAGTCAAATGCCACATGTTAGGTTTACGTAACGACTGCTAAATTTAAAAATAAACCGTACGCCTGAGCGCCAGTTTATGGAGTTAAATACCAATGAATGAATCGAATAACTGTATTAAAAACAGTTCTCAAACCCCCAATCAACCAGCTATAATCCCGCGCTTTTCACCATGTTTTCAAAGAACTATATAATAGTTCTTTGTTTCAAATATAATAATTTTCCAATGTCTGCCTGTCGTTTGCCGCGATTGTCTAGTCGCTGGGACCCTGCGAATTCTGGTCTCGGTTTACGTTTTTTTCTTTTTTGAAGGGATTTTAGTACAAAATTCTTTTTATGACATTACATATTAGAACGTTTGCCGGTAAGCCGGTTTTAATAAGATAATTAGTTCAGTAACATGCTAATGAGCTCTTTTATACCCATCTACATGTAGGTTTATGAGCGAAAATAATGCCTCTGCACGTGCATTTTACATTGTGGTACATTTTTTTTGCATGCAAAACAACAACGTCAAATAATCAAATTATAGGTTTTGTGGAGAACGTGAACACACGAACTTGAAAGCCGCTCCTACAAATTAAGATCCTGCATAATCCAGTCACGTTCGACAAACTAAACAACTTGGAACAAGTGCAAAATAGTTTAAAATAGCACACATCCTTTTTTCAAGTGACGTTTTCCTTAGTGTTGCCGTCGTCGTTGCTTAAGCTCCTTCCAGTTTAAAAGAAGTCACCGCATAAGAATGTTAAAAGCTCATTAGCATACGTTTAGCAAGTTACTGAACTCATTATCATATTAAAACCGGCTTACGGGCAAACGTAATAATAAAAATATTGTTTTTGACTAAAATACAAAGTTGTCGTTTTCATCGTCAAACCTATACAGCATATGAAATTTTTCTAATTCGTAATATTTAACGTACACCATCACAAAAGTAAAATGTTTCACTAAGCCATTGTGGGCACGTTTTTAGACTACCAAAAATTAAGCGAGGGAGCTTAAAGTTATGAACATTGTGTTCTTCGTAAACATTGAAAAAATTCATTAGAAACGTTACGCGCGCGGTAATCGATAAGATCACCTACCTTGAACAGCCTTAACAGACGTCCCATTCTTAGTACTCTAAACACTTTGGCCACTTTTAGAATAGATGGAGAGAAGCTCCCTGTGCCTTTGTCGACCGCCTGGTCAATCACGATATCAATGAGGGACAATATAACTATAAACAGATCAAGCAGGTTCCAGTAATCTTTGAAGTAGAAACGCCGAAAGGCCAGAGCCTGTCGTAACAAAAAAGATATAGAAACATTTTAAAATTTGTATCAAAAGTTCTAATTTTACATTATTAAAAACATCGGCTACAAGCTCTACGAACAGAGAATAACATACAATCTTTCCAAAGACGTAAAAGAACTAATTTTTGAAACAAATTGTATAAAAGTGCGGAAAATGTCGATCTATGCAAGTGCTAGTAGTTGCAGATGTGTTTCTTTAAAATGCATGTTCTATTAAAGTTATAAATCTCACAGTTTATCTTTCTATTAAAGGAGAAAAAGAGCAAGATAAACAATAGCTTTGTTAATAACATTCGGTTGGGAAACTTATGCTATGTCTGCGATCTTTTGCATCATGTTGCATCTGCCTTGCGGGAAATCTGGGCGAGGTTAACATAGTTGGTTGCATCGAACTCCATCAATTTAAGAAAATGTTTTACTTAGAGCGCATCGGTTCTTTTGGAAGCATTCTGATTATTTCTATTATGACAACTAAGAATATATATTCCTGCTTATCCGATAGAAAATTAATGGCAATGCACTTAACACTCCAGTTTGCACGTTAATTCTGGGACACGCTATCCAAAATATAAATATGTCAAGTAAAAAATGCAAAGACCTTCCACACTGCCTCAGCGACGTAAATGGAGCAGTAAACATAATTGATGGTGGTCAAAGTATTCATGTAAGGAGCATCGTCGTCTGAGGCGAGTTCCAAGATAATCGGCGCCATGTTGAGAATGATCAGTGAATTCATGACGATGTCAAACGATACGTGTGCAGCCACGCTGTACATAAAGGACAGAACCTTGTTACTTGGCGGAGGTATTCGTTCAGTCGGCTTGAGATGTTTCATCTGTTCCAGTTTATCTTTCTATACCGGGAAAAAGAACAATGGCATTGTTTATTACGTCATCATCATCATCATCATCGTCATCATTATTATCATCATCCTCATTGACAGGCAAATAAAATTGTAGACGATTATGTTTCCTTTCTTTTTAAAATCACAAACTTCCCAGCAGAAAATATCAGTCATCCCGAATCGAAAAAAGTTATTCTCATAAAATACAAAAAATTACCAATCCGAAAATTAAAACTAAAGTCAGTGTGTTGAGATAATAAAAGTAACTTACGACTTTTTGAAGAGAAGGTGGCACTCTCCAGTACGGCTGCAAGTCATCCATTTCAATAAAACTGTAAATAGAAAACGACGTCAATCTAAAAACGATGGTCTCTGCAATAAATAAATACCACAGAGGTGCTAAAGATAATAGATAAACTGGCCTTTCAGGTATCCAAAAATAATGTATGTTATGACATCTGAAACTTTTTTAGAGCACTCTTGTAAGCGATCAGCTCCCCTGAGCGACCACCCTCAGGAAACCCCTTTTAACTTCTTGCTAATTAAAACCCTGTGTTAAAAGCTCCTGTAAGCCGTGAGCGACCGCTGCCACTTTTAATATCTAATAAGTAGGCTTTTACTTTGTTTTTAATGCCCTGTAAAAGAACCACTGCGATAGTTGTAACTGTGAGGTTAAAATTCCATCGTCTCTTCAGAAACAGCAGTTGTTAGCTCTCTTTGTTGTGTTTCAAACATTTTGAGGGACAATTCAGAGAAAAAAAAAACAGGGAGAAAAATTGGTTCATTCTATATAGCTATGCAGGAGTAGACCTGTACACTGCAGTATCAGTAGTATCAGAAACGCAACTCTGTGGTCCTTTTGAAGTGTTGCAAGCTCCCATAGGCTTAGGGACCAATTTCAAACTTTTTGGTGGGTGTTCGCTTATAAGAATATCTTCTCGTAAGTGACCAGCTCTACTAGTACAACCACTTCAATTGTACTAGGTACGTGTAGTTTTACCTCTGTTCCTCGTCCATGGCAGTATCGGCCAGATTGATCAAGGCCTGCACTGCTTCACGGGACAACATGCCATGCTCGAACTGCTTCCAGTAGCTGACTTTAAGTGCCTTTATCAAACGCACTCTACCATCGTTAGTCATCTCGGCGAATTCTTTGGCCGATGGTTCATTGGGAACGCTGCTTTCACAGTTTGGACAAGTACTTAGGCGAACTAGCAAAGGCGTTTCTTCCGCTTGCTGAGAAGACAAATATTGGCGTGCACCTTTAGCGAATAAACCTATCTAACCTAGATTTATCCGTGCGATCAGTACACCTTTCTAGGTAGATGACCATTTAGTACTCGTTTTACTTCTTTAGGAAAGTGTGTCAAGTGTTTTGTGAATGACATGGCAGTCCAACTGAATTTATTGCACGTTTTTCATGGAGTAGGAAGCTGATGAGGTCTTTGTGGAATAACACTTCGTAAATTGAACAATCAAATTTGTTTCGGGGCCGGCACTTATTTGTGAGGAGCCCTACACCAAAAACGTTTTCAAAACCGTACAAAAAATCATATTATAATATTTCTCTAGTACTCAAACGGGTTCATTAGCTCCCAAAACGCTATATTTTTGGATATTTTTGTCATCATAATCTCAAATACCTTACTTCGACATGTCGATTCCATTTGCTCTTACGAAGCATTAATTATGTTTTCTTTGCTATAACACGAAGAAACACTGATAAAGCAAGATTCCTACCCCGCCAGCGTCTATTTCCATGTAAGGGTTGTGAATCTCGCAGTCCCTTTCAGCCATATCCCAGTCGGCGTCAGCCAGAAACCTGTCTGCTTTCAGCATGGTAAGCGTGCGCTGATTGCTTTCCTTTATCTGGTTCACGGCATTAGCCATGGCAATTTTCTTCGTGTCGGAGATGTCACTCATTCCGAGTTTCTCCAGCAACTTTTTCATCGTTGTGGCGTTGACAAGAAGAGTGAACATCACAATGCCAGCCGTGTGGGCTAAAACCTGATAAAACACGAATAGGGCATAACATCACTTTAGACCCCATTGTAACAAGAAGCAAGACGAGATACGAACACCGGACCTTTAACGCCAAAGTCAAATCTTGAGTCCTTTAGGGCAGTTTTCAATTGAGTGTCGTAAAATCAACTCTGGCCAAACACAACAGACGCAGACAATCCAATGAACCAATTGGAGCTCGAAGCTAAATACACGTCGCCGTCGCGGCCAAGCGCGGGACAACGCGTGCGAGTTAATCCTGATTAGTTTTTGTTTTAATTCTGATTGGTACGTTGAGAAAGTAGCGAGAGATTTTTAAGCGAATGCAATACAAAAAAAAAAAAAACAAAGCAATCGCGAAATTACTTTCGACACTCAATAAGAAACAGCTCTAATACGACATTTGTAACTTTGAGTTTGATGGAAGAAACTATGACCATTCAAATGAAAACTTCTATATAGTACTTGCCGATTATGATGTTTAGTTGTCAATAATCGCAAAATGAAATCTGGACAACCGCTTTAATAACTTTTGAATTTAAGCGGTTTTGACAGTAAAAGGTTTCTATGTTGTTTGGCTTATAAATAAAGAAATGAAACAACCACACCCAAGAAACAAGGGGCATTGAAATGGCATGCCTCACCTTTCCTCCAATGAGAGGATGATCAATATACACCTGCAGCGCTAGAGCCAGTCCTACGGCTCCTCTCAGTCCACCCCAGGCCGCTACCACAGCGCTCTGCCATGAAAGGCCGTATCCGATCCGCATAAGAATGGGACTGAATGTCATCATAACTAAACCCCTGCAAAATAGAGTGATTTTCAATTGAGTGTCGTAAAACCAAAACGAAAGTAATTACTCTGACCAATCACAGCAGTCGTAAACAATCCAATGAACCAATCAGAGCTTGAAGCAATTACATGTCGGCGGCGCCAAGCGCGGGAAAACGCGTGCGAGCAATGTCACGATTGGTTTTGGTTTTACTTCTGATTGGTCGAGAAAGTGGCGCGAGATTTTTTAGCCGATCACAAAGCGTAGCAATGCAAAACCAAAGCAATTGTGTAATTACTTTCGACGCTCAATTGAAAACTGAAAGACAGAAACAAATGAATTGAAAATGAAATTAAATAGACTGTATACTGTATACGTAGCTTGCTCATGACCTCGACGTTAACGTGACCGCCGTTAGGCGTTTACGTGTCAAGAGATTTATCCTGGCCGAATCACGTAGATGCAATAGTAAATAAAGCAAACAAAGTGCTGGGCCTATTAAAGCGTACAGTTGAACCGAAAGAAATTTTCTCCATGCTTTACAAGTCATTGGTGAGTCCTAGTATATGCTTGCCAGTATGGTCACCTTACCTAGCTACCGAAAAAGTACAACTAAGATTGCTCTTGGTCAAAAACCCCGTGAGATGTCATACGAAGAACGATGCAAATTGCTAAACTGGAACACACTTCAACATCGAAGAGAGTTTCTGTTCTTAGAAGAATGTTATAACACAGTATTCGGACTGAATGGTGTAGACTTTAATGATTATTTCGAGTATTGTAAAAGTAAAATCGCTAGAGCTAACCATCCGTATAAGATCCAAACGAAGTCAGCAAGAGTTAATTCCTTGAAGTGCTCCTTCTTTGTAAGAATTATCAAAGACTGGAACAATTTACCAAACCATCTATTTCGACATGATATCGACATCAATAGATTTTAAAACGAGTTTAAAAAGTGGATGAACATCAACTGATTACATATTTATACATTATATTTTTCTGCCGCTTCAGGGCCTGATGTTCGTATTTAAATTTTTAGATTTTAGATTTTCTATAAACATTATTAACCATTTGGTATCTGTATTATATATTTTTTTGGTTTATTAATTTAGTTAGTTTGTTAGTTAATTAGGGGACCTCAAATACTCAAGCATGTTAAGGCATGGTTCGTCCCTTGGTGTAGACCCTCCGCGAAGTAACTTCATTTTTCCTTTGTAAGTGATGTTTTTTTAGCCCTAACAATCACAAAAGTGTACATCAAACTGGATTTAGCGTCCTTTAATTCCTCAAGGTTTAATTATTGTGGTCACGTGTCTGATGACGTCATAATTTGGACAAAAATGAAACTTCAAATGGGGTAAGGATGGTTAACTTTGGCTAAGAGAAAATCATACGCAATTTTTTGCCTTGACGCATAAAGACTATCCCTGGCCGGAATGGACAACTTTTTTATTTTATTAACAAGATATCAAGAGTCAAAATATGTCACGTGACCTCTTCTATAAAATAACCCTTTAACTGTAAATCATAGTCAACCATTCTGGCCAGATTCATATAAGGGAGACCCATACAAATACATTTACGGTTCAATTTATATCCATCATATGCCATCTCGGCACCCCATTTTCAATTTTCTTTTTGTGTAATAAAACAATGGTAACAAGTCACGTGATGCAAATATTCGACATTTAAAGCAAACAGTGGTTTAAGTGCTGCTGCTAAGTTTAAGCCTGTTTAGTTAAATCATCTCAAAGTTACGATCGTTTTCAGATTTTATGCAAATTAGGCTCTGAAGCATGCCTTAACATGCTTGAGTAGGGATAACCTCACGGTCCTCCTTTTTAAATACTGTAATACTGCATGTTTGTATTTGTATTTGAATAAAGTATTATGGGCATTTTTCTATTTAAAACAGAGTGATTCAAATAGAATCAATCAGAAAATTGTTTGAGTTTTTAAAACAAGCTGAAATTAATTCCGGATTCGCATTAATGAATAAAATACTTCACAAACAAGATCATTTTCTCTTGTTACAAATAAGGTAACACCCGGATTTCTTTCTATTCTATTATGTAATAATTTCTTAAAAGGGCTTCAGTCAAGGGGAGTATTTGTTTTAAATGCAAACCTTATCACGGTAATTCCAAGATAATCCACCACCAGAAGAAATAAATCATACTCATCCAAACTGTTCAGTGCTTTTTCCATGATGACAACACCGACCATGATAAAAATTAGCGTGTTGGCAAGGTACGCCAGCATCTCCCAGAACCTAATTAAAATTGAAATATTGTTATCGTCATATAGGAAAGGAATTATTATATGACTGGGGCAAGGAAAACACGTAGCGACAACCATTTATCCTAATTTGAGATGTCTATTAAAATATTTACCTATGTAAGAAAACTTCGACTTCTGGACTAATGCTTGTCTTTAGTGCGTTAATCTGGATCCCTAACATAACTACAGCAATCACACCAGATATTCCTAGCACCTCCTCTCCGATGTAGAATGTCAAGTAAGTACTTGCTAAGGTAATGGTGATTTCTACCAGCGCATCGTTGAACACATGCTGGAGCCAAAAAACAGTAACTCTTCCGGCCACCAGACCGAAGAAGAATCCTCCAAGAGTAACACGAGGGAAGTATAAACCAATTTCGGTTGCTAAATGTAAAAAGAAAGGAGAAGAATTATTTCCACCACCACCACCACCTCAAATGAGTGCCCAAACGAAGGACGTTTGTAGGACGACAGAAGGGGCAGGGTGATTGAATGTGTCCCTTATGAGGGTACTTCCATATTATTCAAACGGGAAAGGAAACATTCCCGTGTGACGTTCAAATGTTTTACGACCGGTAGTCTCCCCTTCGTGTTTTAAATTCTTCCACATTGTTGGTCCATTTTAGGTGCTAAAAGTATACCTTAGTTAAGTAAAAATAATGGTATTAGTATTAGTCAGCCAGTATTATCAAGAGGAAAATTTGGAAGAAAATCTGGTCGACAATCTTTTTAATTTTCAGTGGTTAAATAGCGAATAAACTGTATAGTTTCTTACCAGTCATTGAAGAAAATGCCAGGTTGAAAAATATTTTGTATAGCACAATCGCCATACCGTCGTTCAGCAACGATTCACCTTCTATGATAGTAGACAACTGCTTACTTGTCCCTATGAAGAGAAGTAAATCCGTCAGCAGTTAAGTCAGTGAACGAACTTTTAATATTTCAGTTGAACTTAGCAATATGCAATACTAGAAATACCATATTTATAATTTCCTCTTTTTACTTCCCGCTCCCAATTTTAAGCCCCCTCCCCCCCCCCCAGTAAATAAAGAAGAAAGAAAAGAAAGACAGACAGACAGACAGACAGACAGACAGACAGAAAGGAAGGAAGAAAGAAAGAAAGAAAGAAAGAAAGAAGGAAAGAAAGAAAGAAAGAAAGAAAGAAACGAAGAAAGAAAGAAAGAAAGAAAGAAAGAAAGAGAGAGAGAAAGAAAGAAAGAACTTGGACATCAATTTTCTGCTATATCTTCTTATGCTGTTGCAAAGTATTTGTTATGCAAACGATTTAGCTCAACATTTTCTAAGGTAATCTTGCAGTATCTGCTTTATATAATGCATTAAATGCATGAAGGCTTGTGTTAACAGTGAATAGAAATCAGTGGTGTTGATATATATTTGGTAAACACAGGACTTATTAAAATTAATAAGTACCTTTCCTCATGATCAGTTAAGCCCCTTCCTATAAGACCCCTA
The DNA here is from genome assembly GCA_022457155.1 of Cladopsammia gracilis. Lineage (NCBI taxonomy): Eukaryota > Metazoa > Cnidaria > Anthozoa > Scleractinia > Dendrophylliidae > Cladopsammia > Cladopsammia gracilis. Next base: position 2,150,832 of record JAJGOT010000026.1, on the reverse strand, counting down.
TCCCCTTTGCTAGACACAGATTTTATAAACCTTAGCAGAGGACTTATAATAGAGAGAATAAGCTACTTGAAAATTTAATACATATTTTTATACATTGTAGTCACTATCTGTCTTCTCATTGGTTAAGAGCCTACAGTTAATTCTGGAAATTAGCTCACCGCTATAAAATGAATAATAAAACTATTAGATTCGGTTTTTGTGATATCCGGAATGATCAAGGCCAAGGTTAGCCTGTTCCAGGCATTTTTCTCGCTCACTTTTCTTCACGCCTTCCCCAACTATTAGCGCTTTTCCCCGACTATCTGAACGCCTGGAACAGGCTAGGTCAAGGTAAGTGTTTCGGCTTCGGCTGATAACAGCTGATAACACTTACCGAATCTCTATCACAAAAACCTCATCCAATAATTGTTTATAAACAGGTTGTCCTTACTAACAATCTATAGTAGCCTGTGTACAGCCGCCCCCTCCCATGAAGAAAAGGGGGTGGCTGTACACAGGCTAAATCTGTCTTCATAGATGAATAAAATCCTTCGTCACTTACCCAGGTCATTTAGCAGGGCTACTACTGCGACCGGATCGGTAGCACTAACTATTGAACCAAATAGTAGGGCCTCCAACCAGGTCCAGTGATAATCCACAAATATCATTTTGGCCATCACACCAGAGAGAGCTGTAGCTACAGCTAAGCCAAACACAGCAAGCAAGACAACCTGCCAGAACATCTTGTAAAATATATGAACATCCATGGCAAAAGCGGATTCAAATAAAAGTACGGGTAAAAAAGTTGTGAGTATAAGGTGAGGGTCGTGGCTGGCCATAGCTGTGTACCTGAAGAAAACAAAAACATGGTAATTTATTCATTTAAAAACATCCTTAGGGTCCAATAATTAGTGGGACAGTAAGTTACATTCAACATTGTTTTAGACAAAATGATCTTACTTTTGTAACCCTGGAACTGCCCCTGAAATTGCCCCAAAACCAAGTCCGAGAACAATTAAAACGACAGTATAAGGAATGGGCCATCCTTTCATCAATTGGCGAACAATAGCTGAAAGGAAAAAGCCAAGAAAACGTTTAAAACTATAAGCTTATGTCAACAAACCAAGAGCGTATGGTAACGCAAAATGAATGAAAATAACTTGAACCTAACCTCCAATAGTACATGACATAAAGATGAATAAGATTGCGTACGGACGCGGGTGCTTATCAGGAATATCATGTGATCTACGATCATGCAAAAATGTCATATTAGGTGACGAAAAATGCGAATCCATTTTTCGCACAATATTTCAAAACCTTTCCGGTCTCAAATCAGAGCTATCAGCGATCAACCATCATTTTCAACCAACTTCCAGGTCATGTAGAGTTGCTGAGAGCAAAGCACAATGCATTTCCTAACAGAGTCATACTTTATCAATTCTGAACTGCTGATTTCTTTGTCATTTTGAAGGAAAAGAAAAAATTACTACAATATTTCTCTTTGGTGTAAGAGGCTGACGTAGTCGGCGAGTGACCGCGGCGTCAAATTTTCGCGGGCTTTTGGTTCAAAGTCCGTTGATCCCCGCTGATCACCAACAATGCCCAGCACAGGTCTACCATCCTCTGATTAGGTGAATGTGCTTGTTTGAGGATCGATCAATTCAACAAACAAGTTCTAGTTATAGAGGATAAATAAAATATATAAACCAAATAAAATGAAACAAAACACTAAAGGTCGGCACACACGAGGGGACCAGTCCCAGGGACCGGTCGCAGGGACTGGTCCCCTGTCGGAGTTTACACGATGGGACGAGTCGCGGGGACCAGTCCCTTGAAAGGGGTAATACGCTGGGACCTTTTCACAGCAAGATAGCAGCATTTATGACGATTTTTAAAAAAGAATATCGCTTTATGGAGATGGGAAAAGAGCAATTTTCAACAGAACCAAATTTACTAAATTAACCGCTGAAAGTATATCAGTCAGCTCTGAGCGTTACTGGACAAACTGTGTTCACCATGGAGTGTTGACAGTGTTCGTAATCTCCTATTTCGACCATATTTCGATATTTCGACATCGTCAACACATGTATCGTCCCCGGTATCGTGAACACTTTCACGTCCCTCAGCCGCCATCTTGAAACGGAGAACGTACAGAATTATGGGAGCTTAAAATGCTGATCAGCGATTGGTTCATTTTTATTTCGTCGCAGGGACCAAGCAAAATCCCTGGGACTGGTCCCACGAATTCAAACCAGTTTGAATTTGTGGGACCAGTTGCGGGGACCAAAATTCAGTCCCTGCGACTAGATTTTTGCCGAAAATTAGCAGTTCACACGGAGGGATTTGGTCCCCGGGACTAGTCGCAGGGACTGGTCGCAGGGACTAGTACCCTCGTGTGTCCCGACCTTAAATAATGTCTGCACGTTCAGTTTTCCTTGGTTGTGCGGTGTTTGTTTTGGCGTTTTTGACCTTGAGAAACCGCTGTCGTAAGTCTAAAATTACCTGGACAAGCACAGGACAACAAACAGAACAATACAAGGTGTATTGACTTAAATATGTTTATGAAAAACTGCTCTTGTTTATTAGCATTAAATCAAAGACTTAATCACCAAAATAATTGAACAAAACAACGTGTTTAAACTTTCAAGTGAGTGTTTTTATTTCAATTTTTTAATTTCATTTTACGGAGGATGGTGAACCTGTGCTATTTCGAGTCACTGCTAGTTTGTTTGTTTTTATCTGAAAAAATTTCCCTGATTTAATTTACATGTCACTCTGAAAAGGCCTCAGAAGCTGTTTATTGACTGATACAGAACCAGAAAATATCATCTGTGACGGCAGGAGCCTAATCGGGCTCCTGCTGACGGTCAATCGGATGTCGAATTTTACAAACGGAAGATGGTAATCCTGTGCTATCTCGAGTTACAGTTAAATTTTTTAAATCTGAAAGAATCGCCGTTTATAAATTTATACGTCTTTCAGAGTCTATAAGTTCCGTATTTGGTTCATCTAAATTAAACCAGGAAGTAAATTGTGACCTTTTCCGCCGCCAGAAACCATCCGTTCTATCTTAAGACTCGAAAGCTGAAGATAAAACAACTAACTCAAGATTTTAAAATAAATTCAATTATATCACACAAAAGTAAGCGGCTCCAACTGGAGCTGTCAATCTTAAAAAAAAACTAAACAAAAAATACAGTAGATCTTTTGATTCTTTGATACGTTTTGATCGCTCCGAGTGGGCCGGAAATAGGTGCGATCTCGCTCAAACTGACCTGGGGCGAGACTAACCAGTCGAAACGCAAAACAATATGGCCGCTCGGCCTGTCAAACAACTAGTGAACAAATACTGATTGATTTGTGAATGAAGGCAGGCATTTTTGCACTCACCCAGACAACATGGGAAAAGAGCAAGACCTTCTGCAAGCTGCAAAGAGTGGAAATGTCGCACACATTGAGAGAATTCTCGGGCACAAGGCTAGAAAGTCTGGAATTCAGAGGTAAGCTTACGTATGGGCAGGAAATATGTCAGGAACTTAGGTGTTCTTTTGCATGAATAAAACACGACAATATTGTTTGTGATTTTGCAGTCTTATGAGCAGAACAGTAAATCCTAATCATCAAGACGAGCTTGGGAATACTCCACTTCATTATGCAGCGCTAAATGGCCACAGGTAACACTATTAAATTAGCGTAAATAATTTGTTAAGATTTCACATAATTTACTGGCTTGCATGCAGCTACTACACGTAGTACCGATATGGGAACCCTAACATGTAGCTACTTTGTAGTGTGAATACTCTCAGTTGCTCTTAGGGGTTGGAGAGGTGAGCTCGTTTAACTATTTTGGAATAATTTGGAGATTTCTTTTCCCAAAAGTCATTTAATAAAACCGATCATGAAGCCTAATAATCCAATCCAATTCCTTTGCTTGTTATGTCTGTATGTCCACAGGTAACCAAAGCTTAAGGAGTGCAGCCCTGTCAAAATGTGCCGGTAGCCGGCAATTTTGCCGCCCACAGTCAATTATTTGCTGTCTACTTCACACTGGAGTTCACAAATCATGAATAATAACAAAATACATCTCTAGCCCTTACTGCCTACTACAGTACAGTGTACTTCTGTTACCCTGCCTACCACTACAAAACATTCTGAAAGGGCTGGAGTGACTGAAAATCAATTAAAGTATTTGAAATTATAGTACATAATATTTTGCTTAAATTTGCTTTCTCCTTGCAATGCCTTTCTGGAAAGTAGAGTGGCTGAATTAGTTATGTGTGTGTGATCAAAGATCATGCGAGGAATAAACCTCTCTTCAAACAGTTTTGTAATATACCTCCTAGGTCACTTCTACATACGGGGGGTGACAACTCTAACAAACGCTGTTTCAGCAATACTGTGTGGAACTGAAAGTTGTCCCGAAAATTTGGAATACCTTCCCGATTTTTTCGGAGACATTCTCGCAAAAATGTCAAACTTCCCGAAATTTTAACAACATTATCTCATGTTTCCCCGAAAATTTTTCGAGTCTCCCGATTCCCGGCAAAATCTTCAGATTCCCGGAAGAATTTTGTTTTTCTCCCGAAACAGGCCTTCTTAGAGTTGTCACCCCCCGTTCTACATTATGACCTACTCTTTTTAACTTGTGAATATGCAAAGCGTTAAACAAGTTGCAGCATTTGGCTAGAAACTTCACACGATTAAGTGATTGATCGCTCACTTAATCAATTGCTTGCTTGCTCGACTGCTCGCTCAATTGCTTGCTCGATCGGCTGTAAACATTGAGCCCATGATAATTATTTAATGGACACCTGTCTTACCCATGCAGATGGCCTTATAGGGAGGGGAGGGTGGGGAATTGGACACAGGGTGGGGAGTCAGTGGAGCAAAACACCTAGGAGAGGGGGGTGTGGGTGAACATTGAGCCTGCAATATGTAATGGTCACCTGTCTTACCCATGGGATCAGCATTAGAGGGAGGGGAGGGTGGGGAGTTGGACAGAAGGGGGAGGGAGTTAGTGGAGCGAGACACCTAGGAGAAGGGATCAGTGTTGTCACCAGGCTGTTGAGAATTGAGATGGCGCACCAAAAGCCAAAAAGATGCACCTGTTAGGGTGCAGGAACAAGCTTCGAGTCAAACAGACTCTATGAGTAGTTTAATGGTCAATCGAACACCCCATCATTTTGCTTGTTCAAATGAATAAAAACATTTATCAAAAAAGTTAAAGACTTTAATTTTATTGCCTTTACCCTCGTTGGTCACACATACATGGTGAAGGTTTGGGTAAGCATCGCTATCAAGTCGTAAACATCTTGTCTGCCATGTTGGATCAGGTAGGTACTTCATGTACCAGACATTTTGGAGTGACTTTGTCCCTCTAATATTCTTACAGGGCCCCTATTTTTCAGCAGAGGGGGCCCTGCGACTCCCCAAGGCAAAATCCTGGTGAGAACACTGAGGGATGGCCTGAAGGCGTGCAGAATCTTTCATTTAGAGTATTTCATGTTCACAAGTTGGCTCATAGGAGTCTTTGACTTTGTTCAGTCTCTTCCCAGGGTTTCTCTTAATAATTTCAAAGAATACAAGGTAACTAAAAAAAATGGTGGCTATCTATACCATGTTTTAACGAAGCAGGTGGCAATGTGAAATCAAGTAGACACTTTGCCAGTTGCCAAACCACTGTAACCTGGTCACTGCCACCATAATAATTATTTTGTTTGACCTAACTCCATTACTAAAATGTTGTTATATACCTAATTCAATAAAGGCTGCTTTGGTCATTGGTAATTGGGCATTGGGAAGCTATTGTCTGGCAGTCACTCGATCAAAGCATTGCATAATGTGTTCCGTATGCCCAAATGCAAATGCCCAATTACCAATGACCAATTGTGAAAGCAACCTTTATTGAATTAAGTATATACATGTGCTTTTCCAGGTCATCAGCGGAGCTTCTTTTGAAATATGATGCATCAACCAATATTCCAGATAATAATGGTGAGTGATAAATAAAGAAGGATAGTAAATTTTAAGCTCAGTTATGAAATGAGAAATATGCAATGTTCATCCTGTCATGAGTGTGCGACAAAGACGATGAACATTACATCTTTCTCAAGAATGGTGAGTGTTTTACTTCACATAATATCCTGCTCCAGTTTGTAAGATTTATAAATAATTAAGAGAATAAACAACATGTTTTGACTGCAGAGGAACAAGAAAGTGCCTCTGATGACTCTCTCCTGTCCTCTTTCCTTTTTCTAAATACAATAATTATTTGCTCTCTGCATGCTACCTTCCTTCTTTTCCTGTAACCCACAATCTGGAAATAAATATGTGACTCTCCATGGGAAAACCAGCAAAAAGGTGATGACACAGGCACGCTATTATAACACGTTAAACAAAAGAATATTTCTTTAACACGGTAGCACCATGCGACGATGCACGCCTCATTAAAATTTTCTTTTGTCTCATATTGCACGGTAAAAACAATAGCGTGTGTTCGGTTGAACAAAGGAGTGTGACCAGTTGTGTGACCGTGCAAAATGACATGCTAGTGAGCTAAATGGCACTTTAGCCGTGTCAAAATGCACACCAGAAATATAGCGCATGCTGTCCAAGCTGTTTTCCCGGGTGTTTTAGAAACGTTTATCCCAGCCACTGGAGAGCTCTCGCTTTATATTTATACTGAAGCGAAATTCGCATTGTATACTTCACCTTTAAATCTTCTGCTTCAGTAGGTTGTAGGTAGGTATTGTAGGAAATATTATTTCCTACAATACACCTACATGTAGGCATTAACAATATTGTTGATTTAGAGAGAAGATAATGAAGCAGTGAAGCAAAAGCATAAAGTACAATTTATACAATATGCATGAGGTAGAAAATCAGTGGATGGGCAGGCAAAGTGAAGTTTCTCAATAAGTACCTGTTTTAAATATTTTATTACCAGGGAACTATCCTCTTCATTTGGCTGCATGGAATGGCCATGCCGATGTAGCTAAAGTGCTTATAAACACAGGACCATCAAGAGCAAATGTCAATGAACAGGCAAGTTACACTGCAAAATTAATGTCATGCAGCAAATTAGCACTTGTACTACTATTATGCCATAATTATGCCTGTTACTCCAACTGTTACATATTATACAATATAAAGCTTCAAATTACACCAGCAAAACTTACATGTATCAAAACAATGTATCAAATCAAATCACCTGTCCTCAGAACTGTACAAAGGGTACTAGGTTTTTAGCAGAAAAAGGACTGGACATGCAAGGGTTAAATAGAAAACAATAATATTGCACAATATTGTGTTATTTAAATATACATGTAATATAGAAGAAAAAAGTGCAGAAGTCAGCAAGGGTGGGAACTGGTTAAAAGAGGTATGGGAATATACCTGGCTCAATAAGGGAACAAGAAGAGAAACTGTGTGTCAATGAATAAGTGACAGCAGTGATTAAGCTTTGGTACGCTTATCAGACTTACTAAGGGAAATAACATGAAAAATTTGACATCAGAAGTACTTAGAGGAAAAAGAGAAAAAGTGTGACATTAGTGAATAAACCTTAGTACGCTTATCAGACGGACTAAGGGAAAAAAGAGGAAAAGTGGTTCCCATAACGCGCATCATATGTATGGGAACTGGGCAGGAAGTTCAGAACCCCTCCCTATCCCCCCTCCCCTTGAATTCAATTCAAAGCTTGAGACTGAATGATTTTAGTTCCTTTTTTTGTTACCTTCAAAGAATGGCACTGAAGACACGGCCTTGCATTCTGCTGCTCAGTTTGGGCACAGCCTTGTGGTGGCTGTATTACTTGAGGTATGTACAGTACATGCACTCTTAAATACACAGCTAAAGTTACAAGTGTTGTTTTTTAACCGCAGACAAGACTCGTATTGGGGTTGTCAGTTAGTGCTAAGGGCTGGGATTTTGCTTGGCTATTATCTGTTTGAACCATGCTGCAAATTTTAAACACAAACCATATCAGAAACCAATTTATTTTTCCCTGGCTGCTTTCTTCACTTTCTCACCTCTTTGAAAAATTAGTGACAGTCCTGTTTAGACTATGAGCAGAATGCTCTTAATCCAGCCAGTTTGGGCACAGCCTTATGGTGGCTGTGAAATATGAAGTATGTACATGTACACAACACTTTCAAAAACTTAATGCGCTTTAACAGCCATTAGACAACACTTTTGCTGCTTATAGCCCCTTATTAGTTTTTCTGCTAATAGTCTTTACTTACCTACGATCAGGTGCTCTTTTTTTTTCGGAGGGAAAGTCGGCGGAGAGTGAGGAGGGAAGAAACAAGGGGAGGAAAAAAAGAATGCCTGACAAATTTATTTAAGGACCCGCCTACCGCCCCCAAAAAGAAATCTGTCAACAGCGATGTTATCGAAAAATGTAGCCAATCAAATTTAACCGGATATCATGTTGCTTGTTGTTTTCAGTTGGCACTTGGCAGACATTGCAACTTGCCGCCTTCGTATAATTTCTCAGTGCTAGCAGAGCTAGTAAAAATGTTTGGTTTTCCAATTCAGTGAAAAATGGCAAGTTGAGATGTCGGTAACGAAATCATTGGACAAGCACAGCTACTTTTGCAAAGCCAGTTTAACCGTAGGTGCACTGTGGAAAGAGCTGTGGAACAGCTGAAAGAATTTTTTTATCCGAGATTTGATCAAGAGTGCGAGCGTCGGAATAGACCTCATCATGGTTTTTCCAAATTTTGATATTCATTATCGGCGTGATAGAAAAAATCCATCGACACTGCTGGAAAGAAGTATCTCTAAATTAGTAAAGTGGTCGAGTTTAAAAGCAATATCTTTTAAAATAGTGGAGATATAGCTTCGCAAAGTCGGCAAATTTCACAGACGTTTGAATCGCGTAGCCCATTTGGCTATGCGATACAAGCGTGTGTGCGGAGATACATCTCCATTATTTTAAAAGATATCGCTTTTAAACTCGACCACTTTACTAATTTAGAGGTCTATAATAAACATAAACATTCATTCTACAGCAGCAAGCTCACGAAATTGTGAGAGGATTTTTTCACCGAACTGAAGACCATTTAAGCTCCATATCAACTACCTGTACTCAGTTTGTTTTTGAGGAGTGGGGTCAGACTTCTGCATCCAGGATTGGCCTCTCCAGCAACAGTCACACAGATGGAGCACATTAGGATCCATCAGGATCGATGATTCACACCATTCTGACAGTTAATATGACAGTACAAAATAATGTAACTATACAACTGGAAATAACAGTTAGTTATAATGATTAGTTGTATAACACCACTGCAACAGTCAATAGTCATGCAATACTTGTTGTTTGTCACAGAATCATGCTGACCCTTGTGTACGTAACAGTCGTCAAGAAACACCACTTGACCTAGCAGCCCAGTATGGTAGAATGGAAACTGTAAGTATATACAGTTGTAATACAGGTACTAGTTAATTACCATTCATCCGTATTGTGCCCGGTAGCACTTTTATTTAAGGCTCCATTCTGGGCTACAGTGCTCATGTGCTTCCACATTGAGTGTCAATGGGCTCCCAGCTCTCTTTAATTTCTATCTACATTTTGTAGAGCTTGATTCTGTACTACATCTAGGAGTGCCAGCTGAATACACTGTATGTATCTTATCCTTAAATTGTCCCAACCATTTCTCTCTAAAACTAATACAGTCGGGCTCCTTCCTCCCATATAAGCAGACACTCTGTCATGGTCAAGCAGTACATACAGTGTAATCCCTCCTCCCACTAATCTGATTCTTAGATGGTCTGAGGTCATTCCCATTAACTCCCTTCTCTCTGCGACTGATGTCCTTTGTTTGAGGGTTTGTTCTTGATGTCATCTGACTGTTGAATATTTCCACCAATCAGGAGTGGTTATTAGTCATTTTTTTGGCCATCAGGAATTTAAGGTGGCTCCATATTGTTCAGCCCTCTTGTCGTTTGCATTCCATTACAGCTAGCCTGATGGTATGGCTAAAAATTTTTTACTTGAAACCAGTCAACAAAGTGGTATCCAAATGACGTCATCATTTGTTGCCATGGCAACACAAAAAAAGAGGTAAAAAATATGCTATTTTAGACCATTTGAGGCTAATAACTTAAAAGTTTTTGTTTTCGATATATTTTGGTTTAATTGGCAAGAGAAACATTTTAACAATTTATAAAAAATTCTGTACATAGAGTTCAGAGCTACCTTAAATTTAGGTAAAAATGACATATCTCTGAATCCTATGTACAGTTTTTTTTCAAAATTGGCTCAAATGTTTGTTATGTTTATAAGACGAAAATAATATGAAAATAAAAAAACTTCACCAAGCAGGTTGGAAGTTATTAGACTCAAAAGGTTGAAAATGGCGTCTTTTTGGCCTCTTTTTACGTTGCCATGGTAACAAATTTTGATGTCGTAGCCACCTAAATTTGTTCATTTGTTAAGTGTGTACAAACCTGTACTAAACGTTTTCTCTTAACTTTACTGGTGTAGCTGTGATTGAATATCATAGATGTATCATGATAGGAATGTTTAAACTACACTGTATTAGGAGCCACCTTAATGAATGGAACTGAACATACTGTTTAGTAAACAAACCCTCAAACAAAGTACATCAGGCCCCAGTTGTTCAAAAGGTGGATAACGCTATCTATTGGATAAATCACTATCCAGTGGATAGGCATTAGCAATAAGTATTATCCACTGGATAGTGATTGATCCGGTGCATAGTGCTATCCAACTTTTGAACAACTGGGGCCAGATGGGGAGAGGAGGGAGTACTGCAAGTGATCTTGGACTGTCTGAGAATAAGGTTATCCTCCTACCTCACTTAATTTGAATTGAACAGTTGGGTGTGGTCCCAAGGGTGTCTTTTTAAAGGCTGATTTACACGGTACAACTTTCTCGCATGCGACATGCTCAAACCATGCTTACGAAATGCTTACAACAAGCTTACAAACTGTTTCGTGTAAATCAACTGAAGTCATATCGTAAGCATGGCGTGAGGGTGTCGTATGCAATAAAGTTGTACCGTGTAAATTGGCCTTAAGAGAGATATCACAACTGATCTTGAAAAACAGTCTTCTCATTTATAAATAATAAATAAATAGGAATTTCAGTGGATTCCATGCAGTGGCTCTTACTGTACTTCCACTGTTTCTGGATCGAATTGGAATTTGTAATTGTTTGTTTTGGTGGAGGGAGAAAAACCCTCAGAGCAAGGACAAGAGCCAACAACAAACTCAACCCATATGGTGTCACCTTGGGGAATTCAATCAAACCTGGGCTACATTGGTGGTAGGCAGGTGCTTCCACCACTGCACCATCCCTGCTTTCCATTATTTTTCTTTTCATTTAGTTATACTTTTTTGCTTTTTGATCATTCAGGATGGTCCCTCTTTATGAAAAATAAACTAATGTGTTCTTTATTTCAGGTCAAACAGTTCTTGAACTACCACCCAAACCTGCTTGAAGATGTAAATGTGGTCAGAACACACACCCCTCTTCATCTTGCAGCCAAAAATGGTCACATGAATGTGGTGTCATATTTCCTTAGTTGTGGGATGGATGTCAATATAACAGTGAGTCCATTTGCCGAATGCATGTCTAATACATGCTTTAATCTTCAGGGCAAAGATACAAATACTCACGAGTTGTCATTGTGGCTTCTTAAAGTTGGAGCAAGAATTACAGTCAAATTTCTTGAAGTGACTGATGATATCAAACCAAGGGGGTCTTAAGGTTACAGTGTACCTTCAGATCAAAAATTTATTGAAAATTTTTTTTTGGCGTTAAAATAAAGTTTGCAGAATGAACCTTCATCTAAAAAAAAAAATTATCGAAAAATAGTGAAAATTGACAGAGAAATGACGGTATAACTTTTGTGGGCTGAGTTTGTTTATTAAGCGATATGTTTTTTTAAGCGCCGTTTTCTCAAAGTTAATTTTTCGCTTGTTGGGGACACTTTAAAGAGCTACAACTCAAAGGGAATTTGTTTGATTTTCCTTAAATTTGGACAGAAGCTAGGCTAACATATAATCAACAAAAACGTGTCGGCGAATTTCTTAATTCCGAAAACTTTTTCGTCAAGAGCCATTTCCGTGCGATCATTCCAATTTTTTTTCTCCCCTTTTTCGAAAATAGTCTGTAACTTTTCACTGCAATTGAATATGGGAAATCGCCGACACTTCCTTTTTTTAGCGCTTCGTGTCCGGAAACCCGAGAACAAATCAAAATAGCAAAATATAATAATCGCTTTGAGTTATAGCGTTTTAAAGCTGATTCGGACGTTCAAATTTAGACGTCGTAAAAAATTTGACAATTCATTTTATTAGCAAATGGTTTCCATATTTAGATAGCCAGCTCTATAAGCTTTAATTTGATATCTGGGTTTAGGTATATTAAGTGTAATCTTAAGACGCTAGAGCTGTTATGCTGGAGACACCCCCGAAGGTACACTGTAACCTTAAGTTTTAATCAAACTAATAGTCTCTCTCATAACCCAGGATTAGTGGATTCATGATAATGTAACTTCTTACAGTGATTTTAAACCTTTTCTACAGTCTTCCTCTGGGACTGCTCTTCATGAAGCTGCCTTGTTTGGTAAAGCAGATGTTGTCAATCTTCTCTTACATTGTGGTGAGTTAAATGCAATAATTTATTTGTTGGTGTAATTGGATTAACCCTTCTAAGCCCTAAGAGTGATCAGCATCAAATTTCTCCTTAGTTGTAATATCAATGCCTTATCAGTCAAAAAGGTCATGTGAGAATTAAGGACATGATCACACAAGATGAATTCTCTTGATATCCAAACAATTTCTCCCCACTACTTCTATAGGAAATGTATAGGGACAAGAAATGAGAATTTAAATTTCAAGCAGCCATGTATTATTTTCTATAATAAATGACACTACAGTAATTGCGAAGTTTAATCATTTTTCCGAAGGTGATGCACCAACATTTCGGATCATTTTCCTAAATTCTCCTGACCAAAGATTGGCGATTATTTTAAGTCTGAAGATTTTCAGTGGTGATTTTCAACACCTTTAAGCTTGTTTGACATGGTACTACCATAGAGTTCCAAACGTAGCGACCCCCGTTACTTTCGGAATTACCAGGCCCCTAAGGGGCCGCAACTTTTGGGTAGCCATTACTTTCATTCACCTGAAATACATTTTGAGTAATTGAAGAAAAAAAGATACATTTAATGGCAAACACAATCGCAGAATAGGCATAATGTCACTTTAATTCTCTCTTTCTCATTGAGTCTTTGGTTTTCTTTGGCATCCCTGGACAATGAAACACTAAGCTGTTCCATCAACATGGAGACATCACTATGGTATTTTCGATTGGATCGTTGCATATACTTTTGGGTGGATCACTACTTTCGGGTAGGCTGTTACTTTCAGGTGGACCATTACTTTCGGGTGGATCATTACTTTCGGGTAGGCTGATACTTTCAGGTGGACTGTTACTTTCAGGTGGACTGTTACTTTCAGGTGGACTGTTACTTTCAGGTGGATCATTACTTTCGGGTGGATCATTACTTTCGGGTGGATCATTACTTTCGGGTGGACTGTTACTTTCAGGTGGACTGTTACTTTCGGGTGGATCATTACTTTCGGGTGGATCATTACTTTCGGGTGGATCATTACTTTCGGGTGGACTGTTACTTTCAGGTGGACTGTTACTTTCGGGTGGATCATTCCTTTCGGGTAGGCTGTTACTTTCAGGTGGACTGTTACTTTCAGGTGGACTGTTACTTTCGGGTGGATCGTTACTTTCGGGTGGATCGTTACTTTCGGGTGGACCGTTACTTTCGGGTGGATCGTTACTTTCGGGTGGATCGTTACTTTCGGGTGGATCGTTACTTTCGGGTGGATCGTTACTTTCCGGTGGATCGTTACTTTCGGGTGGATCGTTACTTTCCGGTGGACCGTTACTTTCAGGTGGATCGTTACTTTCGGGTGGACCGTTACTTTCCGGTGGATCGTTACTTTCAGGTGGATCGTTACTTTCAGGTGGATCGTTACTTTCGGGTGGACCATTACTTTAGGGTGGACCATTACTTTCGGGTGGACCATTACTTTAGGGTGGACCGTTACTTTCGGGTGGACCATTACTTTCGGGTGGACCATTACTTTCGGGTGGACCATTACTTTAGGGTGGACCATTACTTTCCGGTGGATCGTTACTTTCAGGTGGTGGGCTGTTACTTTCAGGTGGACAGTTACTTTCAGGTGGTGGGCTGTTACTTTCAGGTGGATCGTTACTTTCAGGTGGTGGGCTGTTACTTTCAGGTGGACCGTTACTTTCAGGTGGACTTTTACTTTCAGGTGGACTGTTACTTTCGGGAATTACTAGAAAGGTCCGAAAATTAATGTTACTTTCCAGTAGCCATTACTTTCGGGGGCTGCTTCTTTTGGAACTGTACAGTAGCTGACCTAAAGACATTTTTCACTAGTGACTCTGAAGATAGGCTCGATTTTCTGTCGTTTGGTGGAGTCCAGTTTTCAGATCCTCCTCCCAATAATGTCTGGATTACTGGTCCGTAGCACTTTTCTGTGACGTCACATTCACTTTTTATGCAATTTAGATTTTGGTTGCCATTCTGTCATGCGTGAAAATGAAGAGATATAATTGTTTATTCACAAAGAGCTGTTACAGCCATGCCCCGTCATGCTTGACCAGTAATCACAAGACTGAAATGAACATTTGAATATTTCTTTGTAACGTCCAAGATTTGAATGAAACCTTGAAGATCTCTCTGGAAAACACTTTGAAAGTCACAAGTTAACGAAAAATAACTTCGCTACGCGCATAAAAAACAGATATTGTTCGGATATGTAACATTTCAAATAACATGATACATTGTTGCTCTTTGTTTCCAAAAATGCGGTAAAATTCTTAAGGGAATTCCGAATCTCGGAATGAATTTACAAAACCGACGCATAAACTTGAAAAATCCTTTCAAATTTTCAAAAATACTGGTCATGCGTGATGGAGCATGGCTGTAATTCTTTGGTATCTTGCAAGAAAACAATTTTTTCATTTAGTTAAAATGATATTTTAACAAAGTTAACCGCCACGAGCTTAGCGGGCGGTCCTCCTGGTCAGCGGTCACGTGTTCAAGTGCAGGCTCACATGGTTGGATCCAGCTTCGTTTCAGCGTGTTTTAGCGTTTTTCTGGTTAGTGGCGTGTGAGCAGCTCGCGCTGCTCGTTGATTTTCTTTTCCTTGGGCGGTTAGTGTTTTATAGCGGTTGCTGTTTAGCAGCTCGTGCTGCTGGTTTTTTAACAACGGTTTTTCTGCGTTCCCCTCCCCCCCTCCCTCTTTTCTTTCCTTCCACTGATTCTATCAGTGTGACAGGTGCCTGGAATGGGGGCTCATGGCTGGGTTGCGGGGATTTGCCAGCCATGGGAGCGGTATTCTATCTAGGGGCTGGCTGGCCACAGTGGAAGCCCTTGGATATCCCAGGCACCCACCTTCCATTGAAGCGAGGCAGCGGGTTAACTTGGTGGAAATTTTCTTTGAAATACCAGGTAAAGAGTTAAACATCAAATATGTTTGAAAGTTCAGAACATTTTAACCTGCCAGCGACAAAAAACATCAATCCGGAACGTGTGGCTACTTTGACACTTACTGACACCTACTGCATTTTGCCAAGATTTGACAGCATAGCCGCTTGAGAATTCAGTAGCTGTGTGAAATTATACCATATTTCCATTTTCGTGGGTCTGTCCTCTATTTCTTTGTGGATTGAATGTCGACAAAGAATATCTGCATTGGTCTTCTCATTCTTTCTTTTGTTGTGTTATTATGTACCATTTTAGGAGTCGATGTAACAGTGGTGGATCATAATAACAAAACTGTGTTGGATCTGTTGGCCTCACACCCTTCAGCAAAGACAACAGAGATCAGAGATCTCATTTTTGGTGAGTTTTACATTAAAATATTGTGAACCCACAGGGCACAAAATTAACTTTTTTCTCAAGGAGACATTTGGCTCCTACTGGTAAAAATTAATATTCCAAAGTGGTTGCCAAGTCCAAAAAGTGTGTAGCCATTCTTTTTTCCAAAAATGAAAACAAATAAATATTGACATAGACAAATGAGAGCATGACGCGGAATGTTCTGAGCCCGCAATATGCACTGTTAGCAAATACAGGGGACATTTGAATGCACAATAAAATTATACAACATAGCCTCTGAAATACCCAAGATGGCGGATGTTGACGTTCGTAGAGTTCGTGATAGTTTTGCTACAAACCTCGTCATTTGCACTGATTTACCCACCTTCAAGCTTTATTTAATTTATTGCACAATACATAAAGGTAGGATGAAGCAAAGGGTTCTGGGGACTAATTTCCGAATCTTGGTCACCAGCAAGGAAAACTTTGGCGCATTGGCGACTGTATCAGGCGTAATTTTGTGCCCTGACCCAGAGTTGTCATTAATAGCTGGCAACCCATCTATAGTATTGTGGCTGGTAACTGCTAAAGGCCTGGCTAAACTAGGATTCATTGTTGCAGAAACATTGTTTCCTGTCATGTTTCCAGGGTAGCTAAATTAGCTGGAAGCAAACAAAATGTTTTGCTGCCCCGGTGGCTAAACTGAGGAAACATTGTTTCAGAAACAAAGGGTCACACATGCGCATTATTGTACGCTCACCAGTCCACTTGCCATTGCTAGAGGAAACATTTTTAATGAGCAGCACTGGATACCAGTCAACATTGCTTCAATGGTGGCTAAACTGGGAAACATATGTTTCTGAAGCAAAATTTGTGTCCGGGAAGGAAAAATGTTTTTGACCTGAAACAAAAACATTTTCTTGTTTCCGAGCAAACAAATTTGTTTCCGCAACATGTTTTCCGCGCAGCTAAACTAGGAAACATTTGCCTCCACAATAATGTTTCCTAATTTAGCCAGGCCTTAAGAAGATGACCAACAACTCAAAGTTTGAAAATGACTAAATAACAAGTTCCATGGGAGGTTATTTTGAGTACTTTAATATCCACCTACATTACTTTCCTTGTGTAGTTGGCTAAACTAGGATTCATTGTTGCAGAAACATTGTTTCTGAGCAGCGTAATTACTTTCCTTGTGTAGTTGGCTACTGTATCTTAAAAGTTAATGGCAGCCCTGGAACCATGCATGCCCTGCTAGTCAGTACTGGGCCCTGGGAAAAGGTCACATGATTTGTAATTGGTTGGTTGTTTTTAATTAGTTGCATCTGCCTTGCTCCTTCATTAAAATAATCTTAAGTTTGTAGGCTTTATTTCTTTATACTTGTCTCCTTAAGTGGCATCTTGTAATTTCCAGTAACAATTTATTCCACTGTGGGACACATTTGTCATTGATGATTGGTCTGTTCCATACATTCATATTCCAGATTAGATTAAGCCTTTTGTATAACATTGTTTTCCCTTTAAAACAATACTTAATTTGAATAAAATATTAATAATGAAAATAATTAATTTAAAAGGTCAGAGTAATATATGTTATTATCTAATAATTAATTTTTAAATATTTTAATTATTGCTAACTAGCCTCCAGCCTCAAAGAACCAACATCTACCATAAAACGCCAGTTTACCGGTGAGTGCAGTTTCTCAATTCAGAGGCATTCTTCTGTTGCAGTTCAACAACAGCTGTGAAAACTGACAATGCTACTAATCCCATAACAAGTTTATATTAACCCTTTAAACCCTAATATCAAAATTCAAATTCTCATTTCTTGTCCCTAAAAAAGTATACATTTCCCTATAGATCGAAGTAGTGGGGAGAAATTGTTTGGATATCAAGAGAATTCACTTTGTGTGATCATGTCCTTAATTCTCATGACCTTTTTGATTGATAAGGCATTGATATTACAAGGAGAAATTTGATGCTGATCACTCTTAGGGCTTAAAGGGTTAAAGGAGCTATGTCATGGGGATTTTGATATTTTTGGGTCAAAACTAAAACTAAGTAGGAAGAGAAGATATCAAATGAATATGTTGTGGTTCAAATTTTTCTTTGGTTTAAATTTTTTTAAACCAGTTTTGATTTTTGTTTTCCTTTGTCTCAGAATATGATAATGAATCTAAGACAAAGGAAAAATAAAATTGAACTGGTTTAAACAACTACATGTATTAACCATGTTTAAACAACTACATGTATTAACAACAACAACAACAAGTAACTTGGATTGACTTGGACTTTTTGTTGGGCAAAGTGATAAAATTATATTCAGGGCTCGATATTGTGCCTGTATCGGCTGCATTTATTTGCGACTAAAGATTTCACTTTTGCAACTGTTTTACAGCCTAGCTAATAAAGGATTATATTAAACAGACTTGTGTCTTACAGTACTTGTAACTGGTACATGTAGTTGTAATTATATCTGAAAAATCCTGCGAAATTCATGTTGACTTAATCACTGATTTCATGCACCATTAACGCGGTTTCCAAGAAGGGTATCATGGGCACACTTTTTCAGACCTCAGAAATTTCTTGTTTCTCATTTCCGGTTCCTTTTTTTTTTGCGACTAAATTTTAGTAATAACTAGCAAATTGCAATGGAGAATTTTTTTAATTTTGAGCCCTGAATTATTGCTGTATAGCTGTTGTAGTGCAGTATACACCCACATAAAAGAAGCAGCGGTTTAAGAACCTCCAGGCTGAAATTTGGCCAATAAAGTACTATTTATAAAAGAACCAATTCATCCTGACAAAAATGTAGGTTCTTTTACATAAAATTACTAAAGATTAGACAACACTGGGGAAGATCCAAGTGTGTTTGCTGGACCATTACAAACGCACAATGTGTAGTTTCAGAATATATCTCTCCCCCCCCCCCCCCCCCCTTACAGAAGGGATTGGTTTTTATAGAGTGAATTTGCCTAGTTTTCCATGGAGGTAATTTGTCTAATGCCTAATTATTCAATTATTCAATTTATTCATTATACAGTCGGTAGTTTGAATGACTAGACCTGTCAGGGTCAGTCATTCACTAATTAAAGCAAATTTTCAGTAGATACTTCACAACATTTCCAGAAACAATTTTAAGATCCTCTTAACAATATCTCCAGGCTGATTTCTCACCATGCATCCTATATACACCAAATTGAAGAAACGTTGTTGGGCGAAAAGCATAAACCATGAACGATGCGACCCAAAGGTTTACTGGGAAGTTGGAAAAATCAATCTTCGTCTGTCACAGAAAACACATTTTATTAACACAGGATGCATAAATCTATGCTCTTAAATATCTCAAACAAAGAAAACATTGATTATCAAGAAATGGAATATTACTAGCTTGCCAATGCTGCCTACCCAGAATCCCATTCGGTCTCATCGTTCTATGGTTTATGCTTTCCACGGGTCAACGTTTCTTCAATTTGGTGTATAAGAAACGCATCAGCCCAGTTGAAACAGAAAGTAGCAGTTTTTTATGTGGTGGTTTACTACATGTATAGTACATTTGACAGATTTTCATAGGTTAGAATTTGAATCATTAACCCCCGGTTTTAGAATTTCCTAGATCTGCCCCTGATCAATGAAACTAACTTTGTATGAGGTGGTCTCTACTCTCTATAATAATGTACTACACTTTATATAATTATGTGTGGGTGTCCATATTTAAGTGGGTGCCCATAAACCTGTGTTTGTTTTATAATACTCTTTATGTATATCATTAAGTATGATTTTATCTTTAATTTTAATCTTTATTAGAATTCCAGCCATCAAGAAAGCCTTTTTCAGGGATACATGCAGCAAAAACATTCCATGTGAGCTACAAATCTACACCTGTATTCTCTTTGCACTTGAATGCGCATTTAGTACATAATTATGACAGGGGCTTAGCTACCATAATTATACCCACATACTCATAAAAATGTGTACAAATGAAGTCTGCCAAAAACTTAATCTCTATCTTCTATTATTTACTTATTAACAGTAGTTGTCAAAACTTGAATACTCTTTGATTGATACACTTGATCCTATGAACACTTACAACTATTTTTACCCAGAAATTCATTTTGCTACTGTCAGCCAGTCACTTTTGACTTCAATGTTTTGATCTTTTCGGTTTATTTTTACTGAAATCCAGCTTCACCCTTAGTGAAGTTTCATCATTTTTGCAAAATCACGAGCATGTTTTATTTATTAGGGACCGCACTCAGCTGCTCGTCCCAGTTCAGCAGTGTACTCAAGAAACCTGAGTTATGACGATGTACCCAACCCTCTGCCTTATCGCAAAGGTTTGTTTTACTTTGAACAGATAATTAACAAAATTTATTAACCAAAAAAAAGTGTGGTGAATAGTGGTGGATATTTTTGAGCTGCGAAACAACAAGATGAATACATGTACATGTACTGTATGTACCACGTTTCACAGACACTGAGGTGAAAAATAACAAGATGAATATGTAACACTTCACTGACACTGAGGTGGATAATATTGTTTTAGTAAATACCAAACTACATATAGTTGATAGCCAGCCAAAAATGGCATGGGCATAGCTACCTGTACACACATATGCATGTGCATGCCTGAATAAGTCGAAAAAAAAAAGAAAGATTTGGGACTTGAGGGTGGAGGGAGGAGGTAGGGGGAGTGTTTGAAAATTGATTGTGCATACCTCTGAAAAAGTCCTGGTTACCCCCCTGAATAGTTACTTTATTTCAGTCAAAATGGGTAAACACTCATTTGCAAAATCCAGAAAAATGCCTGCAGGTAAATGGCAAATACTATCCAGAGTTACATGTAGGGTATATAGCCAATATAACCTTTTAAAAATCTATGGATGGATTCCTTATCGAAAGAACAGTTTGAACATTCATCAAGTCAATGATCAAGATTCAGCAGTTCTTTCTTGTGGTACTGTTTGTTTTTCAAAGTTAATGTTACATACTGTAGTATTACTTTATTAACAGACATGGATCCAAGTTCTCTTCGAAGATCTGGAACATATGATGCAGTCCCTGCACCTTCCAGATTAAGACAGGAATTGCGGGTGAGTGATTTTCAATTTGCATTTTGAAATTAATATGAAAACCTGACACAGAGTGGATTACTTTTGTTGGGGCCAGATGAAACATTCAGTTGTTGTGCATGAATGTGCAGTACTTTTACTGCAGTGCAACAATGAAATGGCAAAGAAAGTCCAGCTAAGGTAGTTCATTTTGTAACATCTTGCAATCTGACAAGATTAAAGTGATCCTTTGTAATGATCATGGGGACAAAGAAATAAATCTGAGGCCCTGACAGGATTTGAAACCCTGCCTTCCAGTAGCTGGTCAGATGCTAAATACAGAGTGCTGAAGCATTTTCTGTTTGTGGTTATTGTTATCAAAAACCCTGCTTAATCTTTAATCTCATGGAGAGCCGAGGCATTTTACTACTGTAGGTTCAATTATGACAGGCATCCCAAGTACTGCTAGGTTCAGCACTGTCAAAGTATTAATTATTAGGAAATTTTTAATTTATTGTAAGACCATGAATTTTGAAATAACATGATGAAAGTAATCCTATATCACAAGTGTGAGGGCGGAGCTTTGCTGGCAGGCTAGTGGCGAGACAATTAAAGAGTCCCTGACAGAATCAAACCCATGCTTTCTGATAACTGTTCAATCCATTTAACCAGTGATGACTTGCAGAGAGCTGAGGCCTTTTTCTGTTTGTTGTTGTCATTAGCGACAACTCTGCTTAATTAATTCTTCTTTTTGCAGACGCAATCCAGTTATGACATTGTCCCTCCTCCTAAAGGTTAGTTATTTATTATTCACTATGAAAGTTTGTACGTAACACTGAAAATGGGTGTAATTAGTTAGGAATACTGCTTACTGCTTCGGGACCAGGGATGGCGCAGTGGTGAGAGCGCTCGCCTCCCACCAATGTGGCCCGGGTTTGATTCCCGGACTCGGCATCATGTGGGTTGAGTTTGTTGTTAGTTCTCATCCTTCCTCTGATCAGGGTTTTTCCTCCGGGTTCTCCAGTTTTTCCTCCCTCTTCAACATTAATTTCTAAATTGCAATTTGACCTGGAATTCAAGCCCCACAGGTTGTCAGTCTCATGGCTGTTAAGTGGCACCCTTCTTAAACAAAGTTGATTGATTTATTTTATTTTTATTTACCAACCAAGAAATGGGATAATGCTTGTTTATTGATACTTAATAATAAGTCAGGCTTTGAAGTTCAAGCTGTCACCACTTGTAAAGTTAAAGGCAATTGAGTTCATGTCAACAGGAGTAGAAGCTAAGTCCTTTTTTCATGTTTAAATGAATTGCCTTTTTCAGCTGTATCTAAAATGTTTTGTTGTTTAGAAATGGCAACCTCTCCTGATTGGACAAAATATGATGAAGTACAGGAGCGATCTCCTGGCAGTGTCCAGCTATCCCATGCTGGCAAAGGCTATTCACTGCTTGGACCAGCCGAACAGTCCACCGAAGAGGCACCACATGCACTCACGCCACAGGAAATCCAAGGTGGGTATACCCTGCTTGGATCCCCTGCACAGGGAAAAAGAAACAAACCAGTGTGTCCTCTGCGCCCAGACAGTACCTATGCTGAAGTTAGAAATGAGGGGGACAGTTTTGTGCCTGTTAGAAATACTGCTCCATCTCAGACAGAATTTGATGACTACTCTCGTCTTGGATTTCCAACTGCTAGTGAAGAAAGTGAACCTACATGCATGCCTATATCAGGTACATATTAAAGTCTTTTTTTAAAAAAAGCAGTTCATTTCCAAGGGTGTCTAAGCTGAAAACTAAAAACTAAAATGTCTTAAAGTTGATTTGTATATTATTTATTAATAATACATTTTGTAAACCACACCAAATTACTGCTCTTATTGCGTCGACGAAGGAGACGCTTCCTAATCTTGTCGGCTAGGCGGAACGAATCGAGAAAAGTGTCGGTACCAAATCTGCGCCATCTTGAAACGTCACAATAGTATTCAACATGCTTAGTGCGTCGTCTTGGCGGAATGAATCGAGAAAAGTGTCGGCACCAAAGCCGCGCCATCTTGATTAAACATATGCTGGATGCAACTTCCAGACATTGAGATGTCTACATTTATTTAGTCGGTAAAATCCTTGCGGATATCACACCAAGTACTGAGGCGTATCATTTCAGAATCGGAGAAATATAAACCGAAATGAAATCAAGACAAATATACTATTTATGTCGGAAAAATCTGAGACCTTTCGGAGTACACAGCACGGCAGAATTGAAGGATTTTGCCCGATTCCACGGCGGCGATAGCGTGAATTTGTTTGACGTCGGCCCGACGTTTTTGCCTGCGTGACATATCTCTTGACATAGCCCCTTTCAACAGTGGCTGAAACTGAGGTACTACGTAGGTCAAGACGAGGTGCTACGGTATAAGGAGACGCACTATAATCTATGATTACTACCAGTTGATAGCTTTCTTTTGAATGATAAGAGTGATAGAGTAACAGTATAACAAAACACTTGATACTGTTCTGTAGTTTTCATTTGAATGGTCATTCCTAAGAGTGTCAAACGTTAAAATTCAAGAAAAATCCTAAATTTAATTTCATTTGTAAAAAATTGAAAAACAAGTGGTGCCATGTGAAAGTGCTGGCAAAGAGGTTTCATTTGAATGGTCACACCACAGGATTTCATCAACAGACTCAAAAGTTAGAACAAATGGTACCATGCAAAAGTACTGCTGAAGAGGTTTCATTTGAATGGTCACACCACAGGATTTCGTCCACAGATTCAAAAGTTATAACTTCACTACATGTCTCCATTATTGACTCTGACAGTCAAAAAGTGAAAGGGGAAATGTCACCTTTTTTTAGGATCATTTTGAAAAGCAAAAAATTAAAAAACATTTGTATGAATGGAAACCTTGGAAAAATCGCTTAAATCTGACTATGGTTTGTTCTCTCTTTGATAAATCACTTGGTATTTTCTTCTCGATACTCTAAGAGCCTTTTATGAAAGAGCAAAAGTTGTATAGTGAAATATTTATTTGTGTATTGACCAAAATGAGCAAAATCGCTGTGACATTGCCCCTTAACCCTTTACCTCCCAAGAGTGCGAAAGAACAAAAATCAAGAAAAATCCCAAATTTCATTTTGTAAAATATTGAAAAACAAATGGTACCATGCAAAAGTACTGCTAAAGAGGTTTCATTTGAATGGTCACACCATAGGATTTCGTCCACAGACTCAAAAGTTAGAACTACTAACACTACATGTCTTCATAATTGACTCTGGGAGTGAAAATATCTCAAAAGATTTTCATCCACTTACTGAACAATGATGATAATCATCTTAGTTTGAACTGCAAATGAACAGCACCACAGGAATATGTTCCATCTCTTCTACTGTATGTTTCATTTTCACACTCTAGGGATTTGTCCACAGCACGTTACATGACTGAGCGACTGTAAGATGTAATATAATGTTGTGTATTTAGAGCTGTTTTCAATTGAGTGTCGTAAAACCAAAACCAAAGTAATTGCTCTGACCAATCACAGCAGTCGTAAACAATCCAATGAACCAATCAGAGCTCGAAGCAATTACATCTCGGCGGCGCCAAGCACGGGAAAACGCGTGCGAGCAAGTCACGATTGGTTTTGGTTTTACTTCTGATTGGTCGAGAAAGTGGCGCGAGATTTTTTAGCCAATCACAAAGCGTAGCAATGCAAAACCAAAGCAATTGTGTAATTACTTTCGACACTCAATGGAAAACTGCTCTAATAGTGGTATACCAATCATCGATTATAATCAATCATCAATCGGAAAGTTTCAGCTATGAAATGATCGATTACACAAGGTGCATATAATCAATTGTCTCTGAAAAATGAGTCATATGATAAAGAATAAACTTGTCTAAATGTTAGTTTACTCCCTACACGTGTGTTGTTATACCAAACATCTTGAAACCTCTTGGAATTCACAATTGGTTTACACCCTTTTCTGTCCAAAACATACAGCTGTTATCAGTTGGTTTGATCTTTTATATAACATGGATCACAAGTTTCTACAAATATTTATCAGCAGGTTTATCTGATTTATAATGGTAATTGAACTGAGTGGAGTGCAATTTGGTCTGAAATCATACGCGTGATTTCAAAATCGCGCGAGTTCGATTTGAAATCACAAGTATGATTTTAGACCAAAATTGCATGACACAAAGTTCAATTACCACTTTATTACATCCATTTTGAAATCGCACAATTTAATTGCCCAAATACAGGATTTTAGTCAGTACCAATATTGATGTGACTTATAGATGCGATTTAGAGCAAAAAGTAGTGCGATTTGGGAATAAATCGCACTGGTGAGAAAAAGATGTGATTTGGAGCAAAAAATAGTGCGATTTGGGAATAAATCGCACTGCTGAGAAAAAGATGCGATTTGGATTAAAAAACAGTGCGATTTGGGAATAAATCGCACTGCTGAGAGCTAATCAGATTGCAAGGATCACCAGTGATTTCAAAATGGATGTAATAAAGATTATAATCGATGATTGATTGGTTTGGACAGTCCGATTATTTCTGATGATCGATTAAATTAAGTCCTAACTGATTCCCATCGCTAGCATTTAACCTCTATCACTTTTTAAGGAATGGCTGCTGAAGATAATCCCAGCTATTTCTTGGTTGGTGGCCATGAACAGCCCCAGAGACAAACAAGTGAAAGTTATGACTTTGTGACACCTAAACCAAGAGCGGTCTCACAGCGGAGCGTTTATGAAGTACCACCATCAATGTCCCAAAGGGGTAGAGGGAACGGCCAAGAGGATGATGCCATGCCCTCTCCTGTTCCACCCTCCAGAACATCAAGGGGCCAGTCTTTTGATGTGTATGAAAATACCAGTTTAATGACACCACCGCAAGAAAATAAGCAACGGAGAGCTACCAGTTATGACTTTGTTGCTCTTCCGGCACGGAAAGCTACAATGGAAGCGCCTTCTTATGATGTGGTCCCTCCACCAAGTCAAGTAGCACAGGTATTATAATTACCTGCCATCCTTTGAACCAGAAATTAAGAAGTTGCATTGGAATGTTCTCCGATGTTCTGATTATTTTTACAATACTTACATTGAGTACATACACATACATACACATTTTTATTAACTCGTCCCTAATGAGGCTTTTCAGAGTTAAATAATTATACTTAAACCTATAAAAAAGTAATACATAATTATTATGAAAATACTTAATTAACTTAAGAATTTCGCTAACAGTTGACGCTTTATTCGCTCTGAGATAGGCAAAGTTTAATTTTAGGTTTCAGAGAGTGCCAAAGACAAAAAACCTGAGAATAAAACGTTCTCTATCCACTGGCAGATCTTAATAGTGGGATACACCTAATTGCAATAACGTTGTCATAGAAAAATGAAAAATGTAAAATGAAAAATGAAAAAGCCAAATAGGAATTAATTAGCTTAATCATCACAGCGACACGCGGCACGATTAAGCGTGCAGTGGCTACTGTTAATTTAAATTAAGCGTGCATGCAGCGGCTATTGTTATTTGAAATTTACCTGGGTAAAGGTTGAAATGATATGGTAACCGTCCATGTTGGAAATATGTTGCTACCAGGTTGATGTCATTTTCTGAGAATAACTGTTTCATGTGCACAGTTGCACTACGAAGAAACCTGTTCTTAAACATAGTTCTTGTGCATACTTTGAGAATTATTAAAATCTGGCGAGAATGTATTTTGTGAAGCTAATTAATTCCTATTTGGCTTTTTCATTTTTCATTTTACATTTTTCATTTTTCTATGACAACGTTATTGCAATTAGGTGTATCAATGGGTAAAATACATAATGCAGTGCATAAGAATTTATTTGGGTGCAAATACACTAGATACAAAATACAGCAAGCAAGCAAGACATGATTGGTTTGGGTTTTACTTCAATCTTCTGATTGGTTAAGAAAATGGCGTGCGATTTTTTTTAGCCAATCACGAAGCGTAGCGATGCTAAACTGAAGCAATTCAGAAATTTCTTCTGACGCCATAGCAACACTCAACTGAAAACCGTTTTAAAGTGCCACTACGACGAAAATGTTTGGATTTCTTTTCCGCTATTTTTAACGCAGATGTATCTAAAAGGTTTAGACAAATGCGAATTGTTATAAATTAGATTGATATATTCTCGCACAACCCAGAAATAGCTGGTCGAAAACCCACGAAAATCACGTAAAATCCGTCCGCCATTTCTCCGTTCATAAATCCGAGCCCACGTTCTACTGGTTTGCGATCTGGTACATGTGACGGTATGTACTTGGTGTATCCCTTATTATTTTGTATTTAAACACTTAGTTTTTATTTCAGTAGAAAAAGAAGATAAAAACAGCAGAATGGGGAATCGAACCCGGGCAGTATGATCTACTCCATGCACACTATCCACTACACCACCGAGGACTAGCTGCCGAAAATTGTAATTTTTAAGGGATAAAGATAATATGCTGCTAGCCCAGACCATATATAAGAACTAACCCTTCCGATACACTGAAAATACTGGAATCAGTGCTTAACCCTAAATACTAAAATCAGTGCCTCCACCCTAGATACTGTAATCCGACCCTAAATTACACTGCAATATATCTAAATACATTACAATAAGGGATACATGAAGTACTATACATTATGACCAGGGATACACCAAGTACCTAGGCATGTGACTTGATTTGTGTCACAGACAACAAAGCCAAAAGGCACGTGTTGAGTCATTGACGTCACAAAATCTTTAGGCCAACTTGATCCAACTCTCAGGGTTCGGTCCCGGTCATTTTTTAATTGAGTAATGGCGGCAATGTAAACTAAAAAGTTAAAATAATGGCACTTCTCGTACAAGTTTTGACTTGAAACTTCGCAAGGTAAGTAACGAGTACTTATATTTTCAAAATATGAAGAGAACAGAAAATGTATACAGCTATTTCAATTAACGTTGTCGGATTAAAGCTAAAAGCCAAGACCGCAAGGAAGTATGGGTAGTTGTAAATAACCATCCTAGATTCCGGTTGTCAGTGCGGGCGAGATGGAAAATGGGCGACAGTACTAAAGACGTTTGCCTCCTTTATTTAAAGGAGGGAAACAAAAACCGATACGGATCATATTGCCTTCAAAGCATCCCTTTATTTGACTGTGCGGGAAGATAATTAAGCAGCCACGACAGCGGAGGCAGTGAGAACGGCACAAACAATAGCTTTAATTAGCAAAAACAATGCCTCTGCACGTGCGTTTTATACATTTTGGTACTTTTCTTTGCCGTTCAGTGACTTCAAAACAACAACGTCAAATGATCAAATTTTCATTTAAACTTGAAAGCCGTCCCTACAAATTAAGCTACTTGACAATCCAGTCAAGTTAGACAAACTAAACAAATTGGAAGAACTGCAAAGTAGTTTCTATAGAAAGGATCCTTGGTGTAGTTGTCGTAGTTGCTTTAATTAGCTCCCTATTCTCTATTTTCGAATTGCCCATAATACACTTTGTTTGCCCCCCAAATTTAGCATAAACTATTGTTTGTAAATGCTCTTGGGAGGACTGCATATTCCCAAGAGCATTTCAAAACAATAGTTTATGCAAAATTTGGGGGGGCAAACAAAGTGTATTATGGGCAATTCGAAAATAGAGAATTGTTGATTATGGTGAATTTATTCATAAAAGTCCTATACTACCTTGCGGTCTTGGCTTGTAGGCTTAAAGCTTTCATCCGACAACGTTAATTGAAATAGCTGTATTTTTGATCATAGCAGCACTTTAAGGTGGCCGAACACAGTTTTGATAGGTTGTGAGTATATGTTATTCGTTAGGGCATTATGTGAGAAAGGTTGCAGCTTAGAAGCTGAAACTTGGCAAAAGAAAATATCGCGATGGAAGATTATAATTAACCGCTAAAATTTGTGCTTTGGACTATTTCCATGGCAATGTGGATGATTGAAAACAACCTTAAAATTTCACTTTTATAAGGTTTACGTAAAATCCAGTCATTAGATTTTCTCATGAACTTGCAGACAGCTTACAATAAATAAATTCTTATTGTTTAAAATTGACTTGACCAAATTTTAACAAACGGTTTTTTAAATATTCAAGAACATAGCTGCCCAGTCAATATTGATCATGTCACAGAATTCCTTTGTTAGACTTCTGTTTTAAAGTTCTCATTATTTGAAATGTGATAAAAATAAGAATTCTGACAAATTTCATAAAATTTTAATGTGTATTTTGAGAAATTGTCGTTTGTGTAGTACATTTTTTGCAAAACGGAGCAGTCTCACATTCTTTTTAAAAACCCGCGCCGTCACGCGTATTGCCGCTGACCGCCCGCGAAACTATGTTCGGCCACCTAAACACTTATTTATTAACCTTCCTAATCAGGGGTGGATCTAGGGGGGGGTGCAGGGGGTGCGCACCCCTCCCCCCCCTGAGATGACCTGCAACTTTCTAATATAACTGGTATTCTGCAAAGAAAAGAAAACAACGTGGTTACGTCATTCCTTAGAGGTGCACCCCCTCCTAAGAAAAATCCTGGATCCCGCCCCTGCTAATTTACCCACTTATACTTCTTTTTCAGGATCAACCAACTAATCAAGAATTTCCTGCTACCACAACGACAAGTAGTCGGGTTCAAGGAGACAAGGTGTGTCCATTGTCAGACGCTGAAGGGTACGAGTTTGTACAGCTACGAAAGCCAGAGGAAACTGTAGATGACTCCGCACCTGAGATGCAGCCCTTCGCCACACTGCCTGGGTATTTGCCAATGGCTCCTCCACAGCCTGAGGATGGCTATGAAATGCTGTCTGCCCCCGTGGACACTCAAGAGCAGTTAAGGAACTATGGTGCTGCTTATGAGACACTTTCTATGGCTGGTCCTCAAACAACAGGGTCTCAAATAGGGACTGTCCCAAGGAACATTCCAATGTCAGCACCTTTGTATCAAGTTCCACCCACTACGTCACCGCCCGTGTATGAGATTGCTCCTCCTCCACGGAGTACATCTGAGGTGAGCTGGTATATTTGGAAACGTGTGTTTTTGTTATACAATGTACATGGAAGTGCATTACTAGGGAGGTTGATGTTCACAACTACCTAATCACTGCTTCTTGTTGCGTTGTTCGTCTGTCTCTCTCTCCCAAGACCGGCCAAATTTAAACTTCCAAAAGACTCCTAATTTTTTTATTTTTTGTAAAGTAACCAAAACAAGTTCATTGCTAGAAAGGTTGATGTTCGCCTGGGAAACCTGTGAACGTTTGTGAGGTTGAAGTTTTGTTTACCTCTGACCAAACAAACCTTGTGCACTTTTCACGTTGTTTCTATGTAACTTAAATACACAAGAATAACAAAAAAAGTTCCCAATAATTCATTTGTCAGCAACATACAGCACACAGACAGAACAGTACATAGAACTTAAGGTTATAGACCAAAGCAGCTGCCTTTAATTGGCAAACTTAAGTTGGATGCGTGAAGGGGCTTTCAGACAATAAATCTACTGCACATTGTCTTTTTCCACCCAAACTTGTATAAACAGTAGCAGAACTACTCAATAAAACATTGGTCTTGACTTTCTTATGTGTAGGTTTCCCCCGTTCCTCCCAGACAACCCTCAGCAGTACAATCTCATACACCAAGCGACAATGAAGTGCAGTGGATAGAGAAAGAACCAGTGCAACCTAAGCTTCCTTCGAGAAGAAAAAACGATTATTCTGACTGGAATCCTAGCATGAGACGAGAACCTGTTTCACCTGGAACGCCAACATCACCTGCGAAGCCTGTGTCGCCTGGGAAGCCTGTGTCACCTGGGAAGCCTGTGACATCCCCCAGCGCAGGCGCCTATGAGCAAGTGCGCGTGGAAGGCCCTGAAAAGGACGCAACAGATTGGGAGAGAGTCAGACAGATGAATGTGCAACGTCATGGAGGGGATTACTGTATGCTGTCAATTACAGCAGTAGGTCCCAGGGAAGCAGCAAATAGGGAGAGCACGGCTTCCAGCGAGAGATCCAGTATTACCGAACCCGTGATAACCCCGCCTTTCTCACCTCCCTCGCCCAGGACTGCTGGAGCGACAGTATTTGAGGCTTTAGGTTCATTCCAGCCGGCGGACATGTCGACTATTCCAGAGGTGCCTGAAGATGTCAAAGATCAACAACAAGATGGAAAAAAACGGGAGGCACCGATTCCAAAACCAAGGAGAAATGTGCAAAAAGACACCAAACCCAAACTTCATCCGCGGAGTGATAGCTTATTGGATGAAGAGTTTGATGCACCCGAGAAACCCAGAAGAACTATTATTCTAGAGGAAGCGAATCAAGACCCGTTCAGTTTCCCACCTGTTGTGGCTCCATCAGATGCTGCACCAAAGAAGGACAGTCCAAAGAAAAGCGATTTTGCCGAGCTGCACAAGCGCTTTTCGCCGTACTCATCTCGAGAGGACATCTTCACATATACAGATGTTGCACCAGAAAAGAAACGTGAAGAACCTGATGGAGCAGAGACTGAGAGTGATGTGAAGCCATCGCCATTGATTTATGAGAATGTTTTGTTTAAACAGCGCGACAACGAGGAAAATGATGAGGCAAGTCGAACACTATCGGAGGATGGAAGTGTTGTGAAGCAAGATGAGTCCACGGAGAGGCCTGAATCCTTTAGGCTAAGCACATTGCCAGCGGATAGTCCCATGGATGAGATAGAAGAATGGGAAAAGGTACTGCATTTATCTGTAGTAGCTCTTTAGCTCTTTAGGACAATCTGGCAATCTTACTGGCACATGAGATATTCAGATCGAAAGACAAGTTTAAGTTATGCCACCGTTTCAAAGGATCCCACGACACTCTTTCTTTCATAGTGAGGCAATCTAAACCTCGTTCCCAGGGTCTTTCTTCTTCCTGTCCCCTGGAGCGAGAGAGAGACCCTGGGAACGAGGTTGAGACAATCTTAATCTCATTAACACCAGGCAAATGAGCCACTGAAAGTTTCACAAATGCGGTACATCAAACGGTTGAACAGATAATCACCCTTCTTTTTCATGATGATTATGTATCCTTTGACGCAATAAAGTGCATATGTGAACCTATTTAATACGGACAGTTTTCGTGGACCCTGCAGTGTCCGTATTAGCGGGTTTGTATTGAAGTTTATTTATGTTTTCTTCTTTCTTTAGATCGAAGCTTTTCTGTCATCCATTGGTCAGATTGAAGTTCCCCAGACATTGGAAGAACAGATTGCTCATGCAGGTAAGTAAAAATAAAGTTGGAACTGACTAAGGTCTAATTGTGGACACTATTTACAACATTAAAATAATTAGCAAGTTTCAAACTGACAGGGTGATCCAGTGTAACAAAATTGCCTCCCAAAAGCATTGACAACTTAACGTGACATGATTGCTTAAACTGGGGTGACCCAGCATGGCATGATTACCTTAAACATCGTGACCCACCCCTTTATTTCCATGTTATGTTGCAGGGAAGGCAGAAACTGTGCCTGGTTGGCTCAAGGCATTGGACCTGGGTCAGTACGAATCCTCCATGATGGCTAACGGATTTGATGACATACGCTTCTTGGTAGGTCTTCCCATCACAAATGACTGTTGCTTTTGTTGTGTAGAAGTTTAGTACCGACTATGGTTGACAAAAGCAGGTTTAATGTCTTTACCATGAATATTGTCCATCACGTTTATCGTTTATCGTGGAGACACGGTGGTCTAGTGGTTAGCGCGTCGGACTTTCAGCCTGAAGGTCGGTGGTTCGAAGCCTGGTCTCTGTCGTCGTATTGTTTCCTTAGACAAGAAACTTTACTCCACACTGTCTCTCTCTACCCAGGTGTATAAATGGGTACCGGCGACAAAATGCTGGGGGTAACCCTGCGATGGACTAGCATCCCATCCAGGGGGGAGTAGCAATATTCCTAGTCGCTTCATGCTACAGAAACCGGGTTAAGCTCCGGCCGTGTGGGCCATCTGGCTCGTGTGCGACTTTACTTTTTTACGTTTATCGAATGCTTGCTTTTGCCACAGAATGGAGTTATTGAAGATGAAGATCTTTTGCAAATGGGGATTGTAGACTTTTCCCATAGGAGGTAAGGAAACGTATATCATCGTAGCCTGCATAGTTGGCGCTGGTTTATTTATGGCGCGAAATGTCGAGGACACGCGCAAAAGGGGAACGCGGCTCTTCCGTAATTTCGCCCAATAAAGCGTTTGCACGTGACGTCACAGCGACCATATACACCTTATTCCAAAATGGCGGCCAATTTATTATTCTTTTATATGCATTTTAATTAGCCCTCTTGACCTCGTCAGCATGTTCAAAATACAAAGGAATTTTCAAGTGAAAATGAGGCCAAGAGGGCTAATTTAAATGCATATAAAAGAATAATAAATTGTCGCCATTTTGGAATAAGGTGTATTGGTGTCCCAAAACAATGAAATGGCGGTCATATTATTGGTGTCCTAAACGAATCACGAATAAATGAATAAATGACACACTAGACGACAAGTTGGAGGGAAACTGCGATAAGCCGCCTTGTGTCAGTGTACATGAAGAAATCATTCATTGGGGACGGACCATTTAATTTTTGTTGGGGGGGGGGGGGGGTGGTTGGGCAATTTCTTCTGAGTATGATTTTATTTCTCAGCATAACTATTTGCAAGAATTTTTTTTTACCAAAATAAGTCTCTTTTTTTTTCACGTGCTTTCTTTTGCACGATTTTTTTTTCTCTTAAAATTCTTCCGCAGGAATTTCTTTTTTGGTAATTGCCCAACCCCTCCCCCCCCCCTCCCCCCACAAAAATTAAATGGTCGGTCCAGGTAGCTTGGGAACTAGTTTTCAAGTATAAGATGGCGGACTAGATGACCCTTTTCCATTGTTTTCTTTTTTTGTTATTTTGTCTTAGGAACAGGTCGTACAGGGCGACAATGAAAATTTGCAGCCTGCCGCAGAAACAAACTTCTGTTGTAGCAACAAGGATTTTTCATTAAAATGCGCTTGTTACATGAAGGGAATTGCCACTGCGACCTGTCCCTCCGTCATGTCTCTACAAACTGTCACCCAGTGTGTCCCGACCTATCCACAAACAGTATTTTCTCACGATAAACCCAATTGTCTCTTTACAGGACAATAATGGAAGCTTTGAAGTCATTACTGCCCTGCCCTCGTCTTAGCGACCCAGCCATAAACAAACCTGAGAGCTTAAATGAATGGTTAGAGCTGATCGGCCTTTCGGAGTACTTTGATGTATTTCAACATAACGGCTTTACTTCAATGGACAGAATACACATGCTCTGGGAGGTGGAACTTACTTCGGTTAGTTACTAATTGGAGTTTTGTGAGCACCCACCCCACCCCATATGTTTTGGTTGTTCTCACATTTTCACTGAAGACAATCGCATTGGAGAGCACCTGAAGAGATAGATGTGAGGGCTGCACAGGCGGTCAGACACCTTAGGTCTGGTTCACACGTGCGACGCAAATGCAAGCGCAAACGCAAGCGAACAAGTGCTTTTCACCTTGCGTTTGCGCTTGCATTTGCGTTGAGCCCGGTTCACACGTGTGAAACGCAAACGCAAGTGCAAATGCAAATGCAAGGAAATGAAAATTTTTCCATCCCTTGCGTTTGCATTTGCGTCGCACGTGTGAACCAGGCTTTAATTGAGACTTATATAACGTATTGTCGACACTCTTAGAATTTTATTTTCAATAAATTTTTAAGGTTAAAAAAAGAAAGTATAACATCTCCTCCCTCAGGATTAAACCTGTGACCTCTACTAGACTTGGGTTTACAGAGCCTACACTATCGGACTTCTACACTACCAGTGTACCACCAAGATTCTTGGGTTGTTTAGGCCTAAATTTAACTATATAAGCTGCTAACCCTAACCTTAAGCTGACCAACTAATCCATTATTTACGTTATATAATTGTCAATAAGGTGTCCGATTTCCTGTTGGGCCCTCTCATCTATCCCTTCAAGTGTCTTTCAAACTTATCAGGTGAGGTTTCCAACATATCTTCGTGGTAAAAGTAAGAAATTAATGAAAGAAATCGTCTCAACTCTTTGGACTCCGATTGCAGGTCTGGAAGTCCAGATCTGGCAATTCCCAACGGTTTGTTGGTGTGACCCTCGCAGTGTTTTCTATATTTTGAGTCTTTGGAACACAAATTTTTCCCTTGTCTCTGATTTTGAAATTTCATTGCATTCTTACCTTAAGTTAGGTAATTATTTGAAAACATGATGTTGGCTTTTCTGATTCGCGTGTATATTATTATTAATCAATAAATGATGGTCACCCAACTGGTTTAGCTTTTTAGTTATTTTGGGTAACCAGCTACTGTATGTATTTTTAATTTGTGTATTATATATACAGCTCTTGTAATTTACAGTACAAATAAACGTTGTTGTTGAATTCCTTGCTGGATCGTTAGGTTTTGGAAGTAAACTCACTTGGTCACCGGAAGAGAATCCTTACTTCGATAAAAGAAGATATCAAAGAACAGGAAGCCCAGGAAGAATCGGATGTAAGTGTTTGACAGAACAGAGAATTAAATGGTCTTCTTCAATAGAGCGGTTTTCAATTGAGTGACCTAAACTAAAAAATAAAAAACAATTACTCGGGTCAATCACAACAGAGACGGACAGTCCAATGAAGCAATCAGGGCCCGGTTGTTCGAAAGCCGGTTAGTTAACGCTAACCCAGGATTAAAACTTAACCGAGGATTTCATTTCTCTTGTTTGAGAAGTGTTTTCAAAAGCTAATTATAAGTTACATGCGAAGACTGGTCAGAGACGAAACTAAATGATGACAAAAATACTTTGGAAAAATTTCCATTGATTAATTAACTGGAATCAAAATTGATGCTAACCCTGGCTTAGCTTAACCGTGCTTTGAACAAGCCGACCCAGGACTCGAAGCAAATACAGGTAGCCAGCGCCAAGCGCGGGAAAACGAGTGCAAGCAAGTCACGATTGGTTTTGGTTTTACTTCTGATTGGTTGATAAAATGGCACGAGATTTCTTAGCCAATCACAAAGTGTAGTAATTTTAAACCGCTCTATCACGTGGATAGTTCCCTGCAGATACTTACTCCAGTTTTACACATTAATTTATTTACTTCAGGATTCAAATCTATATGTGAGCAGCGCTCAACTTGCAGCACAGTTAGCTGAGCTTAAGATGTATTGCCCGGATGAAAAACCGCAAACCGTGCCAACCCCGGCGGCGACAAACGCAGACGACTTAATGGCAGCCGCTGAAGATATGATGGCGGGCGCCCAAAAGGTATGATGTCATTCAAGCCTCGGTTTCAAATGTAGACTTATCATGGAAGCCTCTGCTTGAAATTAAAATGCACCTAACCCCAATTTGTTTTTTCGCTGAATCAACTCTATGTACGTTGAAAAATCGAATAGTGAAATATTTCTTGTTTTTAACGTCGTGTTAGTGAGTTATAGAGATTTGAATTAACAAAATGCTAATTTGATGATGTCATTTTAGGATTCATTTATTATACAACTACTTCTTTTTACCTCCAAGGAATATCTTTTACGAGTCAATTGACTGTCCACAGTTTATATTTAGTATTTCTCAAATTGATTTTCCTTAAGCCGTATACTGCGTATTGTAAATTGACCTAGAAATAATGGCAAAATCCTAAAATGACGTCATCAAATTAGCATTTTTGTAACTTCAAATCTCTATAACTCACTGACGCAATGTTAAAAACAAGAAATATTTTACTATTCGACTTTTCAACGTACATAGAGTTGATTAAGCCAAAAAAATATTGGGGGTTAGGTGCACTTTAAGGCTTTTTATGTGAGCTTCGTTCTAAATTGAAAATCTTTCAACGCACATGCGGGAACTTCGATAACCTATGCAGTATTTTCGTCCCCAGGAGATCAAGCCTAAAACAAAACACAAAAAGTCGAGTAAGTGGAAGCACGACCCATCGGTGCTGATAAAAGGCTGCGTGAATTATTCAACTCTGGTTAGTGTTCAATTTCTTGCCTATATTAATAAATTAGTTGTAGCATAACAATCGCTTTTAATGGCACAAATCTCTCAGATACACTATTCAAAAAATTAAACTGTGGTCATCTGCCCTGGTAAATACTGTGGTAAAATTTAAGAGACGCCATGTTAAAAGGTCAGCCAACTCTGGAAATAACGTTTCAAGTGAGTTAACAATAAGTTTGAGTTTATGTGAGTCAGGATTGGGCAGAAAAAGCGAGAAGTAATTTTCACTCTTTGTATGAAACAAGCTGGAAGATTGTAAAATGAAATAATCACTGTGTATTAAGAGCGGTTTTCATCTGAGTGTCGTCAAACGCAAATCACTCAATCCATTGAACCAATCAGAACTCGAAGCAAATACATGTAGCCCGCGCCAAGCGCGGGAAAACGCGTGCAGGCAAGTCACGATTGGTTTAGGGTTTTACCTCTGATTGGTTGAGAAAGTGGCGCGAGATTTTTTAGCCAATCACAAAGCGTAGTAATGCAGAACCAAAGTAAACACGAATTGAAAACCGCTTTATTTTTTCTTTGCTAGTATCTGGGGTCGCACGCGGTCAAGACGATTACCGGGCTGGAATCTACCATTGATGCCTGCCGTAAAATGAGGGTAAAGTAAAGTAGTTCTTAAAGTTTGGTCCTGCTTTGTCTAAACGCTCCTTATTTCAGTCCTTGACGTTTTTCTTGTGCATTTTCTTATATTTCAGCTGTCCACAGCTAAGCTACAAAAGATTCCTTCGGTGATTTTGTCTGTGTCGATAAAAGGAATCAAGTTCATCGACGCCAGGTCTAAGGTACGTTTATTCTATTCTAGTTTGAATTAGTGGTATAGTAATGATTCCATAGAAAAACGCTGATGATATTTAATATTGAAAACACTTCTGAGTTGAGTTCCATAAAACTTAACGCCGGGTGTAACTGCTAACGCCAGAAAGTTCAGCTCAATCAAACTCTTTTTAACGTCCGATTGTAGCAACAACGGCGCTATGTTTTACGCAACTCGTCCCTGTTTTTGGTTTAATGTTGTTTGTTTGTTTGTTTTGGTGAGGGTGATGGTGATGTCGATGAAAATGATGCCGATGCTGATGGACCTGATGGTGATGATGACGTTGAAGGCGGTGGTGATGACGGTGACGGTGACGGTGACGGTGACGGTGACGGTGACGGTGACGGTGACGGTGAAGGTGAGGACGGTGACGGTGACGGTAGTGACGGTGACGGTGAGGACGGTGACGTTGACGTTGACGGTGACGGTGACGGTGACGGTGACGGTGACGGTGACGGTGACGGTGACGGTGACGGTGATGGTGCTGGTGATGTGATGGTGTAGGTGATGACGCTAAAAAAACAAACAAATAAATAAATAACGCTGCAAACTAAAACAAATAGAATCTTTTGATGATGGTGCTGGACTGCTGGTGATGTTGATGATGGTAATGATGATTACGAGAAAAGCAAACAAACAAAGCTTCACATTAAAAAAATTAGAATCTTGTATTTTGACATTGTTAACATGAAAATGCAAAAGAAAACAACAAATTACTAAATATAACTACTCTGTTTTGTAGATTATGGTCAGCCACCACGACATGAGGAACATATCATACATCACACAAGATCCAGAGGACAAAAGAGTGTTCGCTTACATAGCAAAGGATTCCAAAACAGAGAAACATTACTGCCATGTTTTTAGAGTGGATTCTTGTGTGAGTCAACACATTGTTCACTCTCTCTGAGCGGACACTCGTTTCGTCTCGTTTCGCGTTTCCCTCGGGAGCGGTTTACCAAAACAAAACGAAAGTAGAGCCTGATCGAAGGATGGAACTCATAAAACTGCCACCCCTAAGCGTACAGACTTTTTTTTCTTACTTCGGTACAAACTGAATTTAAAAATTGACCAAGTGCTTTTATCTTTCTCTCTTGTTAAGGCTATGTCAGATGAAGTCACGATGTCCATAGGACAAGCATTTGAGGTAATGTCAATGTACAATACAGCTGAATGTCTCCAAACGATCTTCTGTTTGAATCATTCAGAAAAAAAAAATCGAATGGGTGTAAATAACTCGTGACTGTTTTTTGTGTTGCAGCTGGCCTTCAGTCATTTCGTGCAGGTTCAGAATCGCCGCTAATTTGAAGAGAAAGACATGGTGTCGAGAGAGGTTGTATAGCGTTCTGGGAAGCAACTTTAAACGACAGCTGTAGTGTCAGAAGCCGATACTTGTCAGTGAGGAAGGGACAGATCAGACTTTTCATAGCCAAAGAATGACGTATAGGACGTTAGCAGATATTTGCAGCAAGATCAGTTCGTTGTATCAGTGTAACAGTGGTGGATATTTCGATAGAAAACAGATTAAGTGCACTCAAGTGCGTGCAGATGTTAAGGCATACCGATGTATGTACAAGAAACACATAACCATCTTATTTGGAAAACCCTCGTAAACGGCTTACCACGGCAAGTCTTAATCGTCTATGAAAGTGCCGAATCTTGCCATTTAGTTACTTGGTTCAAATACCGAATCTTGACTTACTTTAAGTCTTATCCGTTGTCAATTAATTACTTGGTTCAATTTTCGTAGAACTAAAACCAAAGTACAACTGTAATCACAATTTGGCCAATTATAACCCAGCGAACCAATCAGAACTTTAAGCAAGAACATGCAAACCATTGCCAAGCGCGGGAAAACATACATGTGCCAAGGACTGCAAAGCATGTGTTTGGTGCCAAGCGCGGGAAACGCACGTTGCGGTTTGGGGTTTACTCTTCATTGGTTGGAAAGAGGAGACGAAATGTGAAATGTAATCTTTGGAGTGGTGAGAAGGGAGAAACGTTTGCAAATCCTTCTGAACTGCAAGTCCTTGAAAGGATACGAGCAAAGTGGGAAGCAAAGAAAAAATCTTTGATCCCGGCGAAAACTGAAAAAAATCTCTTTCACATTTCACATTTAATCTCTCTTCATACTACGTGGCCACGCTGCTACGCGGCTCTCTAAAGGAGACGATTCTTCTTATTGGCCACAGAGCTCTGCATACACGAGGTTTACATACCAACCACCACTATGAAGATAGGAAAGCAGTGCAAAGATGGCGCGGTTTTCAATTAAAGTGTCGTTAGACCAAAACCAAAGTAAGTGCTCTGACCAATCACAACAGACACAAACAATCCAATGAACCAATCAGAACTCGTAGCAAATGCATGTAGCCGGCGCCAAGCGCGGGAAAACGCGTGCGTTTAAGTTACGATTGTTTTTTATTTTCCTTCTGATTGGTTGATGAAGTGGCGGGATATTTTTTAGCCAATCAAACAGCGTAATCGCGAAATTACTTTCGACACTCAATTGGAAACTGCTCTATGAACAAACGGAAAGCAAGACAAAGCTATGATTATACTATGATTGCACAGCTAACCAAGATTAGAGCTCAAAGAAATTTTAGTTTCCGTTTTAATAGATTGAATTATTTTGTATAGGTCCATACAGTAATTATAGTTTTAAAATATTTTGTTTTGTTCATGTTCATACCATAACTATTTTCCTGAAACAGATTATTTTATAAATATGTATTTTTTTATAATGCAATTGATCGATTCACTGATTACTAAAGATGTATTTTAAAAAAAAAAAATCATTCACGGGAGGATCTTTTAAACTTGATATAAATCTTAGCCACGACGTCAAATTATCATCATGACCTTTGGCAGCTACTTAGACCTTGTTTAAAAAATCAGCCCAAGTGTGGACTGAATTGTCGCCTGTTTAATTTGCGATAATAACAAAAAAAAAATCTAGCGCGAAAAATAAAGGCATTAGGATATTTTAAATTATAAAATTAGTATAAGTAGAGGTTTCTTTATACTAATAAATGACTTGCACGGTGTTCCTGTACTAATAAAGTGTCCCCCGGTATGGGATGGGCAATGAGAACGTAGAACACGTTTACGTAGGTTATTAAAATTATTTTGTACAAAGGTAATTAAATAAAGATGGCTCAAATTGGTTGTTTGTACGTCTACCATGTTGAAAATCAAAACAGTGAAATTTCCACCCTTTGAGATTAAAACTCATTTTTATGTTACGATTTCTATTGTTTCTGCCCGCGACTGTCGTGTATACAACCTGTACGCGAGTTTCCTGACACTAACATGTGCTTTATAATCGACTTTACTCCTGGCCTCGGTTGTTCAAAAAGTGGATAGTGCTATCCAATGGATAATTTTCGATCTAGTAGGTAACACAATTGTGTTAATTCTTATTCACCAGACAGGGTTGTCCAATACTCTCGACCTGATACGACTCGAAAAAGACAATTTTCGGTGGATAGCGCTATCCATCTTCTGAAAAACCGGGGTCTGTTATAAAACGTGGACAGTTAATTGACAACTGACAACTTGACTTGTAAGCGTGTTTCCTGAAACGTGCTTTATAATCGACTTCACTTCAATTATAAAACGTGGACAGTTAATTGACAACTGACAACTTGACAGTCAGTCCATCTTGTCTTTTTGTTGATCGTCTTTTTCGTTTTTCATCGCGAGGGTTTGTAAGTGGACGGAAGTAATTGCATCTCACCTTCTTTTGTATGCAAATAACAAATCGGTAATGAACCCTTTAAGCCCTAGTAGTGATCAGCATCAAATTTCTCCTTGATAAATCAATGCTTAATCAATCATAGAGGTCATGAGAATTAAGGGTATGATCAACTTCATGAATTCTCTTGATATTTAACAACTTCTTCCAACTACTTCTATAAGAAATGTATGGACAAAAGAAAGGAGACTTTGCATTTTGATCTTGGGGATTAAAGGGTTAAAGGAGCCGGCTGAGAAGAAGGGAAGGCTCGGAGCATGTTATACTGATCGATTAGCGCGTTGGACTTAAGATCTGAAGGTCGGTGGTTTGAGGCCTGATCTCGGCCGTCAAGTTGTTTCCTTAGACAAGAAACTTTACTCCACATTGTCCCTCTCCACCCAGGTGTATAAATGGGTACATTGCCAGTGTGTTGTTTCCTCAGACAAGAAACTTTACTCCACATTGTCCCTCTCCACCCAGGTGTATAAATGGGTACATTGCCAGTGTGTTGTTTCCTCAGACAAGAAACTTTACTCCACATTGTCCCTCTCCACCCAGGTGTATAAATGGGTACATTGCTAGTGTGTTGTTTCCTCAGACAAGAAACTTTACTCCACATTGTCCCTCTTCACCCAGGTGTATAAATGGGTACATTGCTAGTGTGTTGTTTCCTTAGACAAGAAACTTTACTCCATATTGTCTCTCTCCACCCATCTGTATAAATGCATGGGTACATTGTCAATGTGTTGTTTCCTTAGACAAGAAACTTTACTCCATATTGTCTCTCTCCACCCAGGTGTATAAATGGGTACATTGCCAGTGGGTTGTTTCCTTAGATAAGAAACTTTATTCCACATTGTCTCTCTCCACCCAGGTGTATAAATGGGTACATTACTAGTGTGTTGTTTCCTTAGACAAGAAACTTTACTCCATTTTGTCTCTCTCCACCCAGCTGTATAAATGGGTACATTGTCAATGTGTTGTTTCCTTAGACAAGAAACTTTGCCATGGCAGAAAATTGGATGACATTTGCCCCCCAATTTTTTAACTCATCCCCAGACCCCCAATTTGACCCTTAAAATCACAGCGAAAACACCATTTTTTGAAGGGAAAATCAAAATTTCGGCCGTTTATGAATTACATTTCGTAAATCCACACTCGGATTCCAGTAATTTGGTTAGTAACGCGCACGCCCGGAGCAAACGTCTACTTTCAGGGGGCAATTTTTTTGGTATGCACATTGTCTCTCTCCATCTAGGTGTATATTAAAATGGCTACCGGCGACAAAATACTGGGAGTAACCCTGTGATCGATCAGCATTCCATCCAGTGGGGGGCGGGGGGCTAGCAATACTCCTAGTTGCTTCATGAGCGCGGAAACCGGTTTAAGCTCCGGCCGAGTGGGCTGCCTGTGGCTTGCGTCCGACTTCGCCCTTTACTTTACTGAGTTCAGTTGTTAAAGAATTGCAACTTCATTGTTCGTTTCAATTTTTTTATTTTTGTGAAGCAACAACTGCTTCTATAACTAAACATAACATCAAAGCAATTTTACTACGATAGTATACTTATTTTCTTTAAAGCTCTTGATCGCAATCGCATTCTGGAGGCAGTGACATACACTAGGTGTTTTCACGGTCTTGCTGCGAAAATCTTCACCTAAGAAGTTATAGAATGGTAGAAAACTTGACACTGATCTGAACGTATCCGACAAATATTTACAAAAACTAATATTTCAACCTAAAAAAAAACTACCATACATAAAAAGCACATTTAACTAGAGTTTCTGAAAAGGAATAATTCGCCGAAACGCGCTACTTTTTAATTAACTAACATTCTCGCTTGTTGACGAAGAACATATTTGGCACGGTGATCTGCTTGTAGCTGGCGTTTCTCTTGCTGATGAAATCCCCGTCAACCAGGTATGAGATTCAATATCTTCAATAGTAATTCTTGCTTTGAAATCTAAGAGTAACATGCTTCTTATAAGATTCTTGCAGTCTTCAGAAATTGGTTGTTTTGGTTTATGGAATGTAACCCCTTTCTTGATCTGCTGTAGTAACACCTTCGTATCAGAATCATCAAAAGGCATTCGTCCCGTGACCATAGTGTAAAGGACCACGCCCATGCTCCATACATCTGCTTTTTCGCCATCGTACGGTATACCTTTGAAAATTAGATAGAAAAAAAAAAGGAATTAATCGGACATCCGTGGTTAATGCTCTTGTTTCCTCTTAATACTACAGGGGTTCGCGCGAAAATCTTTTACAATTTCAATTGAAAGGGACATTGTCCTGGATGTAATATCGTGTTTTTATGATATGGTCAGGAGCTTGCTTTAAGGATGTTTTATTACCTTAAAATAGGAAGAAAAATCGACAAAAGAGATGAACGCAAATGAATATGATTAAAAAAAACAACAAAATAACGACTAAAACACTCAAAATTCCACCAGAATGGAAACTTTGATTTCTTGACCGCCTGTCACGAAATCAAAATTGATGAACTGTTATCCACTTCCATCCTTGTAATCCTTTACTTTTTCTCCAAACTACTGCTTCTGATTTGCTCTATAGAATCTTTTTATTCGATTTAGTTGTATATTTGGTGGCTTTTTGGTGATATAACATGAAAATTAACTAAACACAATTTCGTTATTTTGGCGGGACGGTGTCCTTTTGAGGTGGCCCGTGGCTATTGGAGGCTCCCTTTTATAAATCGATTTTGCCACTTGGGAATCACCTATCATCGACAATAAAATTAAAATCAAAATCATTTAGGCCCCGTCCACACGTATACGTTTATGTTCGTAAACGCATAAGTTTTTATGCGTTTAGGCCTCCCGTCCACACGTAAACGATAAAACGGATATTTTCGAAAACGCTCTCCAAAGTGGATATTTTCGAAAACGCTGTTTACCCGTTTAAGTGTGGACAGCGTAAACGGATATTTTCGTAAACGCTGACTTAGATACTACGCATCTACGCATGCTCAATGGAGATTTTTAGCGTTTACGCGTGGACGAGAGACCTAAACGCATAAAAACGTATAATGCGTTTACGAACATAAACGTATACGTGTGGACGGGAGCGTTTTAGATAAAAACATATGCGTTTACAGACGTAAACGTATACGTGTGG
Organism: Cladopsammia gracilis; assembly: GCA_022457155.1. Classification (NCBI taxonomy): domain Eukaryota; kingdom Metazoa; phylum Cnidaria; class Anthozoa; order Scleractinia; family Dendrophylliidae; genus Cladopsammia; species Cladopsammia gracilis. Next base: position 2,106,176 of record JAJGOT010000026.1, on the reverse strand, counting down.
ACGGGACCTTAATTGTATTATCGATGATCCGTGACTCTCAAATGGCAAACAAATCCCAGAACGCTGCAAGTTTGAATAATTTACGGAACACGAGGCGTTTTCAAGGTATTTAGAAAATGGAAGATGTGAAGTTAGTAGCAAACTTGACGACCCAATTTCGCCGTGCTTCATTGAGATTATACACATGAAACTAGGTAAGGCCATTTGCACATATACTGAATGTTATCTTGCTTAAAAATACGAGAAAATAAATCGGTAGTTTTTTCACGAGTCGAACAAACTTGAATATCTTGAAATTCACAAATTACGCACTATAAACATCCTGTTCTTTCTTTTCTCAGATTAGTTTTTGCTGGGAGTTTCCGACCTTTTCCGATTATTCAGCAAATTTTTCGGTTGCATCAACTTATAACAGAGCAGTTTTCAATTGAGTATCGAAAGTAATTACACAACTGCTTTGGTTTTTCACTGCTACGCTTTGTGATTGGCTAAAAAATCTCGCGCCACTTTCTCGACCAATCAGAATTAGTAATACCAAAACCAAACGTGACTTGCTCGCACGCGTTTTCCCGCGCTTGGCGCCGCCGGCATGTAATTGCTTCGAGCTCTGATTGGTTCATTGGATTGTTTACGACTGCTGTGATTGGTCAGAGTTATTACTTTGGTTTTGGTTTTACGACACTCAGTTGAAAACTGCTCTAATAGGGTGCGATTGTAGCCTTATTTTAGCGTTCTTGCAATTAACAGCTGAGGCAAATACGCAAGCATAATATTTGGAAGCTTAAATTCAGCAGTCGACTGTGCAGCAATTTCTGTGTAGCCGATTTTGTGGAAACATGCTCACAGTAACGAACTTATTGAGCTTAATTAGAAACAAACCTGTCATCGTCTGATAAAAATAATCGCGTTTTCTTAAAAAGCGGGGTTTTCTAAAAACGCTTGTAACTCTTTGATCGCTTACTTTATTTGCACTAAAATTTAAAGTCCTGTATAATTTAAAGACTCCTTTATACTACCCTACCAAAAGAAATCGCTTAACGCTTACATACCTAAAAAGGGAGCCTCCATGCCATAAATAGCCGCGGGCCACCTTTTAAAAATCTGACAAACCTGCCCTCGTATTAAACCCGGCCTATGGCCTCAATGATTTTTAGTTGAAAAATATTTTTAGGATGAATCACTGATAAGATAAGACCGGAATTCAATGGCGCACAGGCAAAAATATAGAAGAAATTCAAAATTCTACAACACCGATTTTTTTTTTTAAAACGTATAGAGAATCGGTAAAGAAATTGATCTATAATTTAACAGAAAATAGGGGTCAGCAAACATCCAAGCGGGTCACATTCAAGTAAAGTTAACACAACGGATAGCGCGCGCTTGATTTATGACGTGGCATGGCATTGCAAAATGGATCACGTGCGTAGTAGAGATACGCACTGAAACAATAGTCCCTGAGTTCGCTATGACCGCTGAATTCAAACACCAATGACACATTGATACAGGGTTAGACTCGACCTGATGTAAAATATTCACAAATACAGGCGAGAACATGACCTGTTCAGAGCTCTGTCTATTGTTTAATTTTCAAATTTCACGCACCTTCTGCCGGTATTTGTGAATATTTTACATCAGGTCGAGTCTAACCCTGTATCAATGTGTCATTGGTGTTTGAATTCAGCGGTTATAGCGAGTTCGAAACTGGACTATTAACGTGAACGTCTTTTATGGAGGTATCCTTTATACTTTTATACAGTAAGTATGTGAACGAAATTTTGGTACTTTGCCTTTGCACTGCACACTTAAATAAAGGGCGTCCGCTGAAATGGGGATCCGTGATCAAGTTCGCAGTTTTCATGGGGCTTACAAATTTTGTTTTCAGTCGTGACAGGTAGCATTTGTCAGGCGTCCGAACATGAACAGATACGTAACAGATATATGATCTATGCCCAACGTCTGTGAAACCTGGCGAAGGATCAGTGTGGAGTTGTGCGTGTGGATAGCTTTTTCACAGATGCGAGATCTGGTAGCAAATGCGTAGTATTTTGCAAACTGAATTTCCTAACTTGCCGCAGCAGCATGATCCTGAATGAAAGATGAACAGAGTTTCTTTTTATTTCACGCACGATTTGAAAAACGTTGTTTTCGAATAGCGAAACGCCCAGCTTTACTTCGGTGGTTGTAACTGCGCCGAAATCGCGCGATGGCTTTGCTTTACAACACAGAAAGAGAGCCAAACATACGGCTATTCGAAAATAAATACACAATTACCTCAGGATATTGTTGGATTACTAAACCATTGATATTAGTAGGAGAAAGAATTATTAGCAGTTACGTTCGTCGGGCCAATGGCAATGCGTTCTTACAGGTTTTAAACTGATACACCGCCCGTCCGAACATTTATAGTTCTTATGTGTATTTTATCTCTATTAAACGATGACCCACTTTAATGTCCAGGAAAAACTCTCATCGGCACTGCACTAAATCACAGACAACCATAGCTGACAACCATAGCTGATTTTTTCGTTTCATGTTGAATGTGATGGCAAAACGTTGACGACTGATGTTGTCGAGCAGCAATGTAAAATCCGAAAGCCAGACATGAATGTGATAAATGTGATAAATTTCGCATTCTACAGTTCAGTTTTTGCCATCATAACATGCTTTGAGCAGTCAGGTGGTTATTTCCTGACGGTGACCGCTTTATAGAGGTTTAATTGTAGCTCTTTCAATCGTTTAGCAGAAACATAGCCTACAATCAGGCCTACCGGTATTTTACTTCCGCGAGTTCGCCGACTTTCACGCGAAAAAGCGCCTTATCGAATGGTAATTCTGCAATGAATAGTAAGCATCCTTACTTAAAATATTTTAATTTAACTTGTCCATATTAATGAAAGAAAATATATTACCTTTAAGGATTTCATACGCCGCATAAGCAGCCGAGCCACAAAATGTCTTGCAGAGATCGGATTTATTATAATGCTTGGCAAAACCAAAGTCCGTAATCTTCACGTTGTTTCCCTCGTCCAACAGAATGTTTTCACATTTTAAATCGCGATGCAACACTCCATTTCTGTGGCAATGTTTTACAGCTTGCAACAACTGCTGAAATATCTTCTTGCTGAAATGTTCTTTAACACATTTTCTTGTCTTTATGTAATTCAGTAAATCTCCTCCAGGGGCGAGGTCCATAACAACATATACCTTATCCCCTATGTCAAATACTTCATAGACCCGTATAATGTGCGGATGTTCAAACTTCTGAATAATGCTCAGTTCTCGAGGTAGAAATCTCTTTAAAAAGTCGTCTGGAGCCTTTTTACGATCCACTATTTTCACTGCAACATACAGCTTGAGTTTTCTTGAATAAGCTCTTCTGACTTTGGCGTACGATCCCTCCCCAAGCGGCGGATCGTCTACAAGCTCGTAACCATTTTGCCTCAGAAAACGTGCGTTAAAAGATTGTTTGGACATAACGTGGGAGAAAAAGCGCGTAATGGCAGACATTGAAGTTGTTAGAGCTTCTTCAAACTAATTACTATTTGCGAAAGTTAAATTGCTAATGCAAGGTAGATTCCATTTGTTACGTCACAATGATATATGTTGCGTGTTTTAATAGTGCTCGTTGACACTGGCCACTGCGCGCGCATCATAGACTCGGTCACAAACGGCAGTTACGTCATACGTTCCCTCTGAAAGTGACGAATTTTGTTTTACGCCTCGTCTGCACTTCTTCAATGATGAGTATACTCAAATGAGAACAGGGGTTCTCCACTCAATTATTGGCGGCAGCGGCCGTGAGAGGCAAGGGGTAGCTACCCGATAGTAAAAACCCCGACTGAATCTATATCATAATAATATAACATAATTTCCCATATCCCCCTTTCCGGCTAAATTCGTGCGACCGCGTACTTGCCTCGAGTGACTATAGTTTCGGTTTGTCTGGAATTTCATATTAGCTGGAACAAAAATGTTAAGAAGAAGAAGAAGAAGAAGAAGAAGAAAAACATGCCGTCTTGTTTTTTTTTGTTCCCCCCGGATCTAACTGATTACCACATCGATACTTTCTCGAACGGAAAAAAATATAGTTCCAGGTACTGAATGCATGGAGCGGCCATCTTGGTGTACGCGGCAAAAGATTGGATTAATTAATCTGCCTATCAGCATCTATTAAGCAAAAATAACTTTTTTAAAAAGTTAATTAAATTAATTGCGTTCGCAGAACGCCTTCATAAATCTGTTAGGCAGGCGAAATCGAGATTGCGGCGGACTTAAAAACAGCCTCGCCTCTTGAAAGAACGTAGCGGCCCTGGGTACGAGTGCTGCAGTCCAGACCCAGTCCACGAGTGCTGTGAGGCTTTGATGCGCAATTGATGATGCGCAATAATTGCGCTTTGATGCGCAATTAGCCTCGCAATTAACCTCGCAATTAGCAATTAGTCTCGGTTAAACGCGCGTACTCACGTGGTGACGCCTTCATCTTTCGCTTTCGCTTTCGCTCGTATCAGCTCGCTGCTCGTGTGTGAAACGGTTGGTTTTGGTTACTTTTAGGGTTGCTGTGCTATATAGCGGAAGCCTGACTGTATTAGCGCGCGCTAAAATAACGAATTCAATTTCCATTTTGAGAGAAAACGATGAATATTATCGAGTTTGTAAACGTAGTAATTTCTCTCGAATCAGCAATTGCATGGTTGAAAGAAAGAAAAACTGATAAAGAGCAACTACACATGCACGGAATGTTTCATTTTTGAACTTTAATTTGACATCAAATTCGCTATTTTAGCGCGCGCAATGACAGTTGTTTTTCGCTATATACATTTTTTCTTTAAAAGGTTTTACTCAAGTAAATCTACCGAGTTGTTCTGTTGTGATTAAAGTTCAATTCAAGTTACAACTGAAATAGAGACTTATTTTCTTAGACTCACAATACCATATTTTAACTTTGAATCACTAGAGACTATCTGAAATCTTCAGCAAACAACTTGTGCATCAACTAAGTTAAAAATGATTCCTTTCATTTCCTTTTATTGCGCCCAATTTAAAACTACCTTTTTCATTTTGAAAACCCTTGAAGAGGTGAAGTATAGAAAACGGTAGTCCAAAACTGTCATTTAGGTATTTAAAATGACCTTTTCAAGATGTCTCGAAGATACCACCAAACGTTGCCTTGATTTATTCATTCTAACGCCAGTGCACAAGAGGGTTGATTAATTTCATTCCAAAGGTACACTGCAGGATTACAGTATTTCTGCTGTCGGTATGTGAATGACATGCCATTTGGTTATAGAAGAGTATATCAAAGGAGTGCCTTTTCTCCAAAAAATATCATATTAAAGGGTAACGGTTCGGACCTCGGGGCGGATCCTCCAGGTAATCACCCCCTCTATTCCATTAGCTCCCAGGCGAAAATAGATCGGACACGCAAAAAGTCATGCAACATGCCCTCGTACCCCCTCTCCGACCAGGCCAAAACAGGGATAACTTGTAGTCTAAAATGTACAACCTCTCCCTTGATAAGGGGAAGGGGGTAGTTTCTGTGTAGCACCCAACTTACTTCTCTAACAAAAAAAATTCCCTTCGAACGCACTTATAATCTCCGATTACTACAAGTTAGTTAATTAATTAATTTAAAAATGGTCCAGCCTTGTTTATTTTCACGGTTTTTCTGAAATTGCGTGACACATTGCGACGCTTTGGGCCTATGTCACGCAATCTTTCCTAGACGTTGTGTCAGCATGGGCTGCTGGACTTTCGGTACTTTCGAGGCGCACAAAACTCGAGACAAATATTTGCAGAATGATTTTTAAAACAGTTGAAGCTATCACACTGTATTTTGGGTTCTGGCGCAGGTAGCCTGCGCGGAAGTTGGAAAGTAACGCCAAAAAAATAAATTAATTCAGGAACCAACCAGCCACGTTGGCACGTTCCTGAGGTTTTCTTTGGTTTTCCCCACTCCCTTGCCAACGTGGCATACGTTAGCCAATCAGAAGACAAAAAATAGCCAACGTGACTAAAATTATCCAATCAAATCACCGTCCCGTCTCCATGGCCGTGCACCCCCAGTATTTATCCAGCTGGCCCGGGAAACTTGTTATGTCAAAAGTGTCTGGTGCCGAATTATTTAGCATCTTCTCGAGTTGAATATACGGTATTCATTCCAGAAACATGGTTCGTTTTTTTAACGTGGTTTGTGTCTGTTTATGTTTGTTTCTCGTTGATGCGCGCCCTCCAGAAGCTAAAGGGGAGAAAAAAGGTCGTGTGTACGATCAAGACCTATCTGAGGAAGAACATTTTAAGGGCGAAGACCAAGAACACAACACAGAATATGATCATGAAGCTTTCCTTGGAAAGGAGAAGAGAAAATTTGACGAGCTGACTCCGGAGGAATCAAAGGAAAGACTAGGGTAAGTGGAGCGTTAAAAATTATAAGCTCGTCGCTAGAAATTATCCTTTTGGTGTGAGCTGTTTGCAAAGCTTGTTAGCTGTACGTCAAAACAGAATTTTTATTGTCATAATTTTCCAAACTTAAGCTAATATTTTGTAGACTCGCTTGTATTATAATTTAGTAAGGTCGTACATCTGTAAGAATACTTTATGACAGAGTGTGAAATGTTTTTACCAACGATAAAAAATGTCGAATATTTCGAATAAGCGATCTAAGTTATGTCTATTGAAAATAAACACTACAGCTGAATTCTGTGCCACGTTGACAAATTATCTGGCTCACAGTGTGCAGTTACTCTACAAGGGCTTGTCGCGATCGCGGGCGATCGTTAGAGCATTTTTTACGCTTATTTCTATTTACATCCCTGGTTAAACTTCTGCATATTTATTTCCAAGTCGTTAAAATCCCTAGTTACATTTTATCTCAGTTTCCTTGACAAAAGAATATCTTAGCGAGTCAATGTTTAGATTTGTGGCGACACCATAATTGCCCCATTGTTCAAAAGATTCTTTACACGCTGTGTGTTTAATCACCCGTTCATTTTGAATTATTAAATACATACTGTAAATTTCTTGTTTTAAAATAGCTTCTAGATAAAAAAAATTGTTGTGCTCGACTTGCATTTTAGCTTGTTTATTTCATGCCCTTTGTCAGTTTCATTGGGGAAAGTGCCACGTGTCGCGCAGAACCTGACGGGGGAGGGCAGGGGTGGAAGATTGCCATACTTTTTGCTTCAGCTCAGCTCTAGAGGAAAACAGTGCAATCTTTGAATACTTGGTTGGTTGAAACAGTATTCAGTTTCAAACCTATTTTGCTGATAATGTCAAATCATTATGAATTTTTTTGTGGAGACTGAAAAGAGGTACCATATAAATGTTTCAGAAAAATTACCATGTTGGAAACGCGGATAACAACACTAGTCACTCTCGATCTTGTTGTAAACTTGTTTAATGGTCACAGTTAAATCACTCCCTATGTCTCGAAATTATCTTGTCAACTGATTACAAATGCTAAGAAAGTTCCTAAAATACACCCTTTATAAGGTTGCTAAGGTAATACGATTAACGTCATTGCTAGGATCATCTTGAATGTCAAATATAAGGCTGTTTAACCTAATATAATGCCTGTCACATGCATAACCACAGGCAGCCCAAGCTTAGTATGTGACGTTTGTTTGATATTATGCAACGAACGATTTGTATAGGAAATACACTTTAGTCTTATATATGCTAAAATAAAGCTATTAATGTAGAAATAAACTTCACTTACCTCAACATTGGGTTTTCGTTGTGTTTTATGCAATTTTAGACGGTTTTATGGCTTACAAGTTTTTTTGATGTCGCTTGTTGTCTTTCCACCAATAAAGGGAAGCAAGGCCGGTGACTTGCACTGACCTTGTCCCACAAATCGCTCTCGCATCTCAAAGCGATGGACCAAATCGCCATAAAAACACCACAGCCATAAGGCCAGATAAATTTCCTATCACATCAACTCATCTCGGTGATCGCACTGCGATTTTAGGGGAAGAAATTTCAAATTATAATCAGTTTTCTGCAATCTTCCCATACGCTTGGCTTTTTTGGGGTCTACGACCGTAATAGCGGACCACGATCATGTGACATTCTGCACTCTCATTGGCCAATTCAAAGCAACCAAGTACAGTGTACAATAAGAGTTCGGATATAGTCCATGATCTTCTAAAGGTTTTTTTCGGTCTCAAAAATATTTTAAGTTCTCAAAAGTGCAATATTGTTTACAACTGCACACATCAAAGATTTTAAAAATTTAAATGATCCAAAACACTGGTATGATTGGCTGATTCAAAGACAATAGCACAACACGATTTCGACTCACGGGGGCCAGTGTGTGTATTGACTGGTGACAAAATTGTCTTTTGCCTTCCTTAGACAGTCTACTTATTGCGCATGGTTGTAGTTTTGAATTGGCCAATGAGAGTGCAGAATGTCACATGATTGGGTCACGCTCTAGTGCCGTAGAAGCCAAAAAAGCCGAGCATATGGAAAATTTGCAGAAAACCAAATATTATTTGAACTTTCTTGCCCTAAAATCGCAGTACGATAGCTGAGACAAGTTCATGTGATAGGAAATTTATCTGACCTTATGGCTATGGTGTTTTCATGGTGATTCGGTCCATCGCTTTGGGATGGGAGAGCAATTTGTGGGACGAGGTTTCCCGCAAGTCACAGGCCTTGCTTTGCTTCATGAGTGGAAACGACATTGCAAAAACTTGTAAGCCACAGAACCATCTAAAATGGACATGCATATTGTGCCCAAATTACATAAGACACAATGAAAACCCAGTGTTGAGGTAAGTAAAGTTTATTTGTACATTAATAGCTTTATTTTAGCATATATAAGACTAAAGTGAATTTCCCATACAAAGTTTATAACTCGTTTGTTGCGGAATATTATTGCTCAGCGGTCTAAGCCAAGCTGGAACAGCTGGAACAGCTTGGCTTAGGGTAGCATTGTTTTATGACCCATGCAAATTTTTGGTCAGGGTGGATGGGGGGGCCGATCCTCCCTTCACTGCTCCTCTGGCTGACAACTAAGCACGAAAGGAGTGTTGTTCTGCTTGAACTCAGTATTTGTAGTCTTACAACACCCTTGTGCACATGCCTGCATGCACTGAGTCGCTAGGAATGTGTTATTTTCACGTGCTACATTTTCGCATATCATTATGAGTGTTATGAATAGCAAAGAAAAAAGGAAAAAGTTAAAATAATTTTAGTGTACAGCTTGTGTGGCCTGTGAGCAACCTCTCTTGGGGATATCTCTGGAATTTGAATATCTGCATATATAAAGTAGATGGAAATTGGCAGGAATTTAATATTGATCACTTTTTCTTGTTTGGGAAAACGAAAAGGAAATGATGGAAATCAGATATCACCAGTTAGCGATATAAATGAACATTTAGGAAGAATAAAGGGAGTTTAAACAGAAGGTTTGTTATTAATCAAAATACATATTACGTAGAAACATCAGACCATGTACTGTGACCTTTGCAGGTCAGTAGGGAAATTTCCTGTTGGTCAATCCTCCAAATCTTGTCCATAAAAATGAGCAAACTGCTCACCCTGGCACCAGTTTACACATAACAATAAGTAGTGTGCAAATTAATTTGATTACTAGTTATTTTATTTGTAATTATTCGGATTAAGCCTTGGAGGGGTACTCAACAAAGTTTTGTACATTGACCCCAGGGATGCTCCGCCACGAGGTCCAAACCCTTACCTTGTCATATACCGTTTTTGACAGAAAAGGTACCCCTTTCATATTATACCTTTTATTAAAAATGGTACCCCTTTCATATAGCCTTTAGGTGTGTCTGTTTGACATATTTTGAAAGGCGCTTTCTATAATACTGAAATTGCAGTTTCCATTACTGTTTTTATACTTCAACTCATGTCTTCCCTACCCTTTCCAAAACTTTGTGAAATCCCTACCCTTTCATATACTTCAACTCATGAAATCCCTACCCTTTCATATACCTCCAGCCTCAAAAAGGTACCCCTTTCTGGCAGAGCATCCCTGTTTAGCCCATTATAGGGAGTACCCCTCCCCCCTGGGGATTAAGCCTTTGGGCAAAATCTCTCAGCTGAAGCTTGGTTTCATGTTGGGAAAATCCAAAACATGAAAATCATGGTCATCCCAGATTTTGCAGACACAAAATCGTAGACATTAGATGATCAGTGATAAATTGAGAAAATCAGGAGTGTTTTCTATTTTCCCCAGATTTCTACGAAGGTTGGTGATCAATCTTTACTCCTATTTTTACTCCCCTGCAGAAAAATTGTTGATAGAATTGACAAAGATCAAAATGGGAAAGTAACACAGAAAGAACTGGAAGACTGGATCAGATTCACATCCAAGCGATACATCTATGAAGATGTGGATCGACAGTGGGATCAGATGAAAAAACTTGAACAAGCACACTTCACTCTTGAGGAGCGTTATGTGGACAAAAAGAAGGCCGATCCTACGGAACCAATCAGCTGGGAGCTGTACAAAAATTTGACTTATGGTTATATTACAGGTGAGTTCATATATGTGGTATTTTACTCTCCATTGATTACTCCCAATTTCCCACCAAAGAATTTGTCAAAATTCAGTGCTCAAGATGAATGTTTGTTGTGATTGTGCATGTACAGTACATGTTGTGTGACTATACTATATCTGCCAACTTTCACCGAGTGCTAGGCATGAGAATTTTTTCGTGGGAGTGCCAGGATTTCCGAAGGGCGACCCGACCAAATCCGAATCTATTCCGAAGATTCCACAGTTGACCGAAGATGTTCCAAAGAATTTGGAGGTTTCCATGGACCTAAGACCTCCGTTTACTAACATTCAGCTGTAATTGTAATGACTGTTCAGAATGATAAAAACCTACAAAAAAGTGCCAAATTTTCATGAACATAACTTTATTTTTAATTGGATCATGCGATTATAGGTTAAGGCTGATATAAAAGCTCAAATCCGTAAGTCAGGCATGAGAAATTGCTCCATAGGTGTGAGTTGGCATGAGACTCATGCCTAATTATATAAGGCATGAGACTATACTGTATGTGAGAAACACCTGTGTAAAATATATTATGCTTTTTTTATCAGAGGACGATGAATATGAATATAAAGACATGCTGACACGGGACAAGCGACGATGGGAGAAGGCTGATGTCAACCAAGACAATAAAATTACAAAGGAAGAATACACTGCATTTCTTCATCCTGAGGAGTATAACCACATGAAAGATGTTGTTGTGGATGAGACTTTACAAGACATTGACAAAGATGGTGATGGATTTGTTTCTCTTGATGAATATTTGGGTAAGTTTCTCATAATTTACAGGGTTTTTGTTAGAGCTGGGACACCAGGAAGTTTACTCAGTTATTTCAACTCTTGTCCCTGCTATTTTTTGTAGGAAAATGTGCTAAAGATATTTGGATAAATAACTGCTAAAGTTTATGGGCTATTTTATCTTTATTACAAGTGAAATATAAACTGGAAATGGCCTAAAATGCACACTTTTGGGCCTCTAAATTTCAAATGTTTTCTGGGGGAGTCTGGCCCCTTCGCACACCCACACCAAATTAGCACTGAGTACTAATAAATGGTGACTACGCTGCCTTTAATCCCTGTTATTCACAATTTGGTCCCTACTATTGCAAACTTTAACAAAACCCCTGATAAATTTACAGTCAAGGCTGCTCTCTTAGAGTTCTAGATCTCATAGGGAGCCCAAATGAAGTCCAACTATAAAATTTAGGGTGCGCAGCAGTTAAGCTATGTGCAAAAACTAGCCAAGGTTAATTGTTTTGTTGTGCAACAACAAAAGTTAGTTACACCTATGGCATCTGGGTATTGCTAGAACACAGCTGCCTGACAGTGCTGTGTGCCTGATGCTGATGTGACTTGACTTGTTTTCTATTATTGTCAAATTTTTCACACATTTTGGAAAAAATTTTTGATGGTTCTAGGGTGCAAAAAAGATCAAATTAACAACTACATGTAGGATGTACTGGCCTGGAGGTCTTTCTCATGAACACAAAACAATTTCTACTGGGATAGAATATTTGTGACAGTTAAGCCTGGTTCACACAAGCGACACAATGACAGAAGATCAGTTTTTTTCCTTATGTCGTTAGAAAGCTTTACAGGAAACTGTAAAACGCAGTTAATGGAGCGTGACGCACGATACACGATAGGTGTCTGTGGTCACAACACACATGTACTTTTACTTAACTCAAAGAAACACTGTCACGGTATTTTTACTGCATGTAACATTGTCTAGAAGAGTTTCTTTTGGCTATTATGGTTGGCTAGGTCCTTTAATGGTTCCATTCATCAATGTAATTTTACTGCATGATGTCTAGTTCAATAATACTACAGCAATTGCAATTGGCTGTACGTGTAGTTTCTGTCTGGCTATAAAAGCTCAAGAACATTGTGCAAAGTACAATTTGCCTCGTGGCCAGCACTGTAGTCAATACTAGTGTAAGCTTTCAACAAAATTTTCAATTCCGTACCTTTGCTATCATGGCACGCCCAAAACGAAGCTCGAAATCTGTTAGTCAACGAAAGGACGACCTCGCGTCCCTTACCACCGAGGTGCTACAACTTAGACTACAAGCCCTAAACCTACCGATCACGGGCTCACGGGCTCAGTTGATCGCTGCCCTACGGTCGGCTCTCCGCAAGAATGGTCCTGCTCCTGCGAGTCGAACAGCCGCTAAACCAACCCGTAAAGACACTGGGCGAGTCACCAAACGAGCAAGACCGGCCCTGTCGCGTGCCAGACGAAACACAAGTTCACATAACCCGCCGCCGGCAACAGCACGCCAGGACGACGATGGAGATGGTGATGAAATGTCTGTTTCTTCTGTATCCGACCATGAGGACGCCATCTCCGACGCTGCCTCTTCTGCGGAGGATATTCTGCAGGCAACACCTCGGCAAAACGCCTCGGCCAGCGCTTTCAGTGAAGACCAGCTGTCCGTAATTAGGGAAACGGTGCAGACGTCCATCCGAGCGGCCATGGCCGAACGACCCGGAGTTCAGCACGCACAACCCCAGTTGCCACCGTTTGTCCACAGCACTCCGCCTTACAGGGCCAGCGGCGTAGCCACCCCATTGGGCCTTAACCGTCCTTTGGACAAAACACTAGAGGACAAAATCCTACGGGGTGAGTACATTGACTTCTGTTTACTTCTCCCCGATTCGGTGCAGTCCCAGGTTCCCGCTATCCAGTTTCGGATCGCGGACTCGTCCCCAGGCCCCATGGGTACTCCCATCACCATGGTGCGGAAACGAAGGGCCCAAATCAACAGTTTCCATAAATGGATTGATGCCTTCACCATCTTTATGATGGTGATAGTGACGGCCTATCCCCGTAGATCTAAGGAACTATTACGTTACATGCAAATAATCAGCCTGGCCGTCACAAAATTTAGGGGATTTGCATGGCTCTCGTATGATGAGCAATTCCGTCGCCGAGCGGCTCGTGACCTCACCCTAAGTTGGGATCAGATCGACCTAGAACTGTGGGCTATCACCTTCTCTGGTTTGGCCAAGCCTCACTGCCCTCACTGCTCGAGTCCACACCACCTCCAGGGAGATTGCCCCGTAGCTGACCCGTCCAGGCGCCCTCGCAGGAGTAACTCCTACTGCTATGACTTTAACAGGCCTTCTGGATGTTCTCGCCAATCCCAATGTCAGTACCCTCACATCTGCAGCTGGTGTAGTTCCAACAGCCATTCCTCCTCCACCTGTCCACAGCGGTCCAACAGCGGCAGTGCCAAACACACCAACATCGGCAACCGGAGCAGAAAGTAGCAAGCCTTTGGTTTCTACCCCAATAGACATTCCTCGCCTCCAATATGAACTATCGCATCATCCTAACCGTTCTTTTGTTAATTCTTTAATTCATACTCTAAGATTTGGCGCTCGCATCGGGTATACTGGCCCTCAACAATCCCACGTATCGCGTAATTTAGTATCAGCCTCCCAGCATCCCGACGTAGTCTCGTGTAATATAACTAAAGAAATCCAGTCGGGCAGGGTTGCGGGCCCCTATGTTTCCCCACCCCTCCCCAACCTCCATGTCACCCAGTGGGTGTGGTCCCTAAGAAACATTCCTCGGAATGGCGAACCATTTACCACCTTTCCTACCCAGAGGGGGATAGCATCAACGACCACATACCAAAGGAGTTATATTCCCTTAACTATGTCAGGGTGGATGATGCCATACGCATCCTGCAAACCCTAGGTCCTGGCTCTTTCATGGCCAAGACGGATTTAAAATCCGCTTTCCGCCTCATCCCTATTCACCCAGATGATTGGAACCTTTTGGGGATTTACTGGCAATCGAAGTTTTATGTCGACCTCTACCTCCCGTTTGGGCTCCGAAGCGCCCCGTATATTTTTAACCAGTTATCTGACGCCCTGGAGTAGATCGTTAAACATAATTATGGCGTTAAAAATGTCATCCATATTCTGGATGATTTCTTCATAGCCGAATCCTCCAAATTGCATTGCCTCCTTAGTTTTAGCTCTTTGCTTCGCGCGTTCATGTTAGTTAAGGCCCCAGTAGTCGCATCCAAAACGTTAGGCCCCTCCCAAGTTCTCGAATTCATGGGCATTGTTCTAGATAGCGTTCGCATGGAAGCCCGCCTACCTGACGACAAGCTTTCTAGGATAAAAGATATGCTCCAGTCGTTCACATCCCGCCGATCCGCACGGCTGGTGGAACTTCAGTCTCTAATTGGCACATTGCAGTTTGCCTGTAAGGTGGTTGTTCCCGAAGAACCTTCCTCCAGCGCATTATTAATCTCACCAGGGGTGTCCCTAGCCGTTTCCACCACGTGCGTTTAAACAGAGAATTTTTTAGGGACATAGCCATGTGGAGAGAATTTATCTCCTCATGGAATGGGAGAACCTTTTTCTTAGATTCCACCCTCACCCCTACACCTGATCTCGAACTTTATACCGATGCGGCAAGCACGGTCGGGTTCGCGGGGTATTTCCGGGGTAAATGGTTTCAAGAAAAGTGGCCGGCCCACCTTCGCATAAAGAAAGATCTGGGTATCAGCATTGAATGGCAGGAACTATTTCCCATTGTGGTTGCCTGTGCCATATGGCACCCCCATTTTGCCGGGAAGCGCCTGCAGTTCTGGTGTGGCAATGAAACAGTGGTCGCGATAATTAATTCGGGCCATTCCAAGGCCCCCCGCATCATGGACTTGGTACGACATTTAGTCCTCCTGTCCATGAAGCACAACTTCCTTATTAGAGCTCAGCACGTGCCTGGGGTTTCTAATGCTATCGCCGACTCCCTCTCCCGTTTTCAGGTGCAGCGTTTCAGGGACCTAGCTCCCCACGCAGACCCTCACCCCTGCACCATCCCGCCTTCCCTTCTGACCCTTTGAAGGAAGAGGTTGTTATGTACGCCAACTGGGGACTTGCGTCGAACACAAGCCGCTCTTACAGCTCTGGGGAAAAAAGGTTCACTCAATTTTGTTTAATGAATCGCATAGTATCGGATCAGGGTGACATTCTACCCGCCTCCGAAGGAACACTCATATATTTCGCTTCCTATTTAGCCAGGTCGGTCCGCCATAGTACTATAAAACTGTACCTTGCTGCCGTGCGTATTCTCCACATAAGCTGTGGGCACGGAGACCCGCTACAGGGTAAACTACTTTTAAAAAAGGTTCTCAGGGGTATTCTTCGCTACCAAGGGCAAACTCGAATTTTACGGCAACCGGTTACGCCCCATGTTCTGTTAGTCATACGTCCCATCCTCCAGGGCTGGCTGGGTAAACATGATTTTACTATGGTCTGGGCAGCTTTTACTTTAGCATTTTTTGGTTTCCTTCGCTGCAGCGAATTTACGTACCAAGGGGTTAACCGCTTTCGATCTCAATTCGAACTCTCTACAGATGCTATATCTTTTTATCCCAGTCTGGCCAGCCCGCAACATATGCTTGTTACCATTAAGGCCTCTAAGACAGATTGCCCGTTCTACGGCTTCGCTATGTGCCGTTACCGCTATGCAAGAATATTTTCTAGCTGTTAGGCCGTTACCGGGGCCTCTGTTCTCTTTCCAGTCTGGTCGGCTCCTGACCAGATCCGCTGTTACAAGCCTTTTGAGGGATGCCGCTCATTCCGCGGGACTCCCTTACAAGTGCTTAAAGGGTCATAGTTTCCGTATCGGAGCAGCCTCCGCGGCGGCTGCTGCGGGTTTGCCAGACTGGTTGATAAAAGTCCTAGGTAGATGGTCTTCTGACTGTTATCAGCTATATATTCGGACACCATCGTCCATTTTACTTTCGGCAGCCGCTAGGATGGCCTGCCTTCCCGCTACCCCCACCTTAGGCTAGTGGTTATTACTCGATCTTGGGGGGATACATGCCCTGCATGCATCTGTGGCGGTTAAGTCTCGGCAGCGACTTCCCCCAAGATTTTGCCAGTGTTTTTTCACAAAGTTTTTTCATTTTCGACCTGCCAATACTCCGGTCCGACCCAGCACTAGCTGTTCGTGTGAGGGCAGCGTACGGTGCTGGGTAGATAGGTGAGGCTTTTAGGTCACGCAATCTAATGGACCTGCCAATACTCTTGTTCTGTCCTGTCAGTGTGCAGTGCGGGGAAGACAAGTGAGGCTAAAAAATGGTCTTGCATTACTTGACCTGCCAATACTCTTTCTCTATCCAGCGTGTAGTGCTGGGGAGATAAGTGAGGCTAATGGTCACGCAACGAAGTCGCATGTCATGCCAACTGCAGGGGATGTGTCCCCCATTACGCCAAACAATATGGTCGTGTTGTTATTGTCTACTTATATTAATCTTAGTCTACTCATAATAAAATAAATGCGGAACAACGACATTAAGAAAGCTTTACAGGAAACTGTAAAACGCAGTTAATGGAGCGTGACGCACGATACACGATAGGTGTCTGTGGTCACAACACACATGTACTTTTACTTAACTCAAAGAAACACTGTCACGGTATTTTTACTGCATGTAACATTGTCTAGAAGAGTTTCTTTTAGCTATTATGGTTGGCTAGGTCCTTTAATGGTTCCATTCATCAATGTAATTTTACTGCATGATTTCTAGTTCAATAATACTACAGCAATTGCAATTGGCTGTACGTGTAGTTTCTGTCTGGCTTAAAAGCTCAAGAACATTGTGCAAAGTACAATTTGCCTCGTGGCCAGCACTGTAGTCAATACTAGTGTAAGCTTTCAACAAAATTTCCCACCCTCCCATCCCGGGAACTTTATTGTTTTTTGCTTCAATAAAATTGGTGCACTCTCCCATGCGGTTGTGCGGTTAAGTCTCGGCAGCGACTTCCCCCAAGATTTTGCCAGTGTTTTTTCACAAATTTTTTTCATTTTCGACCTGCCAATACTCCGGTCCGACCCAGCACTAGCTGTTCGTGTGAGGGCAGCGTACGGTGCTGGGTAGATAGGTGAGGCTTTTAGGTCATGCAATCTAATGGACCTGCCAATACTCTTGTTCTGTCCTGTCAGCGTGCAGTGCGGGGAAGACAAGTGAGGCTAAAAAATGGTCTTGCATTACTTGACCCGCCAATACTCTTTCTCTATCCAGTGTGTAGTGCTGGGGAGATAAGTGAGGCTAATGGTCACGCAACGAAGTCGCATGTCATGCCAACTGCAGGGGATGTGTCCCCCATTACGCCAAACAATATGGTCGTGTTGTTATTGTCTACTTATATTAATCTTAGTCTACTCGTTATAAAATAAATGCGGAACAACGACATTAATGTTTGTTATTACGTTCCTATTATGTCGTTACAGTATGTTGTTAGTATTGTTCACACTAATGACATATTTGATAAACGTTGTGTTTTGCATTTGCATGAAATTTCCATTATGTTGTTACACTGTATGTCACTAGTGTGAGCCAGGATTTACTTAAGGACGTTCGCAATAATTGTTTATGTGCATCCTTACTGCGCATCCAATTCATGTCACAATGCCATGCACAAGCATGTGTGCAAGAAAAAAATTTAAGCACATAAATAAGGGCTGGTAGCTGTTGCATTAACTTTGCTTAGATTTAACTCGCTTGGATTGTCAGTGACCCCCAATTGTTTTCTGACAGATTATTTTCTTTTCCAATTCTGAATAGATTGTGAAAAAATGTAGGAATTTTAAATTGTTTTCATTTTTCAACCCGCACGACATCAAATCCTGCCAACTTACTGCTGTCAGGGTATACAAATGCTATACCTGCCAACTTTTTCCAAGTGATAGGCATGATAATTTTTTCATGGTTAGTGCCAGGATTTCCAAAGGCGACCCAACCAAATCTGATGAGAACCCGATCTATTCCGAATATGTCCGAAGTTGTCTGAAGATGTTCCGAAGAATTTGGAAGTTTCTAGGACCTCAAACCTCCGTTTAATAACATCCAGCTGTAATTGTAATGTTCAGAACAATAAAAACGTACAAAAAGTGCCATATTTTCATGAACGTAACTATATTTTTAATTAGGCGTGAGAAATTGAAAGGCGTGAGATTGGAGTTTTGGACTCGCAGGCGTAAGAATGAATTTGCAAAATAGACCCACTCATATTAAATTTGGAATAGAAAGTAGCATTTTAGAGATTCATTTACAATATTAATTTTTCAGACTAACAGACATTGGGGCCATATCCTGTAAGTTAGACCAATTTTTTAATATTAGTCTAATTTCTAAAACAAAGTCGGTGACCCCCAAATATTTTTTTCATGTTCTGGCACAAGTAACTCATTACCTACCTGTAGCAAAAGTTTTATAAAAAAATCATTGTTAGATGATTTTGGCGCAAATGTCCTTAAGGACAGTGCCTCCTATTGTCATTGCGCATACATTCTGTGCATTGCGCGACACTGGATATTTTTTAAACGGGAACACCCAAGGTAAAGGCTAAGTTCCGCCCACCTTTCATGTCAAATTGTCAACTCCCTGGCTCGAAGTGCGATTGAGTGTTTAGTGCAGCTGAACATCTTTGTGCGGCGATCTCAAAACCCAGGGCCTAAGTAATTGATAGAAATCGATCGTCGGAAAGCTAATTGATTAATTGATAGTACCTGATATTTGTCGATTGATTAGTCAATGTAAACGATTGAAATCGATAATCACAAAATTTGGCTGTAAATCACTTGTAGTGAATAGCACGTCATTGCAAACTGTTCAGTGGTAAAACTGTTTTATTTTCTCCTACGCGTTTCGTGTTAGTAACGCACACTTCATCAGCAGCCTCTTCTTTGCTAATAAGAGTAATTTTGAAAAAGGGGACAAAAGTTTTCGACTCAAACAGTTCATCTGAGACTAAGAATATTGTATCTATCTATCATAAACACTGCAAAATTCGAGTTTGAGTTCGATTTTGAAGTAAGAATTTGAGTTTGCACGTGGCATGCGTACCGCCGTGGAAATCAGATCATTTTCGTTTGTTCAAAATAAAGCTATTTTACAGGCTATTTTTCCTTGTACATTAAACTTGTCTTGATTAAATGCTGTTATTATTTGGAATTTGTTTGAACGAATACTGTGATTGTATTATTGCATTTAGCCATTGCATTTAGCTAATTTTTGATAGATGCCATTTTGTTTACTGTGGCGCGTGTCACGTGCAAATTTCTTAAGCACATGCTTTCTTTAGCAGCTTGTTTACATTACAAACTCATTGTTTTGTTTCAAAATAAACAGGCTGCACTTGCTGAAAATGGTGCAAATTCCTAGCCTGAAGATAGAAAAAGTTAATTAGTGCCCAGCGTGATTAAATACGGTAATCTAAGTAGTAACAGGTGCAGTAAGCTACATGCAGTCATAGACTGCCTATTTTTAGAATTATTGTTGCTTTTGTGTATGCAAAGACAAATTCTAAGGAAATCTGCAAAGAAAGATCTACTTTTCCCCTTTTCGAAAAAATGCTGAGGTCAGCATCGAAGCTCAATTACCTCTGAAAAATGTGCGGTTACCCCAATTTTCTCTTTGGATTCCAATAGCCCCTGCTAAGATCTACTTTTCTCACATAGTCAAAAACCAGGCAAAATACCTTGGTATTAGGGAGCTGTTAAGGAGCTGTGGTGTGCTTACAGAATGTATATATAAGATGAAGTTTAACAGGAATAATGTTTTGTTACCAAACTGATGGGTCTATAATCCCGTGGACATATGACAAGGATTTCATGGTACTGTATGTTATGTAACTGCATGTTTCTTTTTTTCAAATTTTAGGCGATCTGTATCCAGAGAGTGAAAAAGGAAAGGACGAAGAGGAGCCTGAATGGGTGAAGAATGAAAGGGATCATTTTAATGAGTTCCGTGATAAAAATAAAGATGGCAAAATGGACAGGGTATGTCTCCACAGTTATTTTGTAATTGTGTCGCTTTTTGGTTGTTCCTGTTTATTTTCTTTTTGTGTTATAATTAAAGTAGAGCTTGTGTGCTGTAAATCCTTTAATCCCTAATAAATAGCGATTATCACCAAATTTCTCCTTGTAATATCAATGCCTGCATAGTCAATCAAAGAGGTCATGAGAATTAAGAACTTGGTCACCCAATGTGAATTCTCTTGATATTTAAAGCGAGTTAAAGTTCATGGCTGCTGAGTTTTCTGTATCAGAAAAGTAGGCCAACATTAGGACAAGAGTTTTGTTATGGGAATTGTATTGCCGATCGCTTTTCAAGTTCTCACGATTTTCACAGTTCCATGGAACAGATCAGAATATTGCAAAGCTGGAAATTTTCATAACTGGGTGCAATCCTCACCTATAATAATTTCTGTAATTTATTAACAGGATGAAGTGAAGGATTGGATTATCCCCCCTGATTATGATCATGTTGAAGCAGAGGCAAGGCATCTTGTGCGTGAGGCTGATAAAGATGAGGTAGGAAAACAGCCAAAAAAAAGTCTGCAGGCTTAAGTCTGTCAATCCCAGAGCTTAACTGTGTTTCATGTTTCTAATAAGAATTATTAAGAAGTTGTAAATTTTAAGTTTGCAGATAAATTTTGTAAATGACTTGTGCATTGCATTCTTAATGGTGCAGTTAGTTTTTCAGTGGGTTTTATCGAAGAGGAATTGGTAACATTTTAAAATTTCAAGTCAAGGAAAGAGAAACAAAACAAACTTTCTTTGAAAAAAACGACTTGGAATGTGTCATTAATGTTAATTTGAGTACAAATCAATACCTTTCACCAACTGTGTTGGGGACTTTTTCAAGTGTAACTCTGACTGACCCATAGTAACAACTGTTGTTTTTGCTGTGTTTGTGTGTGCCTATTAGGATGGAGGGCTGACGAAGGAGGAAATTCTAGAAAAGCATGATGTATTTGTTGGTAGCCAAGCAACAGACTTTGGAGAAGCACTGACAAGACATGATGAGTTTTAGAATCATTGTGATTTAATATAAATTATATTTAGGTCTCTGGCCCTGGTTGTTCAAAAGGTGGATAGTAGACACCTTTATTTAAAAATATATCAGGGTGGCCCTGCCAGAAGCCAGAGCATCTGCTATCAATAGGAGCCCTTATAGAACTGAATAGCATGTAAAAATGTGTACAGAACCAATTATTATTGCATGGTTAAGCACTAATCTATCCACCTTTTGAACAACCAGGGCCTGAAATAATAGTTATCAAAGGTATATTTTTATATGAGAAAAAATTAGCTGCCTCTTTGCAGTGCTTATAATAAGTTAGACATTTAAAAAAAAAACATACTAGTATCAAGAGATGAAATACCAGAATAACCTTAGTATAGCCTATAGCAACAGCTGCATTTGTCTGTTGTTTCAGGCTGTAGTGTTGTCACAGGCTATCCAATGAAAAAAAAAAATCGCTCTTAAGTGGGTTGAAACTTTGCACTTTTTTAAAAGTGTATATTTTTTCCCTAAAGAAAATTATAGTAGACAGAACTGGAGTTGTTCAAATGCCTGGAATACTGAAAGCTAAAAAGTAAAAACATGAGTTTGCTTTGGCATGTTCATTGTGTCAAAACCAATCAAAGTAAAAAAAAAATAAAAATCAATACAATAACAAGGCTCAGCTGTTAGTTATGCATGATCCTAGTCTGAATTTCAAATCTTGCCATTTCACAAGGTTTGCATGTTGCTGTTAGAGTTTCCTGCACTACTATGCCACAATTTTGCAATTTCACATAATCTTCCTGTTGTTATTTGTTATTTCACTTGGCCGATGCCATGTCGCCCCGTCCAAATTTACACTAACGGGCCTTAATCATCCCATTACAATAAATACCATTAGGGCTTATTTTTTATTACCACTCACTCAATAAAATAATCAACCAATCAGCAAAAACAAATGAGAGCTGCACAATTTAAAACCCATTTCTATATTTTTGAACAGTTTTGATGATGGTGACCATTGTTGATCAAACACTTGTTTGTCTTCTAGAGTTATGACAAATTAATTATTTCTAGGTATTAAAATTCCCAGAGGGGGGACTCCCATATAAAAATGACGGGGGTGCTCGTCGTACCTTTTAGGGGTAAAAATTTGTAGATTGGTACCGCTTTGGGTAATAAAATCTAAAATGACCATTGTTAGAATTATCGCGGTATCTTTTAGGGTATGAGCCGAAAAAATATGGATGATGTGTTGTTTTAGAATTGGTAAAGTACCTCTTAGGGGTGAAAATTATTTTGAGCCACGCCCATCAAACGAGATCCTGGTACCTTTTAGGGTGTTTTTTAAAAATTTCCGATGAGGACCCCGGTAATTTTTATATGGGAGCCCCCCCGAACCCCCCCCCGAACCCCCCCCCTCCCCGGGTTAAAATTGCACTTACAAACGTTTTGAAATTATTGCATTATACTAAGTTTTTTTTTAAATATTAAATAAATAAAATGGTGTTGACTTTAACATTACTAGAAGACTCAAAACGGTTGCTAGTAGAGGTTAATACAATATAAAAAGGATGTTAGTAGAAAATTTGTTATAGTTTTTTGAAGCCAGCATTGACTGTAATATGTAAAACTGGACTTCAAGTTTAAATAGCAGTTGTAATTGTACAAGCTACTGACCAGTTGCAATGCATTCTGTAGGAAGGCAATATGTGTCGTGCTCTGGTTTTTAAAAATAAAATCGACTTTTGTCTTGTTTGCTAAATGTATAGTATAACACGGTCTTGAAGTGTTGTCTATTTTATTATGTTTAACCCCCTTTCACTCCCATGGAGACATGTGGTATTATTCTAACTTTTGAGTCTGGACGAAATCCTATGGTGTGACCATTCAAATGAAACCTCTTCAGCAGTACTTTTGCATAGCACCATTATTTTGTTTTTCAATATTTTACTAGAAATACGTGTCTCGCAGAACCTCGCGAAGCTCGGGGAGGATGCACTGCAAAATTTTAGCGATGTGGGCCTTTTTGAAGTTTGTGAGTGCTATCTCCCAAAATTAACCTGTTCCCTTTACATACTTCTGTAGCTGTTGTTCTATGTACTGTGTATCAAATAATTGATCATCCCCGAAAATACCAGGAAAGTGCAGTTGTACCTCCTCCTTAATCGAAGCATCACTAGCATTTTAACATTAATAACGTATTCCTTAATATCACAACGACTCGTTTCTTCGTTGCTCAATCGCGTTGAATTTCAAGTCGCCGTTCTCGCTCCAGCGGAGTTTCAGTGGTTAATCTTCTCGAGAAAGGATTTCCAGCCACTTGTTCAATCCAGCGTTGTTGTATTTGCTGTTCTTTCTCATTTGCATCAGAAATTGGTCGTGTTTCACCGAGAGCAGGGGGGTTGGAAGCCTATCCCATGATGCAACGCAACGAGTTACTGGCGACATTTGAAGCAAACTTGTAAAATCTCATATTTCGGTGATTTTGCCGGTAATCTCATTTTTATGGTTTTAATTATATATGGGAGACTTGGGAATCAGAGAAATAGTTCGTTGGTAACAGAAAAGAACTACAATGCAAGAATTTCATTTATATTTCTAAGTTTAATCCTCGTTTCTCATCCTTAGAAAATATCATTTTCCGCTCGCAGGAAAATGGCGATCATCCCCGAAAATACCAGGAAAGTGCAGTTGTACCTCCTTCTTAATCGAAGCATCACTAGCATTTTAACATTAATAACGTATTCCTTAATATCATAACGACTTAAAACATCAGATCCCTCCAGATCCCTCCAGGTTTTTCAAGCTGAATAAAACCATCAAAGTGTGGGTACTTTCAGTCAATGCTTTGAATTGACGACGAGCTGATTTTGGAAATTCGCGCACGTTTGCAGAGTTGAATATGAAAATTCTTTGAGGAATAAAACGAATTTAGACCGAAGCAAGTTCAAGTAAATGAGTATAAAAAGGGTTACATTGTATTTCCAAAAGCCGTCTTGAACAAAGGTTATAGCGGAAAAAATCTTGGCAAATGCATCAGTGCTGAAAGCTCAAATCAGTACAAAACATGCAGCAAAATTAAATATATGCGCGCGCTATATCGCGCGCTATATCGCGCGTACAAGCTAGCTGTACGCGTCAGTTACAGTTTTTCCTGTCGTTGACATCAGAACTACTGTGTCTAGCTAAAACCGTGGATAAAACAAATTGCTATTAAGAGAAGAACTTTTTCCCCAAAGGTTTTCAGTTTTTTAGAGCACTTATTTGGTTAACATAGTGCAAGAGTGTCGTCATATGCGTGGACAAGCAGTTGGATGCTTACGCGTTCAAGCGCGCGCAAATTTCGTTTGTCGTGTCATACTTCAAACAAATTTTCGAAAGCATGTATCTGTTCGTTGCAAGAGAAGTTTTCTTGACATTGCAAATCCTGACAAAAGAAGACCGACAGACAAGAGGCCTTGAAAAGGGTGTCTTGACAGCCACTGCTCTCCTCGGCGATCACTGGCAAATGCGAGGTCACGTGATGAGACATTATGCGATAGGCTTCCAACCCCACCCCCCCTGCACCGAGAGTAAACACTTTTTCACGACGATGAGTAAACCGTCAGCCCGGCCGCCTCCATGAATAAACATGAGAGCGCGCCATTGTCAGCGGTCGCGATTTTTGTGGGCTTGGGCAATTTCTTCTGAGTACGAATTTTTTTTTTCAGCATCACTATTTGCAAGAATTTTTTTTACCAAAACAAGTCTCTTTTTTCACGTGCCTTCTTGTGCACATTTTTCTCTTAAATTTTTTCTGCTTTTTTTTTTGGTAATTGCCCCCCCCCCCCCCCTCCACAAAAATTAAATGGTCCGTCACCAAGTTGCGTGACCGCACCAAACTTATAAATGTAAACATCTACGTTGCCTCACTTGCCCATTCATACAAGAAGGTCAAAATAAATATACTTTCAATGCTATAAAGGAAGAACGACATATCAATGACACTTTAAGTAATGATGCGCATAAGACGGATAGCGCTGAACGGCAATGCACGATGGAATGTCAACTTTTTTTCATTGTTACAACTAGTGATCTCATTGGCCTAGACTCAAAAACCGCTAAAAAGTTAAGGTTCAAGGTGCATTTTGTCTAATTTTTTAAAGGTTTCAAGTAATTTGAGACCCAATCGCACAACATGCAATTTTTAAAAGATATTGTGTTTGGGGAACTTCATCAAAGAAGCAAAATTATTAGCTATTGTCTTCTGCTATTCTGATTGGTTAAGCAGGAACATTTCCTAAAATTTATTTGACGCAAATGGATTTTCTTTATTTTTATGATGAAATATAATTATTAACCATCAGCTCCTCCTCTATTCTTGAAATCAAAGATATTCTATGTGGGAAAGAGCCAATGCCGCAGAACAATGAAGTTTGCTATCGTTCTTATGTGGAGCATTACTTAATAGTTTATGCGACTTATCTGCAAACATTTCTTTACACATATCGTGTTTTCAAACAATTATTTTGTCTTTTCAGGCCCTGCAAACAATTTTTTTTTTCAATATTTCTCATCCCCCCCCCCCCCCCCCCTCCAGAAAAATAATGGCCCGTCTCTTAGATTTACAATTTACAGGGAGGGAGCGGGAAGAAGAGAGACGGCTGGGAACGAGGTTGAAAAAATCGCCTGTGTAAAAGTACTGCCCTGAAGGACTGAGCAAAAATAAAATCTTCAAACAAAACGCCTACCCCTGCCCTCTACCTCAACCCTCTACCATTCTCAAGAAAAAACTGTTGTTGCTATTGGAAAAAAATTCTATTAAGGCGGGGGTAAACATGAATTTGAATTAAAGAAGAGATAGAAGAAATAAATCATTTTTGGAACTATTAATTATTAACTACAAATTCTAATTTTAAAACTTCAATAAATCTTCAATATTACATATCCTTTGAGAAAAACTATTTCCTCCCAAACATACCCAAAAATCACCCAAAAATTTACAAAACATCCCATAACATAGTTTCATGGGATGAGCAGAAAGTTTTTGGATTGCTTGAAACGTGAACGAGATATTTTCATTAAAGCCATGTCAAGTGGCGGAAAAATAGTGTTCATGTTGGACCCTCGCCTTAAAAATTAATGTTTATAGTCAGGAGCTTATTTATAGTTCTTATTTTTATTTGACTGAAGGGAGTAAATTTTTGCCATAGGCTCCTGATTTTTGCGGAGTATTATTTTGCGAGAGCTTTTTCTGCGCGAACTTATTTTTGCGGATCGAGGATCCCTAAAATTCACTCCCATCGCGTGTCTCGCGCTGCTCGTGTCTCGCGCTTCGCGCTTGCGCCACAAAACGCGGCTTCACTTGTGTGTTTCAACATGCAGATCAACCGTAAAACAGTTGAACGTAAGTTCGTATTTCTCTTTTTTTCGAAGTAAATGTAAGTGAAGTTATTTTAGTGGATACCGTATAAACCTTTCATCTTCAACTGCCACAGGTACCCGGGACAGGTACCCTCGAATTCCAACTCTAAAATAGATGGAAACAGTGCTAGTCACACAGAAAAAAAGCATTGTTTTACACGAGACGCAATTCGCAACATACGACTGCCCAATGAATGGACCTTTTTTCTGACCCACACAATAGCCCATTTTATATCAAGTATTTCGCCAACGTGGCAGAAATGTGAGCCAGTTCTTCGCTACAATGCACCACATGACAGAAATTATCCAATCAAATTTTTACAAGCGGCAACAAATCGTTCTTTTCCTGTCACTTTAATACAACCAACGACAACGGTGTCTTTGCAATTGGTCAGTTCCAGCACGCATTTGTCGTAGAAAGATTTTTTGCTCTCTGAACAGTTGAAATTTTGTCGGTTCCTTCGATAAAATGTCTCGGGTTTTCTCTGCATTATGCGTTTGTTTGTGTTTACTCGCTGCTAGCGCAGCCCCAGATAAAAACAGCGCGGAATCGCGAGTGCACGATGGAAAACTTTCTGACAAGGAGCATTATGACAAAGACGGCAAGCACAACGAGGAATTCGATCAAGAGGCTTTCCTCGGAAAGGAAAAGAAATCCTTCGATCAGCTGACTCCTGAAGAATCCAAGGAAAGGCTTGGGTAAGAAGAGGTCATTTTTGTTTACTGATGTGTGTGTTTTCAATAGTTCTGTTTTGAAGAAAGCAAGCTACAAACGACAAAAGCCGAACCGATTTGCAAGGTGCGGCTTCTACATGTTCTACATCTACATGATTTACTTGCAAAATCCTAATGGTTCTTGGTAATAGATGTTCAACTATGGATGGATTTTTTAGCTATCATTTGTTCTTATCCAGCTTCCAATACAGTAAGTGTTGTTCTTTATGCCTTAAAAAAAAATGAAGAAAAAAAAAATGACAGGAGCCGACGGTGTATTTCTCGTATTGCAGCGTATTGATATTGAATTCACATTCATCCAAGTTTTCTGATGGTGAGAAAACAGACACACCCTCAATTACCTTCAATATGAGTACTCAGCTCATGTCAAAATGCCTTAAAATATTGATTTTATTCAGCATATAAGCTTAATAAGTTAATGCTCGTTGCATAATTTTAAATTGACAATTGTAGCTGCCACGTGGCACCCACAAATTGTGTCAATAATAAGGTATTGTGTGACATTGTGACAACTTCTAAATACGTAGGTTTAACCCATTGGCTCCTACACCGGCTAAAACTGGCCATACAAGAATGCACTGCTTTAAAAAATAGTAACTTTCTCAATCGCGCACATTGCCTTAACAGGGGCGGATCCGGGGGGGGGGGAATGGATGAATTTTCACCCCCCCCCTTCTCTGAGACCCTTTCTTTCTTTTTTCTAAAGTATTTCTCAAATAAATAATATTTTATTTCTCTGATATCTTTTTTGATTAAAATTTTACCCCCCATTTCAAAATCCTGGATCCGCCCCTGCTTAACTATCAGTTGTGAGCATTGACTAGAAAGTCCCTCAAATTGAGAAACCCAATAAACACCAAAAATTTAGCCATTTTTGCAGAATATCAGCATTTGAATTTGGACAAGAACAAAAATGACTGTTTTTATCATCAAAGAAAAACAACAAAAATCACGTTTTTGCCTTTAGTTTTTTTATTCAAATCATCGTGTCAAACCCAAACGTCAACATTCACAGCAAAATTCAGTCCTAGTCCTAGCTTTTTTTAGCAGTGAATTTTTTGCTCTTATTCGTTGCTCGGGCCGAATTACAGCTTCTTATTCCAGTGGATACTCACCTTGCCTCGATTTTCAACATCACCACCGCACTGCATGCTGGGAAATAACAAGATTTTTCGACAGCGTTCCCTCCGTACTCCACACATTTCATATTTATACTAAGTCCACAGTCACTCTGACCCACCGCCAAAAGTTCGCGCTTGTTGTGTTCACCTGTGGTCGCAACTTCCAAAATATGCCGCGGTAGGTCAAGAAATTCATCCAGAGTCGAGTCCCAAAACTACCATTTAGATCTAGAACAAAAATCAAACTTTGTTTTGAATTTGCATCCAACAATACAAAAATCTGTGTTCAACCCATAGGATATATAAAATTTGCCAAGAAGATATCATCAAATTTTGATATTTTGTAATCACCTTTCACTTCCATGGACTCCAATACCATAATTTTGAGATATCCGCTTTTCATTCTTCTTATTTCTGTGTAAACCCTTAGAAAAATAGAATTATAAGCAGTTAAGTGACACAAGTCTTTTAAATTCTTTTGCACAGAAAAATTGTGGACAGAATTGATAAGAACAGTGATGGGAATATCACTGATAAAGAACTGCGAGAATGGATCAAATTTACCAAAATGCAGCATCATTATGAAGTTGTGAACGAGCGCTGGCAAGATCTGAGAAAACGAGAACAGAGACTTGTATCACGGAAGGACTTCGTTGGCGACAAAAATGTGGATCCAGATGGGCCAATCAGCTGGGAAATGTATAAGAGGACCAGTTTTGGTGTAAATCCAGGTATTAAAAGCTTTTAGAGTCTTAATTTGCCTGTTAATTCACCTTTCCCTATAGCCATGAGAGATCAAAAAGTACTGCTTAGTACATGTAGCTTAATTTAAATAATTGGCATGCAGTGATGTTTAGCCAATGGCCCTGTCTCGTTCGCATGTACACTACTGGTAGGTGACAAAAAGGACATTTACATAAAACAATTGAGGTGTCTATTGTGGGGGTCCCGGCTCCTTCCAATGTCCTTATGCATTATCGTTTTTATTCTGCTTGTAATTCATTTTGTGTGTGGCAAAATAAAAAAAATATAAATAAAATAAATAACATTGTTTTACCTACTAGCTTCATACTGATCAGGATATATCCCATCTTTAGAAAAGAGTAAAGAATCTGAACGACTGCTTAAGCAAATGAAAACAGACGAACGACGATGGAAAAGGGCAGACCTAGACCAAGACAACAAACTATCAAAGGAAGAATATAATATGTTTTATCATCCCTGGGAGTATGAATACATGTACGATGTTGTCGCACAGGAAAACCTGGAGGAATTGGACAAAGACAAAGATGGACGTGTGTCACTTCAGGAGTACTTAGGTACTTTATCTGACTGTGTGTATTTTTTTTTTCAATTTTTTTACATTTATCCTTTCACTCACAAGAATGTCCAAACTAAACATTCGTAAAAATGACATATTTTTTTTCAAAGTCTGAAGAACAAACAGCACCCCAAGCAAGTTTATTAACTGTTAAAGTGCTTGCATTTGAATGTGGCCACACTGTCGTTAATAGAGACCTTTTTTTTCTGAGGGTGGGCATACCTTGGACTCTCTAGAGGTGAGGACATGGTAAGGTTCAAAGTCCAGCTGACCACACCTCTAGCTCACCTTAGAACTACAAACATAGAGGTTTGATTTAATAGTGCCTCAAGCATTTTGATGGGCGTGGCACAAGAGGGGTGCAATGCAACAAGTTGTTGATGATTTTAGCCAAAGTTTTAAATAATTCTAAGGGTAAATTTCCATGGCAACTTCCAGACTTCACTTCAAGTATGTAAATTATAGAGTTGTATGATTTTTAATGATATATCTTCCCAAATTTCTTTATACAGGTGAAATTCACCGCAAGCCTGAAAAAGATATGACTGAGGCAGAACTCAAACGGAAAGAGGATGACAAAAAATATTTCCATTCAGACCGTGATGCAAATAAAGATGGC
Organism: Cladopsammia gracilis; assembly: GCA_022457155.1. Classification (NCBI taxonomy): domain Eukaryota; kingdom Metazoa; phylum Cnidaria; class Anthozoa; order Scleractinia; family Dendrophylliidae; genus Cladopsammia; species Cladopsammia gracilis. The sequence goes on along the minus strand of JAJGOT010000026.1, from coordinate 2,075,634 downwards.
TACTTAGATAGGGTAATGAAATGTTCCTTCTTTTTTGGATTATAGAAAAACTTGCCTGCGTGGTAGGCGTAAACAGGGAGGGGGGGGGAGTTGGCACGAGAAAGGAGAGAGGGAGAAGGGAAGGAATGCCTGATTTAAGGACCAGGCTATTCGCATTACGCCCACCGATTTCCTGGCAATTGAATTATGTCAACTGTCAATATGTTCACCAATCAGAAACAGACACGCACTTTTCCACATGGCTGACTTTACGCAATAATTTACTATGTTTACCGTCCAGTACGAATTAGCCATTTAGAATTTTGCCTCCGCCAACATCCGCAGAAATGAACAAAAGGGAGGTCTTTATTGCAGGCGTCCTTTCCTTCTCTCCCCAGTTCCCCTCTCCTAGATGCCTGCTATGCAGGCAGTAGAAAAACTAACACCAGAGTCCCAAGGAAAGGTTTTTTATATTAATTTGAATGATCATACATAATGATTTTTTACATGGACTCAAAGTACCGGTATGTAGTTATAACAGACTTTACAGCATGATAATACTGTCAGTAACACAGCAGAAAACACTGTTTAGTAAGCTTCATTTGAATGCACATGCACACAGAACACAAGAGACTCATCGATCACAAGCAGTTGTTATAGATCAGCCATATTATCAGATGTGTGCGCAATCAAGAAGCAGTTGATCAATCAAAACCAATCAATATACCGGTAATTGACAAAAAATTTTTATCACATAGTGGTTAATGCAAGAATTAATTGGCAGTTTATTTTCTTTTTTGTAAAAGGATGAAGTGAAGGAATGGATCTTTCCTTCTACTTATGACTTTCTCCAGGCAGAAGCTAATCATCTTATTTACCATGTCGACTCTAATAAGGTAAGTCTTGCTTGGATACCACTTAGTTAGCAGTGGCTGCCTGGATGGCAAGCCATCCTGCATTGTTTTGCATAACAGAACTTCAAGTGGATTAAGTGTGGCAGTCATAATTTCTGCATTCTTTTGTTGAAAAGACTTTGATTGCCCAGTAATTTCGAAAACATTAAACATTTCCAAAGCGTTTTAGACAAAAAAAAAAACTTATGAAAGCCATGCTCAATCCCACTTAAAGTTCTGTTATGCAGAACGATGCATGAATGGCTTGCCATCCAGGCAGCCATTGCTAAGTCAGGGCCTTAATTCCCTAATTATAAGGCCTTGCTGCTTGAGCTTAACCCGGTCTTCACTACACAGCAGACATTGTACAACCTGTTTAATAGTATTGACCCAAAACATCCTTTGAATTGGTATGAAAATTTAAATGGTAAAGCATCAAAATGTGAATCTGATGATTTATATTTTTGTATATATATTTTTTTCAGGACAAGGTTTTGACAAAGGGTGAAATCCTAAATAAGCATAATTTCTTTGCTGGAAGCAGAGCAACAAACTATGGCGCAGATCTGACAAGGCATGATGAGTTTTAAATTTTTGAAAAAGCAAAGATATTTCCAACTTTTTTTATACAATAATTTTTTTTACCAGATATTGCATGAACGGTGCATGCCATTATAGTTTTTTGTTTCATTGGATGGTTTATATATTTTTATATAAAAGCTGCGTTGCGAATTAAATAATTCAATTCCAGCTCCGAGGTTTGATTCCATAGCAAATTAATTTTGCAGTTAAATGATAAAAAAAAACATTGCTACGTTGTCTAAATGTTTTTTTCTTTGTCATCTATTAACTTGATAGAATAAAGCAGTTACGATTAGCAAGTGGTTGTATGGTGTCTTAATCTCTTAGGAAAACATCACTGCAGATCTAATCTTTGCTAGAGTCGGAAATCAGTCAAACACCCTTAGTTTTATTTTTTAGACACATAGGGTTGACCGTTTTTTGAACGTTGAAGTTTAAGACCGTTAGTTTTCAGAGTTTTGATTGAGCCCTAAACCTTATCTCCACTGCAAGACTGCTGAAAATAGGTAGTGTAGCAGGTGAACTAATTGCGCGCGCGCGCGAAGGTTACGCCAGGGAATGAGAAGGTAATCGCCCACTGGACTATAGTATATAGACATCGGGTTCCTACATTGCAGGCAATTTATGATGTATTTCGTTTCTTCCTCGACTACGTCCGAGTCATATGTGTTCTAAGTTAACCTACAACTCTTTTGTTTACCGTCAAGCCCAACAAAAATGGATCTTCAAATAAACATGCAAGCGCGTACAACTGAATTGCCCGCCGCGAGGAACGAGCCCCCGCGTGTCCTTGCAGTAGGTGAGTGTTGCGCGCTCATGCCTTGCTATTGACTTTTTCGCTGACCTGGCTATCCCTGAAAGAAAGCCGACTACTCGTAGTCTGTAGAAGACGTTATATTTGGTTCAGTATCTCTTTTTGAGGATACTCGATCGTTTGCTGCACCAGCACTGATACGTGTAAATTTCCCGCATGACATTAAACTCTTTTGAGCTCACTTCTCACTATTCAAGTGAGATGCATGCGTTGTTTGACGTGTTCAGACTAGCTTGCACAACAGGCGCTTTGAAGGTTCAGATACCACGCAGCTCTAAACAACTTCTAATTTCATTGGCCCCGTATATCACGCAGCTCTATTGTTTTCAGGGCTAGGGTCCATTGTCGTGTTGTTTGTTCTATTGTTTTCTCAGCAAATCAGAGAAGACCTTGCAAGAGCTGCGTACTGCCCTTGAGGGTTGCTCAAGCTCGCGCTCCAAAACCCGCTTGACTGTGCAGGGTATGTTCACACCTACTAAGGAGCAATTTCGAGCCGGGACATGTGCGTTTTTAGAAATCGCGTTATACAAATGCCTTTTTCCAAACAAATCACCAAAATATGTCGATGTTTGACAGTACCGTTCGCAAGGGTTTGATGAGCACAATTTATAACTCTTGTCATTGTACTGAAATGAAGGATATGACATTAATAGAAATGAGTTTTGAAATCAAAACTGAAACGTCCATCAATCTTTATACACACCAGGCATACACCCAACATATACATTAGTTACCAGTGAGTAAAACAACATGAGTTCTATGCAATTTCATGCTTCCAATATAAGATCTTACCAGCACAATTTTGGTGGCCAAATTTCATTAAAAATGATCAGATGTTGACGAAGTCAAGTGATGATATGCCATAGCTAGGCTATGCTTTATTTAAACATAAGTCTTCTTGGTCAATACAGGTATAAACAGGTATAAATATGTTCGTTCTCTTATTTCTTTGCACTTCAATACATTATTTATTATAAAAAAAAAGAAAATGTCTACAGTGTGTTCTGGGATGAACCATTTTATTTTTGAGAGGAGGGGGGGGGGGGGGGGGGGGCAAATACTTCCCCAAACAATTCCTGCACAGCAAAAGTAGAGAAAAAAATCGTGCACAGCGAGCCAAAGAAAACAAAAGTATGGAACATTTCCGCAAAAAAATTCTTGCACAACCTCGAGACGGAAAAAAAATTAATGCTCAGAAAAATTGCCCCCCCCCCCCCCCCCCCCAAAAAAAAAAAAAAAAAATGGTCCATTCTACAGTAAATCCAATCTATTTTTGTCCTTGTTTGCAAATGTTTGTTTTATTAACGTTACCGTCGAGGTAAACCATCTATATTCCTGTTGCATCTACGAATTTATAAATTATCCATGATTAGTTTGCTCTCTTCGACCAGTGGTCGAAAACCTGTCACGAGATGCAACATCCTTCAAAAGCGCAGTCTAAAGCGTTACCCGCTAATTTTCTATACATATACATATACATAATGTACATAATGTTTCTCGGTTATCCGATTATTTGTTGCCAAGATACAGAAAGTTAACTCACAATATACCTTAAATATTATACACCATTCAGTTTAAAAAACGAATTTCTTGTCCGACTACCTTCGTGATCTACCTATAAGAAACTAGTAGATCTAGGATGGGGCTGTACTCTCGGTCCTTTCTTTTTCACTGCCAGCCCTCGATTTATAAATAAGCAAGTGGCAGATCATAAATTATTTCTGCTTAAAGGGCTATCGGCGATTCTCGCGGTTTTTTTTTTAACCGAAATAATTTTGCTAGTTTTAAAGAACATCAATTTCCAAACGTAACGTAACTGCCAGACCGATAGTACCCGAGACGGAAATACCGAATTTTCTCGAATAATAGCGGGGGGAAATTACCTTATTATGGGAAATTAACGCTCCATGAAATTAATGCGAATTCTCAAAATTCGCGTTAATTTAAGTCGCGTTAATTTTTGTGAGCGTTAATTTCCGCGACATTATTTAAGTGGCGCGTTAATTTCCAAGACCTGAATTTCACCCCAAATTCTGGATACCGTCCGAACACATAATAACAACTAGGAAACAATAACCTTCTCTTTCTGCTCACTAGTTTTCAATCTTTTACAATGTAAAAGCCTTAAAGATATATCGTCTGCAATATTTCCAGTTCATTCTTGCTTTCAGAAGAGCGGTTCTCGAGCATCCGTTTTTATCTTGTATTACACAGTCAACCAAAATATCTTTACAGACATCAATAATCGCGTTAATTTTCTTCATTTTGAAAATTTGTTCCTTCTCTCGCGTTAATTTCTTTTATTCCAAAGAAATTTTCCCTTCAATTCGCGTTAATTTAAGTCGCGTTAATTTCAAAGACCTTAATTTACAGGAGCGTTAATTTCCTATAATAAGGTATTAATTTGTTCACTCCAAAAAGGGGAGATTATTCGAGGGGAGGTGATTTATCGAGGGGGGGGGGGGGGGGGGGGGTGCGATTATTTCAAATATTGTTCGCTGGAAGTGCTAATGTGCCAATTAGAAAGCTCCATGGCCAAGAAATAAAGGAGAGTCCAACACATGAACGTCACTATAGAAAAGTTATATGAAACCTGTGCTTTCACAACCTTTCTGTAATTGTAACGATTGTTTCCTGTACAAGAAGTTATGTTTTAACTTGACTAGGAAGATGAGAAAAAAAGGAGAGGGGATGGGGGTCGATTAATCGAGGGAGGTGATTATTTCAAATATTTCACCAAAGGGAGGCGATTATTCGAGGGGGCGATTAATCGAGGGACTGCTATTATTCTCTCCACATATATCATTCTATTTTCATTACGGCGATTATTTGAGGAAAAACGGTACTTTTTTGTGTTTGATTTTAATCAATTATAAATATAGGTGGTTTTCACGTTACGTCACGGCGGCCCTGTTGGTGCACACCTACAAAAGAATTTTAATGAACTTCTTCTGTTATGTGCACCAACATGGCCGCCATGGCCTTTGTCATTTGAGTCCCACAGGACTGAAGGTCACGTGAGTTAAAACCATCTATTGTTCGATCCCTGTGTAGGCTAGGTTTGCGCATGCGGCTAGCCAATAATTACACAGATGCAACTTGGTTCGAAGACCAAGCTCAAAACGAAACGATCAAAGCGTTCCTGTGTGGAAACATTTGCAGTCACACATGTTCAAAATATATTCAACTCATCCGTCTGAGTACAGCAAAAACCCGTGAATAAGAACCTAGATTTTTCCAAGTTAGCTTAAAATAGTTCTTATATATGTGTTTGGTGTCTACTGAGAATTTAGGCTATCGAGGTTCTTAAATAGGTTATTATTTTCTTAAAAGGAAAAGGTGCTTGTGCTGGTCTAACAAGTAGTCTATATGGGTGTGGTTCCTTATGCATAGGAAAAATATAATTATGTCTAAAACATAAGACTACATTCTAAGCAGGCAAATGATGTACAAATCCTGCTTAAGGTCCTCTCAGTTCAGGTTATTTTATTTATGTCCAATAAAAGTGATTTTCCATGTAAGAATCTGTTTAAATTTTTAGGCTCAACAGGTTCTTTTATAATGGGGATTTTTTTAATACCAAACTCTTCATCCACTAGGTTCTTATGCGCGGATTTTTACTGTACCTTAAATTACCCCCACCCCCACCGGAATTTCCTTGTTTATACCGATGTCAGTCTGTTACTTCTGCTCAGTTTCCGTCTTGTTCTTGTTGGCTTTGTTTTGTGATTTGATGATTGTTCTGAATTGCTGATGTCCAGCTGCATCCTGCAAACAAGTACAAAAATAATGGCGTCAGTTGTTCATCGCTCCGAATGTAGATAAGGTACCGTATTTTCTCGAACAATACTAGCCGTCCCTCGATTAATCGCCCGGCTTTGGTGCCGGAATCGCCTCCCTCGATCAATCGCCCCCCCCCCCCCCCCAATCGCTTCATCCTCCAAGTCAAGTTAAAAATTCACTTCTTGTATAGGAAACAATCGTTACCATCACAGAAAAGTTCCAAAAGCACAGGTTTCATATAGTTTTTCTTTAGTGACGTTCCTGTCAGTTTGACTCTTTCCTTTATTTCTTGGAGCTCTCTAATTAGCACGTCAGCACTTCCAGCGAGCAATATTATTTTGAACTAATCGCCCCCCTCGATTAATAGCCTCCCCTCGAATAATCTCCCTTTTGAAGTAAAAATATTAATAAGCGCCTCGACTATTATTCGAAAAAAGGGTACAGATTAGATTATCGTTCTTTTTATACAGCTATAAGTATTTCAATTAACGTTGTCGGATAAAAAAGGCGAAAAGCCAAGACCGCAAGGTAGTATGGGATTTTTATGCAATGGCTATTTACGACTAACCATACTACCTTGCGGTCTTGGCTTTGAGCTTTCATCCGGTTAATTGAAATAGCTGTATGTAAAATACAGTAAGTACAATGAATAACATGCTTACAATTGGGCGATATCTGTGTCTGTCGGACTGTATCCATTTTTCCGTCTTCTGTTTCGGTTTTGTAGGCTAACGTTGAGATTTATGATCATCGCGACCAGCTCTTCTTTCTATAATGGAACGGGGAAGTGACATTATAATGTTGGAATTTTGATGGTAAATCAAAAACACCGCAGACATATATAACAAGAGAACAGTCAACCAAATTAGGGGTTTGATATTCTGTGTCGTTGAAATGAAAGCCCATTTCGTGCTCTTTGTTTTATTTTCGATATTTGGCAATTTTTTTCTGTTTCGAGCTCCAGTTGATTGCTTCAGAAAGGGGAATATGTGGCAACTTGAGAAATGTCGAGGAAAACCGGAAAATCCAAAATAAAACCACAAAACTAAACACACATGCCATTCGGCACGTATCGATCCTGGGACTCATAATTTTTTGGGAGGCGAGCCTTTCTTAAGTTGCTTCCTGAAAACGGTTCAATCCCAGAGTCAATAATTGAGACATGTAATGTACTTCTTGACTTTTCAGTCTGTGGACGAAATCCTATGGTGTGATCAACCTCGACCTTCAGCACTACTTTTGCATGGTACCATTTGTTTTTCAATATTTTACAAAATGAAATTTGGGATTTTTCTTGGGAGTTAAAAAAGTTGGTCTGCTTGTCTAAACATAAGAGTCACCGGTCATATATACCAACGATAGATAATTTACAGAAAAGAGGTTTACCGATTTTTCCATGAGATTGTCGTAATCCTTTGTTTCCTTAGCGATAACTTGTGAACATGTCGGACATGTTTCCGCTTCGAGGCTTGGAGTTTCTGCTTCTTTAAACCGCACTCTTTGTCGTTCTTTCCTCGACGTTTCGCAGTCGCTTGAGTTATCTATCGATGTCTTGGATCGTTTCCTTATGGGGCCAGATAAAACATCTTCTTTCTTTCTCTCATTGCTTAGCAGTTCATTGTATGCGCATTTCCATTCTGTCTTCGGTTGTTGTGATAGAATTCCTCTAAAATAAAAGATAACAAAAGAACATTTTTTTTTCAGTTACAGTGAAAACTCGTTAATTCAACGACTGTCGGGCCATGGTCATAATTAACGGGGTGGTCGTACCTATAATTCTTCCTCGGTACCTTTTCGGATAAAAATAAACGATTTCTACTAGAGACTTCCGATTTACAGGCCAGGTGCTTTGCATTGCTATGCTTTGTGATTGGCTAAAAAATCTCGCGCCACTTTCTCGATCAATCGAAAGAAAAACCAAAACCAATCGCAACTTGTGCGCACACGTTTTCCCGCGCTTGGCGCCGGCTACATGTATTTGCTTCGAGTTCTCATTGATTGGTTCGTTGGATTGTCTGTGCCTGTTGTGATTGGCTAGAGTAATTACTTTGGTTTTGGTTTTACGACACTCATTTCTAGGGCGGATCCAGATTTTTAGCAGAAGGGGTTCGATGAAGGGGGTCGCCGAAAGCATCCCCCCTGTAGGCGGTCCCGTGGGCATCCTTCCCCGGAAAATTTTGAAATTTCAAGTCCTCGGAAACACGATTTTCGCCATTCTGAGGCCAAGTCAGCGCGTTGTAGCCCAAGCTCAGTATGTGACGGTTCTTTGATATTACGCAACGAACGATTGATAGACTTTGTATGGGAAATTCACTTTAGTCTTATATATGCTAAAATAAAGCTATTAATGTAGAAATAAACTTCACTTACCTCAACATTGGGTTTTCTTTGTGTCTTTTATGCAATTTGGGCGCAAATTATGTCCATTTTAGACGGTTTTGTGGCTTACGAGTTTTTGCCTTCGTTTATGAGTGGAAACAGCAACTAACGGCATCGCAAAAACTCGTAAGACACAACGAAAACCCAGTGTTGAGGTAAGTAAAGTTTATTTCTACATTAACAGCTTCATTTTAGCATATTTAAGACTGAAGTAAATTTCCCATACAAAGTCTATAAATCGTTCGTTGCGTGATATGAAAGAACCGTCACATACTGAGCTTGGGCTGCCTGTGGTTTGAGGCGAAATTCATAGACGTCTTCTAAAAAAAATTACTTTAAAAGAGATCTCATAAAAATGTAATTATGTGACGTTGAAACGATATAAAATTATTCCGAAGGCAAAAACAACCTAGCAAAATAAAGGTAGAGTTTCTACATATCCATCTGCCGTCTATGGCAAAACTAAATTCTTATGCTCCACACGATCTAATTCCGCTGATCGGCGTTGGCCCACTTTTTGATTGCGAATTAAATGTGAAATGCAAATTAGTTTGGTACTGGTAGTACAGTGCCAGGGCCTATAAATCGGAAACCTTTGATACAGTACTTTCTAGAACGTCGAAAGGAAGGAATGTAAGGAATGTAAGAATGAGACACGTTACTATTATCGCAATGCGCATGTCACGGCCTAGTTCCGTTAACTCGTACCTTGTCACTGGACCCTGTGTTGCTTCAATTTTGCAGCTCTTTTCACGGCTGAGGTACGCTTCTTTGTTGTTTCCTTGAGATTCTAGTAAAAAAAAAGTGAAAAAAAATTCAGTTAGAAAAATTCAACTTTACTTCCAGTTAACGACAAAGAGTCATTGTTTAGGTAGCCTCCAAACGGAGACGTCCTTTGGGATCGTCACGCTCTCCTTTCCCACAGCCACGATCAAACGTGGGTAGCCCAAAGGACATCTACGTTGGTTGCTTGCAAAGCTATTGTTTAGGGTAACTGACTCTTCAAAAGAAATCGTTAGCCACATACAGCCAAACCCCGATTAAAACGGACACACTTTTTTACGGACTGTGGGCTTGCTCGCCGATGGGGAGGGGGCGGGGGCAGTTTTTCCTACCCTGTCCTATACTTCGACTCGTGAAAGCCTTACCGTTTTATATACCACCAGCCTAAAAAAGGTATCCCTTTCGGGTGGAGTATCCCCCCCGTAAAGCCCATTATAGGGAGTACCCCTTGGGGCTTGCTCTCGACGAAAAACTAATGTTTTCTCTACAATTAGTGGCCTTCTTTTAATAAACGAACATCCGTTAATATAGACGATAGACACTTTTTTCCTTCCAGACTGAGACTATTTCATTATACTAGAAATACGTGTCTCGCAGAACCTCGCGAAGCTCGGGGGAGGGTGCACTGCAAAATTTTAGCGATGTGGGCCTTTTTGAAGTTTGTGAGTGCTATCTCCCAAAATTAACCTGTTCCCTTTACATACTTCTGTAGCTGTTGTTCTATGTACTGTGTATCAAATAATTTCTAATTCAATTCACTATTCGCTTGAATGGTTGAGATTGCAGGAGTTAATAGGATACAGGCCATGAGAATTACGAAATTGATTACAAAAGTTAAACATGAATATCCAAGATGAAGCAACATATTCTTTGCAAATATCATAAGCAATGTATGCGAGAAAATCAATAATGATCAATTTACAGCATGTACTAAGACAATAGTTTCCAGTGTTTGAGTACTAATTTTTTATATTGAAAAATATCCTCTTATGGTCTGCCTGTCAGTTGTTCAGCTACTTGAAATCTTTTTTTTTTTTTTTGCAAAAGGTAGATTAAAGAATAATTTATGGAGGGTTGTATATAAGCTTAAGCCGTGTGGTTAATTGCAACCATTTAAAATTTGGGTGATTTTCTTGTTGTTCCAGAAACTGTGGTGTGGGTATTGTTTTGTGTCTTTAGAATGTTTTGTTTTATGTCATTTGGAGATCACAACATTACATCCGCAACACCAAGAAATTGCCAAAATTTCTCAAACGTTTTCAGACTAGCTGCGCATAAATTATCTCGCGGGGGCCTAATTGTAGCCAATTAAAATTTGACAAATGTGCTACTTCAGGCCAGCTGTGCATAAATGATCTGTTTGTTTGAAAACTACAGATACGCTTTTATCCAATCGTTATTTTTTCGATGGTAGTAGCGTTATTAATTGAAATGAACAGTGTCTGTTTCAAGCCATAACACGCATAAATTAAGCCATTTCACGGCAAAGCCTCCACGAGCGAAGTGGCTTACAACTGGAGCGACCGAGAGTATTACTACTCCCGCCACCCACGCCCCTGGATTGCATGCTAGTCCATCGCAAGTCCATCGCATCGTATATTCGCCGGTACTCATTACTACACCTGGATGGAGACATATGTGGCGCAAAGTTTCTTGTACATGTCTAAGCAAACGAAACGGCGGCCGAGACCAGGGGCTCGAACCACTGACTTAACGATTCGGAAAGTTAGATATCACCAGCGCCACCGTGCGTCGACAGACGCCTCGACATGGGAGACAAGAAACTGACCGGGGAAAACTGGGGAGAGGGGAAGGCGCGAAGCTTCCCCTTTAGTTCCCTCTCTCTTTCTCTTCCCTCGCCTTCCCCCTCACCTCGCGTACCAGCGCTCCTTATCGCCCTATCCCAACCAGAAAGCCTGTTCACAGGCTAACCTAACCGTCGCAATTCAAACTGCTGTAAAATTTCCAGTCTGTGCGGAACTATACCTTCGCTATTTTAAAAGATACGACTTTCAAACTTAGCTTAGTCATTTTACTAATTGTAACCTGCTCTTTCCAGCAGCACTGACGTGTATTCAGACTATTCAATGTGCACAGGTTCAGCATTTTATTATCTCAAAATTACTGGTGTCCCGCTACCTTGACTCTCTATGTTATAAAGACCCTATAAAGCCAGACACCTCTCTAAGACGGACAGTTGGAACTAGTCCCGACGGTGTCCGTTTTAGAGAGAGTTGACTGTTATGGCTATTAGTAATGACCCAGTAGAAACAGCTGAAGTGGAATAGATAATGGGTATACTGAAAGCATCACATCATTGTTTAAGTTAACATGCTGAAAATGCAATTAAAATTCGCTGATGGTCAAGACAGCTGTTGGTTTTAAATTTTAAATGCTCTCAACAACAAAAAGAAGCCGCCACAGCAGTCAGAGTTATTAGATTATGAACTAACACAGCACGTACAGTTAAGTCGTGTTTGTATTTACCGCGCTATTAACACGTGAATTAAATTTCCTGGCAACCCAATTTGCAAACGATCACGGCGTGGGCATAGAAAAAAATGATTTATGTTTCGATTTAACCCAAACAAAAACTAAAAACTACCTTCCAGCTGACAGGGAAGTGTAGCAAATTATTCGGCCCTTCATTTGGACCCATGAATAATACACGTAAATCGGTTGGAATTTAACGTTTGTATTCCGTTTGCTTCCGTTCCGTTGTTCCGTTTGCTGTGCGTGTTTACCCGTCATATGAAGATATATTAAATCCTTCGACGTTTTTCATTTCCAGTTTTATATCACAGCATAATTTGTTAAACAAATATACTCCTTGTGATTCGCAATTCTTCAAGCAAGCTGTCAAATTTCACTAAACAAGATGAGGTTTAAGTCTCTCTCATGGCGTACATTACAAACCGAAAAACAAAATAATGATCGCACTTCCTTCTTATTTATAAACATAATGCTGGAAGGATCTTATCCAAAATATTTTAGAAAACTGCATTGAAACATATTTCGATTATTGACCCTGATTGATCCCGGTGGAAAATTTATAAAAATCGTACGAGGGTAGCTAATAAAAAAAATATTATTTTATGTTTGTTCAGTCAAAGGTCTGGAGGATTTCAGTTCCTGAACATGTTTATTTGTGCCTTACGTTTATTTATGCCACACCTTTAGCGGATTAAAGATCAGTAAACCTATTTTTGGTTTGTAATCTTTTAAGAAAGGCCACTTCTGTAATACTTGCAAGATAAAGCTATGAATGCATCAAAAGAAGAGATGTTGTTTTTGGCGTAAGTGCAGCTAAATGCGATACACTTTAGCCGGAAGTATAACTTGCATGCACGCGTAGAAAATGGATACCGTCAGAAACTTAAATTGACGATAGTCATTCTGGCCGCATCCTCGCTCTACTTCGAACGCCATCTACTGCGGTTATCTAAAAGCTCTCATGCTGGCTCTACTCATCAAGATTCATTCTGCTAATAATTTCAAAAGAATAAATGACAATAGTTGAACTCTCGCACGATCTCGCTTTCTTTTGATCCTAACTAACTACCGTTTCATTGCTCTCTCAATTCTACGCCCTCGTCGTTCAACGACGAGGGCGTCGGGCTCACTTTCGATCTCACAACCAGTTAAACTTGCGCAACCAGAAGAAAATAGCTAACAAACTCACCTGGATTGAAAACTAAAGCGTGGAATTTGTAGACCTTTCTATTAATTTTATCCAAACGAACAGAGCACGAATCTGCCACGGCTGAAATCATGGCGTCTCCTGTAAAGTGTTGTCTTGTACTATTTAATCCTTCTGGTCCGTTATCAGTTGACAAATCCATACACGCCTCCTTGGGAGCGTCGCGAAGGAGTCAATTTGCAAATGGCTGCGAATAAAGAGAGGTTGTTAGTTTTGAGAAGTTTTTGATAATGAACGGATGGAATTACGATCGCTCCTAAACCATCAGTGTCTTCATTAATGGATTTACAGAACCGCATTCGGTGTACCTCACAAGCGCCGACCACAAGCTTTTTTCAACAATAATTATAACTACAAATTATCAAATTTTCTCGCCTCGAGGACAAGTGATAAATGGGCAAATGCAAGGACATACATGTCTCTAAAATACAAACAAAAATGTTGTAAACCAACCAAATACTGATCTTTGCGAAAGCATCAAACATTGCGGCGCTACTAATGATGACAAACCTATTTCACCAGTGTTTTCTCTTTTAAAAAAAAGAAACGAATAAATTAACTCTTATGCAATAATCACATGTTTCATCTGAGCTGAGACGAACTAAGAGGAAGTTTTGATGATTTCCTAGAATACTCTTACGTCGGTAGTATAGCTTTACAGGATCGTCAGCACCGTCTTCATTCTTTTCAGGGACAAGGAGAAAATATATTTTTTCCCAGTTGGTCATCGGGTTCTTTTAGTTTTAGCTTGATAATTAAAGAAAAAAATAATAAACACGACGACGCCGCTTAAGCTTTTCTGTCAATTTTTTGGTACATACCTGTCTCTGGGTTTTTTTGGTCAGTAAATAGACGCCAGGTAAAATGAATATTGAATTCAAAGCGATCACGAACCGAAGGCTACGGCAAAATCATGCGGCATTCTGAAGTCCTGTAATAGTTTACCATATGTTCAGCGAAAACCGCTTTTGTTGCCTGAGGATACAATTATTGGAAGTGTGATTGACTGAGGCTAACTTTCTCATAACTTTCATTTAGCTCCGATCAAATTTTTTGAAGGGCCGAGAAGGAAATTACACCCTAAAATCCTACTCAGCTCACAATATTTAAATTTAAAATGCACACAGTCATAATATTGGTTTACATGCCATGTTTGAGTGACAGACACTACGCTAAGCACTCGTAAATTTGAAAACTGACGCCACATTTTGAAAGTCGCGCAATGACAAGCCACGATCGATAAAATGGCTTGTGTAAAGAGAATACATAAAACATATTTGGGATTGACTGAGTAATTTCAATCATGTCAAATTTGATTAAATGTAGCCTTTCGCGATAAAGCTCGGCGCTATGCCGTTATTTTAAATAAAATCCGAAGAAATATCAACATGATCACATCGAATTCAGCTGTCTGATACGGTCAGTTCTATCACACTTAATTGTCATGTTGGCCTGCAGTAAATTCATTCATTCATGGGACACATAACCTTCTATATAAAGAACTAAAATGAATATACATTGCACTTTTGTCACTAAAAAAAAATGATATTTCTAATCAGTGAGCATTAATGTAATCATTTCAATAATGTTATCAATAGTGAATGATATCACGGTTCACCAGGCTGACATCAAGCGAGCCGAATCTCTGCGACAAATATGGCGTCGCATTTTAACATCATCTGTTTTAACTTGGACTCACCTAAGTTACACGGTTTCTCGACTTCTTTTCAGTTCTGCCTTAGACAGAAAACTTCGGAACATGCCAGACTTGTGTATGAAGTATAACCCTTATACTACATTACTAAGTGGGAGGACAATAACACAATTGAGAAGTAACTGATTGTAGACAGGGTGTAAATTCTCTCGCCAGTCGAATTTCCGTTTGTTTATCTCTGTATTCTAATATATGGATATTAAACTTCCGCAGTCTTACATATAAATGGATGATATATTTAGTATCTGTCGAACAGTAACATGGGTCGTGGGCGAAGTGACAAATTCTTTCAACTTACCTTCTAAAATCACCACCACAACAAGGAAAGTATGTTTCTTTGTGTACACTCTACATAGACGCAGCTGATAGACGTTCAAGTTAGTTTCTCGCTGTTTTCAGTCCTCTCAACACACTGCACGTATTTTGCGTTCAATTTTCATTTCAGGATGTGTGTTTTTATCATCATATGCCGTTTGTGGTATCCTATGACAGCATGTATTTATACTTGTTTATATAAGGATGTCTACCCGGGGGGGGGGTACTTCCTATAATGGGCTATATACGGGGATGCTCCGCCCGAAAGGGGTACCTTTTTTAGGCTGGCGGTATATGAAAGGGTAGGGATTTCACGAGTTGAAGTAAATGAAAGAGTAGGGATTTCACGAAGTATAGGAAAGGGTAGGGGAAACACCGGTTGAAGTATAAAAAAGGGTAGGGAAAACTGCCATTTAAGTATTATAAAAAGCGCCTTTCAAAATATCTCAAACAGACGCACGTAAAGGCTATATGAAAGGGTATATGAAAGGTATATGAAAGGGGTACAATTTTCAATGAAAGGTATATGAAAGGGGTACCTTTTCTGTCAAAAATGGTATATGAAAGGGTAAGGGTTTGGACCTTGGGGCGGAACATCCCCGTACAAAACTTTGTTGGGTACCCCACCCCCCCCCCCCCCCCCTTGGGATGTCTACGTCAACATTGTTAGCCAGTGACAGTTATTGTAGCTAATAAATCGGAGGCATACGTAAACTTCCCGGGTTGGTCATTGTATATCCGGTCATACCGGATTTAATTCATTCATTCCCAAAACTGCTCAAGCTAAAAATGAGACTTAGAAAAATATATTATAAAGTAACAATAGCAGTCATTTGAATGGTCACAGTTTTATTGATAGGATATAAAGGAAAGACTCAAAAGTTGGACTTCAAGGGCATTAGAAGCTGATGTAATATAGGACTCCATGAATATCACTAAGACCACCGACCACGTCTCAGCGTTTTCGGAAATTGTTTTATTAGAACTTGGATAAACCGCAGACGACAAAGACGAGGACCAAGTCTAAAGGCATGGCTAATCATGCGGACCCTGCTCAAAATTGACGTGAACATGACTTGTTCATCCGTAGAGCAATGTAGAGGCCACGCCACTGGGATAATGCTCGTTTTGGTACGAAAATATATCCGCAGCCAATATAAGGATTAACAAAACTGCCTATGTTTATTGATTTGTCAAAGTGATACTAAAAATAGACAAACTATAACTGCAAGAAAGTTATATGGCTAAAAAAATAAAGAAAAAAAGATAAATAAAGATATATGGCTGCCACTACCTGCATTTATTGTTGTTATTTATATTTTAATATTAAGGTATTTATATTTATATATATACCTGGATTTTTGAAAAGGGGGTCAACGAAAATTACAGCAATTTCACTACAAATAGCCCAAACAAGGGTTTTCATGACCCCAATCAGCCCGAAAATTACAGAGTCTTTTCTTCTCTCGCCCCACGCAACCTTTTCCATCTTCCCTCTCTTCTCTGTGATTTTCGGGCTGATTGGGGTCATAAAAACCCTTTTTTGGGCTAGTTTTACTGAAATTGCTGTAATTTTCGTTGACCACCTTTTCAAAAATTCAGCTAGATATATAAATAGGTTTTAGATTTTTTGAATTTTTTGAATTTTGAATGTAAAGCGCATTTGAGCAATTTTGGAGAGTGCGCTACAAAAATAATAAATTATAGAACGCCTGCCACGCAGGCTAGGTGTAGTGTGCTTTCTTGTAGTTATAGTTTGTACTAAAAATAGGTAACATGGCCCTTTTAAAATCGGCCCAAAGGATCCATTATTAGCTCTACGCAGGATGCTGTCATTTTCCACGACGACTACAAAAATTTGCGCAGTTTTCCTCAGAAATAGAATGAAAAAAAAAAATACTTTATTTGTATTCACATTTTTGGGTGATTAGATCTTCTCTAGATCCTACGTACACCAGCAGCATTTTGTTCGCAGTCCTTTGCCATTTATTCACTTTCTCAGATTGGCTACGGAATTTTCTAGCCCGAAAAACTGGAAACCGGCCACTGACCCTTCCCCGTGCAAAGGTAAAAAGGCTATCATAGTGTTAAACTCATTGAAATTGACTGAATGCGAGTTCACTTCCGTGGTAAGTCGTGTTGGGTGTTTTGCGCGCGACCAAAATTTTACTCTGGCATATCTCCTTAGTGTTCTCGTGGGTTTAATCATCCATTCCAGATTGGGTGTGTAATTAGCTTGTTCCTCAAGCATTGTTGATGTTATATAGGCACTTGAGAATTAAAAGAAACACTCGGAGAAGAGTTTTTTTTTAATTTCCGCGTAACTCAACAATGCACTCGATTGTGTTTGCTATTCCCTTATGATATATTTAATTATATCATTACTATTCAGTATAAAGCGTAGGACACGGCTTACCCGGCAGGATGGGTGAGACAGGAAGCCACTCCGCTTTGTAAGATTACTATAGTGAGGCCGGATTTGAATCGAACTCGCCCACAATGCTTACACTTTTGCATTTTCTTAAATTACAGTGGACTCACGTGAAAATGGATATGCGATAATATGCCAGTTCCGAATCATGATCAGGCCCGTCGTAACTACACTGACAAATCCGTTTTATCTGATGGCGGAAACAATTAAGGGAGCTAGCGATACTGACATGAATACCTGGCATTACAGTCAAAATCCCAACCAGTTTTGTATTTTGATATTCTTTGTTGAAATCCGGCTTTCTAGTACGCTGATACAACGGCAAGTGAATTCTTCTGTATTAAATTGTATGAACCCGTTCATACCGTATTTTCTCGAATAATAGCAGTCCCTCGATTAATCGCCCCCCCCCCCCCCCCACCTTTGGTGGAAATATTTGAAATAATGGCCTCCCTCAAATTAATCGCCCCCCCATCCCCTCCCCTCCCCTTTCTTTCTCATCCTCCCAGTCAAGTTAAAACTCACTGACTCATTTCTTGTCTTAGAAACAATCGTTTCAATTGCAGAAAAGTTACAAAAGCAAGGTTTCGTACAGTTTTTCGAGATCTTTCTATAGCGACGTTCGTGTATTTGACTCTTGATATTTCTTGGAGTTCTCTAACATTAGCACGTTTTAGCATATCCAGGGAGCAATATTTGATATAATCGCGCCCCACGATTAACCGCCTCCCCTCGAATAATCGCCCCCTTTTGGGGTGAAAAGATTAATATATTAAGATTAATATTAATTCGAGGAAATACGGTACCCTATAACAGACCATGTTCATTCCACTCGAATTACAACCTACTCCCAGTATATCCCGTCGTAAAGCACAAGAAGCATATCTAATAGATTGATTGTCTTTATTGTTAGTATGCAGACCTACATATCATGTTATCTAGTGTTCATATTTTAGAGTGGTTTTACTTCATCTGTGAAATAGATAGTAGGATTTTACGCCGTAGTACTTCGTATCAGTTTCTATTATCCTCGAATATTACAGCGATTTCAGTTAACCCGTGAAATAGTTAGTAGAATAGTACGCACTATTGGACAATAATTCCATTGTTTTCTTTTGTTTAATTTGGACTATCACACACAATTGTTAGATTGTGAATCACTCTATCAAGGTCTAGCGCTAGTGTAATAGATAGTGATAGATAGTGTTAGACACTAACTAATAGTTTCTGTTTCACAGTTGAAGTAAAATCACTCTAGTTGTATTAGTTAATCATTAACCACTCATGTATTTATTTTTAATCCAAATTTAAGGAGCCGTTATAGTATTTTCCTTCAGCACTGAGCCCTGGAATCAAAATATTGGCCACTGGCCACTAAATATATCAGCCCATTGCCGTAGAGCCAGCCTTGCATTCAGTTGTCAGACCATGTTCAGCTGGATTTGCACTCTAGACTATATAAACACCAAAATTCCCTTCCATCCCAGAATCGCTATTTTCCAGAAACTCTGATCTTCATACTACTGAACCGTTTCCCCGTGAAGAATACCCTATTCTAGACCAAGACTCTGATTTCTATACCCTATACCAGACTAAACTGTCTGAAAAGCATATCCTACCCAAAAGGGTACCTTTGTGAGGCTGGAGGTATATGAAAGGGTAGGGATTTCACGAGTTGAAGTATATGAAGGGGTAGGGATTTCACGAAGAATAGGAAAGGGTAGCGAAAACACGAGTTGAAGCATAAAAAAGGGTAGGGAAAACTGCCATTTAAGTATTATGAAAGGGCCTTTCAAAATATATTAAACAGATGCACATAAAGGCTATATGAAAGGGGTACCATTTTCAATGAAAGGTATATGAAAGGGGTACCTTTTCTGTCAAAAACGGTATATGAAAGGGTAAGGGTTTGGACCTCGGGGCGGAGCATCCCCGTACAAAACTTTGTTAACACGATGGTCGGTTGCTAGGGCTTTTCCTCCCGCAAAGTTCTAAATCTCGTTTTTTGGTTCACAGAGGAGTAGTTTATATTCTAAATGAAGCAAAACATTAGAACATCTTAATTGGAGAAAATTTTTCTTTAAATTTTTACCATTGTGAAGGCTTTTTTGGCTTTTCTTGAAATTATGACGTCACAAGTACCACCTATTTTTAGTAACAACATTAAAAATTTGAAAAGCAGTGTTGAAAACTTAACAGACATTTTTGCAACAGAAAAAAAGTATTTTTAGTGAAAACCCTATCTCAATCGGATAAAAAGGCGTAAAGTTACAGCTAATTAAAGAATTCAAATTTCCCGCCAAATGACCATATATGGTCAAACTTTAGGGGTATTTAAACGCGAAAACAATGAATGTAGTCGCAACAGAGAAAAGACAAAGTTGCATAAAATCGAAATTGTAGTTTTTTGAGTTTAAGATGTGTGGTACTATGACGCGTATTTCATCACGAATTACGTCATTATGACGTCACATTGACGTAATTCGTGACGAAACCCGTATGATAGACCACATATCTTAAACTCAAAAAACTACAATTTTGATTTTATGCAACTTTGTCTTTTCTCCGTTGCGACTACATTCATTGTTTTCGCGTTTAAATACCCCTAAAGTTTGACCATATATGGTCATTTGGCGGGAAATTTGAATTTCCTTAATTAGCTGTAACTTTACGCCTTTTTATCCGATTGAGATGGGGTTTTCACCAGAAATCATAGAATTCTATAATGAAAACTAATACAATATTTTTCACACTTTTTTCCTGAATTTTAATTCTGATGCCAAATTTGGACATCATTTATGACGTCACAATAGCAGTCAAATGGGATGAAATAATCACCAACTGATAGGTAATTTATCCACCTATTTTCCTTCCAAGTTTCGTTAGATTCGATACATTCTACTTTTGTCTATAGCCTAAAACTCTCAGTTTTGAGAGGTGCGGGAGGAAAAGCCCTAGCAACCGACCACCGTGTAAGTACCCCCCCCAGGAAAACGATACGTGACCTAAAGGAATATTTGGAGTCTAGATACACTAAATATAGGGCTGGTTGCATAACCAAGTCCATTTGCGCCTGGCGGCAGATACCTCTGATAAGGAAATTCTGACATCTGTCAGAGGTGCAACGCTTGAGTTGGATACGAGGCCATTTAACACTACACGCCCACAATCTATTTTCCCCGGGCTGTTTTCTCTGTTGAAGAATGTGCCATTATTGACAATGAAATAGCAAAACTACTATCTAGAAGTATTATTGAAACAACTGATCATGATTCTTATGAAGTGTTTTTCCCCATCTTTATTAGACCTAAGAAAGACGGGGGCCACAGACTCATTCTAAATCTCAAGGGACTAAACCAATTTGTCACTTATCACCATTTTTAAAATGGAAACGCTCCAGTCAATAATAGCCCGATTAGTCGAAAAGAATTGCTATATGGCCTCGCTTGACCTCAAGGACGCTTATTATACGGTTGGCGTGAATCCCTCGCACAGAAAATACCTACGTTTCATATGGAAAAATGTCCTGTATCAGTTCACGTGCCTACCTAACAGGTTATCCTCTTGTCCCAGAAAACTCACTAAATTACTAAAACCGCCGCTTACCGAGCTACATTTCAGCTAGTTATATTGATGACCTTTACCTCCAAGGGAGAACATACGATCTTTGTGTCTCTAACGTGATTGACACCTTTATTCAATTCGATACCTTGGGGTTTACAATCCACCCAGAAAAGTCTGTATTTAAACCAGCTTCCCAACGCTTAGTCCTATTAGGCTTTATTATTGACTCGGTCGCCATGACTATTACACTAACCCCTGAAAAGGCCTTGAAAGTTAAAGAAGCTTGCACCACCCTTCTAGGACAGGGCCCTACGACAATTCGACAAGTAGCCTGTGTGATAGGAAAAATTATCTCATCGTTCCCTGGGGTCATGCATGGACAACGTTATTATAGAGCCCTTGAGCATGCCAAAACTGCATCTCTCAAAACTGGCAAAGGCGATTTTGACAATCAGATGTCCTTAACGGAAGATTGCAAAAAGGAACTCCAGTGGTGGGTGGACAATGTCGTGAGTTCCCATAACGTCCCATGATGATGTTGATGATTTTTATCTCCTGTAAGTTAATGTTTAACTTACAGGAGTTTATGTGGGCTAACATGCATTCTTTATGCATTTTTGTTAGCAAAAAATGCGTTAGATACTATTAATAGACTTTTTAGTGAATTTGTGGGGACATTCCTAGTGCATATTTGTTAGCAAGATGTTATCGATAAGAACACAAGAGTCGAGTGGCATATTTTTGAAAGCGGTTTAGCGAGCGCATGTTTGTGGCCTGACAAAGCGATATATTCATACGTTGATGATTTAGTTAACTAAGATTTTTGTTAGACACTATTAATAGACTTTTTAGTGAATCTGTGGGGACATTCTTGTTGCATTTTTATTGCATTTTATTTTTTAGCAAAATTTCTCGCATTTTTGTTAGATGCTATCATTCATAGATCAGAACACACGAGTCGAAGGATATGTTTTTAAAGCTGTTTAGCGAGCGCACGTTTGTGGCCTGACAAAATTTTTTTTCAGTTAGGTAACATTCCTACTGTTTAATATCTCTTTTTCACAGCGATGATTTTTAAGGCGTACGATTATGAATTCTATGTTTTTTAGGAACATGTTGCAGCATATATTTCATTGTATCGAGCGTCAAAAAGTGTAACGTAATGTAATTCCTCGCGAAGCGAGGTTAATAAATTTGGCGGCCGAAGGCCGCTCGGGTGCTCGGGTCTCGGGAGCTGAGCCGCGCCAAATCGAGCGAAAAATATATTTATATATATATATATATATATATATATATATATATATATATATATATATATATATATATATATATATATATATATACTGAAGATGTCGTGCAGTTGCCTGGCAACAACAATCGCGACCGCGCGCTCATGTTCATGTGCGCGCGCTCATGTTCATGGAGAATGTCTCAACTTTAAATTTCGGGGCCATTGCCGGCATGCAACCAACCTCTCCAGTCAAATCAGAAATTGCATCTCTCCCACATGGCTAAAATTTTGCAGTGCATCCTCCCCCGAGCTTCGCGAGGTTCTGCGAGACACGCATTTCTAGTCTTATCTCACCTAATGTAGACTGTGGTCAGATATTTGGCACGCTAGATCAAGCGCGCTTGGCTAATATCCTTTACGATGCGTTTAATTTGTTTGTCCAGTCTGGTTTGTCAAACTGGTTGCTTCAGGACATTTGGTATTATTAACTCCAACTGAATTAAGTGTACAGTGGGTGCAAATTCTAACTAAAGGTGTTCAGGAGTTTTAGGGATTGTAATTCGACCATTTTCAATTCTTAAGGTATGATTTCCTATCCTGAATTTAGAATTAATTTTTCTATGTTCAGGATATGGTTAATTAAATCGGAGTATTTCGTTTCACTTTTAAAGATCGAATAAAATTTATTTTTTTTATTTACATTAATTAGATTGAGTGATTTTTTAGACGTGTAAAAATGTTCTGTTTTGCCTTTGACAAGAAAAAAGATGGGATACTTAAGTTTATCGCAGTCTTCTCAATATTGAAGTTTGTACAGAAAGAATCAATCTTACTAAACAAACCTGTTTTTTTTTCTTGAACTATATCATTAGAAATGATTAAGCAGAGTTTTGCAATACTATCATCAGGTTGATTTTCCAGGTCAAACAAACCAGTGTCAAACAGTCAGATTTCAGTGAGGTTCGGGGTTTTAGTTCATTTTTGTTTTTACTTTTTTAGGTCTCATTTTGGTTCATTTTGGTTAGAAGATTCATGCCCAATTTAGTCTCTGCTTAAAGAGATAATTGTGGTACGGATAGTCCTTAGAGTTTTCCTATCGATGTTTTAATATATCTGGTATTTTGTTAACAGTGACATTAAAACAAAAGTTAAGATGAGGGGATGAACACTGAGTAAGTTTACAAGAACTAAATTTCCACACGAAACAGATTTTGACGATAAGATTGATGATGATCCCAATAATGAAAACAGAGAACAAAGTTGTAAAGAATTTTACTTGAAAGGAGGAATGAAACTTTTTCGCAGAATGAAAGCTAAATCATTCATTTAGTTATGTTTAATAAAAAGGATGCTGAAGATTAATTGCAGAGAGCTCTTGATGCTTATCCCAGGTAAAAATAAGATTTTAGCAAGTTAAACATGTTATATTCGAAAGGAAAGATAGGAGAACTCTTAAGAAAAAGCCATGGGAGATCCTGAAAATAAGGAACGTGATCAGTTAGATACTGTAGCTCCGTCTGCTCAACATAACGATGAGCAGGATATAAGTGAAGAAACACAATACAGTGAACTGTTTGGTTGTTTTAACCCATGTTTAGATAACAATCACCAAGGGAACAATCTTTTAAGTAATGTCGGAATTTTTTTCAGTCTACAGCAAATGATAATGAAAAGCTGGTAATTAATCGTATGGAAAAAAAGAACTTGTTCATTCTTTGAACAGAGAACAAATGGAGTTCTTTTTACCATATGTTACTCTCTGTTAAAAACGACGAAAAGCAATTGACACTTTTTAAGTAGTGGCGCGGGTTTAGGGAAGGCAACAGTAACACAATGTTTGTGTGTAGCTCTTGATAATAAACCAGGTGAAAATCCAGACGAGTTGAAAGTACTGAAATTTGTTCCAGACACAAGACAAGAGGACTGCATAACCATTACCAATTACATACAAACAAATTGTCAAAAGAGAAATTGAACTCAAGAAACCATGCACTATAACCTAAATGTCCAATTGCAACATCAAAAACAACATTCGGACATAATATGACAGCATTGCATGATGGGAAAAACTTACAGGAGATAGCCCAGAGCGCACTTTGATTTGAAAAGGGTTTAGCGAGCGCAGGTTTGTGGCGTGATGAAGCGATATATTCATAGCTTGATTTAGTTAACTGAGATTTTAGAGAACGTTGGAAGAGGGCAATTTATTTGGCGATATTTTATTTTGTAGAGGTCTGAGAAGTATTGAGAAAGGGAAGGGTTTTAAAAGAGTTTGTGAATTGGGTTTGAAAAGCTCTGATAGCTTTAATGTAAAATGTGAGGGGCATGAAAATGTCCATGTTTTTTAAGTTAATTTATGTATATCTGTTCAATTTTGGGTTTATCTCGGTATAAAAACCTGTGATTTTTTGCTTTGTAGTTTACAGTATGTGCATTTTCAATTAACCTTTTAAGCGCCAGTAGTGATCAGTACCAAATTTCTCCTTGTAGTATCAATGTACTATTAAGTACAGAGGTGATAAGAATTACGACAATGATCACCCAAGATGAGTTCTCTTGATCCTTTAACAATTTCTCCTGATTTGTCTTATACGAAATGTATGGGGACCAGTAAGGAGAATTTGTGTTTTGAATTGAATTAAATATTGATAGCAAAATACTCACGAGTCAATCACAGACAGTCGAGTCCGCGCCAGAAATCACTGGCCTGAATGAACGAAAGTTCTGGCGCTCTCAGCTTAGACGTTCTTGAGACATTTTTTTAATCTTAAACCGCTTATCTCAATAAAGGTCAATAAACACGTCGATTTTAATTAAATGCGCGAATTCCTATAGAGTGTGTGCGCTCAGGTGACCCTTGAATTACCGTCGCCATGTTGGAGGACCACTTTGATGGGTTTTCCCTGTGTTTACCTTCTAAAGAGCGGGCAGTGCGAGCGCTTTTGAAATCATAACTCGCGTTTCCTTTAACGTTGTGCTTTTTTGTCATTTGTGCTAATTTAAATCCCAAAAATCGTTTTCTTTCGATAATTAGGGCCGTATTTGTTTCGATCAATTCGATTTGCCGATTTTTTTAAACCTTGAAAACATGGTCACTTTTATAGCTGCATACTGGTTTGAGAGAGTAAAGGACTATTCTTGGTTTTCACATGACGTCATAAAAATTAAAAAATATAAACTATACATCCTACAAAGCTGTTTCTAACATGGTATGTGGATACAAGTATTATTAATCTTTCACAGAAAGTTTCAGGTTTTCACGATGTTGTGTCACGCAATTCGTCACGCTATTACAGATAAGCTGTGAAAATAAACAAAATTGAATCAGCTGAAAGTTATTGTTTGCATTATAAGGCTTATAAGCCGAGTTAATGGAGCTTATAACAAATACAATATGTTTCGATTTGATTTTTGGTGTAATTAAGACTTTGAATTTTTGGCCGCCATCTTTGTGCCCGCACAAAGATGGCCGCTCCATACATTTCTTACTAAAAATGTCTAATAGAGCGTATGCACATGACGTCACGGCGGCCATATTGGTGTACCAAAACAATAGAACGGCGGCCATGTTGGTGTACCAAAACAATCCTGTGGGATTTGAACGCTTTTCTTATGTTAACACTTTCTTTTGTTCCAATAAATTTGCATAGCTGCTTGCCACGTGAGTGCATACGCTCTATACTCGTTCGCCTATAATTGAACGAAATACTTTGGCGCTTCAAAATTTGGTATATACTTCATGGTAATTTTAATTAATGCACGTCAAAGAATCCGCCACTTACTTAGGGCTAAAAACTCATTTTAAAATGGTTAGCTTTCATTTACTGTTATGGATATCACTACCCATAACAGTAAATAAAAGCTAACCATTTTAAAATGAGTTTTTAGGATCCCTATATGATAGGATCCCTATATGGTGTGTTACAATGAAGTATATACCCAAAATTTGGCCAAGATGTGTAGTTTTAAACTCTCTACAATTCCATAAACATTTTGGATTCGAAATTAATGCTTCTGAATTTTGATATGACGTAAGCCAAGAAAGCCAAGAATACAAAACAACAGTGTTATTACTGAATGTGAATATTCATTGTGAAATTCGGACGAAATGTTTCGTAATGAAAACAGCGTCTGCGATGAAACTGGCCCTTGCAGTGAAACAGATTCGATGAGCGACCTAGCCTCCTACGCAGCCGTGACGTCCTTAGGGCTCGTCACGCAATCCTTCCTCCCCCACGAACGTGGGACGTCTATTAAAGGACGTCTGCGTAGGAGGCTATGAGCGACGTGAACCGCTGTTAGTTGTTAGTATATGTTAATGCTCTGTACTGTTCCTGACAGTATTTATAAATGTCTCGTTTATATTAAGAAATGCAAACCAAATAAATGTAAATAATCATCAGTCAATATACATGTATTGCTATCATTTTAATGTGAAACTTTGTGAGAAGTTGCATAATATGAGGATTCTAACTTGGTAAATTAAAGTGGTTGATCTTAATGTAAAAAATTGTGCTCATCTCATGTATTAAATGAGAGGAAATTTAGAAGCATATTTCCATACCTGTAGGAAATCAGGGTTTTTATGTAGCAGTGATTAAAGAGTATTTGGATGCTATATGTACTTGAATGAAACCAAATTTTATGAAATTCTTATGTAAAGGTCAAGGGCCCGGCTGCATAACTAAGTGAGATTTTCTTCAACCATTCTCTGCGTTTCGGAGGATTTTCTTGCGCGTTATCATGGATAACTCGACCGAAGGCGCATTAACGAGTACACTCTATTTATATATATACTAGTATAAGAATCTTTTTATGAGAAGAATATTGAGGCTGAGCTTGGCGAATATACCCAAGGCTGAGATTTTGTTAAGTACATTTTTTGCGTGCTGATGGAAAATAAATACAATAAAATCACATAATATTTTAAATGAACTTTAATATACCATTGAAAAGTATGGTAAATTCTTTCGTTTTTCTAACAAAACTGGCTATAACAAAACGATAAAAACTAGTACTAGACATTCATATGATCGACATATCGGCAATTCGGATAAAAGGTACAAAAGATTTCCATGACAGTTGGTCGTTTTTTTAATATTCTATAGAAGTTTGTAGACGTCCATGAATGACAATTATATCGCGGTAGCACATAACGTGTATGTCAGTGTGTATGTACATAAAGTGTAAAATAAATATGAAGGCATGGGTGTTATGGAGGCTTCATGAAATACTATACTCTGTAATCTAAGAATGTACACAAAAATATTTTCAGCCTAAAGTCGGCAAACAAATAAGAATATCCAGCCTGAGCATTAAAAATATACATTCTTATAAAACAAAGCGTGTATAGGAAACACAAAGAGAGAGTGAGAAAATCATTTGGAATGCAGGAAACGATTGCAGTACATCACACTTAAGGTGCTTTATGCAACCGGGCCCCGGACATCTCAACCAGATCATAAGTACAATCAAACTCTTTATTAGGGCACAAAAGGGACAGAACAGAGTGTCCATATCTTTATCATTTGTATGAACTGTTGTGTGTATTTCTATGAACTGTTTCTGTTTTATTGAGGTGTCTGTGAGGATGTCTGTTAACTCAATGACAGTATAGCGTACAGCCGCCCTTCCTTTGAAGAAAAGCTAGCCATACACATGTTCAATGACAACTTCCCCCTTTATTTTGTGGCTTTAAGCCTGAAATAAAAAACATATTTTTGGCAGGCTAAACCTTGTCTCAATAATTTATTTTACCTGTTTCACAAGCCACATGACCCGTCAGAATATTCACCTATATTGTATGTCTATATTAAAATTCATACTTGGCTCCGAGGCTTAGGGGAATAAAACAAAAGAAATCACATCGAGGTTCAGGGATGAATAATTAATTTGTTTTGTTTTATTCCCCTAAGCCTCGGAGCCAAGTATGAATCTTAATACAACGGAATTGGTCTATAGACCTCTTTCATAATGGAGGCCGATTTATTTATTCTTTTATTTGTATGTTAATTAGCCTCACTGGCCTCATATTAGAGTAAAAATTCTTTTGAATTTTGCACATGTTACCGAGGCCAGTGAGGCTAATTAACATACATATAAAAGAATAAATAAATCGGCCGCCATTATGAAAGAGATCTATTGTAACATCCAAAACAATATTCAGACATAATATGACAGCAATGCATGATGGGAAGAACTTACAGGAGATAGCCAATAGGGCACTTTGATTAAAATTTGATTATAAAGACAGTCTTATCTTTGCACTTCTTCCATAAAAAGGGCCAAATCGCACCCTTTGAGTGGGCATACGCAGTGCATCTTGGTATTTTTGCTGTCGCTGCGATCGCTGGAGAGTGGTTTCCATATGATCGCTACGATCGCTGAAATAGAATCACAGCGATCGCAGCGATCGTTGTCGCTGCGATCGCTGTGATCGCTACGATCGCTGGAGAGTGGTTTCCATATGATCGCTACGATCGCTGAACTTTTTTTTCAGCGATCGCAGCGATCGTAGCGATCATATGGAAACCGGGCTTTACGTGCGTACAGATAGCTACGCCCCTGTGTTCTAGAGAGGTCTGAACTCTGAACACACGTTAGCTCTCGGGCTCTCCTCACCCCCTCTCCCTCCCCCCTAGGCCGAGTGCTTGCTCGCAGGCTAGCTGCTTCGGGCCCCCTTTTGGGCCTTCCCAAATTTTGATAAAACTTTCAAATCAGTTTTATTACTAAAAGGAAGCACTCTTTGTTCGCAAAAATTTCCACAACGATTTATCTCGCGGATGTGCAGAATATGTCAAAAGAAGAGCTTTGTGGTTTTTAAGTTTCAGAATTTTGATGACCAGCAAAAGCCAACAAAGAACGCACCCCACACTCCCCGACACAGAAAATCCTCGTTACCAGTCTTTTTGGGCTCTGGGAACGAGATGCCCTTGCGCATGTTCTTTTTCCAAAAAACTGCTGACAATTTTCATCTCGTACTCAGACCCCACTCAGACCTCTAATCAGTTCGACTGTCGACTGACTGACTTGGTTTGTCATTTGCTTTGCCTTGTTTGTTTTCTGAAATGTTGTAAAAACGTCAACTCCATATCTATGGGACAGCAGTATAGCTTTGCGGTGAAGGTTTTGCATGAGCATGCTCTCGTTCTTAAAGATCTGGCGGTTCTAAACCACGATGGACTTTCATGTAAGCCTTTCTAGTGTTCGAAAGTTACACCATTGTATTTCATTTCTCTTGCCTGTTGTCATATGTCAGCGTTTTTCTTGATTCCCAACGTTTTCTAAACTTCATGTACTTTATTTTCTTTGTCCAGGTGCTGTAGAGTATCTCAATAAAACGTGAGTTTAACTATCTACTATAAGCTCATTTGAGTTATATGACGGGTTTAATTTCTATCCACTGTATTAATATATAAGCTTACACATTAGACTTACAATAACAAGTCTTAACGATTACATTAACATTAAGAATAACATTTTGATTTATTATAAGTGAATTCTAAGTTCTTTCCAGTGAAAAGAATAATATTATAATTATTGATCTACTGTTGGCTCTTGTCCTTATTTAGAACCATTGAATGGATGAGGTTATTAAGCAAATTCAGTTTCGATTGATTCAAATTATTTAGAGGCAAATTTGTTTACAAGAAACTACACAGCAGCAGCATTGCAAAGAAAGGCAAAGTAGACATAATGCCACATGGCTTTAGTGGCTGTAATAGTTTGACAATATTGCAACTGAATTGTACACCACAAGGGAAATATATAAAACTTAACATATTCCAGAGGGATAAGTCAGTAACATGCTTATTTTTCACCTTATGAGGTTTTCTAAAACAAAGAAGTTTATTTTTAGTTTTATGGAGAGTGATATTCTGTTCATTTCAAAGGATGTGACAAAGTGAGACAGTAAAAATGTTTTGCTTTTTTGTTTTGCCAAAATTGCATTGAGCATGTTGCTTTGTTGTAAGTAGAAGAAGAGAGAGTCAGAGAAGGAAATGTATCAACAGTACTCAATGGTCTTACCCTAACTTTCATCTTTCTGAGGATTAATGTAGTGGATATCAGTGTGTTTTCCAAGGGAAAACAAGTTCAGGTTGTTTTCCCACTTATAGAGAGTTCAGTTACAGACTGTTATAAAGTGAAATTTGGTCGGCACCAGCCAGCCAGTTACTGATGTCTGCCTTAGAGAGGTGTCCGCCTTACAGGGGTGTCTGCTGAGTTGATTATACAGTACTACTGTGTTAATCATCTATAAGCAGGTACCTCTCCCAGGTGAACACCTCGCCGTGGTCGCAAAAGTGTCCACTTATGGGATGAATCAGCTGTATTTTTCTTCTGTTTAGACTCAAAAGCTTTACTGAGGACAGAGCACATCAGATTGTTTTTACAATAAAGGAACCTGCAGAGGAACTTTATCATGGATACCTATGGAAAGCCACAACAAGAATAGTTTGTTACAAGGTTCATTTTGATAACTACAGTACCGCTCAAATGTAAGTTACCACCTCTCGTCTCGTTTCTCGCGAGACGAGATTCTCGTCTCGCGATACGAGAATCTCGTCTCGCGATACGAGAATCGCGTCTCGAGAGAATCAGTGAAGCGGATATTTTGGAATACATTACGATCAATTATCTCGTGAGAAAACGACAAAGTTAGTGCAAGCACTTGCTTAAAATTGCACACTTTAATCCCAGATTATTTTTAGTTCAAAGCGCATTGAATTTGCATGTTTTGTGCGTGTGAGTGAATTGAACTTGGTAGGCTTTTGAATCCAAAAACTGCCATCACAAATGGAGAACTTGAATGGAAGTTATGTTAAAAATCGGAAAACACGACGTTAGTGAAAGCGCTTGATTTGCACGGCTTTATAAATATAGCAACAACCCCGCTGCGATCGATCGAACTTTGTAAATGTGCGTTGTTTACAAACACCGTCATGAATTAGTCACGGTTCTTTTTTGCTCCTTGGCCATCTTCACTTTCATAACATTCGATTATCGATTATCAACACACGTTTTATTCAAAACTACAGTTTTATTCAACAATGAAACTAAAAGTTAAACTAAACTAAGTTTTATTCAACAAGTTTCCCGAAAATGTTTCGACCTTTGACAGTATGTAAATATGAGCGCTTTTGGAAGTCCAAAGATGTCCCGTGGGAATGCACTGTCGGCTCATTCCAAGTCTGAGATTATTCTCGCTTTTAAAAAGCGGGATAATTTTTCTCTTTCACCGCCCTCATCTTCATTCACCATGTTCATTTTTTCCGGGAAAAAACTTTTGATAAGAAACACGTTATTCACGTGATGAATTTAGTCGGTGAAAGTCGAAACGCAAACAAACGAAATTTGATACTCGTGCCTTTGACAACGTGACACAACTTGTGACTTGCGACTTAGCAGCACCGCTAAGCGTGTTGCAAAGAATTTGAAAGAAAGCAAGGTCTAGAATCATGCCGAAAAAACTCACAACTTCAAAGTCTACTGATATCATAATTAATGACAACTGTCGAAGGCAGAGTATTTTACTGTTTCAATTGTAACTTTATAAGTGTTGTGGAATCCACGATATTCAATGCAAATCAATGCGGCCACGCCGACAAATTGGCGCCCGCTTCTACATGTATGTTTACTAAAATGAAAATTTGCTCGCACTAAGTAAACGAGAAATACTCGGCACATCATGGAAATTTTTATCATTAAAGATTGTGCCTTTTACTTCCAAAGATACATAATAGCGGGAAAAGCGTCACCTACTCCGAACGGCAGTGTTACAATCAATGACAAGCGCAGAGTTCGGGAAGCGAACTGATCGGCCCGTACAGCTGGCGACGCCGGGTAGCGATCGGCAAATTTTAATATACATGTAACTGGCATGTTTGAAGACGCTGAAAGCCATGAACGTTATGTTTTCGATTTAAAACATAAAACTTAACACCATTCGTATGAATACGATTTTTGAGGCCTCGTAGATTTGAAAATTTGAAGACTATAATCTTAATTATGCACGCACTACGCAACAGAGTTCGGCAAATGCAGCATAGTCAAAGCGGAGTTTCATCGCGTTCATGTTGCTACAGGGTGTTTTACAATAGGCTATTAAAATCTTGCGAGAAGTTAAGACAGTGAAACTTACAGTTTCTAAAGCTTCTCGCGATACGAGTGTCTCGTCTCTCGATACGAGAATCGCGTCTCGCGATACGAGAATCTCGTCTCGCGAGACGAGAATCGCGTCTCGCGAGACGGTGGTAACTTACCTTTGAGCGGTACTGTACTCTAAATAACTATAGATGTACAAATATAATGTCCATTGTAAATATATTTCTCATTTCATTACCAAATTAAGCTTTACCACTTTATTTGTTTATCACCACACATGACACTTTCGACATTGCTAATCCTAACACTACAGTCAAACCTCGATTATCCGGACGTTGACTATCTGGACTCTTTGATTAATCAGACTTTTTTCTCTGGTCCCAATTTTTTCATGAATATTAATAAGCTGTTATCTTGAAAAGTTGAAGTGACGAAAAGTCTTTAAGTCCTTCCAAAAGTGTGTTTAAAATGCTGCACTGTATTATCTGTTTTCAGAGGTTTTTTAGAGCACGGACACAAGGACCTTTCACAGCTATTTCAATTTTTGTCCCGGCTATTTCTCAGAAAAATGTGCTAAGATATTTGAAAAAAGAACTGCTAAAGTTGATGGGCTATTCGATCTTTATTATGAGTAAAATAAAACTGTGCTTCATTTCTAATGCAGCATTTAAACAAAGACCCAGATTGGTCATAAATGGCCTGAAATGCACACTTTGGGTATCAAAATGTCAAAAATGTTTTGATGAAGGTCTTCCCATACACCCCCAAGGGGGAGGGGGGGTGGGGGCTTCCTCCCTCCCACACCTATCCCAAATTGGGACTGCATACCAATAAATGGCAGCTCCACCGCCATTACATTGGTCCCTGTTATTCAAAATTTGGTCCCTGTTATTGCAAACCTTAACAAAAACCCTGTGTTTTGCTTTGCCATCTGCCATGGGACAAGCAAACATTCTGATGCATTCAGCTGAGCTCTGATTGGCTCAATTGTCTTGTTGCTAAGGGAATGTCTTGCTTGATCAGTTAATTCAGTGTGGGTTATGTTAACATGAAATGATCGTAATTGTAAACTCAAATCACAACAAATATGTTAAAGAAGTGAAAGTGGGCCATTCTGTCGATAAAGGATTTTAAGCAGATTATTATTTAAAGGAGAAAAAGAAGCAAGTTTAGCTCTTGAATTTGGCATCAGCAAGCAACAGATATTCAAATCGTGCAGCTTCGACAAATGATTGATTTTGCTATGCAATCACGTTGCTGTTCTTTGAAGCAAACTAGTATGCTTTAAACCTGTTAAGATCTGCCGATTATTGGCAACAAAAAGAAAAGAAAACGTAGTTAGTGAAACATGCTTTCAAGGCAAAGAAAAACTTGGGTGTACACTAAGTACAATGTAGACCCAAATTTTTTGTGAGTGGAAATCAAAATAAAGATGTTATGACGAATTTTATCATCAATAAGAGGACAGACGTATAAAAAACTGACGTCAATTTGTTAACTAACTTGAGACTGAAAGAAATCCTAAAGTGTGACCATTCAACACAAACAGCGGTGATAAACATGGTAAACCACAGGGTTGTCCACAACTTTTCAAGTAGCTGGCAAAAATTTCTAAGTAGCCGGATAGCACCAGTAAAGAAACCAATAATTTGTCTTTAAAAAATATATATTTATCACAAAAGTAGCCGGCACAAATGACCGAAGTAGCCGGTTAATTCTGCTGGCTGCCGGCTGTTAGGGACAACCCTGAAACCAACGCACTTTTATAATAAACTTGATGTTTTGTATGCTAAGCGAGCAGCAGGCGAGTGGATCCACAGCAAACTTTGACAATGTTATGACAAATTTTATCATCAATAAGAGTACAGACGCATAAAAAAGTGACGTCAAGTTGTTTAATCGTAAAAAAAAAACTGATGAAATGAAGAGTGAATGCAAGATAAACATGACAAATTGCTGAATTTTATTCAAATTGATGCAAACATTCTCAATAAGTTTTCTTGCTTTCTCATTGGCTAACTGGTAACAATAAAGAAATTTCATTGGCTAAAAAATTGACAGGATGACATCTTGCATAAATTAAAATTTTATGTGTCTGTACTCTTATTGATGATAAAAATATTGACCAATAACTTCAGTTATTGTAAAAAATAGTGCTGGCAGCATGCATGCACACAGGCTGCAGGTTTTCTCACTGCAGTTGTCAGGACTTGTGACCAAGGTAGAACTGAGGACAGAATTAACACAAATATGTAATATGCATCAGAAGTCAAACTGATCTTGTGGCCAGAGTATTCAGCCTGCTGCATATACCCAATTCAATAAAGGTTGCTTTGGTCATTGGTAATTGGGCATTGGGAAGCTATTGTTTGGCGGTCACTCAAGCGAAACATTGCATTGTGTTCCGTATGCCAAATGCCAAACTCCAATTACCAATGACCAACTGCCAAAGCAACCTTTATTGAATTAGGTGTATACATTCTCATTTTACTCACTCTGCCTTTGCTTAATTTTAGAACGTTTGCACTTTATGAACACATCTAAAACTTAGATATACGAGCATGTACACTCAAAAGTAAATTTTCACCTGATTGCAAGACATGAATCTCATGAAAGAAGGTTATTATCTTGAGTGATGTGATTCACTCCTGTTGACAAACAAGTCTCTTGTCTTGAGTGACATGATTAACTCCTGTTGACAAACAAGACTCTTGTCTTGAGTGATGTGGTTCACTCCTGTTGACAAACAAGATTCTTGTCTTGAGTGATGTGATTAACTCCCATTGACAAACAAAACTCTTGTCTTGAGTGGTGTGATTAACTTCTGTTGACAAAATAGTTTCTTGTCTTGAGTAACGTGATTCACTCCTGTTGACAAACAAGATTCTTGTCTTGAGTAGTATTGTGATTCACTCCTGTTGACAAATGATTCTTGTCTTGAGTGATGTGATTCACTCCTGTTGACAAACATCTTGCAAGATGCTTTATGCTATAAGAACCTTCAGTTGATGCAACCTTCTTTTGAGATTTTATATAAAAGTGGTCTGTTGTAAGTTGTGACTGAAGCATCAATTAGATACCGGTATAAGTATGTAAAAAGATGTGACTGCCTAATGGATCACGACATGTATGTACCCTTTGTTTTGTAAGCTCTGCATTAAAGAATGTAAAACTGTAGGAGTCCTATAGACATAAGTTAGTTCCGTTTTCATGTTGCCATGCAATGTTTCTTATATTTTTAGGTGACTTCTTCCAATTCAACTGTGGAAAGCCAAAGAGTTATGGACCTTAGACAGTTCTGTAAGTTGTATCGGGATATCACAAAACAACTGAGACACACACACAGTCATACAGATGAAGACTGGGAGAGAGTGGACTGTATTGGGGAGGTAGGATAATTAACTTTCCCATTAAATGGAACTGCAGACAGCTTGCACCTGTATGGTCGAGATTGGCTAAAGACAGACACCTGTGGGATCATTCCAGGGAGGGGTTCCTCCGCCAGGAGTGAAGTGAGCCCTGATGATGATGATGATGATGATGATGCAGAAATCAGTTGTCATCATCAGACTGTCACTTAGGGTCGAACAAAAAAAGATCTCCATTCTTGCATGCTTTTGGCTGCATGTAGTAGAGGGTGGCAAAGGGGTTTTACATGACACGTGATTGCCCCAAAATTAGCCGCGTGATGCGTGATTGTGCCCAAATTAACGGCGTGATGCGTGACCAGATAGCGTAGCATATTGCGTGATTTGCTATTTTAGAAGCGCGTGACACGTGATTTACCTATTAGATTTTTGTTATACGTGAATGCTTTTGACATTTTTTGAAAAACGAGAAAGCTATCACTCAAAGGACTCAACGTAAATTGTCTAATTCAACATCTGTCTTGTCGTTTCTCTTTTTTCTTGACCATTTATCTTGGTGGTTGGTCCAAAACTGAAATCCAGAAACAACAGACTCATAGACATTCATACTAGTTAATGTAATTAATATGTAACAGGACTTTTCAGTGCTATTTTGTTTTGACCGCGTGACATTCCAGATTATATACACTCGATCTTCTTGCTTAATGTTAGGCCTACCTTGATTTGTTACCTTTTTAATGCCGGATTACTCCTTATTTACGTGATTGGTTAAAAATTTTCTCCGTGATGCGTGATTTCACTTAAAAATTTGGCGTGGTGCGTGATCAGTACCCCCCCCCCCCCTTTGCCACCCTCATAGTAATGTGTACTTCTGAACAACTCTTTCAACCAGATCATCTCCTTCTTTTTCCACCTTTCTCCACCACATGTCATTAACCCTTTAACTTCCAAGGGTGCCAAAAATCAACATTGAAAAACAAAAATTAATGGTACCATGTAAAAGTACTGCCAAAGAGGTTTTCATTTGAATGGTCACATCATTGGATTTGCATTGTCCACAGATTCAAAAGTTAGAACTACAGCATGTACAATGTCTCCATAACAAATTGACTCTGAGAGTGAAAGGGTTACAAAGCCCTGGCTAAAGATTCTAATGTCATTGTTATACAACATGTGCTATATATAACAATGTTGGATTGCAGCTAATTAATTACTGTCATTTACACAAATGTTGTTGGCATTTGTTTATTTTTGTACCAGGAATTTCACAATATTTAATGATGGACAGATGTAAAAGGAAGGCTCTAGTGGCAATACATGTACATTTAGTTACAGTAGCTAGTTTGCAAGCATCTACTCTGACATCTACCACAGAAGAAAGAACATATGTTCCACTTGGCCTGAAAGTCTGTTTTTGGTATACACAAAACCTCTTCAATTTTTCCAAGTGCCATTCCTGTTTCATCTTTGTTGTGATAGTGTTTGCTAAAAGTACCCCACAAACAAAGCGTTTCTCTGTAGCTGTAATATTTTCATTTTTTATCTTTCAATGATTTATAGACATGGGAGTCATGCCCGGTGAGATTAGAAGAGGTCAGGGAATCTCTTTGTGCATCAATGATAATTACAAGGTACTATACTCAGTCATGGGTTTTTTTTTTATTTGATTAGAAATAGAAAGCACCTGGTTAGAAAACTTATAATAATTAGACTTTTGTATCTTGTCCTGTTTTAAATGGCACATTCTTTTACTCTAGCGGTTGATGAAACACATTTTGACGCCCTTCCCCCCGCCTCACTTTTATCAATGCCTGCATGATGTACTGAGTATGTCATGTGACTCACACCTCATATGCCTGTATGACGTACTCAGTACGTCCAGATTTTCAAACTTTTAGTTAAATCGAGGCACATGAGATGTAATGTAATGTAATGTAATGTAATGTAATGTAATGTAATGTAATGTAATGTACAGTGTAATGTAATGTAATGTAATGTAATGTAATGTAATGTAATGTAATGTAAAACCTTTATTTAAACATGATGAACAGCCTGTGTTGTCGTCTATAACTGAACTATGAAAGTATAACAAAAAGATAAATACAGTAAATGTGTTAAAATTTATACCTAGCTATAGAATATTAAAAATATTTGTTTAAAAGTTAAAATTAAATACAATGTGCTTGATAAACTTAAGAAAATTCAACTGATATTCATATAGCATTTATAGTAATTTTTTATAATTAATAGCAAAGTATTGTTAGAAATATAGAAAGTCATCATGATTGTGCTTACCTGTAGGTTTGCACTGGTTTGAGCCGGTCGTGTTGTATTTAAAGCTAAGGAATTCAGCCGAGATACATTGTACAAAACCCTTTGGCCTATGGGACCAGTGACTCTTAAAAGGGACTGGTGACTACTAGTTACCAGACTACTGGTGTTGAATTATTTACATTTGATTGAGGTCAACTGTAAATACCTCTTTGTGATGAAATAAGCCCTGGCACAGGGTGTTGCACAGGGGGTGCATGTGAAGGGGTTAAAACATACAGAAATAGAAAGAGATCACAAGGCAATCTGTTTGTGTCCTCACTTTGGCAGACAATCATCCTGTAAACTTCAACTACTGACAATAAAAATTATTTCAAAATAGAAGTCAGAATTAGTTTCTAATATTTTTATTTTTGTGTGCTTGCAGAGTGCGCTTTTGTGATTTGTGCTTTCTATAAGTAGGATGTTGTGAGCTTTTTAGTGCTACCTTATTATAGGAAATTAACAATACACGTTGACAACGTGAAGAAAATTTACGTTACACCAAATTAACGCGAATTTTTTAAAATTTAGGCTTACATGCATTAAATTAACGAGAATTTTTCGAAAAGCATCTTGCTTTATTTACTGCGATTTTCATAATTTCGCAAACTTTACATTTCTGAACGCCAAACTGAGTTTTGGCTTCCGTCAATAAAACCTTCCAAGACAAGTGCACGGATGTTTCTAAGTTTTTTTTAAAGCCGAAAATTTGGTTTCGAAGCCTAACTAGACCGTATCAATTCAAAAGATCTTTCAAAGCCTCCGTGAAATGTGACTCTGAAGAGCCAATAGAGGAGTCATGAACTAATTAGGTTTTGTAATGAAATAAAGGTGCTTCAAAATAACAATGTTGTAAAATAGCGTGCATTAAATTTACATCGGCATTAATTAAGATACATTAAATTAACACGAATTTTGTAAAATCGCGTTAATAAAGTGCATTGTTAATTTCCTATAATAAGGTAAGTTAAAACATTTAACAAAAATAAAGTTCCAGTTGATTTAAAGAAAAACTTATTAAGCACCCCCTTCTTTAATTAAGTGCCTTTCCTCTAACAAGGAACCCAACATTTACCCAAGGTTATAAATGAGTGCTGGCATGCTTATTCAAAGAAAATAATATGGTATCTGCTTAAAATGATCCACTTCTAAACAGGTAGACTGGGCACATGCGGTACCGTGGTTCTATTTCATAAACATGTATTATATCTGTTATTGCATTCTGAACAGTTAGTACATTATATTTTGTTCTTTAAAAGTACTGTAGTATATACTTGGTAGTTTCTATAGCAGGCAAGAAATGTTGCATGATGAAAGGAATATTTTTTGCCACTTTAAATAGAGTTGATGAAGTAGCAGCAGAAAAACCTGACAGTGACGAGTGTTGTATATGCATGGATCGAAAGGCTGAAGTCATCTTGGCATGTGTTCACAGCTTCTGTAAAACCTGTATTGACAGATGGTAAGTCATCAATTCGAACTGAGGTGTATCTAGAGATGTAGATGAGCGGTTGTCAGTGAAAGTTTCTAACCATGGATCAAAAATGAATATAAGTCATGTGAGCTAGCATAATATTATGGAATTCTGAATCTGATATTTTTGTGTGTTTCAGTATGAATCTGAATCTGAATCTGATATTTTTGTGTGTTTCAGTATGCAGTTGTATATAATAACTAGAAATATGTGTCTCACAGAACCTTGTGAAGCTCAGAGACACAGCTTTAAAACAATACTCATGTACAGCTGTTCGTTTACAGGAGTGACGTTAATAACACTTGTCCAATTTGTCGAGATGAGATTCACGGAAATAAAGACTTTTGGGAAGTACCAGAACCTCCCAGCAAGAAAGAGATTGGAAACTTTGTACTAGGAATGGCCGAAGGAGCTGGCGCGCCTACTTGATATTCAGTCTACAGTACATGCAGGCATTACTTGGCAAGCAATCATTAAATTCATGCAGATGGACGATACAGTCCAAACTCCATCATGAACATACCTCCTCTCATAAGGGACCACTTGTCCAAAGATTCGCTCCAAGTTGGCTGTTTCGTTATTCAATCCACTGGTTAGGGAGGACACGCATGGGCTATAAAATCAACATGACGCCACGTCACTATTTTAATTTAATTCAATTAATTTAATTTTTAATAATTAATTTAATTTATTTTATTAGCTTCGCCAAGGAACAGATAAGCATAACACAAATAAATAACATCAGTAGATAAATTGGCTGGGTGACTGCAACAGTGCGGAGCCAATTTCTGCAGGCCCATACATAAAAAACAATACAATACAATTCTGACTAAATATAAACGAACAGACAGATACTATTACCCATTGTTGCAGAGATAAAATGAGAGACTTGGAGAAGTCTACACTTGTCCATGAGCCAAAGTTCTTTTTTGGTCTAGTCACTAGACAGTGAGATTTTCAGTAACTGGGCACACCTTTGAGACAATGTTCATGCATCCACTTAGGAGGGTTGTCTGCTCATGGGAGGTGTGAAATGTCCCCCTAGTGGGGTACTCTAGTTTAAACTTAAGGGTTTGAATTGTGTGAATTTGGGTAGTGAGATTCTGGGAGGGATTATTTTTTGCTTTGAGTTTTGACTATATAAACAAATAATTTTGCTCTTAGGAGTGAATCCTGAGGGTGCCTGGTAAAAAGATGTTAACAAACAAGAAATATTTTTTGCTTTTCTCGAAGAAATTCCTTACTGCAGGTAAAGCTAGCCTGCCTGAGGCAATAACCATACATTGGGCAGTATGTAAATGTTTCAGGAGCATTATTATAAGTGTACATAAGATTGGTGTTAAGGCTTAATCGATTTTTAATAAATTTGTTAATAAAATATTGTCATTATTAAAAAAAATATTATTATTATTATTATTATTATTACTATTATTATTATTATTTTTATTATTATTATAGATGTAAATTGAAACAAAGTTTGTGTAAACCAGGGGTCAATTCAATAAAACTTTTACAAGTGTAATTTACAAGTGTAGCTATTGTTTTCAACCTCTGAAATAATGGCTGCACTTGTAAATTATACTTGTAAACGTTTTATTGAATTGACCCCTGGCTCCAATCACTCAAGACCCAGTACAAGCACTCCTTTGAAACTCATGCTTGAAACTTTATGGAAAACGAGTACAGTTAAAGGGAAGAGTCACAGGGATACTGGGACGGATCCACCCATTTCACCCCCCTTTTCTGAGACCCTTTCTTTCTGATGCACTGACCTCAAACACCTCAACCAGGCTTTGGTTCTATTGCATTTAAAATTTCACCCCCCATTTCAAAATCCTGGATCTGCCCCTGGGATATGGTGTCATTTCAAAACACAAAAAATGTTTTTGTATTAACAGAAACAGAAAAATAACCAGTTTTGTGTATAAATTATCACCCAAGTGTACCAAAACTGTTAATTAGTGTCTCTAGTCATTGACGACCTGGGTCTGAGTGAATTTAAAATGTTAAAGCTAATTAAAAAATAATAATTTATTAAAAATGTTAGCCGAATTTTATCAAATTCGTACATATTCGTTTCCAAAATGGGCTTGAACAGACCATGATGTGTTCCTCATTTTTTCAAAAATGGTTGGTTACTTTCTCATGGTGTTTAAGTATTATTTTGTAATAAGTAAAGTAAATAAGTGAAAAGTAAAGTAAATACGTCATGGTGTTGAGGTCAAAATCCCCTTAACACTCCCTTTAACAAAGCATTTTGGTGAAGTTTTTTTAAGACGAAATTTGTATAAAAATATAACCTGTTTTGTGACAAAAAAAAATAAGTCTGAGTAATAAGCAATACTTGATTTAGAGCATGGTGAACTTGTAGCTGTTTGACAAAGAGAAATACGTAGATATCATTATCATATCTACATTGTTAAAATGGTGTTTTCAGGGGCGGATCCAGGATTTTTCTTAGGAGGGGGTGCACCTCTAAGGAATGACGTAATCACGTTTTTTTTTCTTTTCTTTGCAGAATACCAGTTATATTAGAAAGATGCAGGTCATCTCAGGGGGGGGGGGGGCACCCTCTGCACCCTCTGCACCCTCTGCACCCTCTGCACCCTCTGCACCCTCTGCACCCTCTGCACCCTCTGCACCCTCTGCACCCCCCGCACCCTCCCTAGATCGTCCTTGTGTTTTTTAATGCTATTTTTATGTCAGATGGTGTACACAGTAGGGTTTGCTCGTTAATTTAAAGTGCAATAGTTTATAGGTTTTTGTCCTTTTGGCCTAATATAGAGTATATTTTTCTAACCAGGCTGAAATAGGTTACGGATATTTATCACAGCGGTTTTCACTCGAGTGTCGTTAAACCATAACCAAAGCAACTACTCTGGTCAATCAGAACAGAGGCAGATAATCTAATGAACCAATCAGAACAGAGGCAGACAATCTAATGAACCAATCACAACAGAGGCAGACAATCTAATGAACCAATCACAACAGAGCCAGACAATCCAGGGGTCAATTTAATAAAACTTTTACACTTGTAGTTTACAAGTGTAGCTATTGTTTTCAACCTCTGAAACAATGGCTACACTTGTTAATTACACTTGTAAAAGTTTCATCAAATTGACCCCAATCTAGACTGCGAGCAGTCTCTTATTTTTCTTTTAGTTAGTCGAGCGAGCGAGCGCGCGCGCGAGAAGCGAAGCCGCGAGGCGCGTGGATCTAGAGCGTCAACCCGAGGACAGCTCGAGGAAAAGAAAAACTTAAAACAAACGTTAAAAGTAAGACGACAACAGTAATTAACTAAAAGACGAGTTTGGGTCGTTTGAAAGTACATTGGAGCCTTAAAAATGATGCCATATCCACGGCCTTTAAAATACAGTCGCCTATCTATTAACGACACTTAGCTTCGTCCCGTTTGTGTCCGTTTTAGAGAGGTTTCACTGAAAAATGGGTGAAATTAAAGATATTAAAGAAATTAAAGATGAGTTCGGACATCAGCGTATTTATCTAGGCCAAAAGAGTGACTCCAATAAAGGGGGGTGGGGGGGGGGGGGGGGGGGGGAGGGTGGCTGGAACAAAGAGAGGAGGGTGGCGCGAGTGGAAATGTTTCGGCACTTCTGACCATATTTTTTGGTAAGATAAGGGGCCCCTCCCCCAAATCGCCATTGCCTTGTACCTTTGTCTAGCTATAAGTTATCCATGCGTACATGTACACTTTGTTGCCTTGTGATGTTTAAATAAAACTTGTTTGTAAGTGAACTTTTGATTTCATATTGTTTATTCTGAAACTGCATTCGAAACCCTCGAAAGCGACTACCCAAAATGCAAAGCTCAGGTGGTCGGCTTACGGGCTTTCACACCACAGGGAGTCTTGACTCTGAATTATTCGAACAGTCGAATGATTAAAAATTTGAGAATTTGAGCGCTTTATAAGACGTTGTATGGGGAAAAAATAACGTAGATTTCGAATGCTAAATAAGACGAAATTTATACATTAATTTAACAAAGCGACTCTATTAAACTCAACCAGCGTATTCTTTTGTCCTTTGGGATTTTTCCAGCCATTTTGAGTTTCTTGTCGCCTGGAAGGGGGTACTCTCAGGCAGTAGATGGGTATGTGCCGCTGTGAAGGGTATGGCTTTCAGGCAGTTTGGTCCGGGATAGGGCATAGAAATCAGAGGGTTTTGGTCTAGAATAGGGTACCATTTGCCGGGAAACTGTTCAGTGGTGTGAAGAAATAAGTCTAGCCTAGCTTTCCTAAAACGTAAACGGAAATAAAATCATCGCTTCACCATTGTTGACAGATGGTTTGCCATTTAAAACTGAAAGTTCTAAAAATAGCAACTCAGTCTCAGCATAGGGCTGCAAAATCAGCTTAACATGGTCTGGTATAGGGTAAGGGTTTCAGAGTCCTAGTGGCACACTCTCACCCAAAAATATACATAGTACACCCCCCCCCCCTCCCCCCGCGTGAAGTCTGCTATAGGGTTGCAAAATCAGCTGAACATGGTCTGGTATAGCGGTATAGGGTAAAGGTTTCAGAGTCCCTGGAGTGGCACACCCCCACCCAGTGACCCAGAAATATACAGGGTACCACTCGGCTCGGGCTTTGTCG
This sequence comes from Cladopsammia gracilis, assembly GCA_022457155.1. NCBI lineage: Eukaryota > Metazoa > Cnidaria > Anthozoa > Scleractinia > Dendrophylliidae > Cladopsammia > Cladopsammia gracilis. Next base: position 2,031,595 of record JAJGOT010000026.1, on the reverse strand, counting down.
CCAAAGAAACACAAAAAGAAACAGAAAACTGTCAAAGAAACTCAAAACGGCTGAAAATAACCCAAAGGACAAAAGAATACTTTTTAATTTTTTTTTATTTTGCCACACACGATGAATTACAAGGAGAATAAAAAACGATAATAAATAGGTTAATTAACATTAAATTTGAAATTTATACATAACTTGGGAAGAGTGACTGTGACGGGGAAATCTCCAAGAAGCCGAGCTTATGAGGATAGAGATTTTCCCCCACGGGCAATTTAAATACTAGGCGGCATTTTAAGAAATAAAGAAAAAAGTCGGTTTTTTTAAAGTATGTAAGAGTGTTTAGGGGAAAATATAAATGTAACGTGTTAAGGTATTTAGGTTGCATTCTGTCTGACCCTTAAAAATTGTTTGATCATACGAGTTGAGTTGAATGGAGCCACTTTATTGAATTAATGTCCAAATTTCGTCCTATTGTATCATTTGAAATCTATGTTATTTGCGAAAATAGAAGAGACATGAGAGGCGTGTAATATGATGAGGGATATGAGAGTGCGAGAAAAACCTGTGGCATCTCGTGACTTGAACTTAAGCCCCGGCTACACGTTCTCGGCTAACATTGTTATATAGCATTTGTTGGTTCAACATGCAACAACGTTAGAACGTGTAGCCGGCATGTTAGATGACGTTTGTCTAACATTTTTTGTTAGAAGAATGTTTTCTTTCGATCAAACATTCGTCTAACAAAAAATGTTAGTCAAGCATCATCTAACATGCCGGCTACACATTCTAACGTTGTTAGACCAACCAATTATGTTATATGACAATGTTCGAACGTGTAGCCGGGGCTTTAGGCTGCCTGTGTTCCGCCGGGCATGCAATAATTATTTTTAACGGAATTTTTCCGATTTTTTTTTTACAACTCAGGAGTTTTACCAGCCATTTCTAACCAAAATTGTTATTGCGTTTTTGAAATTGTTAGTAGCGTTTATAATGTACTGATTTATATAAATGTAAAATAATGTTTTACCCCCGATTGGCTGCCTCCCTGGCCTGCCCGCGGGGAGCAAGGAAATCGGATACGTCTGCGCGCCCGCAGGCGACTGCCTCCCGAGCCCTTAACCGCGGTCAAACGAGAGAGAAATTTGCAAACATTAAGCAAAGTACTTAAAAGTTACGGTTGTCATTTTCACTGTTTAAAGTTTAATGTATTGCCAATACACTGTCGATTTACCAAACGTTTTGGAAGTTTACTAGATCAGGCGCAGAGTTTTGGTCAGGTTTCAACGGAAAAAGCTCATCATTTTCAGAAAAATTAAAAGGTAGTAACGTCAACTATTTTGTTTTTTTTTTTATAAATTCATCCTTGCCCATATTTCCATTTAATATTAAATAAAATCCCACTAAATCTGCTAAATAAAACGAAAAACGCCTCGGACGTTTGACCGCGGTGGATCCGAGCCCGATTGTTTTTCCGACCACTTTACTGGTCAGCGGTGGCAGTGTAGAACCCAGGTCCCACACGGCAACGCAGAAGGTGGGAAGTTTGAACGTTGGAATATTTTCGTTGTTTCGCAGCGAAAGTTTCACAATTTGCAGCTTTGAAACACGACAATACTTTACTTGATTATTGGTAGTAAGCTTTCGAACGATCATCACTACAGCTTTTGATCCTTATTTTCATTCGGACGTGTTGAAAAGGGATAAACTGGACAGCTAATGGCTTCGGTTAACGGCACTGGAAGTCCGTTTCGGCCCAAGTGTGAGTATTTAAGCTTATAGTATTTATTAAAAAGCACAAGATCTATATGCTGACTGTAAGCTTTTTAAATAATTTCCTTTTGATAAAATAGTATATCAAGTGTAACGTTTGATTTGACTATAGTGAGATCTTAATTTACCAAAAAAGTATTGATGATTTCAACATGGCGCCTGAAGTTACGGTGCTGAAGAACGTTAAGTTCGGTGTACGTCTGACAGTGAACTTTGAAGTTTTCTTACATCGTCGTGGAAAGCTTGCTTCAATGCAGCTACATGTAGGTAAAAACATCCTTCTAAACTACATGGGCATGGTGAAGCATTATTTTTTTAATTTAGTCTGTGTAGCAATGCAAGACCAAAGCAATCGCAATTACTATTGACACTGACAGTCAATCAGAAAGAAAAAAAGAAACCGCTCTGTTGAGATCATCCAATTAGTTGGAATGGGCTGCTTGCATGGGTATTCTAAAAGTCAACATCCACCCAAAAGAAGCTGCTGTCCTGTAGGTAACAACCCCTAAGAGCTAATAATTATTAATAAGTAAAGGTGTATTAAAATAACAGGGTCTAAATACTTTTGGCATAATTTCTTTGGTATTACAAAATTGATCAGACATCACCCACAGCATGGACAAAAGGGTAACCTGCAAATGCATTCAGTGGCGTAGCCAGCCTATAGGCCTGTAGCCCCGGGCCTACAAATTTTTCAGCCCACTTGTGTTACATTTTTAAGAATTGGAAATGAAAAATTCAAATCCATTCTCTTTTATCAAATATTAGGATTTCGGTGCTGTCAAGATACACACAAAATCACCAGAAAGTGAAGGATAAAGCATTTTCAAGGGCCAATATCGAAAAATTCTCCGTGGGGGTGGGGTGGGGGGGGTGGGGTATGCCCCGGACCCCTCTAGAAGCGGCCCTTGCGGGCCTGATGGCCAGGCCTACAACTCTTCTAAAAGCTGGCTACGCCCCTGGCATTGTAGTGTCATTCCCAAGTTTACTGAAAAATCTAGACTCGAGAGCGTTTTTAGAGCAAAGCAAAAGATGGAACAAGTGACTTCTTATTTTAAGTAAAATGTGATTGTTTAACAAGTTTGTAAAGGAAAAAGCTGAGTCATTTTTATTCGCAGACACCTTTAATTTTTTGAAACATTGCATGATGTAAGGAGCTGAAGAGTTGAGAACCAGTTCCTCACCAAACCTCAGCTGGTACCCCGCTTCTTTCACTATTTAAAACATTAAAATTAAAGTCTTGTTATGAACAGGAGTAATGACATCAACTGTTTTTTTAAACAGTGCACAATGCCAAGAAATTCTTATCCCTTCAACTTTCACAAACAAGTCAGGCAATTTCTGCAGAGTTGAACCACATGCTTCGCACGCAGACTCTAGCCAGGAAAAGGAAAAAGGTTATCAATGAGATTTTTGCCACAGAAAAGACTTACCAAGAACACTTACATGCTATCACTTCAGTGAGTATGGTTATATAATTTTGTAGTAATGTTTTATTTTTACAAAGGAAATATCCTCACAGTGATTTGTCACTATTTTAGAATTTGTAAAGGAAGCCTAAAAATATTGGATTGGGGTGGATCTTGAAGCAATATCTAGCAATGTTGACCAGTGCAATTCACCAACTCACCAGTCAGCTTCAGTTGATAGCTCATTATTGGCACAATATAGTGCATTGTACCAGTGTTGTGAGGTCATTGATTGGAGTTACTTTCAACCCTGTATGATTTTTAGGCTTTCTTAACATCACTTTTAAACTCTTATCTTAGTGAATACTTTGTGAATAGTTTTTATTTATTGGCAAAATTTGCAGGCTGCACAATGAAGCTTACTCCAAGGCTGTACCCTAAGGGTTATCATAAGAAAGGGAGTCCAACTAGTTAGTGAGCCCAGCAGTTACTATAAGCTTTGTCCAAAAACTAAGTTTTTCCTGTCACCCCAAGACAAAAGTTAGTTGCTCGTGGCACCCGGGCACTGCTATGAGCACAGCCTTGAACTCTAGAAAATAGTTTACTGCTAATAAGGCCTAGTGTGCTATTTACTATCATATGGTACATGTAATTGCTAAAACTTGAACACCATTTGTTTAATATTGAATTAATTTTAATATTCATTTGGTTACTTTTAATTTAATGGCTGCATATATGATTTTGTTTTGGCTTATTTACATGTATTGTCATAATAAAAATTAACAACTATGTAATGCTATAACATGGAGTTAATTGTACACTGTATTGTATTCTCAACATTAATTAAATGTAGGTCTTTACATTAAAAATACCATAAAACGAAGATGAACTAATTTTTTTATTTGGTCCATGATATCCTGGAAGTACCAAATAAATTTAACCCTTCCTTATTTGCACTTTCAGCTTTTTCTTGCCCCGCTGCATGTTGCATGTATCCTTCCGAAAAATGCCCTTAATACCATCTTCTCCAATGTGGAAGCAATTCAGGCAGTTAACAGAGAACTCTTGAGTCACATGGAGACACAAGGACTTGGTGATGCATTTTTGGCCATGGCACCATTCATCAAACTTTACAGTACTTATGCCAATAACTTTGCCAAAGCTCAGGCTGAACTACTGGTAAAATCCAACATTTATGTGACTGTTTATTTATTTATTTATTTATTTATTTATTTATTTATTTATTTATTATTATTTATTAACAATGAATATTTTACCAGACTGAGAGGACCTCTCACTGTCAGTCTGGTACTGCCTTGTTCAGCAACGTAATGAGGGTACCACTTCACAGTCTTGCGACTGACAAACCTGTGGCCCTTGGGTTCCAGGTCAAATCGGAATTTGGAAATGCTGGTTTTTGTTTATTGTTTATGTGCAATAAGGGAGTTTTTCTTTCCACCCCAGCATATATATGTTATCTAACTGAGACCTTGTATTAATTAGCAGCCATGTCTTTTATGGCCACCACTAATGGGGGCATTTTTTGCGGTTGCTGATGAGAAGTTTGATAACATTGTATTTGACTCTGTCATTTTTCTTGTTTTCTGTTTTTTTTTTTTGTCAGGAGTGGGAAAAGAAGAGTAGTGAGTTTGCAACTTTCAAGAAAGCCCAGGAGATGCACAATGAATGCAAAGGATTAAATCTAGGCGCCCTGCTGATCACTCCAGTGCAAAGAGTTCCAAGGTATGTATTAAAGAAATAAAAAACGCGCCGAGTGCATTATTGAGTTATATAAGCACGCGGGAATTTTTAAGAACACGAGAGAAGTGCAGAGAAGCACGAGCCAAAGGCGAGTGCTTCTCGCACTTCTCGAGTGTTCTTAAAAATTCTCAAGTGCTTATATAGCTCAATAATGCACGAGGAACAAGTTTTTTTATTTCTTTTATAAAATAAAAACGGTTTTAATGAACCTTACGTCACGCGCGTGCTTTATCGAGTTATAATGAACTCGGTTTAACCAATCATAGCGCGCGCATTTCCTTGAGCATTTTATAATAAATTATAGTTGATATGCTCTTTGCACTGATAACAACAACAACAACAACAACATTTATTTAAACATGATAAAAATTACAGCGGAGCTGATGTGGTCGTGTATAAAAAGTTAAACAGTTTACAAATGAATAAAAAGCTTAAAAACTAATTATGTTACATTGACCAAGCGTATGGTCCGTACAAAAAAGAATGAGGGCCAATATTCTCCCAGTATGGTCCCGAGCAACCTTGGTTAATAAGAGATTTATTACATGACTAAAGGATCGCACAGGATCATTCCAGACATTTGTCCAGTACAATGCTTAGAGAATATCAGACTGGCAATAGAGCATTCTGATTGGTTGATCTTTATTAGTTATTGGCCCTCTGACTGTCTTAGTCGTGTAATAAATTTACTAGGTGATTCAAAGTAAAAGACCCCATGTGGTCTGACTTCTTTTAAGCAACCACCTCCTCCTTGGGCCATTAGCGACCACCTTTGTTTGGCTTGGGTGATCACTTATGGGAGGTTTGGCACTTATCATGGATTACACATGTAGGAGTGTGTATGAAACAGAGTAGACATTGATAAACCCCAGTCTCCTACAGGGGTTATTACAGTGTACAAATTTGGGCAATAAAATGTGCACAGGCAGTGAAAACCAGTAAATGACAACCTTTGGGGACCTGAGATTGAAGTGTCTGGTGTTTTTGTCTTTATATTTAGACAATAGGTTTTGAAGTTGCATATAATGAATCTGTCATGAATTCTTTTCAGGTACAAGTTGTTACTTGAAAGTCTTTTGAACAAAACTCCAAGAGACCATCCTGACTTTGAAAAATTGCAAGGTAATATAATTTGGTGCCATATTCTATTATTCCAAGGAAATAAACTACAAGATAACAATATAATATCACACTTTAGTATAAATCTACTCTAGCACTCTACAGTAAACATACTGCTTATAAGAACCTAGTGGATTAAGAACCTACATGTACAGCTGAAATTTTGGAATTTATATAGACCCCCATTATGAACCCATTCAGCCTGACATTTAGAAATAGGTTCTTATTTGGGAATGTAAGTTCAGTCCAATTTTAAAGTTAATTCAAGAAGCAGGCATTGTATCTAAAAATCCAGCTCCCATGTAGATTCAGAATAAGATGTTCTGTTTAGTGTGTACTGTAGTTCTTGTAATTCAAACCAGGCTCACAAAGGTCCACTGTAAACGTTAGTGCACTGTACTGTACATAATACTGTAGTTTCAGGGAAAGTATTGTACTGTAATTCCATTGTTGTACAAAATTAATGTAGTTCCATTTAGTAGTTTCTGTGACATGACTGAAATGATGGGATTAAAGTACTATTCTGAACAGTAGCAAACAGTTTAAATCCCTGAATTAATAATAAAATAAGAACCTAATTAAGAACCTAAACAGCCTGATTCCCAACTAAACACACGATATACAAGAACCTATTCAGGCTGACTTGTAAATATGTACTAGGTTCTTATAAGCAGGGCTTTCAATAAGATTTTAAGTAGGTGGCTGCCCTTGTGCGGCACCCGTCAGAGAGCAATAATAAGAAACTGAAAATATCTCCCCTTTTTAGAGAGATAAATGAATTTTACTGGGTGATTCACAACAGGACACCTGCCGGAGCTCCGGCGGGTGCCAGGTGTTATAGAAAGCACTGTTAATAAGTGGGTGTTTACATTATCATGAATGCTGTTCTCTTATTGGCTACAAGTTACTCACTATTTATCCTGTTGTAGAAAGTGAGTAGAGTGAGTAGCCGATTATCCGCGCGTGGCATGACCTACGGTGTATATATCATTATTCAATAAAAATGCGAGCTTGTCTTGTTGTTGAGTTTTGAACTTCTTTAGATTTATACTAAAATCAATTAGATTATACCCTCTTGATTTCTGTGCGTGATAGTCCTCATCAACTAATAAATAAATAATCTAATCTAATTGTAATAATCTAATTGTAATAATTCTTTTTGAAATATACCTTATTATAATTTAACTCAATTGAATACTATTTAATAATGAACTGCTGTTCTGACTGAGTAAACCAACTGAACTTTGAACCTTGTACATTATTTTATTATTATTGGACAGTGTTTGTGGCCAAAGCCAATGGGTCTACATTTTACATGTACATGATAATATATTAAACTGAGACTTGAATAGAGTACATGTACATGCATTTTAGTACTGGTTCAACCACTGAAGAAATGCAAACTAACTAGTAACTGGACAACATTGGAATATTTATAAAATGGTACATTTGTACACATAAGTAGTAAGTAAATAAATTAAAAAAAAATCAACTTTTTTTAACAAGGGTGACACTTAACAGTCATGTGACTGACAAACCTGTGGCCCTCAAATTCCAGGTCGACTTGGAATTTAGAAATGTTAGTTTTGAGTACAGTGAGTACAGTGCAAAAATGTGTGCCCTTGAGGGCCAAGAGCATCACACTCCATTAACTGCATTTTACATTATTTTGTATTGTAAAACTTTCATTATTAATATTATTGTTTCAGAGGCCACCGTTGAAATCAACAAAGTTGCACATCACATCAATGAAAACATTCGGCAACGTGAGAATTTCCAGAAAATGTTATCGATTCAGAATGCACTGACTGGAGAAGGTGCTCCAAAAATTCTGGCTCCAGGTAAAATTTAATTCCTTATTTCAGTTGCAAGCAAAGTATTTGTTAAAAACGGTATGTTAAATTTTATAGCAACATTAAAACAGCCTTACTGTGAAATGTGAATGACTGTTATGAGGATTAAGAGCATTCAGATATCTAGGATTTTGCATTATGGGGATTTTAATAGTCATAATGTTTTGACAATGTTACAACATATAATATGGTTAGTTCCAGCAGAGCATGATAACCGAGCCTGCCATAAGTCCTGCAGTTTATAACTAGTACTTCACATTCCTCATCATATTAGTGTCATTTGACAGGGAATGCTTACATGTACCTCATGTACGCTGACCTGGATGATTTTTTGGACATAATTATTGACTTATACAAATGACTTGGATTAGGATTGCTTTTCTTCTGGTACCAGAGTGAAAACCAATTAAAAAAAAGAGATTCATGCTTGCCCTTTCATCAAATTGAAACCATGATGTGCTTGTGTCAAGGCCTTTGTTAGTGACTTTATTTTAGCCAAAAAAAACCAGGAGATATTTATTGCCTGTTGGGAATTTGCAGATAAAATCTACCAGTGTGCCCAACTGAGTTCTAAAAATCGTTTTTGTACTATTTCCTTCATTTTTAGGGAGGCTTTTTATCAGAGAAGGACCTTTGTTGAAGGTACAGTTTGATTTGCATACATTTAAGGAGGCTCGTAAGGGTTTCTTGCTTTCAATAGTGTCCAAATGATGAAATATTAAAAAAATACGCAACCGATGATATGGACAACTTTTCGATATCTTTACAACACCATTGCCATGGCAACAGTACAGCTCTCTAAAAAGAGCCTCTAAAACTCACTTTTCACTAATTATATTTAAAACTAATCTGGTGACCTATTAGTTTTTTTTTCCTCGAAGTTTTTTTCTCTTTTGTGTGATTTTCAGGCTGATTGGACTCATAAAACCCTTGTCTGAACATAGTTGTAGTGAAAATGCTGCATTTTTCATCAACCATTTTTTTAAAAAATCCGAGGAAGAGGTAGATGTACATTTATCGAAAACAACTTGGTAATGCAGCTCTCTATAACAAGCCAAAATAAAGCAATGTAAAATCTACAGTTGAACACCGCGCAACAAGCGCTTTTGCAGTGCGAGGGTAAAGTGTGAGTAACGAGTGGGGCGCGCGAAACCAGCGACGGAGGAGGGAACATAAATTAAAACATCTCCACCCTTGTGCCTTCTTCTGCTCGTGCACCACAAGTTGTTTGACTTAGTTGCCTTCATGTATTTTATCTCCAAAAATTGCTTTGCCTTTGCATATGAACCTAGATTTTAGTTTCCTCACATTTTTGATACAAAGACTCGCACTGACCACATTAATGGGCGTGTCCCCTTTGAACCGTGCCCAATCATAGGCGTGTCCTTATAAACAGCCATCTGTTTCGTCTCCAGGTCTGCAGCCGAGGATCTCAAGAGAAGATGTTCTTCTTGTTTTCGGACATTCTTCTTTATGCAAAGAAAAGTGGTTCAATGGACAAAGAGCAGAGGTATGGAATGTAAAATATTTTTCATGATGTTGCTTTTTTAAATGTTTAAAGGTTCTTGTTGTTGACCGAAACGTCCTTTACAATGTACGTTTTCCAATTTCCGAGACTCTGGATTAGTACCGCATATAAAGGCCTCACTGTTGACGCTAATAGACCACAAGCAGTCCTTGTTTTCAACCAGGGATACTGATAGTTAAGGCTGAGAAACGCGAACCACGCGCACGTCCACCATTCCTGAGGAAACTCGCGTGGATATGGGGATGAGGCTTAGGAGGCGCACGACGCACAGGGAAAAGAAGATCTCTGAAAGAATGGGGCTGCTTGCTTTCAATGTCACTTATTTTCCAATAATCTTCCCATCTTCGCGATAAAGTCGAACGACTGTTTGGATTTCTGCAGGCGAATTAACGTTTTGTTGTCATTCGTTGGAAATACACATAAAGTGAACCTCCATGTGTGTACATGTAGGCCTATTTCAGATGTCGTGTACCTCTTATTCTCCAAACACGGAATATATACCCGACACTGCTGTGGTGTGACGGCATGTAGTGCTGTAGTTATGCCAGCCGACTGTGGCGCAGAACGGTGTTTGATTATTATGAGCTTGGCAAACCTTGTTTGGCTACGATGAAACTTGTCGCATATCAAAACTTGAGTGACTCCGATTCGCACACCGCATTTCTCATGTGGCGACATTTGAATCCACAATCCTTCTAATCTATACATCTACATCTATAACTTGCAAAATCCTCACCAGGCCCCGGTTGTTCAAAAGATGGATAGCGCTATCCACAGTGATTTATCCGGTGGATAGCGCTATCCACCCTTTGAACAACCAGGGCCAGGACGGTTCGCAGGTACGATAAAAAAAATTACGAAAGAAGTGCAAAAAACAAAAATATAAATACAGGTGTACTAACTAACAAAAGATAAAATGAAATAAAGTTCAAAAAAATAACTACATGTAGGTGGACGTTGACTGCCGCTTGAAGAACTCTGTCGATTCCAATGTAATTGTTAATCTCAGGTGATAAATTGTTCCATTCGCTGATGGACTTCGGCCAAAAACTATCATGATACTTGGACGGGGATGAATTTTAGAGGGTGGGAGTGGCGGGTTTGTATGAAAACTTGGTGCTGAACCTTAGTTGGGATGGTTACTGCTGCTAATCTTGTCACCCGCCTTCCACCTAAGACGAACCTGTTAGTATTTGCCAGAGCGCGTGCGAGGTACAGCTTCTAAACCGGGCCTTACTGTTCATATTCACTGACACAGCTCTTACTTGTGCCGTCGTGTTTTACCGCTGATCGACTGCGAGTTGGAACAAGTGTTAGGCGGCTCAACAGAAAATGAAGAAACCTCCGATGCCGGGGCTCTTTTCAAGGTAAGCTGTTTATTAAAAAAAAAAAACAATTAACGTAGGTATCACTCAACCAGTGTGATCGTTGTACTGTGGAATGTAGACTAAAAAATGTTTTCAAATGTAGCGCTAAAAATTAGTTTCTCAGACGTTTCGAGGCTGCTGCCTCTTCATCAGTGAGTTTAAACTCACTGATGAAGAGGCAGCAGCCTCGAAACGTCTGAGAAACTAATTTTTAGCGCTACATTTGAAAACATTTTTTAGTCTACATTCACGATAACGCGCTACACAGATTTATGCGCATATTATGTGCATCTTTTGAGTACTGTGGAATGGCCTTGAATATTGTCAATGATACAGAGTTTTATTTTTTTATTACAGATAACTTGTAAGGACAAATCGTTGCTTTTGTATTCCAAGTCCAACATGGAGGCGCTGAACTGGTTCAAGTGTATCAGGGATGCCATAAGGTCAGTTAGTCTATACAACAGGCGCTTTTTGGGGTGCGCTCCAATAGGACAACAAAAGCAACTTTTTCCCCTCCCCTCGCGTGCCTCGCGCTCAACGCACCCCAAAAGCGCCTCTTGTGCAGGCTAAAGGTCAGTGGGAGAGCTCAGTTATTTTTATAACTACTCTAAATGCCAAAAGATAAAAAAAACCTTCCAAACCTTCTGGTACATTTGTTAATCGAAAATATTTACAAGCTAAATCTACCCAAAAAAAATACTTGCCAGAATTTTCTTACCCCCAAAAATCCCGACAATTTGCGACCCCATTCCAGTAACTCTATGTCATGAAAAAGTAGTAAACTTGTTAAAGGAAAATATGATTTTTGTTTCATCGCGAGATTAGTCTGTGGCGATAAATATATGGTTCCGATTCTCCTTTTTGTGATAGGTCGAGTCAAAAAATGGTGTTGAAAAAAATATAGTAAACCATATTGAATTTTTCAGTTAAAACTGTACTAACTCTGTTTTTCTTTGGTTTTCAGTAATGTAAAATCCTGCAGAGCCTCCTTGAGAAAACCTAAGGACTATGAATTACCGAAAAGGTCCACTCCCCTGACAAGGTCCGCGGCCAAGAAAACTCGTTTGGGCCTGCGGAGCAGCGTTAGAGAGGTTAGTAAACAATATACATGCACACGAGACTTATTGTCAAATGTAACCCATTGACTAACTTTCTTCGTTCTTGCCGCTTTTTGAATGGCTAAAAAATCTCGCGCCACTTTATCACCAATCAGAAGTAAAAACAAAATTGCACGCGTTTTCCCGCGCTTTGCGCCGGCCACATGCACTTGATTCGAGTTCTGATTGGTTCATTGGATTACATTTATCTGTGGCTGTGTTTTCACGAGGCGGTTTTTCACGCTTAACATTCCAGTAGGTAATTTGTTTACTGACCGCGTTAAGCAGCTAAAAAAATTTATGCGTTTTCACGGACAGAACTTTATTCATTTTTCTTATACCATGCGCGATATATTTTCTTTTGTTAAAACAATAGAAAATTAGAACACAAAAGAACGACAATACAATGCCCTTCTTTGTTGTTTAATTGCTGACAAGCTTAAGCGACCTGGTTTGGTGGCTTAAATTTAATGAGAATTCTATTGTAGTTCGCCGACTCGCTTAACTTTAAGCGAGTTGGACAAGCAACTGTTTTCACGAGATTTCCGACTGTCACTCGCTCAGCGACTTGAAAAATCGCTCGTGAAAACACGGCCAGTGTCTGTTGGGATTGGCTAGAGTGATTACTTTGGTTTTGGTCTTACGACACTCAATCCACGAAGGAAAAAAGATGGCGGCTGTTCATTTTACCACAATACCTTGCGGACATAACACAGCACATAAGGCACAAAGAAAGCCAAATTTTTACAATATTTGTTCCGGTACTAAGGACAATGTGTAGACCAGGTTTGAAGATTTATTAACTTTTCTTTACATTTTTATAAACGTTGTTAAGGTTTTTGTGCGCTAATAATTATGGGTAAATGTACCAGTCGCCATCTTTTTTCCTACCGAGGATTAAAACTACTCTGTGGGGTTGAGCGTAATAAAATGTTTTTGTGTCCGACAAATATTCCAGTTGATAAAAGTCTAGCAGAGACATTTTTAGAGTTTCGAAGACAAGTTCATTAGTCCCCAAAATGGGACTCACAGGAATGTACTGCTCGATAGCTTTTATCTGAATTGTCACATTTTGTCGTAAGAATTTCAACCAGACTCAAACGTTAGAGCCACAATAAAAAACACCACAAGATCGATAGCTTTCATTTAGATAGTCACACTTAATAGTCAGACAAACGTTCTTGACTCGATAATGGGTTCGATAGACTGTACATGTAGACATAACGTCTCAAAGCAACCTCGTTTGCAGAAACAATCGATATTCAGAGCTCGAGACTAACGGTAGCCAACTAGCCAAAGTCCAGTAAAAATTCAGTTTTGGCTAGTGAAATTTTGCTTTCACTAGCCATTTGGGCTAGTAAAAATCGTGAAGCACCAGACGTAACGAAACCAAACTGAAAATTGTTTCTCTGAACTTTCGTTAAGACATTAGTCTTACATTTTCAATGTTTTTCTGCAGATTCGTATGTTCCTAAGGTGTAAGTTGTTAGCCCTATCTTCTCAATGTTGTTTCTTAAATTCATGTGTGTTCTTAACTTGTTAGCCTTACCTTCTCAATGTTGTTTCTTACATTCGTGTGTTCGTAAGTTGTTAGCCTTATCTTCTCAACGTTTTCCTGTACGTAAGGACGTTTGTAAAGTGTTAGTCTTTTCTTCTCGACGTTTTCCCGTAATTATATTTAGTAGGTTCGTAAGGTGTTAGTACGAGATTTATGAACAAAACTAAAAAAGTATGATCAAGCTGTGTTTCAAAGTCTTGGAGGTTTTTTTTTTTTCAATCAGTGTGACACATGTTAGTGTCCCCCCCCCCAACAATCCCCACCCCCACCCCCTGTACAATTTTGGCTAGTGAAAATTTATTTTGGCCAGTAAATTCAAACCTGTTACTAGCCACTAGGCGAGTAAGCTGAAAAGTTAGTCTCGAGCCCAGGATATCTTTTATTCTTTTATCATCCCTGGTAACCAGTTTCTGATTCCATCTTGTAATTTACAGGATTCTGTATTGGAATGTTCCACTCCAGCGGTTTGCATCAAAGACAGTTTGTACCCCTTGAGAAAAGAGCTGCTAAACAAATCCATCACACCCTGGTCAGCGAAAAACAAGGGTCGAAAAGCGCTCAAGAACGGAACACCGGTTAGTACACCGAACACACGAACACAGAGCAGCAAAGAGACAGTGATCAACTCTCCATGGATCAAGAGTGAAACTACTTCTTCCGTGAGTTCAGTTACAGATGCGGTTGGAATGAAAGGCAACGAAGAAGCTTCCGGTAGCGGGGAAACCGGAAGTGAGAAGATTGGTGACAACCATGAGGTGACCGCTGGACATAGCGGTGTACGAACGCGGGCTCAGAAACGGAAATTGTCTTTCAAGGAGAACCGTGAAGTGGAGGTTAGTTTGTTGCACACGGCGTCAGTCTGACAAATGTCAATAACAGTGAATAAAAAATATGGCTGTTCGCATGTTCTAGAGTTATAGTTTTATAGTAACTCTCGTGATATATCTCATGCAGTTACATTTGTTTGTTTTCGTTGAAGCTTTTTTCACCACAAGGGACCAAGAAACGTTGTTTTAGACCAAAATTAGAAGTGTCTTGTGTGCAAGCAGTTGGTTCCCCTCTGAAAAAGTAAGTCTTTTCCCTCAGGGTTTAGTTGAATTTTTATACGCATTTAGGCTAATTTTTGGTCTATAAAGATTAATGAATAAAATAATAAGCAACCTTAAGTCGTACTTTTTTAGGAGTTTCTGCAGCATTTAAACTGCCCTTCAAATTTAAACTGCCCTTCAAATCGGTTCCCCTCTGAAAAAGTAAGTCTTTTCCCTCAGGGTTTAGTTGAATTTTTATACGCATTTAGGCTAATTTTTGGTCTATAAAGATTAATGAATAAAATAATAAGCAACCTTAAGTCGTACTTTTTTAGGAGTTTCTGCAGCATTTAAACTGCCCTTCAAATCGTATGAAACGACAAGGAAAGTTCTTTTATCTCGGTCATGATTTTGTGTTTTTTTTTTGTGCGCTTTTCCCCGTCTAACATCCTTCGTATTGTTTCATGCAATTTCTTTAGTAACATAGCCTATTTCAGGCGCTCAGATAGCCGGCAATGGCACGGAGATCAAATTACGAGTAGAAAAGAAAGGCGAGGATTTTTTTTTTCGCTCGCCATTGTCAAAATGCCTCTGTCTGGAACAGGCTGGTTGTAACGGCGCCTCAAAATTTCGAGACAATTTACCCGAAACAATGCTCGTTTGGCTAACATTGATGGTTATATAAGGTCGGTAAGAATCTGTGTTACTCTCTTTCAGCGCCTATGACCAAGTGAAACACACACCCGCCAAACTGAGAACAACAAAATATGTAGTCAACGACGAGGACGCGATGCAGTCCACAACATGTGTAGTCATGTAAAAGAAGCGTACATGAAGTAGCAAACAAAAGCTGTGTGTCAGACAGTACAGTAGCAATATAGGGTGTCTGCACGTTTCGAGAGAGGGGTAGAGTTGAAGGGAAGGTAGGTGGCAGTGTGAGAAAGGAAATACTTTAGCCTTTCTCATAGAGAATGGATTTACATAGCAAGTCGATATATGAAAGGTTGAATCTTTTTTAGGACCGTTTTACACGGTACAACTTTTGCTTTGTAGATACTTTTGTGAGGTTTGATTTACACAGAATGATTCGCATCATAAGCGCGGAGTTAGCATGCAGTCTCCTACGCAGTCGTTAATTAGTCGT
The DNA here is from genome assembly GCA_022457155.1 of Cladopsammia gracilis. NCBI lineage: Eukaryota > Metazoa > Cnidaria > Anthozoa > Scleractinia > Dendrophylliidae > Cladopsammia > Cladopsammia gracilis. The sequence goes on along the minus strand of JAJGOT010000026.1, from coordinate 2,015,970 downwards.
CACGCAACGCTCCTTCCTACCGTACCGAGGAGCGTGCGTGACGACCCAATCAACGACCGCGTGGGTGTACCAGGTCAATAGGCCTTTGTAATTTGCAGCTTTTGGAATCATCATATCCCAAATTTAAATACATTAGGTCAGGAGTGTAAAAAATATGAATAAATGTCAGAAAAAGTAATCAACTAGAAATTAAAAGATTCACAGCGTGTGCGTAAACAAATTTCAGTTATACCTGCAATTTGTTTCAGTGTGACATTAATTATAATAGTTGGCATTGACGAATTTGTGACGACTTCATGGGAAATCGTAAGGACTTAGTGTATAATGTTAGGTCGGTCAGATCGTTCACGCAGTAACCGCCTTTACACATTTCACACACTATAATGTACAAGTAATTTAGCTAAATTGTAAATATTATGGATTCTAAACACGATTTCGTGATGTTCACAAGTCGCGCTTTTTAACTTCTTTCTAAGTAGGAAATTGTGAAAATAATTTCAAGGGCACCAATAAAATCACCACTATTTTGTTAATATTTGCGGTTTTTTCTTTTGTACGACATAATGGCCGTTTTTATGCTACAGATGTTAATATCGTCTGAGACGTAAAAGTCGTCTCGAGACGACTTTAACGTCTAGTATAAAAACGGAGACGGATTTAACGTCTGACGACTTTAACGTTTTCTTTTAAGTGCGTCGTTCAGACGCACTTAACAGACGACTTTAACGTCTCAGACGTTAAATACGTCTAGTGTAAAAACGGGACGGCCTTAACGAGGACTAATTTAGCCCTATTTGTATTTTCTTGCTCTTAAAATTTATTTGGGGACGACTTTAGTCGTGTCCCGTTACTTCCGCGGAGAATAGGTTTTTTTAGAAAATCTTGTGTTTTTCTCCGTGGCCATCTACTTTAATGCGTCCCGTTTTTTATACCAGACGCATTTAACGTCTGAGACGTTAATTTCGTGTAGACGACTTTAACGTCTGAGACGTTAATTTCGTCTAGACGACTTTAACGTCTCTAGCATAAAAACGGCCAATCCTGTGTCACTCTTCTTGCAACTCTGACAAGAAAACGAGGCTGGGCGTGGGTTTCATTAAAGTCCCAAAAGCGATGTTTATGATTTTGAAAGCTAAGCAATTAAATCCTAATTTGAGGAGAAAGGGTGCGCCGGTTTACGAGCTAAAAACTTCATCGTCACTCGAAAGAAACTGAATTTTAAAAATAGCTGTCGGGCCCGAAAAGTCTAAGGGTTTTGAGAAACGCACACCTGGATCTCATTCTTACTCCCTGAGCCTCACTTTGAGATTGTTGCCCGAATTCAACATGGCTGGCATTCGCGCACCGCCATTTTGAACGGTTGTGACTAAAATCAGGTTCCCGAGCCCGCGAGAATGAGAAGCCCCCACCAAACCAATGTTTACATTGAAACCGCTGGTCCAAACCTGATTTTAGAGTATCCATTAAAGTCACAACCCATTTTGAACACGGCGATGGCCCCAGCCGCTTTTGGGTAATCACTTCCCATGACACCCTGCGCGCCTCAATTCACTCTCGTATCCAAACTTCTCTCGCGCCAAAAATAACCAACTGGGTATGAGTTCAAGGCATACGAATTTACTGCCGGCCTTAAAAGATTAGAACGTGGGCTCAGTTTACCGTGTTTCTCGCTTCTCTTCAAAATAAACACACGGCACTTCTTTCTAGAGAGTCAGGGAAAGCGGAAGCACTTACATTTCTCATTAATAAGGTAAACACTGTTTTGTTGCTTTGCTTCAAGTTCTTTACTGTAGCCGTTTGTTTGCGTTTATATTGACTGGCAACATTTTCTGATATATATTAACGCAATTACAGAACTGATTTTTCTAAAAAAAAAACTGTATTAAGCTCTACCTCAGGTGAAGGTTCAGAGCACATTTAGTGGCAAACTATTTTTTTCGGTTGTGTTTTAATTTAGCAATGATAGGGATGCATAAGCAATGAGGTAAAACAAAAAAACATACTTTGTATTTAAAAAATAAGTGAACACACGACGGGAAATATAACGCTTATCACCCGGCAGGTAGGTTGGACACGGAATTGTTCGTGGTTGAAGCAGCGATTTTCATTTCTATGGGAGAACATAAAGGCTTTATTATCTGTTTTTACCATCTGCCGGTAAAGTCTGAAAATTAAAATTCACAATTGCATTATTTGAAAACATGGTATAAAGGTTAGATTATCTCGATCGCTGTAATAGGTTGTATTTTGGTCATTTAAATTCAACCATTCATCTTCAGGATTCAGCCATTGTAACCAAAAAAATCTTAAGATTTTCGTCACAAAACTTAACAGTACAACAACGAAATGGACAGAAAGGCCACCGTCTTTTCTCAAGCCATTCCGTTCAGATTAAGAAAATGCAATTACTGTCTGTTAGCTATGTGATTATTCAAAGATTCAGTGAGTTACTTTTGGCGCAGCTGTTTTGCTTAAGAGGAAACGAACCCGCCATAGAATGACTGAGCACCGCAAACTTATAGTAAACAAAATTCCGTGAAAATTTAAATTCGGGCTAAATTTGTAAATCATTGTGCATTCAGTGGAAAAGCAATTTTCACAACGTTTTCGCCTCAACAATAAATCGGTGTTGAAGACAAATTCATTATCACTTCGCTGTCGTTATTCTCCTGAACGGGTCACCTTTTTGACCAATCAGAGTTTTGAGATGTGTTTTAGCGAAAAAAGATATAAAAGCCCGACTTTTCTTCGCCGATGCTGTACGTTGTTGTGTATCGTAAGTTTCGACTCCCTTTCTCTCCGATTATCTGCCTCGGGTCTTCCAGGTCGGCCGATTTAACGGATACTTATCGCGGCATGGTTTCCATCGATGCAAACATGCCTTTGCTTTCTTATGAGTATATCTTTCAGCTGGAAAATTAAATCAACCATGTAGCGCGTGATTAAATTGAGAAAGACTGAGTGACAGGGAAGCTAAGTATTATTAAGTAGTTACGACATTTCAGTCGTTCTTACATACTTTTTTATTCCCGTTTTTATAATTTACTCGATCGATTTTACGTCTATTCAGTCGTTTTGCATTCTTTTTTCTCCACGTTTTCAATTTACTAGTACTATTTACTAATAATGATCTGTTATAAAAGAAATGATCTTTGTGTATGGTTTTGGCTCAGTTTTCTACGGAAGCTCAATCGTAAAATTGAAAATGAAATGAAATCCGTGTAATAAATAAATCACCTTAGCGAAATAACACTGGAGGATTGGATAAGGATTAGGAGCATTATAGATTAATAGACTTACATTTTTGTCGGCTTAAGAAAGAGTCCGTGAGCTGTTTTCAGAATGTATATAATAATTGATTTGTAATCTGTTTACTGTAAATCGTGTGCATTTGTAACTTGTTTTTATTCGAGATAAAGAAAGGCTCTGCTCGCAGGGTGCAAATACATGTATCAACATGTAACTGTTTTGAGATTTCTACATATAAAGTTTCGTTTCCAAAGCAGCTTCTGATCTCGTTTAACCCTTTTGCTAAGTTCAAAATTAAAACAGTTTAAATTTCCGTTTTTTTGTAAAATATTGAAAAACCAACATTGTATAAGTCTCTTTGGCTCTCACTTGAATGATAACACTTTACGATTTCCTCCACAGACTTCAAAGTTAGAACCACCTTGAACAGCATAATAAACAGTATCACTGGAAAGTATTGTTCAGTAGCTTTCATTTGAATGGTCACACTTTAGGATTTCATCCACAGACTCAAAAGTTAAAACCTCCTTGTACAGCATAATAAACAGTACCACAGAAAAGTACTGCTTGCTCAATAGCTTTCATTTTAATGGTCACACTTTAGGATTTCATCCACAGACTCAAAAGTTAGAATCACCTTGTACAGCATAAAAAACTGACAGCACCACGGGAAAGTACTGTTTAATAGCTTTTCCCTTTTCATTTTTTCTCCCAATGATAGACGAGTTGTTGCGCACTCGTGTCACGCTTTTCGCTTTCATTTATTTTCTCCCAATGATAGACGAGTTTTGCGCAATCGTGTCACGCTTTTCGCTTTTCATTCATGTTCTCCCAATGATCAGTAGACGAGTTTTTGCGCACTCATGTCACGCGTTTCGCTTTTTATTCATTTTCTCCCAATGACAGACGAGTTTTTGCGCACTCGTGTCCCGCTTTTCATTTCTCTTTAATTTTCTCCCAATGATAGACGAGTGTTTGCGCACTCGTGTCACTTTTTTCATTTTTCATTCATTATCTCCCAATGATAGACGAGTTTATGCGAGCTCGTGTCACGCTTTTCATTTCTCTTTAATTTTCTGACAATGATAGACGAGTTTTTGCGCACTCGTGTCACGCGTTTCATTTTTCATTCATTTTCTCCCAATGTTAGACGAGTTTTTGCGCACTCGTGTCACGCTTTTCATTTTTCATTCATTTTCTCCCAATGATAGACGAGTGTTTGCGCACTCATGTCACGCTTTTCATTTTTCATTCATTTTCTCCCAATGACAGATGAGTTTTTGCGCACTCGTGTCACGCTTTTCATTTCTCTTTAATTTTCTGACAATGATAGACGAGTTTTTGCGCACTCGTGTCACGCGTTTCATTTTTCATTCATTTTCTCCCAATGTTAGACGAGTTTTTGCGCACTCGTGTCACGCTTTTCATTTTTCATTCATTTTCTCCCAATGATAGACGAGTGTTTTTAAACTCGTGTCACGCTTTTCGCATTTCATTCCCTTTCATTCAGGTTTTTCATTCCTTTTCTCTTAATGATAGACATGCCACGATTTTCATTTTCTAAAGAAACTGTAGTGCTGCGTCGTTCGTTGGTGAAGTGAAACATTTGGTGTCAGATGAGTTGATGATGTAGACAACTTACTGGTTGTTTACCAGTCCAGATAAATTGAATCTGATTGGGTGCTGTATTAGTCCAGATGAATTGAATCCTGTGATCTGATTGGCTGTTTTACCATACCAGTGCAGATAAATTGAATCCTGTAATCTGATTGGGTGTTTTATTAGTCCAGATAAATTAAATCTTGTAATGTGATTGGCTGCTTTATCAGTCCAGATAAATTGAAGCTGATTGGGTGCTGTATTAGTCCAGATGAATTGAATCCTGTGATCTAATTGGCTATTTTACCAGTCCAGATAAATTAAATCCTGTAATGTGATTGGCTGCTTTATCAGTCCAGATAAATTGAATCCTGCTATCTGATTGGGAGCTGCATTAGTCCAGATAAATTGAATCCTACTATATTATTGTGTGCTGCATTAGTCCAGACAAATTGAATCCTGCAACATTCTGATTGGCTGCTTTACCAGTCCAGATAAGTTGAATCCTGCAATCTGATTGGGTGCTGCATTAGTCCAGGTAAATTGAATCCTGCAACAATCTAATTGGCTGCTTTACCAGTCCAGGTAAATTGAATCCTGCACTCTGAGTACCTGCTTTACCTGTCCAGGGCCCGGTTGTTCAAAACGTGGATAACGCTATCCACCGGATAAATCACTATTCGTTGGATAGCGCAATGGGTTTTGTTAACGTTTATCCACTGGATAGTGATTTATCCGGTGGATAGCGTTATCCACTGTTTGAACAACTGGGCCGAGGTAAATTGAATTCTGCAATCTGTCTGGGTGCTTTACCAGTCCAGATGCAGAAATAATGTTACCGTTCTCTTCTCTTGGGCATATTTCTACGCGTAGTTAAAGGGGTTTAAGTTTCTAAAGAAACTATTTGGGGAAGTGAAACATAAAATTTGGTATAAAATGAGTTCACGAGGTGGCCAATTTACGCTGTCAACTCAGCTTATACCAAATTTCAATATTTTTTACATGTAGAACAAACGCTTGGTCAATTACTACATGATATATGTTTGTCAGTTTCATGTTGTGTTGTTTGTTTTTCGGTTTTGCAAAACGAAATTTGATCAATATTTTTTGCACGTTGCACTTGCGCGTTCTTGTTCATCTCCCTTGAAAGCACTAAAAATTAAATATGTACGTAAAGCCGCCTTGTTAGCTATAAAAGAAAAGGTCGTGTAAATCACAGCTGATGTCGCTGAAAATTGCCTACTGACTGCAATTTAAGATTACACTTGTTTCATGCAGTGTTTAAAATCACGAAACTTAATTCCTTTGCCTTTGAAAGATTTTATTTTAACTGAGGAAGAAAATCCCGAATAAATATTGATAAGTGCTTCATTTCGGAATCATTTTGCCGCGTTCTTTGTCTGTGTAATCTCCCAAGGATGGCTTAATTATTCAAGCCTTTTGTGTTGTCATGTTACACATGTTTGATCTTTTTTGTCTGTAATGTCAAAATGGTAAGACGTATACAAACATCAAATCCAGCATTTTTTGTTTTCGGCATGTAAATTACTTGGAATTAGCGAAGTTAAAAGACCTAATCTCGTCGCACTTGGCAAGTTTCAATCAGTTGGTTGAATCGAAGTTCCGGCTGACTTTATAACGATTCATCTAATCTCTTTTCGTGTGTGTCTTCACTTTTTACTTTCAAAACAGCTGCAAAATATCAGGTTCTCAAATCTTGATACATCTCAGGGTTTATCATTTTCGGATTCGGATTGAAAATTGTCAAGGAAAACGGTGAGTATTGAATTATCTTGTTGTAAAGTATGCTAAATAATACCGTTATTCTGGCGCACGACATGAAGCAGTTTTTTTTTTACGGCGAGAATTCCAAACTCCTTTATTTTATTATTTTTCCTGCTCGTGCATGCAATTAGCGCTTTCACTCCGCCGCAAGGTAAGTTGTACAATAACATGGACTAAAACATTGAGTTTCTCATTCAGAATGACTGGATCAATGTTTAGAATATCGATCCTATTAAATATCTTCTTGATATATTTTTTCAGTGGATTTGTTTAATGAAAGGGTACTTGCAGAAACATGCTTGAAAAGAAAAACGACGCGTTGATGAAAATGTTGCATTTTACAGTGTGTTAGATGGGTAACAAAACACTAAGAAAAATAACTCAGTGATATGTTTTTACGAAAAAGCTGTTTGTTTGTCTAAACAATTTTTATCTGAGTAGGAGATCTGTAAGGAGATTTTATGTTTTCATCGCAAACGTTCCACGCAAAATCGCCTCGGAGAAAATTATTCAGCCTGTTCGTTAATGCATATTTCACTTGCACGGAAACATTGAAATCCGGTCAATAAGAAACATATTTCTTCTTCAATAAGATAATATTTTGGCTCTGTGAATTGATATGTGTGCTACAAACAGTCACTTGCTTTTTTCGTCTAAGCTGTACCCATAGACTTTTGTCCGTTAATAGTTATTATTTTCTCCGCGCAGCTTGATTCCCTTCCCTTTCTTCCAGTGGGCGATTCATTTTTGCGACAAAACAGTAATTTAAAGTATTTATCTTTCATTTACACTTAATCTGCAAGCTTTCGTTTTGTCTACTGTACTTGATTCTAGCTAAAGAAAATTTTTTCGAAGTATAGTTTGAACGTTAGCTTTAAGTCGGAATAGCATTCAGTGAAGGACAGTCAATGGTTTTGCAAGTTAAATTTCTGAGTCGAGTAAAGTGTTGTAATAGCGAGCTAATATTCTAATTGCGTTGTTTCAGAGTGTTTATAGAATCACACCGCGTGGGTTGTTCAAGGCAACATCTTTCAACCTGCAAAGGAAGCAGCCATTTTTTGCTATTATTTTATACAGGCCAAAAATATAAAGAAAGAACCAAAAGAATGGTAACTGCCTATAAAAATCCATCCACTATTTGTTACGCTTCCCACACACTTCATTACGTAGGGAACTTTATGCCCTTTTTGATTTCTTCACTTTTGTTGTTGTTAGCCGCAGATGGAGGATAGCGATCTCTGATCGAGTCAACTGGCCGAGCTAGCGTGGGTGAAGATTTGCAGTGAAAATTACAATTCCATCTAGACATGGTAAGTTTATTTTATTTCAGTGCAAAGGTATTTTTCAGGGGACCCGACGAGAAAAGTGTAGGAAAACGCCTGGCATGGTGTTTTACTGTCTTTCCATATCATTTTTTGTGCCTTTACTTACAAGTTGCTGCTGCCTTTACGAAAATCCAAGCTGGCCTTATTTCGTAACCAAAACGCCATTTTTTATGCCTCCGAAAATCAAAGGCGTTAAATTTACCGATGTTACGAAAGTTCGAGGCGAAATTTTGCTAAAGAAAACTGTAGTTTTTATATCAGTCTAATTAACTGTGAAAATTGTTACGATAACTGAGGATTTCCGAACAGATTTTCCACCGAAACGATTCGTTGAGTGCGATTTTTCACCATCCCTGAGGACCTAATACCTTAATGGTTTTGTCTATCGCCGGTTGAATGAACTGTGAGACTGCTGGTGAAAAAAATTCTCAGGTTTGATTCGAAATACAGTTAAATCCCGACAACTGAAACTGTTAGGGGAGAAACAAAACTGTTCGTTGGTTTATAAATGTACGACTGAGAATGAAGCAAAGAAAAACTGCCTTTGGAGTTATTATTAATTGTTAGGAAAAAGCCCAACGTTAGAGACTGAGCGGTGAAAATTCGTTATGTGCGGGTATTCGTCGTTTTCTATCCTTTAATATCATTGATGTTGGTCATGCAAACTTCGTTTTATTAATGGCCTGCTTTCAAGACCTTCGCTCAGAGAAAATGTGTCGTAAAAGAACATTGAAGCACTTTATTTAAGTGCAATTCTGTAATTATCCATATCGTTTTATCGAACCTGCAGACTGATTTAATGTTTTCTTTTTTCATTCATTATTTATATATTAATGAAATCTTTATTTATGTAGATGATATTTGATTCAGGAAAAACTCTCTTGTAGATACAGCACTGAAGTTTATTTTTTAAATATTTACTCCTAGTTGTAATTCTTGAAGATCTAGTTTAATGCAGTTGAACTAATGCTGACTGAATACTGACCCTATCGCAAAAACTAGAAAGCAAACACAATATAATTACTCAAGTTATTTTCTCGGTCTGAGGTTTTGATCGGTCGAAAACCAAACAACTGCCTTCAAATAATGTTCTGCTCATGCGCATGACAGTGCAAAATTGTCTAGCTGCAAATAATAATATGTTGATGGAAGTTTGTCCTCCTCCGCAAGTCCGGAGTAAGTGAAAGCAACCTTAATAGGCCATTTGCACGATGACGTCATTTGACTACTACTACCAGAATTCATTTTGTTTTTCCTTTCTTATTTAAATTTTGTAATCCCAGTGCGGTTTAAATAACAATAGCCCTAATTTGCATTACAAAACAAAAAACTGAAGGATTCTGGTAGTAGTAGTCAAATGACGTCATCGTGCAAATGGCCTATTGCCATAAAACATTTCGCAGTATTTAACCGATCGGTTTTTGCAAAATATCGTGAGTTGTTAGTGTCTCGCAGATCAATTACTTTTCTTTGCCGTCGGCATCAGCAAATAACTGATCTGCTTTATACTACGGACATACTTGAATCATAAGTTCAGGAACTGACCCAACGAATCGTTTCGGTGAAAGGTGTTCGGAACGTCTTCGTCATCAGTCGTACATGTAAAAATTCGTAATAAACTAGATTTAAAACTAGAGTTTTCTTGAAAGTAAAATCTCGTTTTGGGTGCGAAATAAGGCCGGCTAGGATTTTGTTGTTGTTTTTGTTGTTCGGAAAGGTGAAAGCACCTGGTAATTTCAAGGAATCAGACACCTTCCGCTGAAATATTCAGCTTAAAAAGAACCGGAAAGCTCAAGCTGTATGAGATTTCACATAGCTTCCTTTTAAGGCCCCAAAATTATATGGAAAAACAGTACAATACCATCTCGAGGGTTTTCTAAAACATTCCTCGTTGAGTGCGCCTAAATGTTTTGCTAAACCTCGTGCAATGTTTGCTTATAACTGAGTTAGCCGTTTTGATACTCTTTGGTACACTGAAATTGCAAATGGCAAAGCAAAGAATGTTTCTTCACGCAACTGTCCTGCAAAAAAACCTATTAACTGGCACGGCCATTTCCAATTAGATAAGTGCAAGTTCGTTCCTGAAAAAACCTTTCCAGCTTCAGTCAGATGGGAATGTATCAGCCGGAGACGACGCTAATTTCCCTTTCGTAAACGGTCGATGCCCATTTTAACGGTCGATGCCATCATTAGCATTCATTAGTAACCAAGCCTTTTGTAATGGTCGATGCTCTTTCTCTCTAGTTTATGCCTGGATTGGGACGAAAATAGGCTATCATTATTAGATCAAATTGGGCCTAGGTAAAGCAATTATTAGATCTAAGCTAGATTCACGGTTAGGTAAGATTGAGGGTTAGGGTGACCCGTTATTGATATATATTAAGAGAAGCACCTTTTATAATTAAATTTTTCTTGGGTTTTCTGAATCAACACAGTGGTCTAGTGGTAAAAGAGAGATGTTAGCATGCAGAGGTTCCGGGTTGATTCCAGGTAATTATATTCCATTTTTCTTTTTCTGATAGGAAAAATAATTCTAAAATTGGTGAAAAGTGTCGCTAAAATAGCATCGACCGTTTACGAAAGGGAAATGCGCCTCGCCTGCTACGTCGTTTCGGGGCCCTTATACGGATTATTTACAAGTATTTACCGACAGCTTCCCGAGAGATTACCGATGTTCATTCCGAGCGCTTACCGAATTCTTTCCGAATTTCTGTCAATCGCGTGATTGAGCACCAAGGCGTGAAATGTTATTCTCCCCGGCCCAAGGTGAATCGGAGAGCACTGTACCAATATAGCTCCTAGACTTTGCTAATTCCGGTGAAGTAATACTCATTTAGATCACCAAATTTCCTTCGTCAAGCGAAAGGTAAGTCCTTTTCCATCATTTTTTTTCTCCTTGACAGATGTTTGTTAGTGAAAAATGTGGCGAAAAATTTCCGTTCGCAGTAACCAGAATTGATTAAACGACAGCGTATAAAACAACTCGTATAAAACTAAATACCGTTCTATGTATTTGGTAAATATAAACTTACTCAACTGCTGAAACCGAACCAGTCTATTTAGTAATTTATTGGTTCGAAAACATTTGCACTTCGAAGCAGCGATTTCTTCAGAAATGTTATTCAAAGTAAACATTAATCGGTAACTAAGATTTCTAAGAAATATGCCTCAGTTATTACAGTGGAATAGTTTGCGTGACTCGGACAGAGAGATGCGGTATTTAGCCGGCATTTTTGGTTTCATTCATTTCTCTTGGTTGCCTACGATGTAAACTTCTGCGATCGTTTCCCACTGGTAACATTGAGAACAACGATGTTGAAAATTCGAGCGGTCAGTTTTTTTAAATGCTTTTAGCAAACAAATCGGTATTTATTTTTAGTCAGGTCAAGTCAGAAGCCTTGCTGTTAAGTGACGAGCGCTAAATCCAATTAGTGGTTTATTGACTAAAGCAGGAAAACAGAAAATTTTCCCTTAACGAGGAAAGGACTTAGTCCTCCATTTATACGCGTGAATATAAGAAGCTTTTGATTAATGTTGAATTCGTTTTATTCGCGATTTTTCCAGCCAGAACAACTCACCCACAAAGGTCGGAAACGTGTCAAGCTGTGCATTCGTCATTGAATGATTTTTGGCGTGTCTTTTTATGATAATAAAAATAGAACAATGGCCTCCTAAATCAGGGCTGATACCGAACGATATGCGATAGTGGCTCAGAAATTCTTACGTCAATACGCCTTTGATATCCGTTTGTTCAATTTATCTTAAGTGTTTTTGTCGGAATGCGGTAAGTTTTGTGAATTCCTTTATAAAGAGTTGAATGGTCACATATAAACTCTTGTTCTTAGGCCATCGTAACTCGATAAGAAAAAAAAACATAAACAGCGGTGATAAACAAGGAAAACCAACGCATTTTTATAATAAACTTGACGTTTCGTATGCTATATTTAATAAGCGACATACATTTTCAAAATGGTCACCCTCAAGGCATTATCAAGTACATTAACGATGTTTTGAACAGAAATAAAAACAAGCCAAACAACCTCGTTCCTACAGTTCCCAAGAAGGATATCATTATCCTTTTACCTTACTTAGGTCTTCACAGCAACCACGTCACCAAACGTCTTCAATCCTGTGTATACAACGTCTATTCTTGCATCAACCTCAAAATTGTACATTTCAGAACACACGCCGCATCAAATCCTTCTTTCCATACAAGGACCGCCTGAACCGCTCTTAAATGTCTGAAGTTGTCTACAAAGCTGGTTGCTGGGATTGCGATGAATTCTACATAGGGAAAACAAAACGACGACTTCATGACAGAAAAACCGAACATTTCAAGGTCCTCGCTAAAAGTGACCATACATCAGCCATTGCTGATCGTATCAAAATCACTGGTCACAACATTAATTGGGTTCATCATTTTAATATTTTAGCGTTCGGCAAAATGGACTTTCACTGCAAAATCAGCAGTCAGAAGCTGATGCTTCATTAGCTGCATGTTAAATTATTGTTTTTCTTTCAATCTTGGTTCCAGACCCCTAATTTAAACAGTTTTCAAACACTGGCGGTAACGGTTACTTAGCATACGAAACGTCAAGTTTATTATAAAAATGCGTTGGGTTATCATGTTTATCACCGCTGTTTGTGTTGAATGGTTACACTTTAGGATTTCTTTCAGTTCCAAGTTAGATCCACATTGCATGCATGACTCGGAGTTTAGAAAAGTTTAGAGTCTCCCACGCAGCCGTTATCTGTCTCGTCACGCAACGCAGAGCGTTGCGTGACGAGACAAATAACGGCTGCATATGGGAGACTAAGAAAAGGTTAAATCCAACTTGAGTCGAATCTGTTGATTGGGCTGCAAACTTGCTTGCTGTTATTTTTTAAGTCATTTTCAGCTTTAACTGGAGTATGAAAGTTTTTAGCATTTTATTTTGCCGTATTGAGCATAGAAACGGAATATCTTTTTGGGAGTCAGTAATGGATGGAATACGAATTAGTTTCTCTCATTCCCGCCAAAACTGTCAAAGAAAAGAACACAATTGCATGTCATAACAATAACAACAATAACAATAACTTTATTAACGTGGCTGACACTTAGCTATAAAGCTAGTTTACAAGACAGTCACGGAGAGAAAAAGAATAAAAACTATATAAAAATATTCTAAAAGTACAAAAAAAAATTTAAAATGATGTAGTATAAACAAATTACAATTATAAAGCTATAAAGCTTATATACAGAGAAAACTAAATTAAATACGAAGAGAAGGTACTATAAATCTGCAAGGTCGAGCTCCTTAAGCCTACATTTGAAACTGCGGTTGGTATCTCTCCCTTAAGCCTACATTTGAAACTGCGGTTGGTATCGATATTTCTCACGTAATTTGGAATAGTGTTCCATAGTCGGGCAGCTTGATATCTCCATGACTTAATCCTATACTTCGTTGAGTCAACTTTAGGTAATTTTAAAATAGCGTCGCCACGTAAATTATAATTAGAATCACGTGCTGTCAATCGGAAATACTTGTGGGTACATTTTTATTCCTCATTGCTCGAAACACTGTATTTAACATTTTTGCAAGTCTTTGGTTTGCTAATGTGCTTTATTATTCAACACATTGATACACTGCCCAAATATGGTAAAAAAATTATCGATAGACGTTATGTCTACATGACATATAACCAGCGATAGCGGTAAATTTCGCATTTTGAAGGAAAGTGAAAATGACTGCTGCCTGCAATTTCGTGTTTTTGGCCGAAAAAGTGCGTGAACTATTAGTTAAAAAAGGGAAAAGAAAGAAAAAAAGAGAAGATAAGAAAAGAGAAAAATACTGTTCACATGATTGGACAAAAAAGGCGCGAAATTTTCGCGTTGTCGCGCTCGACAAGAATTGAATGAAGGAGCACAATTTTCGTGAAATTCCTTTGGTAATCACCTCTGGAATATGATATAGACTTGATGTTTCCTCAGAAAAGTTTCTGATCTCGTCATTACGAATGTGGGAGCTAAAAAACGAGCATTCCAAGTTTGTAAACAACATTGATCGACTCAGCTCGTACTTCGATGTTTGAAAATTTGGTGCTTATGGAAGGGACTAAAAAGCCAAATCAACTACAGGTACGATGTTTTAACCGTTTCTTGTATCCTTTAGCTGTGAATTTTTGTAAGCTTACTGTCTACGCTGTAGTTCTTTCCGACTTTTCGCCGCTATGTTTAGGTTCGTAGCCGTGTGTTTGTTCAATTTGTTTTGATTCTGAATTGAACTTTTTAAGATACGAAACACTTGTAACTAAGACATTCTATGCCATTTTACTGTGTTTTAATTCTTGTAGTCACTACTCTGTCCCGTTCTTTGAGCAGACGAAAGCTCTTCGTAGAAACTGTCAACTGATTGTGTACGCTAAATTATTTTAGCTTGGCAAAAGTTTCGGTATTCACTGCTTGTTGTTTAAGAAATGGTGCGAGGTAAAATATTGTAGTTAGCCTTTTTACTTAATGAAAGGTTGTATATCTCAATGATTTTTTTTCTCGAAACTGTGATTTGTTATCAATGTGATGAATTATAAAACAGTTATAGTGTTCAAGCTTGCACAATATTGACAAAGACGCCACTTTCATTCATGAACTGTGTGATGTTGCAAGTTTCGCGCGGTAAAACATCTGTAAGCTTTTTTTAAATAAAAGGCTTGTCGGCGATATTTTTTTCTTCAAACTATGCTTTGTTATCAATGTGTTGAATTATAAAACTATTATAGCGCTGAAGCTTGCGTGATATCACCTAATTTTAGCCGACTCGGCCTACGGCCTCGTCGGCTAAGTATTAGGCGATATCACGCGCGCTTTCGCGCTATAATAGTTAAATATCCATCTATATCTATAGGCCATAAGGCTAATATTTCGTCCCACCAGCTCAATCTTAATATTTTACTACTAGCTTAACTTTTTCCTTACCGAGCCTTAAGTTATTTCAGTGATGGGATTCTAACTGAACTTTTAAGTCTGCGTTAAAATCCTCCAGGTGTGACCATTCAAATGAAAGCTTGCATGTGCTGCTGATTCTGACTCGTCCCCAGTCGTCCCTCAATTAATGTGAGGAGCGCGAGGTGTGATGGGAAGCCCATCACCCCCTCCGCGTCTATCCCCCACGCGCGTCTATCCCCCACGTTCGTCTCCCGCGTCTTGCCTAGAAAGACGTCTGGAAACGAGTCAGGTGCTGATTGTTTTTTTTTTTCAGATATTACACGAAGATTTTTTTTCCAGTTTCGAATTCGGGCTTTCTTGTGAGATAAATTGTGGCCAAGTCCAAGCAGTCCATATATTTTCATTGAAAACAAACTCGATTCAAGCGCAAGGCTCAAAAGTTTTCCTTTTTTCTGCTTGTTACGGGAGGGCGTGCGTTGAATACGGATTTTGTAAATAATTTTGCCCAAATGTTGACGCCATATCACTCTTCGTGGCGTATTTCTGCATGGTTTTTGTAAAGCAGGCATCTGTCAGCCAGTGCCTTCTGGTAATATTCTCTTTTCCAATTTAAAGGAGGAAAATTTAGTTGACGAAAAACAGGACAACCAAGACGAACTGAAGGATAGCCAGGACGAGCAACAGGACAACCAAGAGGAGCAACAGGAAAATCCAGACGAACAACAGGAAAAACCAGACGAGC
This sequence comes from Cladopsammia gracilis, assembly GCA_022457155.1. Taxonomy (NCBI): domain Eukaryota; kingdom Metazoa; phylum Cnidaria; class Anthozoa; order Scleractinia; family Dendrophylliidae; genus Cladopsammia; species Cladopsammia gracilis. The sequence continues at coordinate 2,000,348 of JAJGOT010000026.1, read as the reverse complement.
AACAGAACAACCAAGACGAACTGAAGGATAGCCAGGACGAGCAACAGGACAACCAAGAGGAGCAACAGGAAAAACCAGACGAACAACAGGAAAAACCAGACGAGCAACAGGACAACCAAGACGAACAACAGGATAACCAAGAAGACAGCAACATGGCGGATCCTGTACGCTTGAGTGCCCCGGAAGTTTACAAAGACTATGCAGTAAGGAGGTGAGGAAACGTTTCTGTAAACAAAACGATACGTTTTGGGAGGAATAATTCAGTAAATCTGAAGAAATGTTGTTCTTTATACATCTCTTTCTTGTTTGGAATATTTAAAACTGTATACTTCAGGCGACTCGCCCAAATCATCAACTGTTGTATGCTGGCCAGGAAACGGAATCGCGCACAAGCCGTCCATACATCGTTTGTTTTGTTGTTCACGCACCTAGAGCCACTTAAATTTATGTCCGTGAAAATCTACCTTAAAAGGCAGTCGTTTCTTACAACGGGAGACAAACCTGGAGTTCGAACAAAGATCAAAACGTAAACAGAGAAAAATACACGCAGGCACTGAAACGTTGAATAGTTTTTGCCTGAAGAATTCTTCTGAGAAAACAAACCATTTACGAGTGATGATGAACGAAAAATAGACATGTTACCAAAGGTAAATGCGAACTTCCGCTTGCGGCGAATATCGAATACACTAAGCTAAGGTCGTGGGAAAACCCAGAATATACACCCTTTATCAACCACCGCGATCGACCAAACTTCACAAGCGACCACCTCTGGAACCGAGAAGCGAAGAGCAGCTTTAAATAAGTCAGTAGAATTCGGAAATTTCAAGAGTTTACCGGATCAAATTTTGCTTTTACTTTGGGCCGAGACTTATTTAGAAGTCAAATTTTTACATAAGTTAATTTTCTTGTGTACACGGTATAAAACGTTTGTTACTGTATTGTGGACAAACCACTATAAACAGGGGAATTATTACATTCTTATAAAAGATGAAGTTTACTCAGTGTTTTCGATCTTCATCTTTTATTACCCTGTACTCCAAGAAATACAGAGTAATATATATGTTTTTTTGGTTGCCTGTGTCACCCTAGCCCCAAAACGACATATGGAGTTTTGTAATCTCTTTAACAATATGTATTATAATGACAAGGTCAAGCGAGAAGTTAATCATCTTAATCCGATAAAACATATATCAGATTTACAAAATTATCAGAATTCTATAGCGCGCGCAAAGCGAGTAGGACCTTCACCCGTGAAGCAAAGGACTGAGGACACGTGTGCGCGCGGGATATATTGTAAGAGCGACCATTCCATTCCATTCTCGGAGACCCAGGAGCAGTAGTTGCGGTGAGACGAATTAAAAACCAGGAACGGCTCTTGAAAATTTCGTCGCGCCGATATTTTTTCCGTCCGCCCCTGGGTCTCCGAGGATACCAACTATCTACACGACACGACACGACACGACACGACACTGCACTGCACTGCACTGCACTGCACTACACTACAATACACTACAACACATATGGATACTCCACTGTTAGGGAGAGCCGATCTTCCTAAAATTGCCTTCTTTTCAATCTTTGCCTCCTGGCTGAGTCACATGGCTGATTTGCATTTTAATTTTAATGTAATGGTTATCGTGAATACGGCGCAAGGCCTATTCTAAAGTACTGATGTTATTCTTCGCCCGTGGCTCGGCGGTTCACATAAACTTTCAAATCTGCCAAACGTTTCACCGTGTTTATATTAGGTTAGGTAAGCGCGCCGATTTATATTTCTTCTAAGTGGAAACACGGACAAAGTACTTTGAACTTTTTTTTCCATTTTCTTGGCCAATATTGCCTTATCCCAATTCTCCTGGCGCGCCGTCTTTTGAAAATTCACACTTAGAATGACGGAATGGATCGGTGCTGTCGGCTCATAGCGTTCAGCAGGGGTGTGCCCAGGGGAGTCCTAGGGGGTCCGGACGCCCCCCTCCTTTTCAAAACCTTCTCTCGGCAGATCAATGAGAATTGAGAATTGAGAACATAATCCTCACGTGACATACACATGACATGCACGTGACATGCACGTGCGTTGTAAATGCCAGTGTAACTGAACGGTCTTGAGTGACTGATTTCGGACGAGATGGAACCACCTTTGCAAAAGGGCTGGATAGGCCCTTGGCATGCGCGAGAAGAACAAGATTGGTACGAAAAAAATGCTTGGCAGCTGGATCGAGTATCTAGAATGGCGCCAGCTTATCGACTAGGGTCAAAATAAATAGGTTATTCCCTCAAATACATTTTCGATGCACTTTTAAATATGTTGCTTTAATTGCGCTTTTTGAATGTCAGTATCAGGGTGGTAATAGCTTCCTCAAGTAGCTTTCAGTTAGACTCTCAACAGTAACAAACATCTGACGTAAGCGGTAGTATTTTTGCTGAGAAAATGGTGCATAAGTAATACTACACCGAACACACATTTAGCTTCCGTTCGACGAAGGAAAACGCAATTATGGGTATCCAAGGGAAACGGTTCTCGTAACAAGCTTCTAAATACTGGAACACCCCGGCTGTAACTAGACGTATTTTTCATCTTGGCTGATCGGTTCTTTGGTAATATAACGTAACGTAACGTAACATAACATAACATAACGTAATAGTATAGTATATTTAGAAGGCCAACGAGAAATATTAAAAACCATCTCCTAAAAGGGGAAATCATTAGGTTATTCCTATATAAAAACAATTTCCCTAACGAAAACACAAATATACTATAATCACAAAATTCGAACGATAAGAATGTAGCATTTTGCTCCGCGGTTAATTTTTTGTTGTCAGTTTCGTGTTTCACGCGAACAAATGTGATAGATTTACTTTGTTTTCCTGTAAAGATGTACTGATCTCTGAGACGCCATCTTGGAAATTGTGACGAGTGTAAGAGAGAAACACGAAGGGCTGTGCATTGCTGGTTTCACTGGCAAATAACCGGGTGTCCACAGCTGTTTTCTTTCCTCGTATAACTTATCTATCTATTGACGCTGTCATTTAATAAATAATTCCTGGGGTATCTTGAATTCAGCCTTAAGTTTTCCCTTATAGGTACTTTAATCCTACGTTACATTTGTTAATTGACTTGCAAAACTAACTTCATAAGTTAATTTAGCTGTCTTGTACTTGTAGTAATGACGATTTTTCTTTTATTAACGGACACAGTCAACTGTCCGACTTGTCACCGACTGCTGCTACCGTGAACAGTCTTTACGACTCAGCCAGAAATAATGTTATAAATGTTTTTTTGTGTATGTGAAAAATCGAGTTATTGATGAAAGGGCGTGAAAAAGTAGTAACATGTTTAACAATACGTAAGATTCTGTATTTTCTGCCTCTATAAATAGAACTTGTTCATGTTTCTCTATTTTTGTGTCAAACTGATAAATGATCTTTATATGAAATAAAATTTTTAATACCTAAGAAATAATTTCTGTTCGTTAGTATCTTAGGCCCAGTTCAAACGTCGAACTTCACATGTGCCGAACCTAATGCAAATGAGCAAGAACAATAGATTTTGCTCATTTGCATTAGGTTCGGCACATGTGAAGTTCGACGTTTGAACTGGGCCTTAGATTACTATCTTTATAATTTCTAATAAAAGCGGTAAACTGTTTCATGCGACTTTTGACGAATATAAAATAACGTTCGCAAATTCGTGATGTCTCAGTCAGTCATGCAGTTTCGGAATATGACGTAAGTAATTTCGTAACCTGACGTCTTTCGATCTTTATCAGTAGCTCGCTTTAAGTTTTGAAAACCGGAATACGTCGATTTGAAGCAGCTTAAATTCAATTACACCCTCTGAGTCTCAAATCGGAGTGATTCAGCTCGATTTCTAGAAACATACAATCTACAACTTTGTGATTCATTTTCAAGGGCTTCTGTGGATCTACGCATCCGGGATTTTGGCATCAGTTTCCTCGTTCAGAAATGTAAATTACACACCGGCCAAAAAATAAAGAAATAAAGTCACATATGTTAAATAACCAACAGGCGGATCGAAAGATTTTTAATCAGTCGATCGCAAACCTGCAGAGGTTGAGCTGTTCCGACTTGCGATAACGCGTTCAAAACGTTGATACGATCGCTAGACCTCAGACAATTGCATTTATTCGCTATTTTTTGTTGAAAATTTCAGTCAAACAGATCTGCAGCTGGTTTTGTTTCGCTAAACCTTGTGATTTAATTGACACGTCACATCACAGGCAAGGAATCATCGAGTAAGCGGCGAATTACAGCGATTTACAAGCTGTCAACATTTGCTTTGCAAGCTGTTTGGATGGATAGGAATTGATTAGTAACCTCTGATGTTCGGGAGGAACTGGGTATTTTTTTTTCTCAGCTTTGCCTCGATTTAAACACAGATTATCATGTTGGGGAGGTTGAAGTAAGTTAGATTGTTTTTAGCTTTATTGATATGAGCAGTTTGTTTCCTTATAGAGCGAGCGCTTTAGCTATAGTTTGTCGCTTTGTCGTCGCAAAATATAAATCTTGTGATCAAAGGTTTTCTTGCAGAGGCGATCAGTATTCATAAACCCAAACTTTGCTTTGCAATTTCAAAAAATGTTACCGTTTCGATACTTTGAAGCCTCACCTCTTAAAATTAAGAATTGACACGCGCGGTTGGACAAAGGGTTTTCCGTAACGAAGCAAGGCGGAACAACTGCATCGAAACCAGCGTCATGATGGCGATTGAAACAGCTTCTGTCAAAAATAGGATTTCCTTGAATATATTAGTGACTTAAATACAAGGAAAACTACATAAGGAAAGATCCATTCATCGACCTTCAAACAATAATATTTCGTGCAGGGGTGAAAAGAGCCAAATTAGGATTTTCCGAACTATGAGCTGTTTTGTGTTGACCGCGGGAGGTTTCAAACGGAAATAATCCTTGGCCTCTGTCATTTCATATTCATATTCATATTTCCCTTTCGCCAAGTAAACACGTACGTGCTGAAGTTACGTTCCGATTGAAACACGGTGTTTTATCAATTGTTTCACTGTAGTGGGAAATTTGCATGTTACATTAGTTCTTTTTGTGCAATGCTACATTATTCGTGAAAGAAGAAAAAGGCAGATTTGCAGCGAATAATTTTTGTTAAGCGCATTCGAAAGTATAGATCTCGACGAAAGCAAAATTAAGGCAGTTGTCAATTTTATCGTTCCGTTGGTTTCTTTTTCCTTCGCTGCTTTGCAAGCTTTCATTAGTCCATTTTATTAACCACTGGCGTTTTTAATTTTTTTCTTAACTATAATAATAATATACAAACGTAATACTGTTTTATTATCGGTCGCGGATTTTATTTGCTTAATAGAAGTCAGTAAATGTTGTTCCGTTTGTTGCGGATAAATTTGAATAATTCACACTATTGAAAATAACATGACATTTTCGCACCAGCCCTCCCCCGTTAGTCGCATTGATCTAAAATTTGGTTGGAAACAGAAACGGTTTTGCAGGTTTTCTGCGGCAGGAAGCGAGTGAGGAACAAGGAACGATGTCAACGGATAACAAAAGGCCGGCACTAGCAAAGACAGAGAAGTAAGGACTAAATTCTCGAACTAGCAGTTTTGCATGGCAGGCATTTAGCGCCTTTTGAGCGAGTGTTGCATGTAAAATGTGCGATGTCGGTGTTAATCCGGCTTGTCAATGTGGGCCACTGTTGTTTCCTTGCCAGTTACGACATTTTAGCCATTAGCCTTACCATTGGATTTAATAAGAAGGCACTAATTCATTTATACTGAGCTTGTCGATCGCGCACATCGAACACTCGATCATCGCTTTTGATCTTTCGCGTTCACGGTTTGTTCAGGAACATATTTTGTATTTGACCTCGATGCTCTCCTTTAATTCCTGCGATCGAAGTCGATTGGCGCACAGGTCTTAATTTATCGGCTATGTTTTTTATCGCAAAAAGGTAGGGTTTACTTTTAATTTATCTCCCGCCGTTGCGGCGATTTTTCGTTTTAGCATCTCGCCACTGAAATGCAAGCGCAGATGAGGCGAAAATTCACAGGCAGTGTCGTCGATCCTTCGGTGGTTAATTTTCTTTAGTTGACCTCGAGAATATGACTCGCCACCGCGAGAAAATACACTTTCATGTGTATTTTGTTTCTGAAAATGTGTGAACATGTATCTCGCAAGAACATTTGCCACTTACGGTATTTTGTTTGTAGCACCGTTTGCGGCTTATTTTTTCTCTCTCGAGGTAATGCGAATTTTGCGATACTGCTTGGTAGAAAGGCGTAAACCAACCAACCTTTTTGTTTTGTATTTATCACGCGTATTAGCAAAACACATCGAAATCAGCGGTGGTTGGGATTTTGCCAATGGAATAATATCTTGGATTTAAAAGCTGTTTGTATTCATTTTACTTGTGTTTGCTTACCAACAGGCGTAGCTTCGACGATGCTCAGAGTCGCTTAAAATGCAGAAAACTCCTTGGAATTGGAGGAAAGGAACCCTCAAAGGTAAAGTATTGAATTAAAATACGAAAAACACGTGATAATTTTTTTTTTCTAAGAGCGCCCTCTTAACTCAACCCCGCCGAACGCGCGAGCCGCTAAACATAGAAATCGCGTTTTGCATAAGTTTTTTTCTCTCATTACAATATTCATTTGTTCGATTGTAAATCTTTGACGAGATTTTGCTTTGATAATTACTTTGCGAATATTAGTACCACCGAGCTAAGAGGATGTTTTCAACCGTACTAAATTCAAACGAGATACATCACTAAAACCTAATCATCGAACTTTGCGTTCAGTTTTTTCTTCTCGGTTTAGTTTACATTTCTCGGCTTTTTATTCCGGCGGAGATTTTGTTTTGATAATTATTTTTTAAACACAAGTATCAGATGAAATTCTACTAGATGGTTTTCTTTTCGTTTATATCGCTTTAAAAAAATCCTGTTCTTTCATTAACAACTGAACAGCAGCTGCGTTTCAAAAACTTCACAGCGAACTCTTAAAGCTTCAAGGTTTGCCTGATTGAATTATTTGTCCTCCGTTAAATGAGAATATTGCTCCTACATCGTTGGTATATGAATTAATTTCACCAGGAGGTCTTATATGGTTATTATTCTATTGAGATTAAAAAGAAAGTGTCTCTCTTTCGATAATGCGCTGTGTATGTGACGTGCGCCTTTGATAGGGTTTTTAAAGTACATTTCGGTTGTGTTTGTGTTAGAGGTCGCCACCCTCCGAAAGAGGCTTTTTGCACGCAAACGAACAACTAGACTACCTTGAAACTTTGTTAGGTAAATAAAGCTACATACTCTCCAAAGTTTCGAATATCTCATTAACATAATGTCAAGGGTATTTTAAAAAAACAACATCGCGAGAGTTTTTGACGCCTTCATGTACTTTCAAAAACATTGAGATGATTCAAAAATTTTCTTTCGGCGCGGCTGTATCAAGATACCTGAAGATAAGAATGGCTTGAATAAAAGCCGGCAGTCTTGTCTCTTGCTCCAAATATACAACAAATAATGTAACACGGTTCCTTTATTTCCTGTGTTTTCTTTCTCAACAATACAATTCACTTTAAAGACATTATTCCGGTCGCAAATACAATCTTTTTCGATTAAAAAAAGGTGAGATGTTTATAGCGTGTCTTTGTGGCATCGATGTAGCTGTTTTATGTTTGTCCATTTCTTCTTGTTGTATTTTTAAATTTAAATCGTGTTCTTGAAATTAAAAAAAAACGGAGAAAGTAGCAAAAAGGCGACAACGACCGGAAATTTGGCTTTTTTCACGTCGTAAAATCCAACAAATGCTTTTCATTTTTTTCTGGAGACGTTTGTATTTATTTTAGTTGAGCGAGACACAAAAGAAGAGACGATTTGAATAACCTTCCGAATTATTTATTGCGATAAGTCTGTGTTTTTAATTACTGGTTGCTCGAGGGTCACTATCAGACTTTTAAAAGTACACTATTTTTATCCAGATCTGTCGTCCGTTTTCATCACTTAATTGTAGATAATACTATTTATTTTGGCGATATACCATGCTCTTCTCATGATATCCTAGATTTCTAGAGCTACCTTTTCTTTTCAAGATTTTAAGCCCTTTTAAAAGCTCACTTGTGGTATTGAGTAATACGCATTTTAAACAAATCCACTTTACATTATAAATCTGTCAAAACTGATCGCATAACGCTCTATTTCTCCCCCCCCCCCAAGAGGAGAGCTCAAAGTTCGCAAATCATCAGTTCAGACCAAGATATATTATTTTGTCGTACCCCCATTTTCAGATTAACCTCTTAAGTGAATCTTTTCCCCTTTTCTAAAGCCATAACCGCAAAACTGAAGGATACATTCTCTATTCCATACCTGAAGACCCTCTGTCAGACAAAACAAACTTGAACAGATCAAAAGTCATACCCTTTGGGGCAGCAAAACTATAGCTTACATACCCCCCCCTCCCCCCTCCCCCCCTCCCTCCCCCCCCCTCCCAGGCTTGTAGAATTGACGGTTGTTCTTATGTGGAAATAATTTGAATATCCCACTAATTCCCCTAAGTTAACTCTTTAACACACAGCGTCAATTATGGGGACATTTAATGTAGTTTTAACTATTGAGTCCGTGGATGAAATATCATGGTGTGACCATTCAAATGAAACCTCTTTGGTAGCACTTTCGCATGGTGCCATTTGTTTTTCAATATTTTACAAAATGAAATTTGGCATTGTTTTTGAATTTTGATTTTGGTACCATTCTGCAAAATGGCCGGACTTAAAACCTCTTTGTCTGTTCACGGTTTAAGTTTCCTCTTGAGTCTCTTTTCACGGAAGAGAGGATTAAAAAATCCTCTATCAAATATCGACTGATAAGAGTTTGTTTTTATCCAAAAAAAATTCATCGGATCTCTCTTTAGTTTTGACATTAACTGGAAACCCTTGTCCGACTTCAGATGGTGTAAAACATGGCAAAAGATAGCTTGTCGCTAATTAGGCTTAACACGTTAACTGGTACAGGTAGATGAGAAACGACCAAAAATTGTCACAGCCGAGAAAAGGTGATTTGTTTTACTGAAAGATGTTATTGACTTCAAACATTATTTACTCGAGATCGTGACATTTTAAGTGAATACGTCAAATGATAGCTGTGAAATGGCTGAAATTTAGGATCACTTCGTCTGTTCACTGTTCGCGATTAAGTTTCCACTTTAACTTCAGTCACGAATTGACTCTTCTCTCACTGTTGAGGGTACAATTGCTCTCTCAACTGCCGATTGAAGGTTTCATTTTAATCCATTAGTGTGCAGTTGTTCAAATAATGCATACTGCATTTCCTTGATCAAGCACTCGGGTCACATATTATGAATGAATAAACTGGCTTAAATTTTGGACAATTTGTTGCCGTTACGTTGGCACTAAACTTGTAGTGATCTTTACACGATTTCTAACATCGTTCACTTGTAAGGGTACTGGTTATCTCGCTTTTCATCACACCGAAGTGGCGCTTAATCGAGGGCGGGTGTTTATTAAAGGTAACCAAATCCAGTGAATACATCCTGTTCCAGTGAATAAAATGCATATCTATTTGTACTCGATTTGCATGTCCATCTGTTCCACTTCTCAACCGTCTTACTTCTTACACAACTGCGGTACCTCGGTTAACCACTAGTGTACATTTAACTGTTCGTGCCAAAATGAGAATATCGGATGCAAGGACCCCCTCCCCACCCCCCTTCCATTTAGCTCCCACCTCCCACTTAGGTCGTGTTCTACTGGGATTAACCATTTCAACCTAAACCCGTTTTGGTTGATTTGGTTGCGTCGTCCCAATATAGAATACTTTCCGACCGTTTTTGGTTTAAAACGCGGTTGCTCCAAGGCATAGTCATTAGGCTTTCTCTCTAACTCTGTGAAGCGAGTAAGCAAGTTGGCGGAAATTCGAGAATTAGTCAGTTCCCCTTGCAGTTGTGTTGTCACGGTGTTTAGAGGACGATTATTTGCCATGTGAGTCGAACTTGAAGGCTTACCAGCACTATTCCTAGAAAATGAGCGCGTACCTGCTTCCGATATTAGTGGATACGTTAAGAAGGAAGTAGTCCAAATTTAATATCGTCATTTAAAACGATCGCCATTTTGTTTGTTGACAATTGTTACGAGTAACGCGCAAAAATGATGGCGACACGCGAAAACTGATGTCTGCTAACATGTCAGCGGGCATTACCCATCGTTTTCAATCGTTTCAACAAGGCGCCGAGCTGGTTAAAAAAGTTCTGAAAGTTGATCAACCAAACCAACCAAAACTGGTTTTCCCCAAGCCGAGAATACGAAAAAAACTCTAATCAACCCAACCAACCCCAAATGGTTGATCCCAACAGAACACGACCTTAGTTTTTAGAATGAAATCGTGGTATAAAAATTTAGTAAAATCAGGAGCTCCTGGTAAAATAAATTTCATCTAGTCAAGCCAATGAAATATAAATATGTCTCAACCAGTTTGTGGGGAAACTTAGTTTTTCATTGTCCAGAAGTACCGCTATGTCAGCGTATAAATCTTATACTGTAGTTGTAAATCATTCGTTCTTTGTCGTTAGTGATCTTAAAGGGATTGTTGTAAAAATTTATCGAGTTTTCAGTCAATTTGAAGTAAGCCCCACCCCCCTTTCCTGGAGCTTAATAAAGTTGTTTGCGTTCGACGATAGGAGACGCTCTCTCATCTCGCAATGGTAGGCTTTTTGAGAATTTTTGGGTCAACGACGAATTAGCCCCCTACCTCTCTCGGGTGGAGACTGGTACCCACTCCTGGTACAGGTAGATGAGAAACGACCAAAAATTGTCACAGCCGAGAAAAGGTGATTGTTTTTACTGAAAGATGTTATTGACTTCAAACATTATCTACTCGAGATCGTGACATTTTAAGTGAATACGTCAAATGATAGCCGTGAAATGGCTGAAATTTAGGATCACTTCGTCTGTTCACTGTTCGCGATTAAGTTTCCACTTTAACTTCAGTCACGAATTGACTCTTCTCTCACTGTTGAGGGTACAATTGCTCTCTCAACTGCCGATTGAAGGTTTCATTTTAATCCATTAGTGTGCAGTTGTTCAAATAATGCATACTGCATTTCCTTGATCAAGCACTCGGGTCACATATTATGAATGAATAAACTGGCTTAAATTTTGGACAATTTGTTGCCGGTACGTTGGCACTAAACTTGTAGTGATCTTTACACGATTTCTAACATCGTTCACTTGTAAGGGTACTGGTTATCTCGCTTTTCATCACACCGAAGTGGCGCTTAATCGAGGGCGGGTGTTTATTAAAGGTAACCAAATCCAGTGAATACATCCTGTTCCAGTGAATAAAATGCATATCTATTTGTACTCGATTTGCATGTCCATCTGTTCCACTTCTCAACCGTCTAACTTCTTACACAACTGCGGTACCTCGGTTAACCACTAGTGTACATTTAACTGTTCGTGCCAGAATGAGAAAATCGGATGCAAGGACCCCCTCCCCACCCCCCTTCCATTTAGCTCCCACCTCCCTTCCATTTAGCTCCCACCTCCCACTTAGGTCGTGTTCTACTGGGATTAACCATTTCAACCTAAACCCGTTTTGGTTGATTTGGTTGCGTCGTCCCAATATAGAATACTTTCCGACCGTTTTTGGTTTAAAACGCGGTTGCTCCTAGGCATAGTCATTAGGCTTTCTCTCTAACTCTGTGAAGCGAGTAAGCAAGTTGGCGGAAATTCGAGAATTAGTCAGTTCCCCTTGCAGTTGTGTTGTCACGGTGTTTAGAGGACGATTACTTGCCATGTGAGTCGAACTTGAAGGCTTAGCAGCACTATTCCTAGAAAATGAACGCGTACCTGCTTCCGATATTAGTGGATACGTTAAGAAGGAAGTAGTCCAAATTTAATATCGTCATTTAAAAAGATCGCCATTTTGTTTGTTGACAATTGTTACGAGTAACGCGCAAAAATGATGGCGACACGCCAAAACTGATGTCTGCTAACATGTCAGCGGGCATTACCCATCGTTTTCAATCGTTTCAACAAGGCGCCGAGCTGGTTAAAAAAGTTCTGAAAGTTGATCAACCAAACCAACCAAAACTGGTTTTCCCCAAGCCGAGAATACGAAAAAAACTCTAATCAACCCAACCAACCCCAAATGGTTGATCCCAACAGAACACGACCTTAGTTTTTAGAATGAAATCGTGGTATAAAAATTTAGTAAAATCAGGAGCTCCTGGTAAAATAAATTTCATCTAGTCAAGCCAATGAAATATAAATATGTCTCAGCCAGTTTGTGGGGAAACTTAGTTTTTCATTGTCCAGAAGTACCGCTATGTCAGCGTATAAATCTAATACTATAGTTGTAAATCATTCGTTCTTTGTCGTTAGTGATCTTAAAGGGATTGTTGTAAAAATTTATCGAGTTTTCAGTCAATTTGAAGTAAGCCCCACCCCCCTTTCCTGGAGCTTAATAAAGTTGTTTGCGTTCGACGATAGGAGACGCTCTCTCATCTCGCAAAGGTAGGCTTTTTGAGAATTTTTGGGTCAACGACGAATTAGACCCTACCTCTCTCGGGTGGAGACTGGTACCCACTCCTGGCCGAGCGCATTCTTAATCTATTCAGCGCCCTGATCTATGATTACTACATGTATGTAAATCTTTTAGCGTTCACCTGCAATCGTCGACGATCGATCGATCGATCGATCGAAAGGTGAATGATGCGATAATGCAGAATATTCCAACAATCAAAGAGTTTATGAGATAAGCAACTGTCGGCGATCACACGAAAACAGCTTCTAACCAACTAGAACAACAACGTGAAATAACGTAATTATAGTTTCAATGGAGGACGGGAAGCAGAAGGGAGAATGTCTCATGTCTCTTTTCAATTGAAATGTTGTCTTTCAGCTGTAACTATAGAACTGACTGTTATTAATTTTTATTTGCATTGATCGCCCGACGTACTACACATTCAACAGCAGACTCTTGTTATCTCTATCAACGGCTATCTGGACCTACATCGTGCTATCTCGAACAGGAAACTGTTTCCTTTGTTTACTCTTATGTTCTCGAACAATCCTTTTGTTTTCGTTAAGTTTTCGAGATAGCGCTAGTGGCAGTCTACTGTAATTATGTTTTATCTAATGACAGCGGAGACAGCGTGTCCGGTGAAGAATTTCAAACAAGTTAAAACTCGTTTCTCGTGCCGCAAGCGAAGGAATATCTTGTCAAGTTGAAAAAGAACTGGTTTCTGGGGACAATTCTACCAAGAGGACTAGCAGCCGCCCCCCTCCCCTCCCCCCCCCCCCCCCATCCCCCACCCCATGTACGTCCGAGGGTACGATCCTTTATACGAGATTACCACTTTTCTCCTTGACAAATACTATACCCCTTCCTACACATTCATACCAAACTGATAAGCCCGGGGGCATATAAGTCCCTGTTCGGTTTTCAACGGTTAAAACCAAGGCAAATTTAGAAGGGTTCGTATGAAGTCATCAAATCCCGTAATTTCTGAGAGAATCTTTTCCGATTATTATGGTCCTAGTTGGATTATACTTACGTGCCGCGAAGACGATTCTGATCTCTCTATAGTAGATTCTTAATTTAGACCTAAACAACAAGGCTGTGGTTGATCAAATTCTAAGCCGAGAGGATAATCCGCTAATTAATTTTTTAAGATATTTGCCCAGGGTATATTTGCCCTCTCTGAATATCTCCCAAAAATGTCTCAGTAAGCATCCTGATGTCTAATTTCAAAATCCAAAATTTCAGGTTAATATCTTAAATCGTTCAGAAGATATGGACATTCAAAATTTTGGCCTTTTGGGAACTTGAGTTGCATTAATGTATGCAAAGTAATTGGAAAACCTGGTTAAAAAAATAAATCAAAATTTTTCTAGGTAAACTTTGCTTAGAATAATGCAACTCCAGTCCCCAACCACACGATTGTGCCAATTGGCTGTTGAAACACATTGCTGAAAATAGAATCGAAAAATATTAAAATCCGAATGAGGAAAACGCGTTTTTGTGATTTCCTTATTTGGCAATTCCCTATGGTTGAAGGCTGTCGAAATACCTCAACTGTTGACTTGACAGATCAAAATTATATTAAAAAAATGTTTTCAATCCTCAAAATCAGATGCTTTTCGTTTGAATTTGCTAGCACAACTCAGTTCTGCTACAGAAACACTTGAATAAACTAGACTTTGAATGTCCCGCCAAAGGGTCATGTGACTTAATTCAACCAATCAGAATGCTCAAAAGTGGTCAAAAGTTCAAATTTTGAATGTCCATATCTTCTGAACGATTTAAGCTATTGACCTGAAATTTTGTGTTTTGAAATTGGGAGATATTTAGAGACGACAAATATACCCTGGGCATCGGATCAAATTTATAAGATGAAGATATTGAAGATAATGTTTATGTAGCTGGATAACGAGATTCATTTGGAATCTGGGTTCGGCTGTTCGAAATCCGATTAACGCTTATCCAGGTTTGAAATAATCCTGCAGTCAAGAATTAAAAGGATATCATTTCTCTTTGTTTAAAATGCTTTCGAAATCTAAATAAAGTTGCCGCAAATCCTGATTTAGCTTTGAACAACTCAGAGATTGTTGTGATTGACCACAGGGTACCCAACGAATCGTTTCGGTAAAATATCTGACGTGAGATCTGTTGTCTCGGATTATCGTACGGATTTCACTGTGAACGGAAAAATAAAACTAGAGGTTTTTTTCGGCTGGAAATGTCACGAACTAGAACATGGCAAAAGTAATGTCGCAGGCAAAATCTCTAGCTTAGATTTCACAAAGGCAATTATTATAACAACACGCAGATTCAGTGATTGATAACTTAAGTTTTCTAAAATTTTCTGTCGCCTAAAATGTTCAGCCAATAATACGAACAGCACAAAATGTAATCTGTGATGATCCTGATTAGCATAAATTACTATTTTGCCTGCACGTATCAGATGTCTGGGGGAGGCTAGCAGGCGCGCAGCGAGTTATGGGATTATGGTTCATAATTTGCAGCCGTTAGGAGGGTGAGACATTCTATGGTCAGCCTTCGCCGTGTTAGGTTTACGTTTAGTTTTCTTTTAATATTATCATATAGACACTAGATTTTACCCTTCTCAAGTGTCTAGATACTTCGTATGGTGACCTTTATTTGTTAGTGTAATGCACGTTTTTAAGCTAGGATATCCTAAAACCCCAAGGGTGGCACCACTGCGTTGATCGGAGGCACACGTTCCCCATTTTCTCCACCTGCTGGTTTTTAGAGGTTTTCGTGTCCGGCTTTGGTGCATTTGTTCTTCCTATAATCACAGTTGATATCTGTACATATGTTGAAACTCAATAAATGGCACCGTGGCTTGGCTGGCCCACGCGCCCATATATCATCATTGAGTAGCGGAGGCAAACGTTTTCAGCTCTTTCGCACAAATATTCCTTTAACTCTTAAATTCAAGAAAAAGCCCAAATTTCATTTTGTAAAAATTAATATTGAAAAACAAATGGTGCCATGCAAAAGTACTGCTGAAGAGGTTTCATTTGAATGGTCACACCATAGGATTTCATCAACAGACTCAAAAGTTAGAACAAATGGTACCATGCAAAAGAACTGCTGAAGAGGTTTCATTTGAATGGTCACACCATAGGATTTCGTCCACAGACTCAAAAGTTAGAACAAATGGTACCGTGCAAAAGTACTGCTGAAGAGGTTTCATTTGAATGGTCACACCATAGGATTTCATCAACAGACTCAAAAGTTAGAACAAATGGTGCCATGCAAAAGTACTGCTGAAGAGGTTTCATTTGAATGGTCACACCATAGGATTTCAACAGCAGACTCAAAAGTTAGAACAAATGGTACCATGCTGAAGAAAAGTACTGCTGAAGAGGTTTCATTTGAATGGTCACACCATAGGATTTCGTCCACAGACTCAAAAGTTAGAACTACACAACATGTCTCCATAAAGCCCTCATCAAACATGTTCTAATTGGTTGCCCGGGTGACCGAAGTTTTGCTTCTGCGTCAATTAAATCATTACAAATTCGTTTTATTATATTGATTTTCTTAGGTCCTTCAAGTCCTGGGAAGCCATGAATCCTACTTTATCAGTATACCTAGAGGTTATGAGTAAGTTTTGTCGAGCCGTTATCGCGTTACTTTCTCTGTCTATTAGTTTTGTCACCGCTTGACTTGTCTTTTTTGTTGTTGTTCGTTTGCCTTAGGACATGGCAGATGGTTGTACCAGCATTTCTTTCTGCAGTTTCCGTTATGGTAAGTCATAGACACTCATTACAGTGGAACCCCGATTTAACGAAGCGCAGGGGACCGGAAAAAACAGTTCGTTAGATCGGGGTTTCGTTAAATCGAGAACCCCGATATAACGAAATTGTCTGAAAAATGACCAAAACATTCGTTAGATCGGGGTCTAGGTAATAATTAAAATTTACCGTTCTGCTTCACTAGTCCGTTGCACGCGGCTTTTGAAAGGTTTTAACACTCAGTCTACACTAAAACCCTCCTTAACAAACGGCTAAATGTAGAATACCCGTCCAAAACCTATAGAAGGAGCAAATGGCATTTTTAAAAAAACATGAGGTAAGAGTCAGTGCAGGCCTGCCATGCCCGTTTTACACGTGATGACATTTTATTCGTTATATCGGGGTAGTTTTTACGTTCGGTCCTCCAGATTTTGTTCGTTATATCGGGGATTACGTTAAATCGGGGTTCGTTAAATCGGGGTTATTCTCCATACATTTTCCTGTGACTCTGGCCGGGCCGAAAACATTTTGTACGTTAAATCGGGGACTTCGTTAAATCGGGATACGTTAAATCGGGGTTCCACTGTAGATGGACATTTACTAGACTGGACGCTTGAATTTTTTTCAAATGTGTCGCATCACATTTGTCTTCGCGCGAGCCAGCTGCGAAGACTAAGAGCAAATATTCACCTGCCCGTTTCAACCAATCAGGAGAAAACTCAAAGAAAATAATGACTTTGCTTTCCCGCGTTTTCCCGCGCTCTACACTGGCTGCACGCTTTTTCTTAGGGTACTGATTGTTTCATTCTGTTATTTGACTTTGTTGTGATTGGCCAGTTTTTGGTGTTTAGGAGTGTCATGCAGTTTTTGTTTAAGAAAAAAAGAACACTTTTTTTCTGTGTTTCTATAATTACTGAATAGGCCTTTATCACGCGGCGGCCATGTTGACTCCCCGGAGAATAAAATGCTTTGTTTTTGCCCGCCCAGCCTCGCAGTGAAAAAGTTGAAAACGAGGTTGTACGGGCAAAAATCTTTTGTTTTTATACAAAATGGCGGGTCGTGATAAAGGCCTATTGGGAGTTCAAGTAATCGTAGCTAGTGCAAACACCAGGGCATTTGATAAGACATGGAAAATTTACCGTGTTTCACATTTTTTAGAATTATAAAAACAAGGATTTACTAAAGGTTTTCTAAATTTCTCTTCTCGTTTTACTATTTTTACAGTTATTAATTTTTCCGAGCTATTGTTTACGTGCTTTGGGCGACAGCAAGGAATCTTCTTCTTTCGCTGGTTCGCTATGCTGTCGAATTTTGGCGAGTGCTTTATTAGGTACGTATAGCTCTTTAGCAGAGGAGCACAGCAGAAAGTTCGAGTAGCTAACCATCTGACCACCATGCCTTTACTTAATAAAGACAATAAAGAACGTTTTACCCTAGTGAACTGAACCTCTTATTCAGACGCCGTGTTACTGTCGTACCACTGCATGTCGTACTACTGTCCTACCGCCCGCCGTCTGGTTACCTCAGTTAATAGAGCGACAGACTGCAGAGTGGGAGGTCGCGGGTTCAAATCCCGACCGGACAACCAACCAAGGGTCTTTAAATAAATGGTACGATCCATGCTGACTGTGCTGGATACCTTGTCTCAGTTCACATTATTACATTATTGGGCCGTTGGTCTTGTCTCCTAAACCCGGCTCTTGTGTTAAAAGTAGTAGGTGACGTTAAAGAACTCACATCACTGTTCAAAAAGAGTAATCGACATTGGCATCTTGATTTTAACGTTTCTCCGTGTTTTTTTTAGGAATCGTTGGTATTTCAATGGGAACAAAGCCCACAACGATATCATCTATCAAGTGAGTCGTGGTTTATTGTTAAATGGCCGCATGTGTGTTAGGAGAGAGTTCGTAAGTTCAACTCGATTTCTCGAACAAAATTTTATTCTTTTGTTTTCCATGCCTTCTATGTATTGAATGATCAGTTTGAGAAGCTACATCCAACACTTGAAAGAGTGTTTCATCAGGTATCCAAACACGTCGAAGTGGGTTAAAACATTCGGCTGCGCCGCGTTTTTCAACCCACTTCTCGGTGTTTGGATATCCTGATGAAACACTCTTCCTCGTGTTTAATATATTACTCCCCTCCTCTCCCCCCCTTGTTTTTCAACCCACTTCTCAGTGTTTGGATATCCTGATGAAACACTCTTCCTCATGTTTTACCCCCCCCCCCCCCCCCCCACTTGTTTTTCAACCCACTTGTCAGTGTTTGGAAATCCTGATGATGTTTGATATATTACTCCCCTCCCCTCCCCCCCCCCCTTGTTTTTTTCAACCCACTTCTCGGTGTTTGGATATCCTGATGAAACACTCTTCCTTGTGTTTGATATATTACTCCCCTCCCCCCCCCTTTTTTTTTTCAACCCACTTCTCAGTGTTTGGATATCCTGATGAATCACTCTTCCTTATGTTTGATATATTATATCTCACGAGTGAGCGCAGTGGGAAAGTATTATATCGATTTTAATAAACACTTGAAGAGGAATTTCGTATCTCCAAGCACCCATCTTGTATTATTCTCTGTTTGCCAACTCAACGGAAACTTCAAAATAATAGTTTAGTTACCCAGAAGAACTCCAAAGACTGGTAAAATCTGCTTCAGTTCCGGAGGTACTATCCCAGATAAACGGTATTGGTTATGTACCGCCACAAAGGCTGTGGTGTTAACCGTAGGGTATGGTTGATCTACAAAGTAGGATATCAATGCTGCCGAAAGAGAGGGCGCTTAAAATTCCGAGGGGTACCATCACACTCGGATGAGTGATGAACTTTTTAACTGTTGAAAACTGCAGTGGCTTCGCTCCTTTTAAGATCGAACCGCTTGATTTAACCATAAAGTACATGTTGTTGTTTTTTCCCTGCAGGCGCGTTTTAGTGCTTCATTCTACTTACTGCGGAGCAGCAACATTTTGTAAGTAATACGTAGAAGAACAGCTTGTAAAAGAGTATAAATCAGCTTTATATTTCAATCCAGTTGCAGGTGGCCCGCGCGCAGACGTCTCCCAGTTAGGTTTCTTCGTGTTCTGTTGGTGAAATCAGATCTTGGTTGGTTTAGTTGTCTTCGTGTGTTATTGTCGAAAACAAGTTTTTATTTGTTTGTTGGTTGGTTTATTTGTTTCTTTTTGCTTCTTGTTATTTGGCTCCTCATCCCCCTTCCCCTCCCCCAGACGAGTTCGGTTCGCTTCGCTCGCCGATTTCCATTTCACCCAATACACCCTAAAAGGAGCCTGTACACAGGCTAAAATGTAATTGACGAAAGCCGCCAACAGCTGCTAACACTGTTTACTTGGTTGTCTGCACGCAGAAGTATCCTGTCTCCTTAGAGACGTTTGTGCGTGGGCTTCTTGTTTGGTCTCTTTGTAGCACCGCAGTTTTAATTGAAAACGTCTTTAGTTCTCTTTAGCTTAATTTAAAAAGTTTGTCGAACTTTTGAACAGGAGAACATCGCGTGTTAAGTGGCAACAGCCGGATTCGTGCACCCTAGGGAATGATGAGAACTTATTATATATATATAAGCACAGACTTTTTTGACCCACGGACGTCAACAGGAAGTTGAATGTTCTTGGTGGAATGTTTTTAGCCCTCACCACCGACAGGAAAGCTCTTTTTTTGGTTTCCGTGTCTGGCTATTTTGAATTTGAACGTGATAGCACAAAAAGACGCCTACAGTGAGTAATACAATCGGTTGCCATCATGGCGTAAAGACGTGGGACACTGAACTCGATTGAAACAGTTGAACTCTTGTATTATTCGATATTTGCCAACCGTTTCAACCAAAACGAAATGTTTATAAAATGATCTGTTGGGACACTGACGAAATCAACCAAATGATAAAGCCTTGGCCGCAACAAAAAATGACCTTAACAAGTTGCTGTTTCCTTTCTTGCAGTTTTGGGTCTCGCTTGCTTCTCTCTGCGCACCAAAGCTCTCATCATGTTGACAGCTCTTCACGCCTCTCTTACCATAGTGAGCATATTCTATTTCATAGCTGTCCGTCAAATGAACAAACCCACACCCGAGAAACCCAATAGAAAACCCAGCAACTCGGATGAGAATCACGTGAACTGATGTTTGTGCATGGTCATGACCTTATTTGACACCGCTGCCCAGAGGAATGGGAGTCGCAGTATCCGGTAGACAGACCCTCTTGTATTCAGTACGGTGATTTTTAAAAGAAAGCAAAGCTTTATCAATGAAGTGATTGTCTTTGACAAATGGACAAGTTGACAGACAAGTGTTGAGATAGACGTTGAAAATGCCTACTTTGTTTTAAGTCGAGGTAGGCTTCGTTACATATACAGTCTGAATTATTAGACGGTCCGAAATCGTCCGCGGCATTGTCGAGAGAATTGTGAAGGAAGAGAAAGCGGGTGAACCCCTACGCAGAGGCTCAACGGGACGTTAAGGGGAATCCGCTGAATGACGTGAGCACAGGCTCAGAAGACAAGATCTACGTTCTCCTGCGCCTGCATTCACTTCAGCAGATTCTTCCTTAAGAGAAAACTCCCTTTGAGGCCAACACGATATCCCCGTAAGAATAATGAATAGCATTACTTGCAAAGAGCAGCTTGAAATTATAGATATCATTAATTCAGGCCGCCATCGGGATCTTCCCGTGGTGCTTTGTTGCACCATAACAGAAAAAAGATGGCGACCGCGAAAGGGAGTAAAAGGGGGAAAAGTGCCAAAGAAGATTAGGGTTAGGGTTAGTGTAACCCTATTAGATACAGACGCTCACGAGCTGGAAAAATTGTCACCGTGCCTTTGCTTTCATATAATTTTGAGTCTTCGTTGCACTTCGTTAAGTAGCCTGAATTAATGATAGCCATTATTTCAAGCTGCTCTTTGCAAGTAATGCTGTTCATTATTCTTGATGGGATATCGTGCTGTTGAGGCTCTGTAGAGGGGAAAGACTCAGGCCTTCTCATAATTCAGGTTATCATTTTTTTTTGTTGAAACCCCAGTTTAGTTATCAATCCTAAATTTAGAAGAGCACTCTTTTAGATGTCTTCAACCTAAAACAGTCAAAAGTAATCCCATCTGTCAAATCACAACAAAATCAAATGATGCAATAACCAATCAGAACTCAAAGCAAAAACATGTAGCCGGTACCCAGCGCGGGAAAACGTGAAAACATATAACCGGTATAAAGCGCGGCAAAAAAATATAACTGGCGCCAACGGCGGGAAAACCCTAACTGTGTCCCTTATTTTCTGACTGTTTTTTTTTTCGTGAGGTTTTGAATTCGAGAAAATCGTCCAAAATTGGCCGGTGCGTAGCCACTTACAGTGCCCATGCAGTTATCAACTCTCTGTTCTGATGCTCTTTACAAATGCTAACACTGACCAAAAGAGGGTGTGGTACATGGCAACCGTACTACATTTATTTGGTAAGCATCTGGTATCTTTACATTTCTTTCCTGTGAATTATTTTTACGGGTTTAATTTTCTCGAACCTTTGGCGTTGCAGAAAAATAACGAAATTAAAATCGAAAATGCGTTCGGTAACCTGTGGCAAGCGCGAGATGAACAGGCGCAATCCAAGTGGTTTTGCTTTGGCTTCTTATTGGTTAGAAAAGAAGCGCGCTTAGTTTACTCTGATTGGTTAAAACGTGTTGCTCTATTTTTTTCAACCAAATACATTGTTGTTGTTGTTGTTGTTTTGTCACTTCATTTATGTAACCTAGCGTGTTAACTAAACAGAAAGTTGCTTGAACTGGTTTATCGCAGTGTACATTGCATGGAATTATCAAGATTAAAAAACTAAATCAATGAAATGGCAAAAATAGGTTGCTTCAAAACCGAAGCCGTTTGTGTTAATGCTTAGGAAGAAATCAGATGATATATTATAATTCAACATAATTAATTTGTTACTGGTAGAGAAAAATGAAAGTATTTTTTTGTTCCTTGATATCTTTGTGCTTGAAATAATATGACATACATGTTCTATTTTTTATCCTCATACCTGTTTGACCTGTTTCTGATCATACGATCTTTGCCAGTTTAAAATGCCCAATTATTATTAATGAATTAATCTGGTTTTAGACATTCCTTCGGACATGAGTAGTTGTGGTCGTCTAGAGTAGATAACGTTAATACCTTTTGAATAATTCCCTTTGAAGCATTTTTCCCTTTGACCTGTCGACACCAATTTTCCCGAATGTCTTAGTTCATAAATTATTTGAATCGGAATTGTTCAAGAGAAAATTAAGACAGAGAGCGAGAGTTGACAAGAATTCGTTCGACTTGCAACGTTTGTGTTCCTGCTGGCTTTCGTGCGCATTTTAAAAAGAGTTTGAACCTGTTCTACATGATAATAGCTTTTTTACCGCCAACTCTATCTCATGCGCCTAAACTCTCGTCAATTCTCGTTCTCGTTTAGCCTAGGTATAAAATTTGCCAATAACAAAAGATAAATTTAATCCAAACTACGCCTGTAGCGTTGGAACGAATCTTCTATAAAAGTGTGACACTTGCGGGATGTTGGTAAGAGTGACAAAGTCAAGGACCCCTTATCAACCAAAACAAATACACAGTGAACCCAAGTATTAGCAGCCAATAAGGCTGAAACAACTGTCCATACTTGGGCTCACCATGTTTTTGTTTTGTTTGTTTTTTGGGGGGAGCGGGAAGGGGGGGGTAGATAATTAACGGGAAATGCCCGATACCATCGTGGCCTTCAGTCACGTGACTGATCATATACCGCAACGAAAATCTATACCTGTATTTGACTGTGTTACGACTTTGTTATGACTCTGTTTATTTGTCTGGTAGCCGGAAGACCAGAATCTGACTATGTAGATTTGAAAATATTTATTGGTTTGATAAGTGAGTGGAAGAAACAAGTCCCACTTTTTTGACACCCTGTGCATTTGAAAAGGCTTGGAAAGTCATCCATCCATTTATTTGTCTATCACACGTTAGTGTGAGACGTCGTGATCAATCAGATATTGCGTTTGTTTTTTATCTCGGAAACAGCCGGTCACTCTATAAGGTTCTTATTCCTACAGTTGCCAGTATAACGGTCCCGTAATGGCAAACCGTAATTGGCCGGCTAAGAAAATATGACTGTTTGACATAATGATAGGGAATGAAATCTCTTGATGACGAAAATGCTGACCGACTATTACCTGAAGTGTCCTCTCTTATAGATTGTTTATAGAGATATATTGAAGGAAAAGCTTATAATATTCCCTTTGTAGCATTTAAAAATGCTTGTTAATGTAAATACAAATGTAACAAAAACCTGTTTAAAATTGTAGATTGTATTGGATTCAGAATATATATTAAAATTTGAGACACCATGCATGGCGAACGCATTTCTCATGGACGAGTAATTACCTTTAAAATCTCACTTTCCTTCAAAAGAAATTGGCAACGAGCTCGAAGTTGGCCGTTTAGTAATGTTTTTTGGATTTTCATATTGATTGTTTATCCTTTAAAAAAAACGACTGTGGTTTGGAATGTAATGTAACAAGACTTGGATTGGCTCGCCCGAACGGTAAACGGAAAGTTTTCGGTTTAAGTAGAATTTCTTGAAAGGTTTTCCAAAATGGGTTAAAAGGTTCTTATCAGCCAACTCGACTCGTGACGTAAGGTTCGGATCCCCACCCCCTCTCCAGGGCGTTTCCCACCCCCACCCCCTGCGCGTCCAACTCCCCACCCTACCCAATCTCGTACCCAGAGTCCTCAGGCTTCTTGGTCAGCGGGGCGGTCGCCAGGAGAGACTCTGGGATAATGGAATTTTTATCCCAGAAAATCTGGGAATCCGGTTTTAGTGCGCATGCCTACGATCAGAAACGGAAGTCAGATTTCCCAGAAAGGCAGACATGACAGGGAACAAGAAAGCCGGCAAGAAAGCTGAAGTAAATGTTTATGTAGCACAAGGTACTGGAGTGTTTCAACAAACATGCCCCTAAAGTAATAAATTTCAGTGGATTTCTGAAAGAAAAAGTGAAAGATGGAGTGTCTGGCCCTTTCCAATTGCGGTAAGTGTTCGTCTTTGTAACATAGCATTCTAAACACTGTGTAAGCAAGCAATTTCTTCGTCGGTGCATGATTTGGGTTAAGATCGTAATAAAACAGAGCAATGTCAAGCCGCAAGCCGTGTAAGAAGAGATGTTCTTGCCGTCCTTCCGACCGGTTTCGGGGACTCTTTGATATACCAAGTTCTGACGGGAGTTTTTGACTTCATGACGGGAAATTGTACAAAGCTGTACAAAGGATCGAGCAATTGTCTAATTAGTTGTGTCTCAATTAAACGCTCTCATGAGGGATCAGATCTCTTAGCTATAAAGCGAAAAAGGTGTGACCTGCTTCATGGTTCACTGTCAGTCTGTGTGGGAGATTCCAGCGGAGATGAATGTGCTGCTTGATGAGCTGAAGGTTGCAAATTTCAATGAGGAAGCAAAAGTTGACCCAAGTACCCCACCCCCCCCCCCCGCCCCTCCCCCCCCTGCCCCCCAAAAAACGATAACAGTATCCACCTTTTGAAGAACCAAGGCATGAAAAAGCATGACAAGACATTTGAAAAGTTTGCAGTGAATCAATTTATTGTTATATACTTGTTATTGTACTCAAACATGCTAGCCTTTGCATGTAATGCTGCTGTAGTCATAGTGGTTTTCAATCAAGTGTCACAAAACCAAAACAAAAGTAATCACTCTGTTGATTGGCAACTGAGGCGGATGATCCAATTAACCAATGAGAACTTAAAGAGAAAGTATCACTGTGATTTTGACCTCATCTGGTCAAAACCATGCTACAATACCCTTAATTATTTACAAAGTAATACTAAAACACCAAGACAAAAAAAATACAATCGTTGAAAGTCAGAACAAATTATGGTCTGTTTTAGCTCATTTTGGAGATGAAAATGTTGGTCGGAACTTAAAAAAATATAGTTTAAGGTTTTTCAAGTTGCAATTCATAAAAACCCATGAGTCTGTCTAGTGATTAGATATACTTATTGACAGTTTTGGTATATTTTGTGGTCCTTTATTGCAAAACTGGACCGGCATTATTTTCAATTTCTACATATCGACAGTTGACATTAATTATAATTCAATTACCAGGAAATCGGTGGGCATAATACAACAAGCCCGGTTCTTATAGCAGGTGTTCCTTCCCTTCTCCCCTCTCCTTTTTCATGCCCCCCTCCCTGTTTACGCTTGCCATGCAGGCTAGTAAGTAATTTGTGTATACTTCTGGTAGCGAATCACAATTTGTTTGATTTCTAATCTTGATTGATTGTGGAAGTGGCAGAAATTTTCATTCTTTTACCACAATCACAAGGCATAGTTGAAGTTGTAAAACCATTAAGGAGATCGATGCCAATTAAATATTCTTTTGTCACTTTATTGGAAGTGCTTCAGGAGTTGCCTTTGCATGTTGATTATTTTGAGAAGGGTACTCTGGTTTAAAGTGACGGGAGTGTATGGTTTTTAGTATTTTGGGGGTATAAAATATTCCACCTTGTACTTTTTCGGGTTGTAAGCTTTTGAATGGAATAATTTATACTGCTCTTTCCAGTAATTATACTGCAACCAGTGACTGTTATTGTATAGATTTGAAGATATATTCAAATTCTAAATATGTTTATATTTTATTTCCTTAATATTTATTTTTATTTCTTAATTTTACTTTTATTTATTTCAGTGTTAAAGGGTTTCCTGTGGGTACATGGAGTGCAGCCTTGGCTGGTCGTGAAGAGATTTGATTTTGCTGTGGTCTGATGTCTGTGTTGGCAGTGGATAACCTTTGACAATAATGTTGGTCAAGATTTGAGAGTCAAAATTGTCAAAGCTAGGTTATCCACAACTTATGCCCTTTCTGGACCTTCTTCCTCACACAATCTACTAGACCGTCACCTAGGTCGTCCAGCATGTTGCAATGTGTAAGGCAAGATTGTGCCAAACCAAGAGAACTGTATCTATCCATAATCAGATGTACTGCTATCAAATGTCTAAACAATAAAAAAATGATTGAAGTTACATAATAAAACATTATGCTATTGTGAACTGTTATCATAAACAATACTGTGTAGATTAGGAATTTTGCATCCGAGAGGTCATTGTAACCTAATTTTTACTATGGAACCTGCAGCTTTAAAAAAATGACATGAAAAGACCATATTATTTAATGAAATTTGTTAAAACTGCACAAGTTTGAGATCCCTGACTTTTAATTTCTGGTGTTCCTAAATTTGGAGGGAGTCTATATACACTGGGGCTTGCTAAATACTTTTGCTTGTTTAATTCTACACAAAAAACAGTTGTCAGGTCATGACCACAGCTGCAAAGTGCCTAACATGAAATTGCAGTTTTGGATCTAGGGGGGGGGGGGGGGGGTTGGTGTTGGGGCACCCAGGCCAGCCCCTGCCCTCGGTCGCCCTCCCTTTGTTTGGTAAACTTGCTGTGCTTTGCCGGAATTATCTTCACAGAATTTGACATTCACAGTGGAGCCTTCAAGAGCACCACCCTCCCTTAGCTGATACAAATTGAAAAATGAATTTGCATAAACATTCAATTATGTACAATGCTATTATTATTGAAATTATATTCCTACTAATTTAACCCTTTAAGCCCTAAGAGTGATCAGCATCAAATTTCTCTTTGTAATATTAATGCCTTATCAATCAAAAAGGTCATGAGAATTAAGAACATGATCACACAAGATAAAATTTCTCCCCACTACTTCTATAGGAAATGTATGGGGCTAGAAATGGGAATTTAAATTTTGATGTTAAGGCTTAAAGGGTTAATGGATACAATATTATATTGGATTCAGTGCATGTAAAAAAATTTTAGCAGTATATACATAACTGTTTGTTGTTAAACAAGACAAAATTGAAGACTATTTAATATTATTGGTCAACAAAAAAATATTCTTGTTTTCAATATTATTGGTGTCTGGAAGTAATTTACCTTATTTAGTGGACTGTGTGTCCAATTGCATGGATGAAAGAAATGATTTTTTGAACAAGACTGAGCTCCCTTCATTGGGTATGCATAATTAATTTTAGGCCTATAACAGTGGCAATTAAATCAAGCAAGTCTGGAGCTCTTTCTTTAACCTCTTCAAGTACACTAATCCAAGTAAAGTTCTCAAGGGATGATTTTGTATTTTGTCCGAAGGACATGCAAAACAAAGGGGCCATGTTTTCCATGCTTCCTCCCACACAGGTCACAGCACTCAGTTCAACAATCTCTTCCAGGAAGTGGTATTTAACCCATGACTTTACACTAGTAACAGCATAACTGCTTTAGCAATCTCAGTGGGCATATTTGTCTCTAAGGCACACCAGAGCTTCCAGATATCTTCCTTCTGCAATGGCCTATTTGTATTTTCTGTTAGCTGGTGGAAAAAAAATTCAGTTGTAAATCATCTGACCATCACAGGAATTTTTATTAAAAACACTCTTTATAAAATGGGTATCACTGAACACATGCAGTGCTGAAGGGTAAAGCCTGAGTGTGTAGTGAACTAGAGCATCCCAGCCCATCAAGGCAGAAGTGCTTGACCATGATTATGCTTTAGAAACTGGCTTAAGCTCCTCCCTTGTAGGTCACCATTGGCCCACACTGTGACTTATAAACATCAGGTGAGCATAATTCTAAGTTGTAAATCTCTAGTTTTTAAAGGTACAGTACCTGGGACAGAAGTTAAAATTAAGGCAGGGTTCCACATGAATGCCATTTTTCCACCACTTGACACATGGCTTTAATGGCAATATCTTGTTCACATTTCAAGCAATCCAAAAAACACTCTGCTCATCTCATGAATCTATGTTATGGGGTGTTTTGTAAATTTATGGGTGATTTTTGGGTATGTTTGGGAGGAAATAGTTTTTATCAAAGGATTGTAAAATTAAGAGAAATAAGAAATATTTTGAAGATTTAGTGAATTAAGTTCAAATTATAATTTGTAGTTAACAATTAGGGGGCACCAAGTTAGTCCGCTAGCAACCTACGGTGATCTTGTGTGGGTATCATTACTGTCTGTTGGTGTTCCAAAAATCATTTTCTTTCTTCTATCCAAATTCATGTGTACCCCTGCCTTATTTAAACCTAGCAAAGGACTAATGGAGCAGAATGTATTTGCATGAGAACTTCAAACCTGTCAAAGACTCTAGATCCACAAAATAAATTCTATAGGACTGGTACAATCTAGAATTTTGTCAGTTATTTTTTAATTATTTTTTATATTTTATATTTATTTATTTATTTATTTATATATAATTAGGTATACCCCCTATAGTTTTATATCCCTTTGTTTTGCACTCCTCTGGTGGCAACACACCTGAGCAGGATCACACCAACCCTAATGCTAAACTTGGGTGACCAGCCTTGCTCTATCCCTACCAATTAAAAGTATACATGCAAGCCATTTACTTGATATATTTATTGTTAGGTGTAAAAACATTTATATTGTTTTAATTTGATTTTAGGGATCTATGAGAATTTGGGCAATGAATTCCAAGCATCTGCACCTAATTGGAAACAATTTATTTTGGTTAAAAGAGGAAAATATGTAATAATTTAACAAATTTATTCACCTTGGACTTTCTCCAGGATTTCTTCACCGGTTTCTTGGGTTGGCTGATGCTTCCTTAGTACCACTGGCACAAAGTGTAATTTATTTTTAATTACATTCATCTCCACGTCCAGAGAGATCCTCGGCCGGTGCGTTTGCAGGCTTTGGGAGTTTAATAATCGTCTGAAACTGAAGGGAGACTCCAGTTCTTGTTGTGTGTGTGCTTTCGAAAAACCTCCCTTTCAAGTCAAGAATACGGAAGAAGAAACAGCTGTTTGAGAGGGACTTCGATCTGCGATGGATGACTCTTCAACTCTAAACCTGAATCCTTCTTTCGATCGATCCTCGCTATTATATTACAGATCTTGCAAAATAATATATTATATTATATTTATGATCATAATGTAATTAGTTATTTTTCGATTATTCTTGTTAGTTAGTTTTAATTATCTTTGAAAAGCCCCTTTGGGGAAAGGTAATAAAGTATGTATGTATGTATCGTGGCATTTTGAGCTCGAAACTCGAAAGAACTCCAATGTCTTCTTTCTGTACGTTAATATTTCCGTACTTTCGAACAGCTTCAGGTATCCTTCGCTTGCGGCTTTTTCACAAAACAGCTTAGGATAGAATTTGTCCTTTTGAAAATTTCCACAGCAGCGGTGGCACAAAAAATGCCTGATCTTGTTCCGTTTCAGTTGACTTCCGCTGTTAACCAGAACCAATCAGAAAAGTAGACATTTTTCCAACGCTTCCGATTCATTCGACTTCCGTACTTTCATTGTTATCGTAAACAGCCAATGAAAAAATTTAAATTTATTCCATTATCCCAGAGTCTCTCCTGGCGACCGCCCCGCTGACCAAGAAGCCTGAGGACTCTGGGTACGAGATTGCACCCTACCTTCCTAACGCCGCCCCCATTGGTAAGGTAGGTGACCATTACATATCGCTGGCTCAATGTTACAGCTCATTGACCAACCGATCGAGTGATTTTCTCTCCAACTGCTATTACTCTCTCAAATCGAGCAGGCGAGCATCACGCGACGGTTATCGACGATCGACCGAGGGAGCGAAGGTAACACGAGCCGAGGGGGGACCGAGGAAGAGGCAAACCTGCGGTGTTGCATCGGTGCCGGGAAGTGAAACACTCAAATTTATATCTACTGAGTCGATAAAGTAAATTGTCCAACGTAAAGACTGATTTCGAACATTAGCACTTCGTCAGAACGAAGCGATTCGTTCTGGAGGAGGGTTAACGGTCTAAACGTCAGCTTTCGAATCTCTTTTCGTTGGTCAATCAGTTGCTATGCAAGAACTGAAATAGAGCCAGGGGCGTATCTGCCTTTACGCGAAGTACGCATGCAAGTGCGTACCAGAATTTTCCAGAATTTATTTTTTTTTTTACATTCAAGAAGAAAAGCAGAGGGTAAAGTCGTGTTAGATTTTTACGCGTCAGTTATGACGTGCGTTCAAAAGTTTAATTAGCAGAACAACCATTTAAAAAAACATGTATATATATATAATTATGTTATATAAATACCTTAGAACAAATAGATAAATATTACAGTGAAATAAGAGTATCTGAGGCCCCGTCCACACGTATCCAGATATTTTTGAATCCGCAACTTTTTTGTTGCGGATTGGAAAATATTCGCGTCCACACGTAGCGTATTCGAATCGTATTTGCCCGTCTACACGTATCCGGATTCGCTCTAGCAGCCAGGGCTCCTCTTTAAATGTTGTCAAAAAAGCATACGAAAAGGCCAAGTTCAAATCAAAGTTCAACTGTAAACACGTTATTCGACTAGAAATAAGTCCATGTAGAAGTGAAGCGATAACATTTCGGTCGGCCATGTTGAATATTTGCGCGGTTAAAGACTGGATCTGATACTGTTAGTCAGCGTATTAAAAAATATCCGGATTCGACCGTCCACACGACGCCGTACTCGTAGCGTATTCAAAAATTTCCACTCTGGAGAGCGAATTCAAAAAGTTGCGGATTCGCGAGCCGAATTCGCCGGATACGTGTGGACGGAAGGCCAATCCGCAACAAAAAAGTTGCGGATTCAAAATATCCGGATACGTGTGGACGGGGCATTATAAATTATGTCGCCAAACAAGCTTATGATGTTTTTCTATCGTGCTCACGGAAGAATGCGCTGGTCATACAGAGAATTACAGTTTAGTATATAAATTGTCATACGGAAAATGTTTACCGAATGTGATGTCTATAAAAGTGAAGAAATAAAGGACAAGCTGTCTAAAATCACGTGTTCCATTGTAATGAATAATGCAATATAGGGATGATATCTGTTTACAAACATTCTTTTTGTTATTCAAATGTGCCAACCACTGGAACAGAAGAACCCTTTGTTTCGGCAGCCAATAAGGCTCTGGTTGGCACATTAATAACAATTGGTGACGTCATTGATATCTTCCCTATAGATCGAAAATTTTGGTTTTCTCAGTGGTTGAGAATTAAAGTATATAAACTCCAGAGTTTATATCTTGACTGAACAAAGGCTTTTCAGTCTCAAGAATGCAGGAAATGGCGTTTTAGAGGGTAACATCAAAAAAATTTCCGAGGGGACCTGCCCCTAGACCCCCTTAAAGCACGCGCCTACGGCGTTCGTATCAGCCTTCGGCATGAACTTACTTTTTCACTGTTCGACTTTAGCGAAAACGTAATTATCATAAAGTTACCACGTGTCATCCTTTAAAAAAAATCAGTTGCAAATTAGAGTAGTTTTTATAGAGCGCCACAAGTTTATTAGCTTTGCTATTTAGTGCAACCCTCTTTAAATAAAGCTTGCTTGCTAGGGGTTGCAAAGAAATGTTTTATCCTTTCCGTACAGTCCATACAAAAACCTGTCAGGTGAAGTTCGTATTTGCAGCAAGCCTGATGTCTGTCAAAATTTCACAGCCAGCAATCACACAGCCCCAGTATTCACGGCCAGTTCTTGTTTCCATAGAGTTATGGTACTGATACGAATAGAAGTTTGCCGAAGTCGAGTGTTTCCACAGCCGATTTCGAGTTCTTTCAAACTTCCACGAGTGTTACCATCACCTATGGAAACAAGGGAAGAAAGTTTTCTGTTAATTTTTTGAAGCAAGCGTTTAAAATAATTTTCTATGTTTCGACAGAATTATGGTACAGTGGAATCCCGATATAACGAAGTGTCAAGGGGCATTTACATGTATATACATTTATATATAGAGAATTCTTCCCCCGAGCACATTGCACCTGAAATGGTAAAGTGCTGGATTTTAAAGGCTAATACCTTAGAGGATTTTTCCATGTATTCGTTGGCCTGATCAAA
The DNA here is from genome assembly GCA_022457155.1 of Cladopsammia gracilis. Classification (NCBI taxonomy): domain Eukaryota; kingdom Metazoa; phylum Cnidaria; class Anthozoa; order Scleractinia; family Dendrophylliidae; genus Cladopsammia; species Cladopsammia gracilis. The sequence continues at coordinate 1,968,165 of JAJGOT010000026.1, read as the reverse complement.
CTATTTCTGTACACAGCCGAAATGATATAAAATGCCCGAAATGCTTTTGTGAGAGCAATAAACGGCCAGTTTCCCGAGTTTCATGATGCGTTGCATGCGCACAGACATCCCAACACATGGCCACAGATATCGTCCATTTTGTTATATCCAAAGTATATGATTACCTCCTTAAAAAACGAAACAACATAGCAATTAATTCAAAAGTAAGGAGGTATTTCTCGGTAAATTTGGATGGTACATGGGGCGGGGAGCATCGCGTTTGATGGAGACAATTCTTAAATGTTTATCAGCTCTCTCCCTCTCCGCTCTGTAGCAAAAAGCGTCTGGGAGCGAGGAAATCACTGCACGAAAAATCGCCTTTACCGCAAAGACCGTCTTTGATTTAACTCAAAGGTAGCACTGAGAGACCATGTTTAGTTTAGCAAGTCTTTATCAATCAAGGGTTTCTACGCTTGCAGCTTTTGAATACAGCTAAAAGGTTCAGTTTGACAGGAAATTATTTCCAAGACCAAACCCCTAAAACTGTGCACGTTTTTTCTTATATATTTTGTACATGGAAATATGTTTTTCTGGGTAATATAAATTCTTATTTGAATTGCAAATGCATAGATTAATTAACAATTCATTATCATGTTTTTTTTCGCACCTTCACCACGAGGAAAGCGAAGGAGGTTGAAGGAAGTTATATTCATGTTGACAGATAATTCTAGTTTGCAAACGATACTTCAATACTTTAATGTTTTTCGAGACGAGGAACAAAGTCATCTGCCCCAGCAAGCAGACCACAACATTTTCTGAAGCGAAGATTTATTTTGTCAACACGTGGATGAATGACGAAATCTTCGAAACGACTCTTCTACAACTACGAACTACAGGTAAGACAAATATTGTATTGATATATTTAGTGTTGTTGCAGCATTTATTGAGGGTTGATTTCGAGCAATGGCGTAAACGGTCGGTTGGTTTAGTTTACACCTGACGCTGTTATAACTCTACTTTGCCTCTTAATCAACCGCGCATTACTGACTGATATAACCGTTGTATATGGTTTGAGATACAAACAGACTGACGCGATATAGTAATTTTATTCTAGTCAATTTACACAATTGACAGCCATATTTAGTAACAATTGCCTCTTAAATAATGGTGATGACTGGAATGGATACTCCAAAATCAGGTTGGACCACCTCGGACGCCTTATTGAGACTTGTATAACGGAGTAACTGGTTAGCCTTGCAGTTGAGGTTGGGGTTAGCAGTTTATATAGTTAAATTTAGGCCTAAACAACCCGAGAAGCTAGGCGGTACTCTGGTACGGTAGGCTATGAAAGCCTAAAGGCCTATTTACACGCTGCGATTTGTCGGGCCGATTTGTCGGCCACGACAAATCGTGCGCGCGCTCTTTGTACAGTGCAAGCATCGTACATGAACCTTTTTTTTATTTCAAAACTTTTCTGCTAAGAACTTCTTGAAAAACAAATGATATCTAATAGGTTATTTAGGTTGTTGTTAGTTTAAATACTGCAGATATAATTTGTTTTCCGTGATTTCTTGTCCAGATTGCGTTTTCGTTCTTAAAATCGGGCCCGACACTCGAAAATCTGTGAAGCGATCACAGATTTTTTCCGAATCGGCCGACATGTCGGACTGAAATCGCGCGCGCATCGGGTCGCCATTTACACGCGCCGATTTGCTTCACGATTTCTCGGGGCCGACAAATCGGCACGACAAATCGCAGCGTGTAAATAGGCCTTAACCCTAGCTGAGGTCACAGGTTCAATCCTGAGTGGGGATTTTAGATTTTCTTTTTTACACTTAAAAATTTATTGAAAATAAATTCTAAGTGTCAACATGACGTTTTATAATTCTCAATAAGTGTCCGGGGTGGTCCAACCTGATTTTGGAGTATCCATTCTAGTCACGACCCTTAAATAATCGGGTAGATGTAGTAAATAACCGTTGTATACGATTTGGGATACACACAGACTGGCGCGATATACAGCAATTTGTATCATGAGCTGCAACATCACCCCAGTAGGGTTGCAAACCAATGGTGTGAGACCTTACGAGAGCTGCAACATCACCCAATAAATCGCAATTTGTTAATTACAATTTTACTTCTAACAAGTCTTGAAGTTTTAAAACAATCAGATTTTTTGTGGCTTTAGCTCACAGGGTAGGCACAGGCGTTTTCTAAGTTGAATAGCTATAATTATTTCTCTTTGCGCCGTTCATTTAGGTGTCCTCGCACTCAAGTTTGGTTGAGGAATAGCGAATTCAGTCTGAACAACCGGGACTCTATATATGGTCTTTCACCTAGTGAACAGTCTCTACGCACACGATTCATAAGGTACGTATTTATTATAAGAATAACCGCTTTTCTATTTACTTTTCTTCTTTCGCAGTATTACAACAACAAAAGCACAAATCTGTTCGCAGTGGTCAGGAGAGGGGGGGGGGGGGGGGGGGGGGGGGGGTTGCGGATTGAAAATATTAGAGAGTGAAAACAATAGGCCATTTCCGAGTTGCTTTTTGTCTCGTTATCAGAGTGAGGCTTCGTGCACAACCTTTCATGTGAAAATTAGTTTTATTTACATGTGAATGAAAACTAATTTTCTTATGAAAGGTTGTGCACCAAGCCTCGCTTTGATAACGACTCAAAAAGTAACTCGGAAATGGCCTATTCTCGGCACGCCGGGTCTTTGTTTTACAAGAAAAGCGAGAGCGCGAAAAAAATCGCCTGTTACGAGGAGACGAGACTCACCCGAGTGTTTCCCTCGCGCGACTTACGCGTCGCCTCCCGAACGAGTAGGCGCGATTTGTTCGGGTGTTTCGCCCTCGCGGCTATTCCTGGAAAAAATAAGAGAGACTAATCGTAGTCTGGAAAAATTAAACGGGTAGAAAAGACCATATCTTCTGTCCCAGTAAATGTAAGTGTAATGAGATCAAGACAACAAATCTCCCTCGAAAGAAATTTGGACCAGCAGGGAGGGTGCGAGTGGAGGCTTCAGTCTCATTTAACTTCCGGCCTACGATTCTTTAGTTAGACTGACACATTACCCAGCAAATACGTATACTTACATGATAGTTTTCTTTCTTTAGGTTAAACACAGAAATGAGAAATCATAGCTGAGCTTCCATCAACTTTGACATGATAATGTTTAAAGAGGTGAGTTGAATGATAAGCTTTCAAGTGTATATGACAGATTTTTTTCATTTGCTTGTTGGAAGCTACATGGCGTTCTGATAAGAAAGTCGAAAAACGTTTTTCGATATGGATTTTTCTTGTCCGCGAGTTAGCCGTCTAAAAACGTGAAATTTCACTTCCAGTGTGTTGCAAAACCGTGCAAGAAGAAAAACTGGAAATAGTCCGCTGTGACGTCAATACAAGAATGCCAGTGTCGCGTTTTCTCAGTTCCTCCGTTTTTTGGTGAGTGTTGCTACAATCATAGACAACAACGGGCAGGTTCCACGCGCGGCACTGTTCACTATTCTTGCACCAGAATATTGGACATATTACCGTTAAAAGAGATTTTTTTTCTTTCTTCCGGCTATCAAAACGGATTTTTTGATTCAACAAATACCTCCACTTCTCGACGGCCTTTTTGAATTTGCGGAATCAAACATGAAAACGTGGGCCGACGTTTTCAAGTTTCGACCTCGTGAAACTGCCCCTTAAATAGAACCATGTTTCTTCCTCAGGGCGCACCAAAAAATGCGAGGAACCGAGAAACCTAAACACCAGCATTCTTGTATTGACGTCACAGCGGACTATTTCCAGTCTTTCTTCTTGCGCGGATTTGTCAGCTTTTGAATCTGTTTATGGTGGCCAATTTACCTTAGTTATTGACCCAGTTGATAAAAAACATTTCGTGTCTACCTTTTTCGCCATTTATTGATATATTTTTGTTTTATCTCTATGTAGGATACAAGGAAACTATAAATGTCAGAATCAAGCAAGGAAGAAAGAAAAACAACCAACTTAAACAAAGAAAGAGGTAGAGAAACCACATAGTTTTACTTTAAGCGCAGCTCAAAGATTACCTCTTTTTTCAATTTTTTTTTTTTTTTTACTAATCGCCGCCAAATTCGAACATAATTTTTTTTAGTTCAGTCGAGATACAGTGCAACACAGAATAACAAACTTCGCCGCGCGGTTTAACGAGCAAATTCCAGTACCAACTGATAAATGATAGCACAAAGAGTTGTAGAGAAACCCCAAAAATCGAATAACTGAATTGTTTTGTCCATACATTTCTCGTTAGCAGAAAAAAAAACTATATAAATATCCAGGGAACAGTTAGGCTATTTCAACTTTAAGGAATAACGTTACAGTAGAATAAAACATTTTCAACGTTATAATATTTGACCGTCGTAAATTTCGTCCCAAGTATGTCGTCAGCAAGGACTTTAAAATCGAGGCGAATTGGCAAAAAGTTGTTTCACGGTTTTCATCAAGAGTAAGCAGGAGTAGATAAGACTCATTTTCCAAGTTGAAATATCAGGCCATTTACTGCTCTAACAAAAACTTCCAAACAATGCGTCATGCTTGAGAATTGCCTAGAATAAACCAAACAAATATCGGGTAGACACATGTACGGGTTGCGGACCTATTTCATTTATCGGCGCAATGCTGTTTCCAAACGTAAAAAAGTCAAAAACGAATTCATTTAAGGACCAATTTATTCGCGAAAACCGTACTCCGTGTTATTACGTTTCCAGTCAAAATTATAAGCAATTTTGCCTATTCAGTTTAACATGTCAATTTTCAGTGAAGACTGGATTTTAATGTTTTAAACGACTTATCGGTTTGTCAGTTTTACAGTAAGGGATGATTAGGTTACAAAACGCTTTCTCAGAAGAAATTGACTAGGAGGGTTTGTTTTGCTGTTTTCAATAAGGGATATCTCAGTGAATATCATTGGCCATTTTGTGTGTCTCGGAGGAAAAATGTCTCGGCCATTTTTTACCGATTTATGTCATATTAGGGATTATAATTTACAGTAATCAAAACGAATTTTTGGTAAAAATTTTAGGGGATGTTGTCTGTGCTCAGTATCAATTAAGTTATATTATACATTTCATTTTTGTGGTCCTTTTCTATTAAATTTTGCTTGCTTTAGGGTCTTCGTGAGCAATGAACAGAGAGAGCCACTGTTATCACTTGTTCATTTAGTTCCTCTGATATCAGTAACTAACTTATTTCAATTTTCAGTTGTTTGAAGAGATGTTGCTTTGAAATATTAATTGCTTAGACAGAGCTTCAACTAAAATAGTGGGTGCATTGTCGCCTTTCAGAATGATGTTACGGTTAAAGCATTGTCACAATTTCGCATTCTTTGGCCGATTGACTGCAGTAAGATACAACATATCGACAAGGACATTGAAAGCGAGAGTAAAGTTTGGAAAATTAATGTATCATTTTTTAGTAAGTAATTAATATTTGTGAAGTTGATTTCCCACTTAGTTAAACTATAAGGACATTTGTCTATTTCGCTGTAATTTTTGGCTGCTTGTCAGTTTCCAGTGAATGATGAAGTTGAGGCACACTTGTACCATTTAAGGTGGCTCCCAACAGTTTCCAGCACTTTCCAAGACTTAGATTTTGATGGGTCATTAAAACCACTCTTTATCAGTTATTTCAGATCCTTTATATTATTCTAGCGCCCCTATTTAATTTCTATATTGCTTCTATTCAGGTCAATGCTAGTGCGCGCGCGCGGTTTTCCTTGAGTCGTGCGCGTGCTTAGCTTGTTTAGTTGACGTGTGTGCTTAGTTCGTTATTTAACGTACTACATTTATTTTGCGTTGTTTTCCTAACTGATATGTCTTGTCAGTAACTGTGCTCACACTGTGGGTGGCTCCTCCTAAAATGTTCTGCAATTGGTATAGGATTTAATGGAGCCGAAACCAATTGTGGAATTGCACGCATTTTGGGCATCCTACTGATGAACAGTTACGAAATTCAGATATATTTAGTAGCCACATTTATTTGCGGTCTGTCCCCATTGAATTGTTACAATCATAATATCAAACGAATGCCCAATGATTGGTAAACAAATTTTCGAAAAGTTAAGGTAGCTCTGAACCCCACCTACAGATTTTTTTTAAACTTTGCCAAAAGTTGCATCTTATCCTACTGATCAAAATTCGGCAATAAAAAATGGCGTTCACCGAGTCATTTTTGAGTTATTGACACTTGAAGCTAAAATTAAGGGTGTTTTCAGCACGTTATACTGTTGCTATAGTAATATTTTGTGTCACAAAAATGACAACAACATGTTTACCAATCATTGGGCATTCGTTTGATATCATGATTGTAGCATCAACTGATAAAGAGTGGTTTTAATGACCCATCAAATTCTAAGTCTTGAAAAGTGCTGGAAACTGTTGGGAGCCACCTTAAATTCAACACTACCGTCACAAACCAGTGCAAACCTAAGCATGTATATTTCTAACAATACTTTGTTATTACAAAAATTACTAATGCTATATGAATATCAGCCAAATTTTCTTAACTTTCTTAACTACACTGTATTTAATTGTAACTTTTAAGCAAATATTTTTAATATTTTATAGCTAGGTTTAAATTTTAACACATATTTACATATTTTATCGTTTTGTTATACTCTCATAGTTCAGTTATACACGACCCCACAAGTTGTAAAGCTTTAATCACTCATCGTGTTTAAATACATTACATTGCAATTATTCCTTTTCTGTTACAATTAATGTGCATGGTTATCAGCTTTATGCAATACAAGAGACCTGACCTCTGGCCTATCACAGCTTATTTATTCAGCATCAAATCGTGTGGACTTTGTGAAAACGAAATCTATCAAAAATCTCTGGGGAAAATGGTAAAAAGGGAAAGTTAAAAGATCTGGCCTGTATCAAGATCGAGAAGATGATGGAATACGCATGACTGACATTAACCAAATGTTCAATGCCAAAATGTCCGACTCCTTTACAAACCGGCGCTTCTTTGCCAGTAGAGATATTGTCTTTCTTCTAAATGACACTACACAGATCAATTTAGGTAAGGCTAGCTCGAGAGATTTCTATAAGTTGCTTAATGATAAACGCACAGAGATACCTATACGAAGCAGTAAAAATCTTTCTCTAAGTGAGGACTCGTGGAGTAGGATTTTTAAGTCACTGAGACAGGTCTGCAAGCGGGAAGTTAAGGAGGCTCGACGCAGTTTTTTGGGAAGTGGGGTGTACGTTTTGAAATCGAAATTTCGCAGGGAAGAAATTCTTCGAATGTTTTCATACTTCACCAAGTTTAAGAAATGTGATAAAAATTTTATGTTTCACTGGTATCGACAGCGGTTACCATAGCAACACCAGATTACTGCGCTTTGTTTTAACAACGTCGTTTTTTCTCAAAGTCTAGTCGACACTTCATAATGAAACTTTCAAATTTTGTAGTACTCACGTATAACTAGCAGCAGACGAAGTTTCAAGAAAATTGATAGACGGTTTTCGAGTAAATCAAAAATATTTTTTTAGGACAAAATAGGTAAAACATAACAGACCATTGTTTTAATCAATGTTGTTTTAAAATTTAGTCAGACACTTCACAATAAAACTTTAATATTTTGTGGTACTCACTTATCACTAGCTGCAGACGAAGTTTCAAGAACTTTATAAGACGGTTTTGGAGTAAATCAAAAATCATTTAGTGTATGATAGGCGAAACAGTAGTATGATTTCACATAACGAAAAATTTGATGCTAATTTCAACGAAAATATGCAAATTGCCGAAAGTGACATTTACCTGACTAATCTGTGCAATCGTGGACTTTATCCTGAAACCTATCACACAGTCACAGGGACGAGCGAAACTTATGTGAAATTTCGTTGTTCTTGTGCCTGTAAATGTAAAATGCACCTTGCACAGTACGTTTTCTATGTGGCACAAAGTTATTGCTGATATCACAGATTCACAAGATGCTGACTTGTTACAAATTCTCTCGTGCTGAGGAGAGAGTTTTAGAAGTCTGCTCTTCACTCTCCTTGTCCATACCGGATACAAAGTCATAATACTATTTTTAAAGGAATGCAGGTGCTGCAGTGGTGTCTTACTTTCAGTAAACAATGGCCATGAGTAGCTAAGTGATTCGCCACATAAGAACTACAGTAAACACCCGCATATAAGAACACATGGATTAAGAACATCAGGCTGAAATTTTGCAAATAAAGCAACATTTTTATAAGAACAAAATCAGCCTGGAAATATAAAATGTTCTTATAAAATGGATAAGATATTAAAAAATTTCAGATCATACAGAAGGCCCGCTGCCAAATAACTACAGCTCATCAGTTGTGATGCTGTTTTGCATTTGTTTTGAGCTTTTTTCCCTTCAAATGATCTAGTTACTTGTAGGGAGACATACAGTACTGTGCTACATTTTCTTTCCATTAAATATGCTAATTTAATCTCGAGCATGTTTTTGCATTGTTACAGTTCTGAATTCCAACAACAAAATTTAAGAACAATTTAAGAACACCTTCAGGCTGATTTTTCACTAAGCACCCGATAAATAAGAACCTGATCAGCCTAACCTCCAAAATCATGTGTTCTTATATGCGGGTGTTTACTGTACCGTAAACTTCATTGTTCTGCCGCATTGGTTCTTTCCCACATAGAATATCTTTGATTTTAAGAATAGAGGAGGGGCTGATGGTTCATAATTATATTTCAGTATAAAAATAAAGAAAATCCATTTGCGTCAATTGAATTTTGGGAAATGTTTGTGCTTAACCAATCAGAATAGCAGAAGACAATAGCTAATAATTTTGCTTATTTGATGAAGTTCCCAAATACAATAGAGCGTATGCACTCACGTGGCAAGCAGCTATGCAAATTTATTGGAACAAAAGAAAGTGTTAACATAAGAAAAGCGTTCAAATCCCACAGGATTGTTTTGGTACACCAACATGGCCGCCGTTCTATTGTTTTGGTACACCAATATGGCCGCCGTGACGTCATGTGCATACGCTCTATATCTTTTAAAAATTGCATGTTGTGCGATTGGGTCTCAAATTACTTGAAACCTTAAAATAATTAGACAAAATGCACCTTGAACCTTAACGTTTTAGCGGTTTTCGAGTCTAGGCCAATCAGATCACTAGTTGTAACAATGAAAAAAGTTGACATTCCATCGTGCATTGCCGTTCAGCACTTTCCTTCTTATGCGGATCATTACTTAAAGTCACGGGTAATCGATTTTTCAACGGTGTATTTGAGAGTTGGATCATAATCATAGTATTTGATTCATTAGCATCAATTTTTTCGTTACGTGAAATCATATACTAGTAATAAAGCAAAATATTTCCAAATTGCCCTAACATATTATTTTAAAACGACCAGCCATTAAAATTATGATTGCAAAATAAAGGACAATCATTATCATAATCTGGCGTTGCTAATTTAACCCAAACTTGCGAAATTTTGATTTCAAAACACACACCCCACGGCCAAAAAAAAAACGAGTCGAGCCTCCTTAAGCTAAAAGAGTTTCAATTTCAATTTATACATTGTAGTATCTAAGAAAGAATCAGTTCGATAGCTTTCAGTAAGTATCAGTAATTATTTAATAATTATTTCCATTTTGTCTACTAATTATATTTCATTATAAAAATAAAGAAAATGCATTTGCTTCAAATAAATTTTAGGAAATGTTCGTGCTTAACCAATCAGAATAGCAGAAGACAATAGCTAATAATTTTGCTCTTTTGATGAAGTTCCCCAAATACAGTATCTTTTAAAAATTGCATGTTGTGCGATTGGGTCTCAAATTACTTGAAACCTTAAAAAAAATAGACAAAATACACCTTGAACCTTAACTTTTTAGCGGTTTTTGAGTCTAGGCCAATGAGATCACTAGTTGTAACAATGAAAAAAGTTAACATTCCATCGTGCATTGCCGTTCAGTGCTATCCTTCTTATGCGGATCATTACTTAAAACCATTCTTTAAACTGTAACGAAAGTGAAACTATAACGTCAGTGTTCAGTTAGTTTCTGTTTTGTATTTAACTTTTTCGAAGTGATTTAATTGTCAGTTATAATCTCTTACTTTCTTACTTTCTTAATTTCTTGATTTTCTTGATTTTCTTTAATTCGTCTTACTTAAATTTGTTTTCCTTAATTTCAATAAATGAGTTTAAGAAAAACGACAACAGTTTTGATTTTTATAGACATGTTCGTCATCTTCAGTTTTAAATCGTAAAGTTTAAAACTGAATTTATAACAAGTACGTAGAAGTGCTTATAAGAAAAAACTGTAACAATGAATACGTGACAAGGTGGAACTATAAAATAAGTTATGGTGCAACTGTTGGTTTAAAAAAGGCTGTTCCCATTGGATATGAATAGCTTCTTTTATCTTGAGCTGAAATTTGGTGGAAGTAAGATCTAAAATATTAAAACAATTAGGCGAGCATAAACTACGGCATTGTTTAGAATCTTTCAGGTGTTTAAATGTGGCTAAGTGTTCACGTGCGCGTGCGCGTGTGGAATGACGTCGGGTGGGTTCGCCGACGCAACAGGCATTACACCCCGCACACTGAAATTTGTATACAACACACGGAGCCCGCTGGGGAAAGGGTCTTTTACGCCAAACATATTGCCGATCTTGAAGGACGAAAAGACTCATTTGATATCTAAGTTATTACAGTAACGCTTTATAAGTTGGCTTTTAATAAACCTTTTAAGGTTATCAAACACTTTCTCAGTGAATATTGAAGGCCATTTTGTCTGTTTACTATTTGTGCTTATTGATGTTTTTAAAAGATTTTATTTGTTTGTCAGTGTGAAATTAGAAGGTCACTTTATTTGTTTTTTGCTCACAAGTCACTTTTCTGTGCTCTGTTAGGCATTTTCTTTGTTTTGTTTTCATCTTGATAATGGCTTTTTGTCAAGTTTTCAGTGAGGGGTTTAAGGTGGCTCCCAACAGTTTCCAGCACTTTTTAAGACTTAGAATTTGATGAGTCATTATAACCACTCTTTAACAGTTGATGTTATAATCATGATATCAAACGAATGCCCAATGATTGGTGAACACGTTGTTATCATTTTTGTGACACAATATGTTACTCTAGGAACAGTATAACGTGCTAAAAACACCCTTAATTTTAGCTTTGTGTTAATTACTCAAAAATGACTCGGTGAACCCCATTTTTTTATTATCTAATTTTGATCAGTAGGATAAGATGCAACTTTTGGCAAGGTTTTAAAAAATTCTGTAGGTTGGGTTCAGTTCGAAAATTTAAGATGGCTCTGAACCCCAACTACAGAATGTTTTTAAACTTTGCCAAAAGTTGCATCTTATCCTACTGATCAAATTTAGACAATAAAAAATGGGGTTCACTGAGTCATTTTTGAGTTAACACTTAAAGCTAAAATTAAGGATGTTTTCAGCACGTTATATTGTTGCTATAGTAACATATTTTGTCACAAAAATGATAACAACGTGTTCACCAATCATTGGGCATTCGTTTGATATCATGATTGTAGCACCAACTGATAAAGAGTGGTTTTAATGACCCATCAAAATCTAAGTCTTGGAAAGTGCTGGAAACTGTTGGGAACCACCTTAAAGCTATGAATCGATTGATTCATTTCGATTGATTCATTTCAATTGATTCATTTCGATTGATTTATGAGTTTCTTTCTCTTCACACTCATCATTGATATAAATTTATAGTTCATTTGTCAGTTTTATCCAGTTATCAATAATTAAGGCTATTTTTTCTCTTTTCGAGAGTATTCAATAAGGAGGGTTTTGAAATTAAAAAGCAATTCGTTTATAGTTTTTTGTCTGTTTCCAAGAGTTTTAGCTTCTCAGTTTGCAGTGTGAAATAAGAAGCCAGGTTACGTTTACAGTAAGGGTTTAAGGCTACGAATAGATTACTTCTTGGAAATAGCAGTTCATTTTGTCAGCTTTCAACACGAATTTTTAATGAAATCGTAGTGAAAATCGATAGAATAATCACATTGAAGCCCATTGTTAAAAATGACGAACTGTGAGCAGTACATTTTTTTCGAATTTGTTATCAATGGCGAATCTTTGTTTATAATTATTGCCTCATTAGCATATGCGCGTCATTCTCTTATTGAGTTACAAAATAATCAACTCGGATTTTTGAAAGGATGTAACACAATTAGGTTTCCCTGGAAATTTAAGCGCGATATACTAGATACTCTTCGTGCTATGCTGTTAAAAAAATGTATGGTTTATTAACGGTTTTGCTATCCAACAATTTTGCATATTTTGATGGGTGATATTTCGTTAAACATTACATGCGAAGACTTATAAATTGTATAGATTACTAACTTAAAGTGCACCTAACCCCCAATTTTTTCTCTCTTTAATCAACTCGATGTACGAATAGTAAAATATTTCGTGTTTTTAACGTCGCGTTAGTGAGTTATAGGGATTTGAGTTTACAAAATGCTAATTAGATTACGTCAAATCAAGACTTCACCATTATTTCTACTTCAATTTACAATACGCAGTTCACAGTTTAAGGATAATCAATTTGAGAAATACTAAATAAAAACTGTTAATAGTCAATTGATTTGTAAAAAAATATTACTTGAAGGTGGAAACAAGTAGTTGTATAATAAACGAGTCTTGATTTGACGTCATCCTATTAACATTTTGTAAATTCAAACCTCTATAATTCACTAATGCAGCGTTAAAAATAAGAAATATTTAACCATTCAACTTTTCGACGTCATAGAGTTGATTAAGCGAAAAAACAATTCTGGGTTTAGGTGTACTTTAAGCGCGATATACTAGATACTCTTTGTGTTATGCTGTTTAAAAACTCAAACTTTTTAAAAAAATGTATGGTTTATTAGCGGTTTTGCTGTCCAGCAATTTTGCAGTTTTTGATAGCTGATATTTCGTTAAACATTACATGCGAAGACTTCAAAATTGTACAGATTACTAACTAAAGTCAATTCATATTTAGCACGGTGCCCTCTCTACGTAAATTCGCATGCTAATGAATTAAAATGTAAACAGTGAAGTTAGCAAAGAGTCGTCTATAAACGTTTCAAGTTCAAGCTTGAATTTTTTTTCAACTGCTTTTAAATTACATGTTGCTATCATTGGATAATAACTTCAGCGTATAAGCACATTTGTTATATCTGTGTTGCATTGCACTGTATCAGTACTTAAGGCAATTTACACTGAACAAAGTTTGCTTACAAACGTTTATATGCTGCCTTTATAAAGCAAAGTGCCAAAGTCGCAGGTATTTTCTGATCGGTTTACGATTGTTTGGAAAAATTAAAACTCAATGTTAGCAAATCCACGAACAAAGTTTTCAAGAACAGAAAAAAAAACTAGACCTTTTTGCTTTTGAAAAAAAAAATCTGTAACTAATAGGCACATTTTTGTTAGCAATTTCTGAAAACCTGTGATTATTTCATTGTCAGTTGCTTATTAAAGTTTATTTTACTCAACTGAACTTGTTCAAAATGTTTTTCCACGGTAAACGCTGTTCAAATTTCTAAAATTTTCCCGCCAAAAGACTTAGAAAAAATACGGGCGCCCAAAATACGCATGCGCCGTTTTTTTAAAAAAAAATTCAATCCTTTATTTAACATGGTCAGTAGGCTTAGCTAAATAACAGTAGTGTATAAATTTAAGTTAAAATAATTATGATCAGTAATATTGTATTTAATAAATAATTATAAGTCAACAACAATAAAAGAGTTCTTTCAGTTTCATTGTATTCTTTATTTCTCTTGTACAATGATTCATTAATTAAAAGGTGTGACAAACTTTTTCTTGCTATATATACTAAGTCTTTTGGCGGGAAAATTTGAAAAAATTTGCACAGCGTTTTCCCTGGTTACAATTTTGTCAAAAAAATTTAACGGGGTACCCCTCAAATTTTTTTATCATAAAAATTTTCAAGGAGTACAATTTAAACCCGCCAAAAAATGTATACAACATCTCGTGCAAAAAGACGAACCTCGCAATTTAACGCTGGTTTTGACAAGCGACATAAGTATAAGCACAAATTATAAGAAAAAGAAACACCATTCTCGTTCTTCTTATGTTGTCCTCATTAGGAATTAATACGAAATAAACATATCACAATGCTTATGTCGTGTCAATCCCTACGAAGGCAGCAAAAGAAGAACAAGTGTGTTCATTCTTCGTACGGTTTGTACTAATATTTCTGTCGCCGATGAAAATCAGCCTTCAATCTTCAAAAATCTTGCACGAAACAGTGTATACATAAAGGATATTAGAAGAAACATGGCAAGCTATATTAAAAAATTCGTGAAAATTATTTGTATACTAGATAAAACGTTTTGGATAACCAAAATTAAAGCTTAAGTTCTCTTATTGTTTATTTAATGAGCAAGTTTTGCTTCTGATTTCATTCGATACTAGACATTTTAGATTTTTCATAGCTTGCCATGTTGCTTTTTAATAACAAGACCTTTAACTGTTGGCTAGTTTCCTTTGTAGCACAGAAAAAAAAGAACCTTTTACCAAGTTTGGAGCAAATGAAATAAGTTAGAGCATTCAATTAACAATTGTTTGGCTCCACTTTCTTTGTAGAGATTAGTAAACCGTGCACAAGCCCAATTTTTCAAATAATAAAAGTTTGCTAAGTTTGGAGCAAGTCATAATTTAGAACATTCAACAGATAATTGTTTGGCTCCATTGTCTTCCTAGAGATCTTGTTGGGAACGAGATCAAAACCTTTTTTTTAATAATAACTGTTTGCTACTTTTGGAGCAAGTGAAATAATTTCGAGTATTCAACAAACAATTGCTTGGCTCCATTTCCTTTGTAGAGACTGTGCACGAGACTAATTTATCAAAATCAAACTAAAATATTTCATTCTGTGCTACATAGAATGCCAATAGAAAAACGTCTTTTCCTCCCCTTAAGGTGGCTCCCAACAGTTTCCAGCACTTTTCAAGACTTAGAATTTGATGGATCATTATAACTACTCTTTATCAATTGATGCTACAATCATGATATCAAACGAATGCCTAATGATTGGTGAACACGTTATCATTTTTGTGACACAATATGTTACTATAGCAACAGTATAACGTGCTGAAAACACTCTTAATTTTAGCTTTAAGTGTTAATAACTCAAAAATGACTCGGTGAACCCCATTTTTTATTGTCGAATTTTGATCAGTAGGATAAGATGCAACTTTTGGCAAAGTTTAAGGTGGCTCTGAACCCCACCTACAGAATTTTTTTAAACTTTGCCAAAAGTTGCATCTTATCCTACTGATAAAAAATGGGGTTCACCGAGTCACTTTTGAGTTATTAACACTTAAAGCTAAAATTGAGGGTGTTTTCAACACGTTATACTGTTGCTATAGTAACATATTGTGTCACAAAAATGATAATAACGTGTTCACCAATCATTGAGCATTCGTTTGATATCATGATTGTAGCATCAACTGATATAGAGTGGTTTTAATGACCCATCAACATCTAACTTTTGGAAAGTGCTGGAAACTGTTGGGAACCACCTTAGAAACATAATTTAAGAGAGCCCATTTATAATACCCAATGTCTGGTTTTAAGTTTTACCCTAAACACGTTTCTTTTGGTCAATTGAAATTTATTACAGAAACAAACATAAATGGCCTAAATCAAATAAAGCGTTATACAGACCATGATAATAAAAAACGGAACCAAAGTAGAAATAATTCGTCTTTCTATAATCGGTCCTGTATCTCTTGTCCAATTGAGGCAAGTAAATGTTTAACAAAATTTCCGGCAGCATCAAAACAACAGAACATTTTCCTATAGACTAAAAAAACAATTAACAATCTTATAATTTAACACCGCGTTATTCTTTCTAAGAAACTGTGCGACTGAATTAATATTTTGCTCAACATTTTAGCGTGTAGAATCGAACTTGTTCAATCAAACAGTTCACAATTTAAGATCATAGGAAAAGATGTGCCAGTAGTTGGTTTGAAAATTGACTTTGAAGGATAAACGATATTTTAAAACCTAAAACATCATTTTCTGGGAATTTAAATCGAGTACCAACGTGAAAAAGGTCAACTAAACTGTAAATGATTTGTTTGAAGCATTTATGCAGTTGATTTCTGAACGTTATCTGTTGTTCTTCCTCAAAGGATAGCTTTTGGTTTGTTTGTTATTTTCTATTGGTCTGTATAACAGGTCTATATTGTAGTTCTGAAAAGAAGTGTTGTTGTTGACAATAACGAACGTTTCCACAACCTGAATGGAAGTCATCTTCAGAGCCATGTGAATTGTAAACTGTCATCAGCCAGTTTTGCCATGACGTTATTGGCTGTTCAAACCTTAAGTCAGTGATGGTGCATTTCAATCCGTGCATTGAGGCCCCGTCCACACGAAAACGATCATCGTTTACGTAGCGTTTTCACCCGTACACACGAAAACGCTCGTAAACGTATAAAACGATGTCATACACCGAACGCGCATGCGCTATCGATTTGAGCCTGCAATCTTTGCTTCAGCGCCTTTTTATCAAGTGTTAGCGTCCATGTTGTCAAGTCACCATGTGCGTTTGTTGTGATCGAGAGAGAAGAAAAATGTCGAAGTCTGCTGGCTAGATTATATAGCGAGTCTCTGCTCATTCGAAAGTTCTCTTTCCACTCTTCTGGTATCACCACTTGATCGGCAAAGTTGTTCCACCAGGCGCTTGACGACCTGGTCTGGTCCAGAATCTTCTCTCTTTGCTCTCACGTCTGCATCTAAGTCGTTTTCATTATCATTAATTCCTGTCGTTCCGTACGGAACATAGGTCGTCTACCAGAGTTCGCCATCCCCTTCAGTCCTGGGCCTTCCGCTCGAGCTGTCCCCACGTCAGGCCAACGGCCTTCGCTTCGGCTTCAGTTGAGCGCCGCCAGGTGGTCTTCGGCCGTCCTCGTTTGCGCTTCCCTTGGGGTGTCCACCGTAGCCCTCTTCGTGTGACGTTGTCTGCAGGTTTCCTCAACGTGTGTCCAAGCCAACGCCACTTGCGTCTCTTGATCTGTTGCTCGATTGGCTCCTGGGATGTGCTTCTCCACAGCTCTTCATTACTCAGCCTGTCGTACCACCGCACTCCAAGGATCTGGCGGAGGCAGCGGTTCACATAGACTTGTATCTTGGCCATCGATGACTTCAGCACTCTCCAAGTTTCACAGCCGTATAAAAGGACGCTTTTCACATTGGAGTTGTAGATACGAAGCTTCATGTTGAGGGACAGCTTTGTTGATTGCCAGATGGGTCGAAGGTTATTGAAGACTCCTGCAGCTTTTCCTATCCGAATGCGGATGCCCTGATCAGTTCGCCTTCTGTGGACACAGTGCTGCCCAGGTTGGCAAAGTCTTGAACTTCCTCGATGGTGTCCTGCCGAATGGTGAATGTAGCTTCGCTCGTGTGGTTGAGCCTCAAACTCTTTGTTTTTTTCACGTTGATCTTCAGTCCAGTCTTCCTGGCTTCTTCGTCAAGCTGGAGAAGCTTCTGCTTCATGTCTGTGTGGCGTTGCGAAATTAAGGCGATGTCGTCTGCATAGTCAATGTCCTCAAGCTGCTCCGTCAATGACCACTGCAGCCCTCTCTTCTTGCCTTTTGTGGTCTCGCGCATGATCCAATCAATAACAATCAAAAATAAAAAAGGTGATAGCAAGCTCCCTTGTCAAACTCCGGTTGTGATGGTGAAGGGTTCAGTCACAGAGCCGTTGTGGACCACTTGGCAAGTTGATGGTTCAAAAGCCATCCTGATCAGTTTAATGATCTTCTCCGGGATGCCGTAGTAGTGTCTCGGTCCACACTATCAAAAGCCTTTTCAAAGTCCACAAAGATGGTATACAAGGTGGTGTTCCATTCAAGGCTCTGTTCAATGGTATTGCGGAGTGTTGCGATTTGGTCCGTGGTCGATCGTTCTTGCCGAAAGCCTGCTTGTTCGTCGCGTAGTATGTGCTCCTTCTCCACTTCTGTCTTGATCCTCTCCAATAGGATTCTGCTGAAGACCTTCCCTGGTACCGACAAGAGTGATTCCTCTTCAGTTAGAGCATTCTTTGAGGTTCCCCTTCTTGGGTAACTTTATCAGGTGTCCGTGCTTCCAGTCATTGGGCACTTCTTCTGAGGTCCAGATTTTCTTGAAGAGAGCATGTAGTGCCTTGCTTGTCATGGTTGTGTCTGCCTTCAAGGCCTCGGGAGGTATCTCATCTGGGCCGGCTGCCCTGTTGGCTTTCAGCCTCTTCAAAGCTCTTTCAATTTCGGCTTTTGAAGGAGGGTCCACATTAATATTCGAGGTTCGTTGCGCCGGGGGAATGTCGGTCGGGTTTGGCGGCACTGGTCGGTTCAGCAGGTCCTGGAAATGCTCTCTCCAGCGCTCCAACTGCTCCTTTGGTGATGTAAGGGTCTCACCACCCTTGCTTAAGACGTGTTGTTGTTGAGTGCTCTTCTTCCCGGCCAGCCTCTTGGTGATCTGGTAGAGCTCCCTCGTGTCTCCTCTTCCAGCTGCGTCTTCTGCATCCTGTGTCATGCGCTCCACATCGTCTCTCCTGTCTCTTCTGGCACTCTTCTTCACCTCTTTGTTTAGAGCTGTATGCTCCCCTGATAACCTTGCTTTTAAAGCTCTTGTTTTCGCCATGTTCAATTCTGCTTTCTTCTCCCTCCTCTTGTCAACGACCCCTCATAGTGGCTGCTGTCAACCACTCCTTTTGGGTCCTGCTCCTCTTCCCAAGTACTTCTTCACATGTTGACTTCCACGCTTGCTTTGTCGTCTCCCACAGGGTCTCCACTGGGTCGTCCTCGCCGTTTTCCAGCGCTTGAAAACGATTTGACAGAGTGAGTTTGAATGTGGATTTCAGGGCTCTGTCGTTAAGATAGATGGTGTTGAACTTGCGGCCCGCTTTGCTGCCTGGTGGGAGGCACTTCTTCAGCTTCAGTCTCACCCGTCCAACCAGCAGGTGGTGGTCAGAAGCAACTTCCGCCCCTCTCCTCACTCTCGTGTCTTGCAGGCTTCTCCCGGACTTCTTGTCGATGGTGATGTGGTCAATCTGGTTGACTGTGCGGTGGTCAGGCGACACCCAGGTGCCCTTGTGTTGTACACTTCCGCCTATCACCAAGTCGTTGAACACGCAAAAGTCTACAAACATTTCACCATTCTCATTCATAGTTCCCAATCCTTCTCTGCCCATGATCCTTTCTTCTGCCAGTGTTATCTTTTCCGATCTTTGCATTGAAGTCGCCAGTTACAATGAGGATGTCTCTTCTTGTTCTGCCATCCAGTACTTTCTGCAATTCATCGTAGAAGTCCGCCTTGGTCTCCACCTCTGCCACATTGGTTGGTGCGTAGCAGTTGATGAAAGTCACGTTCCTTGTCTTGCTCGAGTGAAAGTGCTTGTAGTTGTGGATAACAATCTTGAGAGGTTTAGTCTTCTTCTTTTGCAGTTTTCCTGTATATCGATTATTGCAAGATTCAATTGAATGCTCGCAATTATGCTTGAAATAAGCGCAAGCATGACACAGCTCAACACTCGTGTGTACGCCATCTTGGAAACGCACTCGATAAAAGAGACTGGCGCTGACATCTGACGTCAGCGTTTTCACAGCGTTTATGAAAATATACGTTTACGGCCGTCCACACGAAGACGCATAAACGGCGTTTTCAAATTTATCCACTTTGGAGAGCGTTTTCGAATTTATGCGTTGTCGGTGAGCGTTTTCATCGTCTTCGTGTGGACGGAAGGCCTAAACGCATAAAAAAGTTTGCGTTTACTAGCGTTTGCGTTTAGAGTGTATTGTTTGTCTGCTCTGTTGAAAAGTCGTTAGTAGTAGTCCGTACTGTAGCTAACGCATTGGGCAGAGTCCCAATCAATGCTGATTAGTGCGTAAATGGTATTCAGTAATAGGATTGTTGGCACCATCACCATTTTTCGTCGCCCGTTGTGTTCAGCCAGTCGTATGTTCAAATTTCTGGCAGTCACAGCATTGATACTGTAGACTGCTTCTTAACCGTCGCTAGGTTTGTCTTTAACATTTATTAGTAGTTGTCGTTAAGTAGTACTTTACTTTCACGTGATACTTTCACGTGACTTCCGCTCAGGTTGTGGAATCGTCAGTCATTGTTAACAACAACAGCTCTTTTCAGAACTACAATAACCCGGACGATCAGACTCGACTGGGTTGAAACCATTTACAAGGTCAACATTGATCATCGAAAGTAAATACCGGCTTTCCTCAAAACCAGACATTAGGGCTTAAGGTGTTTCCCTCCAGTTTCCGTGTAGCCGCACCGTCCATTTTTGAGCGGCCGTTTAACTAACGTTCCTTTATTGAATTAGAATGAAACTTACACAAAATATTGTACAAAGTTTGAAGTTTATAAGAGTGTAACAATTTTAAAAATCGGTTTTAAAATTGCGGAGATAAACGAGAAACATTGAAATCGCTTGAGTCTAAATTCCGAGCAATTGCGATGGCATCTAGAAAAATCAAAACTATTACGATAAACTATGACATATGGCAAACAAATAGCTAAAAATTAGAAAATTGTGTCAAGCCGATTTTGAGTAAATCAGAAAAACATTTCGAACTTGTGATTTTGCATGTGTATGAGCACATCTACAAATTCCTCAATTAAGCTTATAAAAGTTTAATTTCTCAATCTCAAATTTACGCCAAAATGCGTGTTTAGTATATGAGATGAAACTATGAAAGTTTGAAAGCGTTTCTCGTTTTAGTTTTGGAGATTCGATTTTCTGTAGGAAACCGTAGTTTTTTGACTGAGTCCTTCATATTGTAGTTTTAGCACTTTTCTACGTATTTCAAAAACCGCGAGATAGATTTTTTTTTAAACTTTTATGGTCATTTCTTTATAATATGAACAACATTGTCTCAAAGTTTCATCTTGATTGAAACATTGCAACATGGTCAAATAAAATAATAAAGTTCACCTAAAATGTGATTGAGACTTTGTGCTTTGATTGCACGGTTGAAGGCGCACGTCGCAAAGACGCTTTAATTAATTCAGGTGAAGTGTAACGCATTTCTGCGTGTTGAGAATTATGCAAATCGCAATGACTTCTTTTCCCTACGATTCAAAATGTCCAGAGAGTCCAGTGCACGTCAAATGCGAATAAAAAACCTGCTTTCAAATAAACGTCGCACTGAAATTCGTGGGAATGATAAAAATAACGTGGAACACAGCCCCTAACGTTACTCCGCAAGACATGATGGTCACGCAGAAGTGCGTTGCGCTTCAACTGAATTAATTAATTAAAGCGTCTTTGTGCGCCTTCAACCGTGCAATCAAAGCACAAAGTCTCAATCGCGTTTTGGGTGAACTTTATTATTTTATTTGACCATGTTGCAATGTTTCAATCAAGATGAAACTTCGAGACAATGTTGTTCATATTATAAAGAAACGGCTAAAAAAGTTTAAAAAAAAATCTATCTCGCGGTTTTTGAAATATATAGAAAAGCGCTAAATCTACAATATCAAGGACTCAGTCAAAAAACTATGGTTTCCTATAGAAAATAGAATCTCCAAAACTAAAACGAGAAACGCTTTCAAACTTTCATAGTTTCATCTCATACACTAAACACACATTTTGGCCTAAATTTGAGATTGAGAAATTAAACTTTTATAAGCTTAATTGAGGAATTTATTGATGTGCTCATACACATGCAAAATCACAAGTTCGAAATGTTTTTCTGATTTACTCAAAATCGGCTTGACAAAATTTTCTAATTTTTAGATATTTTGTTTGCCATATGTTATAGTTTATCGTAATAGTTTTGATTTTTCTAGATGCCATCGCAATCGCTCGGAATTTAGACTCAAGCGATTTCAATTTTTCTCGTTTATCTCCGCAATTTTAAATCCGATTTACAAAATTGTTATACTTTTATAAACTTCAAACTTTGTACAATATTTTGTGTAAGTTTCATTCTAATTCAATAAAGGAAAGTTAGTTAAACGGCCGCTCAAAAATGGTAGGTGCGGCTACACGGAAACTGGAGGGAAACACCTTAATAACTAAGCTCCTAACTATACCTACAATCGACAGGAGAAAACAGGCATTCAATTTCGGGAAAAAAGTTACCGAATAATTTTCCGCGGATTAAAAAAAAAAAAACAGGTGAAAAAAAATAAAAAACAAAGAAACGCAACGCAACGCAACGCAACGCAATGCAACGCAACTTGTAAAGGCCTTTGTTCTCCTGTCAATCAGTTGATGTAAGGAACTTGTAAATAATTGTAAGGAGGCACTGACAGGCTAGAAGTGTCTTCGAATATATATTCTAAATTGATTCCATTTATAACACAATGCCAGACTAGGAATAAAATTTGCCTTCTATATTAACTGAAAGTAATTTCAAAAAGGCAAGTTATTTTATACCAACCAATTTGACCATGTAAAAAATTATTTGGCGTGTCCATTTTCATTCTAGCGATAGAAAGAATTGTGCCAAGCCCAATTTATCATTTTTTTTTTCAAATAACCGTTTGCTAAGTTTGGAGCAAGTGATTCAATTTAGAACATTTAACAGACAATTACTTGGCTCCATTTTTAAAACAATGCCAGACTGGTTAAATTGAAAAATGATTGAATAAAAAATTGCCCTTATAAATTAACTGAAGTATTTTTAATCTTGTTTCTGGAGAACTCGCGAATTTTTGGACAAAATACAAACTTTCGTTTCTAGCATCTAGTTCATACCAAATCGTACTTCGTTTCACAGTATAACATTTCGAAAAAATACGAAACAATATTTGGAAAAATAAAGTTATTATTTTATAACAGACAATTTGATCAACTTATTTAATGTGTACTGACAAAGAAGTTTCCGAAAAACTGTCAGTGCCACCTTAAAAATACAAACACCCACCACATCAACTGAGGTTAGTAACTGTAACGTTTATTCGTACACGCTGAGCGATCGACCAAACGAAATTGTATTTCCTTTATAATTTAAGTTTAAAGGAATTATTAATATTACATTTTGACATTTGTTTTGCGTATAGATTTGTTCACTGAAACAAAAACAAAAAAAGCCGTAATCTGAATCGTCAAATTATCCACGATCGCTCAACGTCCAATGGTGGCTGAGATTAAAATTGTCAGACATAAGACATAAGACCTTCCTCCCATTACAAAACCTATGCTGATTTGACGGTTCAGACAATTAACAGCAAGTACGCGATTCAGCAAAATGAATCAACTTCAATACCCCCCCCCCCCCCCCCCACCGGTTCTCCATGTCAATTTGATGAGTAGATCTGTCAATTGACAGTCAGATCCGAATTCTCTCTTCCTTACAATCAATAGATTTGATACTAATACGAACTAAAATATTTGCCCATGTCCAGCCACCATTTGTACAAAATTATATAAACTAATATGAACTAAACGAAGTTCTTATCTTTGAAGAGATCCCTCCTGATTCGTCCATTCCAGTTTGTCCTCTTGAATTGTTTCTTCAGCCCTCCATTTTCCTGACTTCGATACTCTTTGAAGCTCCTGAACATATAAAGGAACGATTGATAAGATAAAATGTCGAATTTTAGGTGCATTAAACATCATGTGTAGTTTCCATGAACCGTTAGGCCCAGTTCAAACGTCGAACTTCACATGTGCCGAACCTAATGCAAATTAGCAAGAACAGTAGATTTTGCTCATTTGCATTAGGTTCGGCACATGTGAAGTTCGACGTTTGAACTGGGCCTTAATGGTATACAATACAAGAATTACCGATTTCAAACAGGAATTATGACTTTTTTAACGCCTTAGCTCCTTAAGTTGAACTATAAAATTTTATTTTGAAAGTCAACTCCTCAGTTTATTCTAAAACCAAAATACCAAAACGCAGAGACGTCATAAGACGAAGAGAAGCTCAACGCACGTGTTCACTTCATCGAACAAAAATGTACACTCTTTTACTGAACAAATGAAATGTTTTTTACGGAGCGACTCTTACCTTCGGTTGAAGTTATGGGGCGACTTTTTCCTTAGCGGTAGGTCTTCTGAGTTGCCTCAAGAGCGAAAAAAAGTTTACCAACTTGCGAGACATATTGACACGAACACGACCTGTTTAATGCGGCGAGAGCTACGATTTTTTCATGAATATTGATTAGAAACTTGGGCCAATCGCTGACAAATACGCCAAAGAACATTTGCACGCTTTTCAGCGATGAAAGCGCAAATAAAAAAAAACGCAAGTGATAACAAAGTTTGCATTCATCAAGATATTTTTTCTTAAAGTGCACCTAACCCCCAATTTTTTTTTTCTTTTAATCAACTCAATGTACGTTGAAAAGTCGAATATTTCTTGTTTTTAACGTCGCGTTGGTGAGTTATAGAGATTCGAATATATTTACAAAATGCTAATTAGATGACGTCAAATCAAGACTTTACCATTATTTCTACTTTAATTTACAATACGCAGTTCACAGCTTAATGATAATCAATTTAAGAAACACTAAATAAAAACTGTTAATAGTCAATTGATTTGTAAAAAAATATTATTACTTGGAGGGGGAAACAAGTAGTTGTGTGATAAACAATTCTTGATTTGACGTCATCTTATTAACATTTTGTAAATTCAAACCTCTATAATTCACTAACGCAATGTATATCTTTTTGCAATATTTTAAAATAATATGAAAGCAACAAAGGGTCACAAAATAATAATATTATAAACCGGGTTATAAGATAAAAGAGAGCTGCTAGAATTATTAGGCCTGATGGCTGGTCATTAAAAGATTGCCGAATTTAGTTTGCTTTATAGATACCCCTTTATGTCTGTTTGTACAGTCATGGGAGGGGAAAGTAGCAATGAAGGATCATCAAGAAAACAACGGTCAGTTGGAATGTGTTAGAGTGGTTAAAAACAAGACATACTAAGAATAATGACCTTTGATAACAGATAATTAAATGCTATTTCACAACTGTCAATTCTAACCAGCTTTTTGATGTTTGATGCCGATTACCGGTACATACATTCATTCATTCATACATACATTCAAACACAATGGGTTACAAAAGCCGCATTGCAACTACTTAGTACAAAATTCTGCTTACATGTATATCAGTGATCTTGAATTTATATAGAAATTTACAGACATAATCATTCAAACATAACTGAAAAAATTCTTTGCTTATTATGGAATCTCGTTTTTTAGTAGTTAACACTGCATACAGCTTGCTAAAATAAATGGAAATGCTATGCGAGATCATTAAATGAAGACACCTGACCTTGGAGGGGGGGGGGGGGGGGGGGGACTGAACTGAAAGTATGGTTCTCTGAATAGCAATGATCATTATCTGTCATTCTTTTAAATAACCTACTAAGGGTGCGTTCAATTGGGAAATCCGGATTTTGATTTTGAAATCTGGATTTCGGATTTCCCAATAAAACACGAAATCCAAAAACAGATCTCAATTACCGAAATCCTTTTTCAAGATGGATTTCAAAAAGAAGTCGAAATCCGGATTTCATGGATTTGCTATTTTTGCATTCGATTGGGAAATCCGAAAACGGATTTGCAAAACTGTTCTCATGAACAGCGGTCTGTTATCCGCTGACTTCGCGCACTCATTGGTACGGAAACCGTTTTTCTGCCACAATTTTTTCTTGGATCTGTTGACAAAAACAGTGAGTGGAAACATATACATACAAAAAGGACTTCGAAAATCATCGGGTCTATAACTTGGCACCACCAGTTCAAAATAACCCTTTATTCTTACCCGATTCACGGGAAACCTGCGATTTCCCCAAACACAAAATCCACAGAGAATCATCTGCCTCGTCATCATCAGTTTCCATAATTTCCCTTTTGTGAGTACTATCGAATAACTATTTAAAAACAAGCAGGAGAAAATGTAGCGCTCCTGCAGCCTTTCGTCAGCCATGCTGGATACTGTGCACAATCGGAGGATAACAGACCGCTGCTCATGAGAACAATTTTGCAAATCCGTTTTCGGATTTCTCAATCGAATGCAAAAGTAGCAAATCCATGGAATCCGGATTTTGATTTATATTTAAAATCCATCTTGGAAATGGATTTCGTTAATTAGAAATCCATTTTTGGATTTCATGTTTTATTGGGAAATCTGAAATCCGGATTTCAGATCTCCCAATCGAATGCACCCTAAGTGTATTTTGAACAGTATAATTTGATAAATCAAAAAAATTTCTAAAAACAAGATGCCATAAAAGATATTTTGCAAAATTATGTGATTTTTCAAAAAGTTAAAAATAATTTGTGGTTTGCTCACCCAGTTATCAAGTCTGCCAGCAAACCAGTGAGACAGAAATTCATTCAGTCAATAAGTCAGTTAGTCAACCAGACAGTGAAATGGTCAATCAATCGGTCAGTTTAACTAAGTGTCTTGATCAATAATTAATTAAACAAGTGATCATTCAATCAATTTATTTATTAATGAATCAGTCAACTAGTCACTCAAGTGCATCAGTCAGTCATTCAGTCAGGCAGCCAACCACTCATTCAACCAAACAGTTAGTCAACCAGTTATTCAATAAGTCAATCAGTCAGTCATTCAGTCAGGCACCCAACCACTCATTCAACCAAACAGTCAGTCAATTGGTCACTCAATCAATATTGGTCACTCAATCAGTCACCCAATCAACAGACAGACAATCCATCCATCCATCAATCAATCATTCAGTTAACCAGTCAGTAGACAGTCAGTCAGTAAATCAGTCAGTAAAAGTTACAGTATGCCTATTAATACCTGTCTGCCATTCCATCCACCAATCGCCTATTGATAGATCAATCAGTCAAAATCAATCAATTAATCCATTATTCAGTTTACTGACTGGTCCGTAAGCATAGCAGCCAGCCAGTTAAACAGTCAGCTTGCCTGCCTCACCCATCAATCAGCCAATAGTTGGCAGTTGCAAGATCATTCAGTCGCAAACCAATCAATCAATTAATCAAGCAATCAGTTAATCATTCAGTCAGTTAATTAGTCCTGCACCCAGCTAGCCAGCCAACCAATGCAGTCAGTCAGTCTGTCAGTCAGTCAATCCGCAATCAGTCAGTGATTCGTACAGTTAAATAGTCAGTCAATCAGTGGTTCATTGGCAACCAACCAATCAATCTGCTAATCAATCAACTAACAATCAATCAATCAGTTATTCAGGCAACCAGCCAGGTCACTCAGTCAATCTGTCACAGTGAGTCAATCAACCTAGACTAATTACATGTATACAGAACTTGGTTTGTATACCAACAGAAGGATTTTGTTTAAGTGTTTTTTTACAGCTGAAGTATTTTTGGCCAAAAAGAACAAGTCATTTCTAAAATTTGAATTCAAACTTCACACTTATCCTGGATTAGCTTAATCATACTTAACCAAGCAAGCCAAGTTCTGTTTACCTTGTTCACCTAAGAGCTGGATTACAAGGCAAAATGTACAGCTCACATGGTACCAAACCTCAAAATCCTGACTGCATGAAGTCTTGATCCAGTCTGTTTATGGCATCTGATCTGGAAACAAAATTGAATCAAAATTAGTCACAAGTTCAAAATATCATTCAGTTATTTTTTATTGGGGATCAATGTGTATGTCTATTACTTATAATTTAGTTTTGTGAATAAATAATTTTCTGGTAACAGTTATTATTCTTTAAGTAAGATGGTTTTGTCTAGGGGCATTGTGCTCTGTGTTCAGTAGCTGATAGATTAACATCAAAACAACAACAACTGTGGATGGCTATCTTTTTTTTATAAACAAGTATTATTGGTACATTATTTACCTGACAGTGGATGTAGTTTGTTTTTAAGGTGGCTCCCAACAGTTTCCAGCACTTTTCAAGACTTAGAATTTGATGGGTCATTATAACTACTCTTTATCAGTTGATGCTACAATCATATCAAATGAATGCCCAATGATTGATGAACACATTGTTATCATTTTTGTGACACAATATGTTACTATGACAACAGTATAACATGCTAAAAACACCCTTAATTTTAGCTTTAAGTGTTAATAACTCAAAAATGACTCAGTGAACCCCATTTTTTATTGTTGAATTTTGATCAGTAGGATAAGATACAACTTTTGGCAAAGTTTAAAAAAATTCTGTAGGTGGGGTTCAGAGCCACCTTAAATTTTCGAAAATTTAAGTTGACAGTGCATAAAATTAGTTGACTATGGGGTTAAAACCACAAATTTTAACCCCTAAAAGGTACAACAATAACCCTGTCACTTTTATATACAAGTATTCCCTCCCCTCCCCCCCCCCCCCCCCCCCCCCACTGCTTTCTTGTGAAAATACCTCCAGTACAGTACAGTATATACCTCAAACACTGCCCGCCTTAGGGGTGGCAAATGGTAAATCCGAGACTCGCCGAGAAGCAGAGACCCTTGTTTCAAAATCCGAGACCGCGACCGCAGCTACGTTATAAAATCCGAGCCCGAGACCCAATGCAGGAAAAAACCGAGCCCGAGACTCGGTGCTAAAAATATCTAAATCACCTATCAAACAACAAACAAGGATGAAGAATGAGAATGCTTGACAAAAGTAACCGAGACTCCGAGACCTTGAGGAAACAAATCCGAGACTCCGAGACAGAAAAAGCACCAGCCAAACGAAACTTTGAGACTTAAAACAAAAACTGCCGAGATTTCGAGACCGGACCAAAATTTTCCGAGACCCACGATTTTGAAGGTACCATTCGTCACCCCTCGCCTTGATTGGCTCTTGCTATCTGTGGGTCAGTGTAAATTGTAATTAAATTTAAATGAATAAAGTTGTTGTTAAAGTTGTTTCAAAAAGGAATCCCGATTTTTTGAACCTCCCAATTTTTTAACCAAAACATGTTTCCCTAGAATGTGATTTCAGTTGAAGCCACTTTCACTTCTTCAAACTCCCTATTTTTCGAACCAATTTCTCTTTCCCTAGGAGGTTCAAAAAATCCAGATTCCAATGTAATATTATTCTTTGAATCTCAGCTCAACCACAAGTTTCAATTCCAAGGACAAATGCCATGGATCTTTCACGGATGGATTCACCATTTCATAATGACATCTGCACTTGAGCTTCTGAGCTAGTTGGCAATAAATTGATTTCCTTTGTTGATAAACCGATCACCAGAAATTAGTGTACATAGCCAGTTGTCAAATGTCCTGGGGTACATTGGGGGCCCGGGGTACCGATCACCAGAAATTAGTGTAGCCAGTTGTCAAATGTCCTGGGGTACACTGGGGGCCCAGGAGGGGGGTACTCCCTATAATGGGTTACGTATACAGGGATGCTCTGCCCGAAAGGGGTATCTAATTATTGAGGCTGGAGGTATATGAAAGGGTCGGGATTTCACTAGTTGAAGTATATGAAAGGGTAGGGATTTCACAAAGTATAGGAAGGGGTAAGGAAAACACGAGATGAAGCATAAAAATGGTAGGGAAAACTGCCATTTAATGGATGAGTCAATTCCAGCAGTGCCCATCCCCCTCTTGGGCCATTTACACATGTTGCTATCCCGGGGGTGGGGCATTTTTTTATCTTGGCCGGGGGGGGGGGGGGGGGTGTGAGCACACCCGTAATTTAACCCAGGGAATTTGACAGCCACGTGGCTTTGGCCTCGTAGTTTGACAACTCTTCAAACATGACATTCTTCAAGGACTTTTATTGGCAAGAACCAGAAGTTTGTCGGAGAATGGCTGGTCCAGCAAGGGCTAGAAAAGCTTGTAGACATTTTCAAATTTATGTTTGACCATTTTGTTTCTTTTTAATATATCGTAAATGTTTTCATTTCAAAGGCAAAAGAATTTAAGAAGATGCATACGTCTGTAGCCGCTTCTTGAATTGATGGCCGTTCGAACTACAGTGGAACTTCCATTTCTTGAACCCTCGGATTCTCAAACTTCCGGATAACTCGAACCAAAAGCCGTTTCCCTTCGATACAACTACTATAGTTTTATAAAACTTGTACTTCATGATTTAATGAAGGAGGATGAATATATTTAATAAACCTATTTTTTTTCTCAACTTACAGTACTCTAGTCTGTTCACTGGCTCTAGCTACAAGACAAATATTATTAAACTTGAGCTGTATGAACCCGGGGTGGGGCATTTACCTTTTATTTTTTGGGCCGACATGGGGAATTTGAACGGCCTACTTGTCCCCACCAAGGGGAATTTACCATTTAAAAAAAATGCAAATGCCCGGGGGTTGGCCCAGGGGGGGGGGGGGGGATGGGCATTGCTGTAATTGACTCATCCATAAGTATTATAAAAAGGGCCTTTCAAAATATATCAAACAGACGCACTTAAAGGCTATATGAAAGGGGTACCATTTTCAATGAAAGGTATAAGAAAGGGGTACCTTTTCTGTCAAAACGGTATATGAAAGGGTAAGGGTTTGGATCTCGGGGCGGAGCACCCACTCCCCCCCCCCCCCCCCCCCCCCCGGGATTGGGGGTAGGCTAAATAATTGCCTGACCCATGGGATTACAAATGCCAGCAGATGCATTAAGGGTTGTACAGAGGAATATTAAAACTAGTTTGGTCTAAAATTAAATAGGACCATTATTCTCAACCTTTTCTAATAATCTGCTCTAAAAGCCTTGTAAATAATAGCAACAAACCTTCGAAAACAGACGAAACAGATGCCTGAGAATCGAAACACATGTGCGCGCGCCATCTTTGAATTCAACGTTAGTTCCCAGTGCCCTCGCGCGGAAGCTTTCAACTATCCATGGCATTTCCCTTTATGCTGACCACTTTTTTCCTGTCCCAACAAAAGCTCACTATTCTTGTTATATGAATACCCCGTTAATCCGACCACCCCGTTAATGTGATTGGCTAGAGTAATTGGTTTTGGTTTTACGACACTCAACCCTGCGGTTAAACCTGTTTTAAGCGGGCACTGTATTTACATTTACAAAAATAAGAGCAGCCACCAGTCTTCGAAGCTTATGTGCTCTGGTCGCGGTCAAGTTCTAACAAGTTCTTAATGTGTCAGCTGACAAACACCACTCATAAGCGGACACCCTCCAATTTTAGCGGACAGTAGCTGAAGTCCCAAAATTTCGTTCCCATGCATGTTCACTGTAAAGAATACCTGTATTAAACCTAAAAGTTGACTGAAATGAATGTGTCTATTGTTCAAAACCTGTAAGAAAGGGACAACGTGTTAAGGCGGGACTCAACCAAAATTTGAATGAAATTTTAAGAGGTTTAAGAAGAGATAGAAGAAAGAAACAGAGAGTTGATACCCCCACGCAAGAGCACCCGAGGTTGCCAGTGGACTCAGTTTTGGTGACCATCTATTTATTATTTATTACAAATTCTAATTTTAAAACTTCATTAAATCTTCAATATTTCTTATTTCTCTAAATTTTCCAAATCCTGTGAGAAAAGCTGTTTCCTCCAAAAAAAAAACTGTTTCCTCCCAAAACTGTTTCCTGAAACTGAAAACTGTTTCCTCCCAAAAAAAAGAAAAACTGTTTCCTCCCAAAATTTACAAAACACCATATAACATAGATTCATACAATACATGAGATGAGCATAGAGCTTTTGGATTACTTGAAGGTGAACGAGATAATTAAAGCCATTAAAGCCATGTTTCAAAGTGGCCGAAAAATGGCATTCAGGTGGAGTCCCGCCTTAAGTATAAATTCAAGCCAATGCCGAGACAAAAGCATATTGTTCTGGTCTATTCTACCAGTTGGCCCTAATTGGAGAGCAAAGAAAGCGCATGCTGAAGGGAAAAATGAAATCAATCAGACGAAGAGTATGATCCATTTAAGAAGCCAGTTTTAACCTGCAAAGTTAATAACTTGCTACAAACAAATGAAGCTGCAGAAACTAAAGTGATAACGAATCTGTTCAAATTAATGTAGGTCCCGCCCCTACGCGTTCTTTAATAACTGCAGTGAAATAGGAGTCTTGATGTGTTTTGATTGTCAAAAGTGACTTACCTCTCTTGTTTGGTTGTGCGTAATAATTCTTTATACGCGATAACTTGATCAGTTTTTCACTTTCAAGCAGGGGCGTAGCTACCTGTACGCACGTACGCACGGGCGTACCTGTAAAAGTCGAAAAAGAAGAAAGATTTGGGACTTGAGGGTGGGGGGAGGAGGTAGGGGGGAGTGTTTGAAAACAGTGATTGTGCGTACCTCTGAAAAAGTCCTGGCTACCCCCCTGTTTCAAGTAATAAATCAACAACGAATGCGAGTACTTCATCAGAGGTTCCAAGCACCGAGAAACTGATGAAAGCACGAGGCCGCAGGCCGAGTGCTTTCATTGTTTCGAGGTGTTTAGAACCTTTGATGAAATACGAAGCACGAGTTGTTGATATGCCTTCTCAAACGCGCATAAAAAAATTACAATAAAGCAAATATATTGTCGGTGTAATTAGCACCGTTTGTTTTAATGAGAAACAAAGAGTGCATTCTTTCGCATTTTTCGCAAGTTTTCTATGGGAACCTGTTTTTAGCGGACACTAGAGCATTCCCCGAGGCTTAACGGCAGGCTTGACTGTATCAGAAAAATTGCGCGTGTCCGAGACACGTCCTATTCAAGAACCGGTGTATGATCTCAGTTAAGAAACACTGGTAGATCCACACTCTATCGTAAGGGTGAGGGAGGAGTGGAAATGTTATTTATTTATTTATTTATTTATTTATTTATTTATTGTTTCAAGATAAGGAGAGGAGCGGACACCTCGGTACCTCAATCAGCCGAAAGCACACAATTGGCTTTGTTAAAACGGACACTAAATTAAAAGATTTTTCTGTAGATATCCTGGGAACCAAAACCCATGAAAAACAACTGCTCTATAACGAAGCCATACCAAGAGAATATTTCTTTTAATTATGTCTAGATTTTAGCTAGACCTCGAGTTGGAGCGAATTGTAAAATGTTTGCAATATTACTACTTTACGCGAATGAGAAACTGGACCGTATACGAATGACCAAGTCAGTAACACAATTTATCACTAAGTTACAATTGATATGTATTGATAACAGCAAGTCTATCTTGACTAAATTAAAGCATTTTGAATTTTTGTACCCCCCCCCCGTCCTAAAATTTAACCCCTCCCCCCCCCCCCCCTCTTTCAGAACCTGGAATAAGCAAAATAGTTTGGTATATTCGACTCGAAATTGCCTCACTTTCACCGATATGAGGGCAATGTTGACGAAACAATGTTCCACTTTAATGGTATATATATCTGCATATTGCATGAGTGTTTCTTTTAATTATCGAAAACGTGTTGTATTCCGTATTGCATTAAGTACGTAGCTTTTGTTTACTTGGACCAAATTAAGCGGAATTTAAAATAGCCTATCAGTCTTTTGATATCCAATTGTAGTTTTAAAAGTTCGTTTTAAAAGAGAGCATGTTATTATCGATCGGTTAGTAGTGCTAGTTGTACTTTAAAGCAACGTTTACTCCAGATGCATTTAGGTTTGCCTCGTACTTGTACACGGAAACGCTTTCAAGAAAAATCAACCATGTTCTTGTGGAAAATACTCTTTCTGTTGGAAATGTTCGCCACCTCTGTGGCTTTGCCAACGTTTGATGCCCTTGATATAGCAGGTATGAGTTGAAGTTCATGACTTGCTAGAAGTCTTCCCTAACAGGGTCATGAGTAGGATATAAATTTATAGAATTTGCGGGAAAAAATAGCATTTCGCTAACTTTTAACAATGTTAGAGCGATGTTCGAATGACCGCATCCGCCCGTCCCACTTCGTTATACAACAAATGTTGGACGTGTTATATAACAATGTTAGAACGTGTAGCTGGGGCTTAAGATTCTAGAGGTTGCGTCTCAGTCAACAACTACAGGGGAAGCGCGGTGCGAGGCGATATAAAGTCAAGCCCCGGCTACACGTTCTAACCTTGTTACTTAACATTTATTTGTTCAACGATGTAGCCGGGGCATGAGTCGAACTCCACTTGATTTATTTCAGTAAAACAGATTTAATGACAGATCAATTGTTTACAGCTCTATAAGGTTGAAGATTCACAATCGGTAGCAGTAAAACCAAATAGTAACAGTAGCGTGCCACCATAGTTGAATTTTTATGATGTTACAGACAACCATATGATGTGATGAAAATTTAAAATGATGCACGCGGGAATTTTAAAAGCGAAAATAGATGATATTCATATCCAATTGTTTTGTACACTAAAATTTTCTTTCCACTTGAATCTGCAAATTGTGTGGTCATGCGTCACACGTTTCAACCCCGAGTAACCATGATCAAATTCGTTATATCCTTCGTAGAGTTGCCCGAAGAGCAGAGAGACGTACTGTTGGGCGGACGTGGTGTGTTAAATTCGAGTGACCCACTCTACAGACGTGGTGCAATACTTGGAGCAGAATTCAAGTGGCCTTCAACGTTTAAACAGAATAAGATAATTATTTCAATACCCTACATTATTGACAACGGTAAAAACAGTTTTTACACATGATTAAAGAGACACTGGCCTCGGCTGATGTATCGTGTTTTCATGATTATGCCGGCCAGGAGTTTACCTTAAGCTTACTTTATTGTCTTGACGGAAATACGACGAAAAAAATCGTCTAAAGTGATCTATGAAAGCAAAGACATGTTCAGAATTAAAGAGACAAAATAAGGGACGGACCATTTAATTACTTGGGGGGGGGGGTGGTGGGGGGGGGAGGGGGGTTGGGCAATAGACCATTTTACAGTTGTCTTCTTAGTGTCCTGGCTTTGAGTGGAAGCGAGGTTGAAGTTGACCTTGTTATGATACAGACCTTGGAGCTTTTTAGATGTAAATTTACCTAGTTAGCATGAGAACAGCATTATTAACATATGAAAGGTAGAAAGGTTTGTATCAAAGCAAGGTCACCTCCAGCCTCACTTCCACTCAAAGGCAAGGTCACCAAGCACACAACTGTAAAATGGACTATTACCAAAAAATCCTGCAGAAAAAATTTAAGAGAAAAAAAATCGTGCACAAGAAAGCACGTGAAAAAAAGAGACTTATTTTGGTTAAAAATCTTCTTGCAAATAGTGATGCTGAAAAAAAATTCACACTCAGAAGAAATTGCCCAACCCCCCTCCCCCCACAAAAATTAAATGGTCCGTCCCTAATGGCTAAAAATGTCTTGACCGCCTGTCACGAAATCAAAATTGATGAACTGTAATCCACTTCCATCCTCGCAATGCTGCACTTTTTCTCAAAACTACTGCTTCAATTCTGTTTTGCTCTATAGCCTCTTTTCGTCAATAAAGTTGTATATTTGTTGGCATTTGGCGATGTCACTGATAGAAATAAGGTAAACGAAATTTTGTGATTTTGGCGAACAGCGTCCCTTTAATTAAGATACTGGAATGAGATACACGTCGTTAATCAAATCTGAATAAACGTTTACCCACCGAAATATATAAATTCATTCTTGATTTCGGTGGTTAAACATCTTGAATTGTTGCAGCCTCCCACAAAGGGTGCGCCAATATCAATACCAATAGAGCAGTTTTCAATTAAGTGTCGTAAAACCCAAACCAAAGTAATTACTCTGACCAATAACAGCAGTCGTAAACAATCCAATGAACCAATCAGAGCTCGAAGCAATTACATGTCGGCGGCGCCAAGCGCGGGAAAACGCGTGCGAGCAAGTCACGATTGGTTTTGGTTTTACTTCTGATTGGTCGAGAAAGTGGCGCGAGATTTTTTTTAGCCAATCACAAAGCGTAGCAATGAAAAAACCAAAGCAATTGTGTAATTACTTTCGATACTCAATTGAAAACTGCTCTATCAATATCAATACCAAGTATTCGATATCACTGACATTGTATTCCATTGATGAGGGGACAGCAGTCCCGAAACGCTCGATTTTTATTAATTTTTCTTCTTCTAAAATGTACTGTTTTCGTCAAACTTTATTGTACTAGCAATACATACCTGGGGTCTCGCATTTAATTTTCTTTTAACTTAGTTACGATTATAGTTATACTTTACTTTTCTTTACGCGATTCATTATGTCATATTGTGTCACCTGTGACTTGTAAATGTGCTTATTGTAATAAGGTTTTAAAAAATAATTTTAGGATTACTTCTTTCCTTTTTTAAAGATCTTGGTTCAAAGGCTAGATTCGAGATAGACCGTGCTATTAAAGAATTGAACCAGAGGACTTGTATCCGAATTGTGCCAAGAAACAAAGAAACCAATTACGCTGAATTTGTCTATGAAAACGGGTAAGTTGTAATAAGCTTTCACACTTACTTAATTCTTAAGCAGTTATATAAATTTGAAAATTTCAAATAAACTGACGTAATAAACATTTTTCTTCTATTTCACAAAGATGCCGCGCTCCAATCGGACGCCAAGAAGGAATAAATGCTGTGAAGCTGGGCAGCGGCTGTGAACTCAAAGGAACAGTACTTCATGAGATGATGCATGTTTTAGGATTCCTTCATGAACAAAACAGGATGGATCGGGACAAGTACTTGAACATTTACGAAGAGAATATGAAAGATGGTATGCTGCTAATAGGCCTTTTATATTTCTTTCTGTATTAAGTTCGGAGATTCGTCGGATTTTTCCGATCTAGTGCCAAGAGTAATAGAATTTATCAGAGTTTTCGAACGGTTACCAAAATATCGTCGGTTCAAGATCTCGCGTCTAAATAGTTCAAAATGGTTGCCACTTCAATAAAAGAAATGTGTAGTGTGCTGACAAAACTCTTTTTTATCTCATTGATATAGAAGCCAAGAAGCAAATTCTTCCTACATACCCACAGGACACCCAAGGACTTCCTTTTGACTTTAAATCCATCATGCTTTACAGGAAGACTCTGGGCGCCAAAAGTTCTGGCCTGGTTACCATGGAAGCAAAGAAAAATCCCGCAATGGAGCTTGGGAACGACAATGACATGTCAGCTCTTGATATAAAGAGGGTTAATCAACACTACGGCTGCGCAGAACTGGCAGACGCATGTAAGGACTACAGCCCACGTTGTTCTTGACCAGCGTCCACATTTCAATATGCCCTGCATCCGTACACGACTGAACCTGACCAGTAATCGCGTGTAACGTGACTTTTTATTTTAGGTTATGTGTCATGTTGGAGATACGAAATAAGATGTTAGCTTGAAGTTCGTAAGTCTTTCCATCGCCTTGGTCACTGACCAAAGTTGACGATTTTTGTCAAGCACCGACTTAAAAACTGTGATTTAAACCGCCACGTGAGATTGAAAATTTAATTAACGATCGAGTAAAGATATGTTATGACTGTCGTAAAAAAAAAAAAAAGCTTTGTTTAAATTAACTGAGGGAATAATTGATACTCTCACGATCAACAAGCCTGTGGTCCTCGGAAACCAATACAAATTGAAATTAGAATGTTGGTTTTATAGAAGGAGGAGGTTGGATAATACGGTGAAATATTAAACCCCGGATCAAGGCCGAGAACAAATGCAAATATAACTCGAACCCATATAATGATTATGCGAATGAGCAGGCTTCAAACAATGTACTGTTTCTACCGCAGAGGAACGTTAAGCAGAGGGAGTGCAGGCGCAAAACAAATCTTCGATCAATCTTCTAGAATTGTGAAATAAGGACCTGCAAATGCAAACAGTGTGATAAACCTGTTTTGATTGCCTTCAGAACAGCGCAGAGTTTAGTGTTAAAGCAAACCGGGAATGATAGAAGAAAACTGAAAACACTTTGGTTAGTTTTTTTAAAAACCCAATCTACTTCTCACTCAGGCCAATCACAAAAGTTGAAAAGGTGGCGCGAATGTTTTTTTTAATCAATCACAGAACTTAGCAATTCAAAAAACAAATCAAGTGCGAGCCACGCTCAGCACTTCATTGAAAACCACTTTGAATAAACTTAAAGTAATGAAATGATACTCTGACCCTAGATAAAGACTTTGATGTGACTGTCCAGACCTCAAACAGCTGGTTTAGCGGCACTGATGCATTTCTGTACCTCGAACTCATTGGCAGCAACGGGAAGGAGTCTGGGGAGAGTGACGTAGCAAAAGGCAGAACTGATTACAACGATTTCGAAACTGGAGCGTATGTAAAATCAGCTCTAAAATACACGCAAGTTAAACGAATATTTATTTCACCAAATAGATTAAAAATATTTGTCATATCATTGAATGCTTTTTTTTTATAATTCTATAGATTGAAACTGACGAAGTTGAATTGAGAGATGAAACTGCCGTTTCAGGTCGTTCACATTTTCTGGTCTACCAAGCTTTCTAAGTATAACATGTTTATTTCATACCCCTTTAGAAATGATCACTACACAGTGGCTTTTAAAAATGTTGGCATCATCGAAAAGCTCTGCATCAGACTGGCGAAAAATCCTTTTGACAATAGTTACTTCGACGGCTGGAAAATGGACAAGGTGTGCTCGCCATCTTTGATTGCAAAGCCATGGGAATAAGGAGGTCTAAGGACGTCACTAGGAATTGTATTAGAGTGATTTTACTTCAACTGTGAAACAGAAACTATTAGTTCAGTAGTGTGTAACACTATCTATCACTATCTATTACACTAGCGCTAGACCTTGATAGAGTGATTACAGTTAACCCGTGAAACATAATCTAACACTGAATTAGTGTGTGATGTCCAAATTAAACAAAAGAACACAATGGAATTATTGTCTAATAGTGCGTACTATTCTACTAACTATTTCACGGGTTAGTCTAATTGTAATCGCTCTAATAGTACTACGGCGTAAAATCCTACTATCTATTTCACGGGTGAAGTAAAACCACTCTAACTGTTTTTCATTTCTTTTTTACAACAGATCATCATCAAAGATCTGGACCTTCATATCACGTATACTTTCAACGGACCCAGAAATATGAATGCTGGAGACACAGTTGAAATGGAGCCAGTGATGCAACGAGAATGACGTGGGACAGTCCTTCACTGACAGACAATGTTGATATATGGGCAATGTGGTTTTCATAACCCAGTTCTCTTGTTTAATTAATGTTACAGTCACATATGGTCATTATGAACAAGGCCAAGAAGGGGGATATAGGTTGTAAGAACGGCTATGTGAGTCAAAGGAGAGCTTAAAAGAAAAGAAAAAATATCATGGTAGACTTTTAATGATCATGCATTAATGTAGTGTGAAAGCACAGATGTACTCATGTTTAGCGGTTTATTATCTTGCAAAATAAAATACTTGAAAGAGGGAACATGTTGTTAAGTTTGGCCTTTATATCCTACAAGGCTCTTGCAGAGAAATCGCGATTCAATCTATCGGCAAACTTAGCGACAACAACCTTTTCTTTAGTTCACCCAGTTTAAGTTACTTTTCACCTAATCTTTCCCTCGACGAACAATGTATTTACGATAAAAGCACAAATTCTTCTATCTCTAAGTCACTCCGCTTTATGGCAGGTGCTATCTAAATTTGGTTGTTGTTAATACTTCGGACAATTCCTATTCAGTTTATTTGTGATGCTGACCTAAATATGAAATAAATAATTCACGTGAACTGCACGTGAAAAAATAATGTACAGAAAGAGAATCTTCGTTGTTATGCAGCAACTTAAGCAATGCAAATACAAGCTGAAAAACGTCAGGTTTCAACTTAAAGGGGCAGTGTCAAGGAAATTTGGTGTCTTTTTAAAAAACTGACCAAAAATGTTTTTTTGTATAAACAGAAACCGAAAAGCAATGGTCCAATATTATGATTTATTACCACCCGAAATTGTCCATGAGTGTCTCTAGACATAGACGGAGTGCAAATTGAAAAAAAATTTTCTCTTAACTTTATCAAATTCTCAGTTACATTTTTTTTCAAAATGGGTTAGAACAGACCATGATTTGTGCCTCTTTCAAGAATTGATTGATTTCTTTCTTATGGTGTTTATTTATTTTGTGGTATTGTAGCATGGGTTTGACCAAAAAAGGACAAAGTCTCGCGGTGATACTTCTCTTTTTAAGTTTTTGACCTTCAGCAAAGAAAACAAAGCCAAAAATACAAAGCAGCCATAAAAAACACTTCGTTAATGATTGATGAGTTTGTTATAACAACAAGGTAAATGAAGTAATCACTACACATTGTCATTGATAATTCAACTCCTGCCTCAAATCAAGAGCTCTTTGTGTACTCGTGTTAATAGGCTTTATTTCATTCACGCTTCAACGGGAATGCACATTTACCATGTAGGTAAGAAACCGGAATTTTTAGTCACGGTTTTCTCTAAAAAAAATATTATTTTGATTGTTTAAATGAATAACTTGACCTTTTCCATCTTTTTCTACGAGTCAAGAGCTATATCACTAACTACTACATAACAAATTGTTTGACAAAAATTCTGCTTCTTGTTGTTAACATTATTAGTGAGAAGATTTCTGAAGTTTTTCTGTTACTTTTTTTACCAATGTTTTAAAACACGATTTGATTCGATATTCTTTTCACCAAGTCAATAAAGATTCCAGGTGGCAGAGAAAAAGGCAAAGAGGAAATATAATTAATCTTTGATAGTAAATTTATACCGTTCTAAAAAAAATGTTTTTAGCTCAGAGCCGTAAAATCGGAATTGTTGGTATGAATCTGGCTAGAATACAGGACAGTCGTATTTTCCCTTCAAGGCCCGAACGGTGAGCGCGAAAAGCTGATACACGCGCGATATTCAGGCTCGCTTCAGATCTTTTCGACTGTCTCACCTTTCGCCGCATTTTTTTGGTGGACTTGCGCAATTAAAAATATACCTGATTTGCAGTCTAGAATCGTGCACGAGAAAAAACTGTCGATCACAATAGCAAAAAAAAATTCGCTTTTTATGAATTAAAAGGCTAAAAATTTGGCTTTATCACCAGAATCAGAAAAGTTTGTTCAAGTGCTTTCGCAAAGTGTTGTTTTTCATCTGTTATTTTAATAATTCATACTTTCCAGTGCTGTTTTTTTTAACCAGATGTACAGAATTAATAAATAGTCCGGAACATCAGTTTCTTCTCCAAAATAACTTGAAAATGATCCTCCACTATTACACTTAGTTTTTAATAAGTAAGTTGGAAACAGAGAATAATTTCAACATTTTAAGTTAAATAGATTGGTCGAGTCATTTCTAAAAGATTAGAATGCTACGCGCCGGTTTCTACCTAATTGAAATTTCGAGCTCGAAGACGAGTCGCTGAACTCACCGGTAAGTCGTTCTTCGCGGGTGTCTCCTTTTGTTGAGGAATACATGGATTATAAAGCACATTTATTTCTTTATCTTTAAGGTATCAGGATACCCCAAAACACCACTTTGCTTTTGTGACAGAAAATATATAGTTTACTGGGGTTTAATGAGGCCTGGAGACTGGAGTGATAAAAATACATAAATGCAAAGTGGTGTTTTGGGGTACCTTCTGGGGTACCTTGACACATTAACATTAAACACTTGACTGTTCCCGTTGGAAACATTGAATTTTGCTTCCCGAGAATCTCGATGTTTCGTCGAGGGAAACTTCGAGATTCGAGGTAAACAAAATTCACTGTTTCTCTCGGGATCAGTCATTAAATGATTTGTTATATAGCAACACAACACAACACAGTTTGAAAGACGCGCCGAGCACTCGAGGTAAACATCAATCGCACCATAATCACCACGTAATCATGCCTGCAATGTTACCCTCTGACGTCAAAATTGTTGCCTTCTTTCGCAAATGTTGCCCACTTAGGACAATTGGCGGGAAACAGTTTGTTTGTTAGATGTCATGTGACCATGAATCGACCAATCAACGCGCGCGTTGTATTGAGAAAAACTCCAGCTATATAACAAAATTGTTTATTAACAAATCAAGACAAATAATGAAATATATAGAGTGTTTTCACTGACGTCATATCAAAATTCAGAAGCAGTTTTAGATTCTAAAATGTTTATGAAATTGTAAAGAGTTTAAAACTACACATCTGGGTCAAATTTTGAGGCGCAAGAGCATTTCATTCAAGAGTTATAGGCGAAAGAGTATAGACATTTTTAGTAAGAAATGTATGGAGCGGCCATTTTGGTGTCCCACTTAGGGACACCAACATGGCGGCCAAAAATTTAAAGACTTTAAAGTCTTAATAACACCAACAATCTCATCACAAAATATTGTATTCACTATAAGAGGCATGCAATCGGCTTATGATCATCTATAATTCATTAATAACTTTCATCTAGTTCAATTTTGTTTATTTTCACGGCTTATCTGAAATAGCGTGACGAATTGCGTGACACATTTACAACCTTTATTAATCGAAAACGAAACATCGTTAAAACCCGAAACCTTTTTGTGAAAGATTATAACACTGGTATCCACATACTATGTTAGAAACAGCTTTGTAGGATTTATACTTTAGATTTTTTAATTTTTATAACGTCATGTGCAAACACTCTATACGCCTACTTTACAGGAAAGTCAGGAAACAGACATCTTTCTCCTGTTGCAATGCATCTTAAACTGTTGTTTACAGTTTGTATTTTCGCGTTCTTCTGGATGTGTGACAGCGTAACCGCTGAGCAATGCCCGGCACAAGATCCAATCTATTGGAAAGCTCTTAAAGGTTACACATTCAAGATTTTAAAAGACTCAAGTCCGTTTGAGTGTCTATATCATTGTCATTATGAAGTCAGATGCCAAAGCTATAACTATGTGATAAAGAATGATACCTGTGAGATGAACAACCGAACTCAGGAGGCAAAGCCAGACCAGTTTGTATCCGACCCAGACCGGTTCTACATGAAGCGTGGAGCACACAGAGGTGACTATTATATTAGAGTATTACATCAAATTCTGTTTTTGGGAAGAAAATAAAGGAAACTTATTTTTCACAACTATTTTTAGTGTTTTAGGGGTCTTTTCTTGAAAAACACAGTCAAAAAATATATCCATTGCAATGTAAATTTAGTCCCATATTCACAGTCTTAAACAACATTGACTCAAAAAAATCCTTGCGTGCATGATCTCAAGGACATGATTTTATGCCCATGAGATAAGGGTGTTTACATGTTTTTAGCGTTAACTTTTTTCCTGATTAATAAATTTTTTAAAACTCTTTTAGCTCAAAGAGGACGATTTTAACGGTAAAATTTATAATGGTAATAGGACTGAGTGGAGTCCGGTCTGTAATCGTACGAGTGATTTAACAAAATGGGACGACCGCAAAGCAGGAGTCCAATTTGTTTAATCACGAGTATGATTACAGACAGAATTGGATGACACAAAGTCCTTTTACCAATTAATCATAACTATAACAAAATCTGAGGATAAAACGTCAAATGGTTACACTTTTTGGTGATTAAAAACATAACAATTGAGTGTGTTTTTGACCGAGATGCACGCACGGAAAAAGGATAGCGCGCGCAAATGCCGCGTACTGTCCAATTACATTGCCAATTACAAGCATGACGCATACAGCAGTTTTCAATTGAGTATCGAAAGTAATTACACAATTGCTTTGGTTTTGCATTGCTACGCTTTGTGATTGGTTAAAAAATCCCGCGCCACTTTCTCGACCAATCAGAAGTAAAACCAAAACCAATCGTGACTTGCTCGCACGCGTTTTCCCGCGCTTGGCGCCGCCGACATGTAATTGCTTCGAGCTCTGATTGGTTCATTGGATTGTTTACGACTGCTGTGA
This sequence comes from Cladopsammia gracilis, assembly GCA_022457155.1. NCBI lineage: Eukaryota > Metazoa > Cnidaria > Anthozoa > Scleractinia > Dendrophylliidae > Cladopsammia > Cladopsammia gracilis. The sequence continues at coordinate 1,924,569 of JAJGOT010000026.1, read as the reverse complement.
TTGGTGAGAGTAATTACTTTGGTTTTGTTTTTTTCGACACTCAATTGAAAACTGCTCTAAACTGTCCTATTAATGCTCTAATCGGACCTGCTGATAACCAATCACATTCGAGAATTTTGTTATAGTTTTGATTAAACACTAAAAAGGATAGGTCGCCGTGCTCGTTTAGGGGAAAATAATCTCGTGTTCATTTGGCCAACTTATCCTCAATGGAAATCCTCTTGGTTCGAACTGTGCGCGCTAATGGCGCAAGAAATTATGCGCAGTAGTGATAAGTCACTTACTACTCTTACTATAGATCGTTTTCACTGACGTCATATCAAAATTCAGAAGCCGTTTTCGAATCCAAAATGTTTCTGGAATTCTAGACAGTGTAAAACTACACATCTGAGCCAAATTTTGAAGCGCCAGAGCATTTAGTTCAAGAGTTATAGGCGAACGAGTTTTAGACATTTTTAGTAAGAAATGTATGGAGCGGCCATCTTGGTGTACCACTTTGGTACACCAACATGGCGGACAAAAATTCAAAGCCTTAATTACACCAAAAATCTCATCACAAAATATTGTATTCACTATAAGTTCCATTAAATCGGCTCATAACCATCTATAATTCAAAAATAACTTTCAACGGTTCAATTTTGTTGATTTTCGCGGTTTATTTGAAAAAGAGAGACGGATTGCGTGACACATTTAAAACCTTTATAAATCGGAAGCAAAACATCGTTTAAACCTGAAACTTTTTGTGAAAGATTATAACACTGGTATCCATATACCATGTTAGAAACAGCTTTGTAGGATGTATACTTTAGATTTTTGAATTTTTATGACGTCATGTGAAAACGATCTATAGCCCTAATATAGTTGTTGATTGTTGTTGTAATAATAAGCCTCCTATGTTACTCAACGCAGTGGCCCTCGGTTCCACTCCCTCGCTGCCTGCTGAGTCGTGTCAGGAAATCAAAGCAAATGAAGCAGGGGAAGCGGTCAGCGGTAATTCATGGCTGGATCCCACAGGTTCAGGAGAAGCAATCTTGGCTTACTGTGACATGGACACAGAAGGTTTGAAATATTTTATTTCACAGTGTGATTAACCTTTTTGAAGTTTAAAATGACTCTGGCAAGTGAAACCCTTCAAAGAATATTACCCATGAGGCCCTGTGGGCAGTGCACAGTATAAAAATTGCGGAGTTATCCGTGTTAACAAACTTGAATAAGTTACTGTGCATGTGTTCCTTTCGGCTAATCTCCCCGGAGATGGGAGTACTCACCTATGTAAGGTATGTAGCTATATACTAACGAGAAGTCCAAGGACTACTGCAGAGCTGATATACAACGAGTAAATATATTTCAGTGAAACAATATTTCGGCTGGCCAGACCAGCCTTCTTCAGGTTATAAGATGTTACTAAATTATAAAATGAAAATACAACATTATATAAAGGAGAATGTCGCAATACGTATTTAAAAAATGAAGAGGAGCGGAAATGACCTCACAAGATAATAACTAAAGATAAGGCTAGTATACGTAAGTATATGCCGCCCCAAAGGTTATGGTTTTTGGAGCCTTTTTGGTCTATTTTTGTGTTGTGTCAGGGCTCCATTTAAACTAGCTCTGCTAAATTGGATGCCCCTGGATAAATAAAAAAAAAATAAAATAAATATTTCGGTCCGAGAACCACCAAAGCGTACAAACGTATTTCTCTTTTCACCTTCAAACGAAAACGAGAGAAAGAGAAGTAACCAGAAAATATCATTCGATATGATACAGCGCGATTTGTGTACGCAAACGAAGGTGTTACAACGGGTATGGATTTTAGAGGTCGGGTCCAAAAACGGGTATGGAAAATGGCATAATTTGGTCTGAAATAGGGTCAGGATGTGGAGAACCGGGCGGCACACCCCAACAAAAGTTCCGAGGAGTACCTCCCCGGAAACATAATAATGTTGTGTCGCAAACAAGGGAGTGTTTTTTGAGCACGTACGTGAGCGCCAACTTTATGATTTATTTTTAACAAAAACTTAACCATCCTGCTTTAATTTTAAGTTGCAGATTTCTGCATCCAAAACCGATGCCACAATGGTGGTTCGTGCGTGAATGATCACGTGACCTATACGTGTCTGTGTGACGCATTGTGGACTGGTACCTACTGCGAAAAAGCCATTCCAGGTAATAAACAAATTGATCCCCTTTCAACCCCACTTTGTATCTTTTTTTCTCCTTTGAAAACACTCATCCTTAAACCTTAATTGCCCAACAAGTCAGGACTAATGCCATGGTCGACATCAATGGCCAGCGATAGACGAAAATCAAAAGAATTGTTAGCTCGAGTCTTTCTTTTGTATCGTTCTCTGGTTTGTCGGCCTTTCAATTATTATTATTATTATTATTATTATTATTATTATTGTTATTATTATTATTATTGTTATTTATCAATACTATCACTCAAATGAAATATTTTGCTACTTTTCAGATTTCCAGACCAACTCAAAATTTATTATATATTTTCATGCTATTCTTTTCTAAGTTCTGAACCACACCATGGATTTTTTTATTTGAATTCGCGATCAGTGCTGTTTTCACCAGCTGGAGGCACGTTTTCCTAAGATAGCACGAAATCTATGGCCGTTGTCGTGGGAAAGGTTTTTCGATTTATAATTGATACTTTGTAAGCCTGTTTAAACAAAATTGTATTCAGATTTGTGTTCTGTTGACAAATGAGGTCTGGGTACAATACAAGCAGCAATTTCTCTTTATTCTGTATATTTCTAAGTAATTTCAAAAAGAAAGAAGCAAAGACAGCAGCCTTTGGGGTATTGGAATACAAGATGGTCAGAGCAATTTAAAAATGGAGCTAACGAGCAATCCATTTCTCCAGACAACCAAACGATATCTGTCCTGGCTTCAGACACTCAAATGATGTCTACCCTGGCTTCAGACACTCAAACGATATCTAGAAGTGAAACAAACTAAACGGCAAACTGATCCTTACGGCAGAAAAAAAGAAACAGAAGCAGAAGGAAATAAAACAAAATAAAAGTGGAATATAATGGTGCCCAATATTTCGCTTTGCAAAAAACGAAATATTGGGTACTATTATATTCCACTTTTATTTTATTTTATTTCCTTCTGCTTCTGTTTCTTTTTTCTGCCGCAAGGATCAGTTTGCCGTTTAGTTTGTTTCACTTCAAGTATTAATACTGATCTAGGTCTGGAAACCCAGATCCGGCTTTTCTCAACGGTTTGTTGCAGTGATCGTGCATTCTATGTTTCTTTTTAAACGATATCTACCCTGGCTTCAGACACTCAAACGATATCTACACTGGCCTCAGACACGCAAACGATATCTACCCTGGCGTCAGACGCTCAAACGATATCGACCCTGGCGTCAGACGCTCAAACGATATCTACCCTGGCCTCAGACACTCAAACGATATCTACCCTGGCGTCAGACGCTCAAACTATATCGACCCTGGCGTCAGACGCTAAAACGATATCTACCCTGGCGTCAGACGCTAAAACGATATCTACCCTGGCTTCAGACGCTAAAACGATATCTACCCTGGCTTCAGACACTCAAACGGTATCTACCCTGGCTTCAGACACTCAAACGACATCTACCCTGGCTTCAGACATTAAAACGTTGATATCTACCCTTGCTTCAGATATTCAGTCGATATATACCCTGATAACTTCCTCAACTACTCTGGCTCCAACTCAATCGGCTCCAACCACTCAACCATCTACCGCGGAACCAGGCTTTGGTGTGACTGTTGTTACCAGTACTGTTTGGGGGGCAGCCACAGATGCACGGTTGTTCCTACAGCTCGTTGGTACTGATGGCAGGAAGTCTGGGTGGACTCAAATAGCAAATGAACCCGGAGGGTATTACTTATTCGATACAGGCAGGTAAGTAAAGTCAAAAAGTGGTGCGCTCAATGGAAGGGGCTATGTCACCATTTTTAGAAAGCCAAAATACATATTTATATCAGTGGAATCCCAAACATAATATAATCTACTAGTGCTCTATGAGTAACAATAAGTCTTTTGGGCTGCAGATGGCCAGGATGGAAATGGAATACAACATAAAAAATTTGCGCCAATTTTGTTATCAAGTTTATTGCCTTGTGCTTTGGAAAACTCGCTAAAAACTCTGATTATGGTTTATTTTCCCTGGTATCTTCCACTGAATGATCTATAAGCATTTCGTATATGACAGAGGTACTTAGTTTTAATTTGGGGTATTTTTGACCCAAGAACGACCCGAAAATTAACATGAAAGCACAGTGGAATCCCCATTTTTCAAACCTCCAAGGGAAACGGAAATTGGTTCAAAAAAGTCGGGAGTTTGAAAAATTGAAGGTGGTATTGACTGAAATCAAATCCAAGGGAAACGAGTTTAAGCTCGAATAATCGCGGGTTTCGAAAAATCGGGATTCCACTGTAGTTCATTTAAGTAGTCTCCTGAGCTGTGCAGGTTTGTGCCTAAATCATACCGTCCAGAAGGACGTCGGACACCTTATTGAGACTTCTATAACGTAATGTCGACACTTAGAATTTTATTTTCAATAAATTTTTAAGTGTAAAAAGGAAAATCTAAAAAATCCCCACTTAGGATTGAACCTGTGACCTCCGCTAAGCTTAGTCTTACATAGCCTACCGTACCACTGTACCACCTAGCTTTTCGGGTTGGTTAGTCCTAAATTTAACTATATTAAACTGCTACCCCCAACCTAAACTGAAAGTAACCAGTTACTCCGCTATATAAGTCCTTCTGGACAGTATGATTTGGGCTTGACCCCTGTGCAGTCGCTTTTATTTAAATCTCCGTTACTTTGACCAATACACCTTATTCCAAAATGGCGGCCAATTTATTATTCTTTTATATGCATTTTAATTAGCCCTCTTGGCCTCGACAGCATATGCGACAGTGCGAAATACAAAGGAATTTTCAAGCGAAAATGAGGCCAAGAGGGCTAATTAAAATGCATAGAAAATAATAATAAATTGGCCGCCATTTTGGAATAAGGTGTATTTAGCTTGTATGTTTTGTTTTCCCAATGTAGATCATGGGATGTTACCCTAGAGAACTGTTTCTTTTAAATTATGTTTTCTTCACGTGCATATGTAAGACAAAGGACAAATTCTCTTGAGAGCATCACATGACCTACATTGGAAAAACAAAACATACAAGCTAAAGAAATTTTCAGAAAACTTTAAGTTATAAAATTCGTGTCAATTTTAAATTTCGAATCATTGTGTGTTCTATCTTGTTCTATTTTATTAATTAGTGTGTGTTCTATTTCAGTGTATGTTCTATTAAGTTTTATATTTTTTATATATTTTTTTTCTATTATCAAAGGAAGGCAATAATTTACATCCTTGCTCAAAGCTGCTTCGTTTCCGAACGCAAAGACCATTTGACAAATAATAATTCATCACTTATGTAATTATGTATAAACGTTCAGTTGAACGTTAGCCACGGTCGTATCTTCAACTAAATGGTTTATCAATTTTCGCGCCCCGTGTATAAAACGTGTTACGTAATGTAAGACGCAACACTTTGTCTCTTGTCTGAGAGACAAATTGTTGCAAATTAGAAACATTTTAAAACTACTGTGATGGTCATTTAAGTACGCTTGACTTATAAATGTTTTTTTTTTAATGTTTTTATTAGTTTTCTAACTCTGAATGTTTATCTCAATTATCTTAGGGCGGATGATTTCACACTAGTATTTCAAGATGTAGGGATTATCAGCTCACTTGAAATCGACTTGGTATCTATTGGCAGCTATGGCGAGGGCTGGACAGTGCAACAGGTACACATGAGGCTAAGAAAAGCATGATACTGGCCTAGGGGGGGACTCCATTAGAAATGTCAGGGGAGATATATGTTCGTCGAAAATTTTGCCAGATTGCCAGCAGTCCTTTAAGGTCGCGGGGGATACCTGGTCATGAATAAATTCATAAGGCAAAATTTTAGCAGGGGTGTCACTTTGAAAAACGTTATATCGTGAACGTTGAAAGCCGATTTCGCCAACATTTAACAAAGATATTGGAGAATAATGGAAGTGCACAAGGATTGTTTTTATTGAAGGGATCGCGCTTTGCGTCAATGCTGTAAGCTACTAAAGTTAGTTTGTTTTAAAACTTAGTTTTGTGTCCAAGTTTGCTCCTCGAGAAGAACACAAAGCAAATTGATTTCGCCACTCACTGATCCGACAAAACGTCTATTGTGTCATATCTGACTCCGATGTTTTGATTTCAACTTTAATTAAAAGTTATTAGCTTTAAAGGAGTAAAATTGTCCATGTTAGAATTTGAAGCCTTATATATTCCCTTTGAAAGCCTATTTAAAAATTTTGAGTCAGATATGACAATCTACAATACACCTAGTTTACCTCCCTGCAGTGTCAACTCATGAAATTCTCTATCCGCGCTGAATTCTTGGACACAAAATGGCTTGTTTTTACGTTTCCGAAGGCTTCCCGAGCAAACACGAATGCAAAAAATGTATATATGGTAATTTTGCTAATTTTAATCCACGGGCTATTGTCAACACTTCATACAGAAAGAACAAAGCATTGACACGCTTTGCACGTGCAATTATTGATGCAGAAACATTACAGAGCCTGTTCGTGAATATTTCGCGCATTTTCGGTATCAGCCGTCGCACTTCGTGCATACTCTTTTCATAAATGCATACTGATGAGCGGAACCTGTCCCCCGCGACCTTAACGCGATCTGCGATCGACCGAGCAAATTAAAGTATTAATACTGTTACTGTATTTATGCTGCTAACACTGTCCCGCCGAAATAATGAAATTTCCCTTACCTCATTTCCATGTTATAGTATCGCCAAACATACAAGTTAATAGCATAAAAAGATTCTATAGAGCCGAAACAGAAGCAGTAGTTTGGAGATAAAGTGAAGGATTGCAAAGATGGAAGTGGATTACAGTTCATCAGATTTGATTCGTGACAGGCGGTTAAGAAATTAATTTTAGTCATCACTTTTGGCGATTCTTTTTCCTATTTCAAGATAATAAGTAAGCTTAGTCATGAAAACACGATATATCAGCGGGTCACAGTCCCTTTAAGTCGGTAAAGAGGTTGAATAGTTTTGAAACTACATATGCAGTTTAAATAAATAGTAAATACATTACAACAATTCATGATATGTTACAAAGAACATTGATATGGAATATACTATTCGATTTAAGAAAAGTGTTACTTGATAAGCTCAAAGTGACGTCATATTACAAACTAACCATTGCAAAGATCTTGACTACGAATGTCAAATTCTGCGACAATAACTCCGGCAAAACATTGCAAATTTACCAAAAATAAGGGGGTTGTCCTCCGACCCCCCCCCCCCCCCCCCCCCCCCAGAACCATAGTTATAAACCGCCCTTATGAACAACTATTGTAGGGTCGATCAGTTTGTAGACAGACTTTACGCTTTGTCACGATTCAGTTATCATTTATTTTATTTTTGTTGTTTCTTCTCTTACAACAGTTCATTATTAAAGACCTCGAGCGTGAGATGATATACACGTTCAATGGACCGTTAGATGTTTATCCCAATGACAATCCCCACGTTTTATCTGCGTCATAAGACCGCTGACATGAATGGCGTGGGACTGGATTCCACTATGGGACATCTTTTTGGACAATTAAGTTTCCAAGGCCTTCTCTGTTTTCAACTTGCCGGCTACTTGGCACCATTTTGAAGGCGGAGAAAAACTCTTCGACGAGATTGGCAAATTGTCGATTCACTTTAGCTTAGCTGTTACACAAGCAATTTGTTATTCCGGCTTACACGCAATGATGACAATGCGTCATTTGACAGCCTTAATAATTTCTATCTTTTTTATTTCTTCTCTACAAACAGATCATAAAGACCCCGGGCGTCAGATAATCTATTCATTTAAAGGTTCAAAGCGACCGATAAACGATTTAACTCACTTGGATGGTCGGTGACCCCGATTTTTTCTGATAGATAATTTTCTTTTCCAATAGATAGAAGTAAAGTTTAAAATTTCTCCATTTCTCTACAAGCGTGGCATCGAATCCTACCAACTTGCGGCTGTCAGAGTATACAAGTGCTGTCGTGAAAAGATTACATTTATTTTAAGAGACATCACCAGTTAATGAATTTGCTGGCATAGACAGTAGCATTTTAGAGATTTATTTACAATTTTTTAGACTAACATACATTGGGGCCATATCCAGTCAGGAAGACCAATTTTTCAAAATTAGGTCGCCTCCAGATATCTTATCTCGGAAAAAAAGTCGGTGACCGCCAATGTTTTTGCATTTCTGACATGTGCAACTCATAACTTAGCTAAACTTCACAGTTCATACGACATTGCTTGCCCAAGTAAGCTTAGTAGTTCATCTAAACCAGCTCAAAGCACAGAAAGCATTAAGGACATTAAGTAGCACAAAATAAATTATGCATGATCATTATGTTTGTTTGTTTCGTTAAGCTTAGTACACCAGTATGTAAGCACTGATTTAAGTATCGCAAAGTCACACATCGTATAGATGTGTTAATAAACCTTACGACAGTATTCGAAGGATTTTCGAAAATCTTCGGAAAATCTTCGGAAAATTTGCTTAAATTGCCATTGCGGGACAATGGCCCCGTTCTTCCTTGTGGTGGTCTCCATTCGGTTAATTCGTAGGGAGTTGGGGATGATTAGGGCCCGGTTGTTCAAAACCCCGATTAAACAAATTGCCGATTTAGCCTAATCGCCGATTAAATTTCCTAACCGTGAGTTAGCTAATCGCGGGTTAAAAACGGTTGTTGAAAGGCAGATAAGTCGGCCAATTAACTAATCCGCGATTAAGCGTGAAATGAATTATATTAATTAATTATAATTTATTTTACGCCAGTTTACGTCATAAGATTGCAGGAAATCTTTTTTTCAAAACGGCTTCTGCGCAAAGCAAACCTTTTTCCTTCAGAAATTTCCATTTCAGTAACGGAAAATTTGAAGAACACATGAACATTCTGCAAAGCAAATTTACAGCCAGTGTATCGAATGCCGAGAAGACAAGATCTGGGAAGAGATAACGGAGGCCGTAAACGTCTTGGGCGTGACCGCAAGAACAATACAGGAGGTACGGGACAAGTGGAAAAACCTTCAAAGCAGCGCAAAAAGAGAGTTCAGTTTCTTTAAAAGTGAACAGAGGAAGATCGGAAAGGAAAGAGGGTGATTTCGGTTGGTTTTACGACGAAGATTATCTGCCAAAAGATCGGTAATATACAACATAGACTGTCTCTAGACAGTCTATATTGTAGTCAATCTAGACATGCGGGACCGGCGAATTTCGTATCACTTTTTAACAACAATTACTGTTGCGAGTTTCTGTCTGTTATTTTTGTAGCGCGCCCCAAAAGCTGCTATACCCTCGTTATTTTAGAAACTTTACGGTATTTATTGTTCTATCTAACAAAAAACTGATCCAAGGATGTGAAGTTAGCGCTGTTCTTTTATTTACTCCTCCTTTTAAGAACTTGTAGTGTGTCCGCAAAACGAGCATGGATGGGTCACTGCATGTGTTCTTGTCAGTCATGTTGGGGGTCTAAACCCGTTTATTCAAACTTTGGTTCATCTGAAGTATACTTCATACGTTTGTGTCTTCAGAAGTATGTGTATGGTGGCTCTAACTAGACTATGGTTGAAATCTTTATGTTAAGCAATTAATTCAAATAAAAGCAATGATTGAGCAGGAATTAGCTTGCAAGCAAGGTCTAATATGATCGCGTTCGCTCGATGCGAGTTCACTCGTACGTCATGCAAGCGGCATGTTCAGTCCTACGTCGTCTCCGCAGCAGAGGCGCAATGGGGCGTTTAATGAAATTTGCTCAACGATTGAGCGGCTGTGCCTAGGAGAGGAGATCTAGAGAGGAAGGCTGTATCGGGTCACTTTCTTAGTTTTCTACTAGATTTAACCAGCCGTCACTGGCATTGTGATGACGGCTAAGTAGGTTCGTGAGTTTCAAATTGGCCTAGCTACAAATATCACGTAAAATCGCCTAAATATCTTTCGGAAATTCCCGATATTTCTCCTAAATATCTCGTTTTTCTCCCCCAAATATATCTTGAAAAAAAAAATAAAGAATTTCCCAAATATTTTCTTAACATTTTTCTATAAATATCACAAAAACATCATTTATTGACAAGACGGGAGGCTGCATCGGGTCACTTTTTTAGTTTTCTACTAGATTTAACCAGCCGTCACTGGCATTGTGATGACGGCTAATAAGGTTCGTGGGTTTCAAATTGGCCTAGCTACAAATATCACGTAAAATCGCCTTAATATCTTTCCGGAAATTCCCGATATTTCAGCCTAAATATCTCGCTTTTCTCCCCCAAATATATCTTGAAAAAAAAATAAAGAATTTCCCAAATATTTTCTTAACATTTTTCTATAAATATCACAAAAACATCATTTATTGACAAGACGGGAGGCTGCATCGGGTCACTTTTTTAGTTTTCTACTAGATTTAACCAGCCGTCACTGGCATTGTGATGACGGCTAATAAGGTTCGTGGGTTTCAAATTGGCCTAGCTACAAATATCACGTAAAATCGCCTTAATATCTTTCCGGAAATTCCCGATATTTCAGCCTAAATATCTCGCTTTTCTCCCCCAAATATATCTTGAAAAAAAAATAAAGAATTTCCCAAATATTTTCTTAACATTTTTCTATAAATATCACAAAAACATCATTTATTGACAAGACGGGAATGCGTCACAGTCTGTACAAAGCAACCACCAGACATAGAAGTAAATGTGAACGCGTTCAGTACATCGCTACTAACTGTACAGCAGCATTTTCTGCCCTGCTTGACAATGGAGGTATATGACATTCATCTCTATGCTATACTCTTTTAAAAATAAAGGTATATATACTTCATGCTAACACACCATATAGGGATCCTATCATATAGGGATCCTAAAAACTCATTTTAAAATGGCTAGCTTTTATTTACTGTTATGGGTAGTGATATCCATAACAGTAAATAAAAGCTAACCATTTTAAAATGAGTTTTTTGCCCTAAATAAGTGCCGGATTCTTTGATGTGCATAAATTAAATATGTATAAAGGCCTTACAATGTGTTCAACTCTAGCTACCTCTGATAATGGAGACTCCCGCACTGCTCTGTTAGGCTCATATGAGTGGGCACCTTTAGATCCCGGGGGGGGGGGGGAGGGGGGTACTCCCTTATAAGGGCTTAATGGGGACGTGCGGCCAGCCAGGGTATGTTTTTTGGGATTTTTGTCTTAAACAGGGTATCGCCATTTTTTGTCGTAATCAGGGTATCGATTTTATCAATTGCTGTCTTAAACAGGGTATCTTTTCTTGGACGACAAACAGCCTGCGCGTATATTCTACGAAATAAACTACTGAGCAAAATTTTTTCGGGTTAAATGTCTTAAACAAGGTATCAAAAATCGGAATTCTGTCTTAAACAGGGTAGGAAAATCAGCGATTTTTGTCTTAAACAGGGTCAGGGTATGAGGGGCTGGGCCGCACCTCCCCACCCAAGGATATATCGAGTACCCCCTCCCCCCCCCCCCCCTCGGGCTTTAGATTCTGTTATCTACATGGAAATCAAACGAGCCCTGTCCACAGAAGATGGTACTTGATGAGTAAAGAAAGTCAAGAATCTATGCTGAACGGATTCACTTGTTTATGGAAATAATGCCTTGCTGTTTAACTCGCTCTCTTCGTCGCCGGTAACGAGGAGTGGCAGCTCCAGGTCAAGTTGTTGCTGTGTTGCTATACAGTAATTTTCAGTTTTTCCACAGATTTAATTTTGCCAATCGGTACAGCTTGAGCTCAAATGAGCCGAGACCAAATTTGTTTGCCAAATCCTTTATACCGAGGAAATCAATTAAATGTTGTTTAAAACTACCAATGCTTTTTGGGTCCTCACCAATGGAAACTCACGTCTTACATCTCTCGATTGGTTTCTCTTCTGCTTTACGATAAAAGCTTAACAGGGCTTTCAGGACTCTCGACATGATCAGGAATGGCGCGGCTTGGCGTGGTCAGAAACAAGTTATCAATGTAGTAAATCATTAATATTTTGAAACCGGAAGTATTTCCAAAGTCTTTCCAGATAGAAGCCTGTTGTGATGTCGGTTTAGGCGCAAATTAGTGGAAAAGAACATAAAGTGAGTATATTTGGGAACAGGGAAAATGGTTTACCAGTTTAAAGGCTCTTTGAGAGCCAGATCGAAGTCCGTGATGAGCAGCTGAAAGAATGAGATCTGAAAGAGCTTGAAAACGGTAAAAATTACCCTTTTTTGACGGTTGACGGTTAAATTAGGCCGTTTGACGGCTGACGGTTAACCCCATTGAGACCCTCTAGCTTGGCCTAGGCTGCGTTTTTTTGGGAAAATCCGAATCTGGATTCTTGAATCCATAAACGCATTTTGTGTTTTTATTTTTAACTAAAATCCAAAAACGGATCATGAATCCGTTGAATCCATACTTCGGTGAGATTTTTCAGATAAAATCTCAATCCGGATTTTTAGATTCGTGATCTGAGCGTTTTTTTGGGAATGGCTTCTAAAAAGTACACCTGATAATCGGTCTTTCGTGTAAATTTATTCGTTCCGTTCGCTGTTTTGTTTCTTTCACGATTTCATATCATGGGTAAATTTCAACTTTCATAGTATGGTCAACTTACCATCATCAGAACGGACAGAAGGCTTGCATGCACGTCTTGGAGCTATTTTGCGTCAAAAAATGTCCTCATCGCTATCCGTTTCGTCTTCCATAACTGATTGCAACCAATACGTGCAAATGAATATTTTAAACAGAGTGAGCTGTTATTCAAACCCGTTGGGCAAAGCATTATTACGAATGTAGCATTGTTTTTAGACGGCAAGCCCCAAGGTATCACGTAACGGCAGTTTCTCATGGTCTTGTAAAATCTCGCACATCAAATCTCTTTCATTGTTGGCGGTTCGATCTGACGCAGATGGGAATTGACTAATTGGCCAGCTTTTGTTCTCTTGGAGGAGGGTTTATATGAAAGATACCTCTTGCCAGTTTTTGGGTTTCTATATGTAACGTCATATACTCCTATCAGACTTAAGTTTGCCAAAGAAGACCTAACATATGCCAAGAGAGCTAGCATAACGAGGGCACAGAGAAACAATAATTCTATAAATGGCTATGCACAGCATGTAAACTGACCTCCTGTCATTAAAGAGATATACATCCCAAAGATCAAAGAGTCATACAATTGATATCGAGCACTTGTCACATCTCTATTGGGAACAAATATCTCGTAGACCTTCTTGGGAAAGCTATTCTAAAGGCTTCTTTATACATTTTGCGACTAGCGGGAGTCGTCTTTGGCCTGTCACTTTTATAATACCTTTTTTTATAATCACTTTTATAATCACTTTTATAATACTGAGTTGGTTCAAATTGAAATCTCTATTCAGCCAGTAGAAATCGTTTTTTTATAAAATGAGATGCCTGAAATGCAGTTTGAGATGAATTTATGAAGTTGGGGGAAGGGGATTTCCTGTTACAGATCACAGATTTGTTTTTCAGACTGTGTAATATATTTTCACAGTCACATTGTGGTTATCCATGTGGGATATTTTTTTCTGGTTCCGTTGCAATGCAGGATTTTTTTTCCTTAAATTTTTGTTTTGCAGGATTTTGTTTTTGTTTTTGGACTCCCCCCCCTTCACATTTCTAATGGTGCCTCCCTAAGAACCGGGCTATTCGCATTACGCTCACCGATTTCCTTGTAATCGAATTTCGTCAACTGTGAATACGTTGACCAATCATAAACTAGCACGCGCTTTACGTATGGATGACTTCACGCGGGAATTTACTATGTTTACCGCCCAGCGCGAATTAGCCAATCAGAAATATGCGTCCGCCAGCGTCCGCAGAAATAAACAAATGCGGGTCTTTATTGTAGGCGTCCTTTCCCTCTATCCCCAGTTCCCTTCTCCCCGACGCCTACTACGCAGGTTAATTGGGTTTTGAACATTTTATGACGTCATTTCTATGGTAAATAAGAGTACAGACCACGGAAAAATGCGGTCAATTTGTTAAAGAACCTATGCCCGTCATTTTTCATTGTCATGGCCAGCGGAATGTTTCGCGGTTGCGAACGATGTACGTACCTACGCCGCGCAGGCTAGCTCGCGGGCGCATACGACGTCGTAAAACATGCGCGCATGACGTCACGCAACATCCGGGATTTTAATAATTTTGAAACCAAAGCGAGGCTTTGTTTCTCGCGTGGCTACACGGCCGATGTTACGTCACGGCCACAGTAAAGACTTGTTGTGTTTAGCGGAGGAAACGGTTTGGACCGGTTTGCATAATCGTTTTTCTCATAAGTTCATTTTTTCGCGGTTTTCTATTCAAGCGACTTTTTTAGCGACTTATGTAGACTTGCCACAAGTCGACCTTCGTTTTTTAGTCGAGTTTTATTCGATAAATTTGCGCGCAGAATAAGTTTAGTCGCGAGAACGGAGAACCTAACTTAGCGAAAACGAGTATTGGAAGGGACTTGTGGCAAGTCTACGACTTATGTAGCGACTTTTGTAGTAACTTTTTTAGCGACTTTTGTAGCGACTTTTTTTAGGGGGGGGGGGGTAGGGTTATTTCACCTAACCGCATGAGAAGGAACTTGAGTCCACATTATAGCGGTTAGGTGAAATAACCCTAACTCTAACCCTAAAAAAGTCGCTGAAAAAGTCGTTACAAAAGTCGCTTAAAAAGTCGGTAAAAAGGAAAAAAATATGACACTTTCTGTATGTCACTCATGAGTCACCGTAGGTTTCACATTTCACAAAATTTTCTTTCAACCTAAAAACGAAGATATAAAGTAAAGTCTTAAAAGGAGATCACGGACCACAGACATTTTTTATCGCTTTTTCAAAGGAAACGCGGAAAGAACTTGAAAACTTTGTACTGTCCCGCCGATAAAAACGAAATTGTAAATTGTAAATTCCTGAATCAGCTGAATGACTGAAAGATAAATTTATCAAAATATTCTCAATCATTTCAGTTATCAAAACAAGAATAAAAATTCATCAGCTTCGTCTCAAAGAAACTACGCCTATAGTCAATAAACCGATCTCGATATTTGTATCGGTTGAAACGAAGAACCACATGCACTAGTGAACTGAACCAACCATAAAGTAGAATGGCCGCTGGCGGTTTATCATTGTATCAATATTTATCTATTAGTAACGTAATACCGAGCTCAAGTAAACATACGCTGGTACCTCAAATAAACGCCCGAGGCGTATATTTAAAACAATCCGGCGTTTATTTGAGAAAAAATACGGTGTACGGTTTGTTGAATAAGAAGTCCCGCCGTTAATAAGGTCGGTGCAGTGGTTTTCAAACAATTAATTATATAATTATCACGTCAAACTACACCCGTTGAAACCCCTTGTTTATATCAGTTTGTTGACAATTAAAAGAAGAATTAAAAGAAGTCCACGATGAATAATAAATGATAATAAGTAATACTTCAATCCGCTAAGTTGTAAGTGACGGTTTTGACCTTGAGTCACGATGGTCTTTGGCCTCCTTTGGTTTGCTAATCTCCTAGCCTTCGCCAGAACAGTAAAAGGTAATAATGCTCGCTTCTTGTTTTACATTCATTTTTTATTATTCTTTATACAAGCAAACCTCGCTACAAGACCTACAACGACTATTCTGGGACATAATCAGTTTGTGGCGCTTATGGGAAGGTGACAGTTAGGGAAGGTTTTCAAATTAAAGGACTTGTGAGTGAATGAGTAAGAAGCTGGGCCAAGAAAGCATGACCGCTGTAGAGCGGAGACAGTTAGTTGTCGCGGTTAGTTGAGATTCGACTATATTGAATTTAAAGTGCATTCAGAAGTTTAAGATCGCCGTTTTGACTTGTCGTCGTTTTTTTATTTTTTAAGTGCATGATGCCCGAAATCAAGTCATAAGTCGAAGTGTTCAGAATGAAATTGCTTATGCCAGCTTTAAGGCCCACAAGTTTGCCTACTTAAACATCGGCAGTCTAACTACAACTGATGTCTTGAATGGCAGAGAGTGTGGGGTAGCATGCCTCAACATTCCGTCATGTTTCTCCTTTAACTTGGCTGCGGTCGCCGACATCAACGGGAAACTTCTGTGTGAGCTGCTCCCATCTGACAAGTACAACAACTCGGATAGGTTCATCGCCAGCCAGATTTTTCACCACTTCAGTATTCGGGTAAGGCTTTATGTCGCAGTCATTTGTTTTAACGACGACGCCTACGAGTTAGGTTTAATAACTTAATCTTGAGCGTTAAGTTGCGACCAAAAATGATACCTAAATCCTTTAACTGTCACAAGAAAAATAAATAAAAGTTGAATAAAATTTTAACTTCCATTTTGTAAAATACCGGAAAACAAACAATACCACAAGAAAGTACTTTTGAAGAATTTTCATTTGAAGTGCTGACACTGTATGATTTCATCGTCAGACTAAGCCGAACGTTAGATATGGTAAACAACTGTAGTTTTTTCATTTGAATCAATCACACTTAAGTATTTGCTCCACAGACTCAAAAGCTGTGCTGAGCATTAAAAAAAAACAGTACTACCGGAAAGAACTGCTCAATAGCTTTCACTTGAATGGCCGAAACACTTTGGGACTTCACCATCAGGCTTAAACCAGAAAGAATAAGTATTACATTGCGATTGAAAGAGCGTGCGTTTTATCACGTATTAAACACAGACTGCAAGAAAACGTTTGTTGATATTATAAAGCGAGCCGGCTCATTTTGTAAAGAGATCAATAATTCAAAGAAAAAAAAAAAAGAATTAAAAAACTGAAAAGTCCACTGGAAAAAAATCGGACAAGAGAATAAAGGAAGGCCAGTCTGCGTAGCAGGCAAAATAGTTTGTTAGATTTCTAAAATAATGTATTAAGGGGGATACTTTCAGTTCCTTTATTTTTTCTTCATTGTCGTGAACTGTTAATAAAAATAATAACTGTTCAAATTAAAGTATACGTACTGTGTAATTATATTGGTCGTTGATATATTACTTAGTGCTGACGCCAGTAAATTTCTGTGAAATATGCTTCGGAACTGGAGAGAAGCGAAAGTTTTAAAACGAGGTAAAATTAGGAACACTCTTGGAGCAACAGGGGAGCCTGACGAAAACAATACAACAAAATCATACAAAACGGCGAATCCACGAATCAAACCGGGGCCGAATAAGCAACGCACACTCGTATTTTTTTATTTCTATTGAAAATAATGCTGATTTTCATAACATAACTTGCATCTGTTTTATTTTGAATGACATGTAAAATAACTGCGCTATCACTATCTCTTTTATTTAGACACTATATACAGTATCAAGCTAACGGAGACGCAACATTATGTAAAATTAAAGTACGAAGTGGCTAGAGGGAAAACACAATAAAAGCATAGACTTTCACTTTCGGATTGTTTTTGTCTTTCCAATTATGACATGCAGGTGCTTGTTGAAATGTTTTTTTTTTAACCAGAAGTATCCAGAAAATATCATAAAGCAAAAATATTTACAAAAAAAGCAAAACAAAACACGAAATACACTAGTTAATACTGACTTTGTGGAGTACGGCACTCCGTATCCACCTATCAGTAGTAAAAACACTTTCAGACTTTTCGTTATTTACCAACTGACAAAAAGAAAACTTATAATATCAGGAATATTTTAATAAAATGGACTAAACAGCCATAATGGAAACCCAGAGAGTTCGATTGGTAGGAAAACACCGAACACCGAACACCAAACACCGAACGGTAGAGCGTAGGGAGACTGGAGACTGAACCTGAATTCGAATCGTTTACACATGAAGTCATCAAAAGCAATATAAATTCATGTCATTTCATTACATTGCATTGCAGCTGAGTGTCTCCATGTGCGAAACGAGACTTTTCTAAAGCGAGGATACAAATCAGATGTCTTTTAAATCTTTGAACTGAACAGAAACAATACAAATTATCCGATCATTTCCGACATTTTCCGAAGATTACCGAAGACCTATAAAGAAGATTCGAAGATCTTTGGACGGTGGAACAACACCTTTTAGCTTGTTTGACATTTTATAAGGGCAAACATGATCGCTAACGTAAAGATATTGATATCTGCACTGTTCACAGTGAAGATAAAATTGATATCTTCACACGTGTCGAGAAATGATTTTTCAGTGCAAGAAATCCTCGCATTTCACTAAAGTTTATATATAATAAAGCTTAATATTTAACGAAAGGTTATCTTTCTTTTCCTCCCTTAATTCAGTCCCCATGCCTGAGTTCACCTTGTCTGAACAGTGCAACGTGTGTGTCACTGTACGAGAAGAACAGCTATTCATGCCTTTGCAGAGCAGGATACCAAGGTGTAACCTGTCAAACAGGTAAGGCGTGGCTGATGAAAATCACAGCACTGATTTCACTACAACTAGCTCAAACAAGTTTTTCTATGACCCCGAACAGCCCTAAAATCACAGAATAGAGAGAAAAAGGGGAAAGGGAGCGAGGGCGAGAGAAAGAAAGACTAAATTTTGCAAAATTTTGTAGCTCGTGTGCGAGTTACCTTTACTTTTACTTCAATACAAGCAGAGATTCATTCTCTGCCTCCAGCCAGCATGAATCTGAAAGACCAGTTGAGCTAACGTATAATATTTTATTTCTCTAGAGATCAGCCAATCGATAACCACCCTGACTCCAACCCAAACCTCAACTACTCCGGCTCCAACCCAATCGGCAGCTACCCCGGCTCCAACACAATCGGCAGCTACCCCGGCTCCAACCCAATCGGCAACTACGCCGGCTCCAACCCAATCGGCAACTACGCCGGCTCCAACCACTCAACCATCTACCGCGGAGCCAGGCTTTGGTGTGACTGTTGTTACCAGTACTGTTTGGGGGGCAGCCACAGATGCACGGTTGTTCCTACAGCTCGTTGGTACTGATGGTAGGAAGTCGGGGTGGACTCAAATAGCAAATGAACCCGGAGGGTATTACTTATTCGATGCAGGCATGTAAGTAAAGTCAACAGATGGTGCGCTCAATGGAAAGGGCTATGTCACCATTTTTAGAAAGCCAAAAGACATCAGTGGAATCCTAAACATAATTTAATCTACTGGTGCTCTATAAGTAACAATAAGTCTTTTGCTCACTCCAGCGCAGATGGCCAGGATGGAAATGGATTTCAACTTAAAAAAAATGCGCCAATTTTGTTATCAAGTTTATTGTCTTGTGTTTAGGAAAACCGGTAGTTTCTTGGTGTTGCGGATGGTGTGATCACCAAATGACGTAAAACAAAAGATTCAAAAGACACTGAACAATACCCACACCACAACACAAAAGCTAACCAACAATGGCTTCCGCAACACCAAGAAACACCCGGAAAACTCGCTAAAAACTCTTATTATGGTTTATTTTCTCAGAGAAAACTTCATTTGGTGTCTTCCACTGAATGATCTATAAGCATTTCAGAGCAGTTTTCAATTGAGTGTCGTAAAACCAAAACCAAAGTAATTACTCTGACCAATTATAGCAGTCGTAAACAATGCAATGAACCAATCAGAGCTTGAAGTAATTACATGTCGGCGGCGCCAAGCGCAGGAAAACGCGTGCGAGCAAGTCACAATTGGTTTTGGTTTTACTTCTGATTGATCGAGAAAGTGGCGCGCGATTTTTTAGCCAATCACAAAGCGTAGCAATGCAAAACCAAAGCAATCCACCGTAGGAAAAAAGATGGCGGCTGTTCATTTTACCACAATACCTTGCGGACCTAACACAGCACATAAGGCACAAAGAAAGCCAAATTTTTACAATATTTATTCCAGTACTAAGGACAATGTGTAGACTAGGTTTGAAGATTTTATAACTTTTCGTTACATTTTTATGAACGTTATTAAGGTTTTTGTGCGCTAAGAATTATGGGTAAATGTACCAGTCGCCATCTTTTTTCCTACCGAGGATTATGTAATTACTTTCGAAAACTGCTCTATGGCAGAGGTACTTAGTTTTCATTTGGGGTATTTTTATCCAAAAACGACCCGAAAATTCCCATGAAAGTAGCTCATTTAAGTAGTCTCCTGTGCAATCGCATTTAATTTTAAAAAAAAATCCCCGTTACTTTGACCAATTGCAACTTTCAGAAAACTTTAAGTTATAAAATTCGTGTCAATCATTGTGTATTCTATCTAGTTCTATTTAGTGTGTGTTCTATTTAGTTTTATATTTTTATATAAACTGTTTCCATTATCAAAGGAAGGCAATTATCTACATCCTCGCTCAAAGCTGCTTCGTTTCCAAACGTAAAGACCATTTATACAAAATAATAATTCATCACTTTTGTAATTATGGATAAACGTTCAGCTGAACGTTAGTCACGGTCGTATCTTCAATTGAATGCTTCATCTATTTTCGCGCCCCGTGTATAAAACGTGTGTTACGTACATGCAAGACGCAACACTTTAAGGCCGTTTACACGGCAGAAAAATCGGGTACGGACTTGTCAAAAAGTGGTACGGACTGCATAATTTTAGCTGTTTACACGGATAATGTTCTACTACAGGTGGGACAAAAAAGGGCTAAGGACCAAGTTTGGAAGGTTGCGTTTACACTACACTTTTTGGGGGACCGGACCATTTTTAGTCCCCAGAGCCAGGTGGATTTTTAATGCGCATGCGATCAGCGAAGTTATTATGCAAGCTGACGTAAGAAATGAAGAAACTGGTCCGGACCCGTTTTTTGTCAGATTTTGGGGCCATAAACGTCTCTGACCCCAAAACTTGAAAAAACACGGGTCCGTACCAATCCTAAAAGACATGGAACGCATAGTTTACACGGGCGAAATTGTGAGAACGTAAACGACAAACTGCAAGGCTGATCTGACTACGTAATTGGTAGATTTTGCGAGACACCAATGCGACAGAAACCGATAAAGCAGAGTAGCAACCGCGGACAGCTGTTTCGCCCTCCTTGGGGCTCGTCAGCGCGGTGTAGCTTGTAACAAACTAAGAACGACTACAAGAAAGCAGTCGTAAATAGATTGCACAATGACCCGTACACAATATCAAGTTCCGTACCTTGGAACCAACTTGTCACCCGCATCACGCGTGCCACATCACGTGTTGCGGGGAACAAGCCGTCCCAAGATGTCACAAGATGTCTCGCAAAAACTGAATGTACATGGCAAGCCAATGTAAACATTCAAACGCATGGACAAAACCATTCTGAAAGAGAACCAGCATATCGGATCAATAAATGACCTACGGCCTTTTTGCTCTCGTCTGAGTAGTCCTATTGAACGACATTTGTGAATTAGAAACATTTTAAAACTGTGATGGTCATATAAGTACGTTTGATTTATAAATGTGCTTGTTTTTACTTTGAATGTTTATCTCAATTATGTTAGGACGGATCATTTCACAATAGTATTTCAAGATGTAGGGATCATCAGCTCACTTGAAATCAACTTGGTATCTATCGGCAGCTGGGGCGAGGGCTGGACAGTGAACCAGGTACACACGAGGCTAAGAAAAGCATGATACTGGCCTAGGGGGGACTCCAATAGAAATGTCATGGCGGTGTTCGTGGAAAATTTTGGAAAGTACCCCTAAAAGATTGCCAGCAGTCCCCTTTACGCGATCTGCGATCGACCGAGCAAAAGAATTTTAATACTTTTGCTCGGTAACAGTATTGAAATACTGTTACTGTATTAATGCTGCTAACACTGTCCATCCGAAATAACTAAATTTCACTTACCTCATTTAAATATCGCCAAACATACAACTTAGTTGGATAAAAAGATTCTATAGAACAAAACAAAAGCAGTAGTTTGGAGATAAAGTGCAAGGATGGAAGTGGATCACAGTTCATCAAATTTGATTCGTGACAGGCGGTCAAGAAATCGATTTTAGTCATCACTTTTGGTGATTCTTTTTCTTATTTCAAGACAAGAGGTTACCCGTAGCCTGTACTCGTACCGGTAATGTACGTTACTCGCGGGGAACACTTACGTAACACAACAACAGGCAAATAAAATCAAAATTAGTTTCGCTTCTGCTTGCATGCGTGCGTATTCTCGTACCCAGATCTAACGCGATGCACAAATAAGAGACGAAAACAAAAAGAATAAAAGAAAAACGGAGGGCAAACCTTGTTACCGTATCCGTCACGAATAAACAGCATCAAACAATAAAACCCAAATTTGTTTCGCTTCAAGCTTGCAAACGACGCCGATAGCGTTCCGCCCAGATTCTAAAAATAGAATTGGCGCGCAACATCATGGGATTGAAATGCGTACAAACATTCAAGAACTATGCAGGTAGCTACGAAAAAAAGCAGGTGCTACGAAGCGCTATTATTGGGTACAACTCGACAATTATCCACAACATGTACAGGAATCGCGAAAACTGGTGTTTCCGAGGCAGCCATTTTGAAATATTTGTCCGCATTTCGATCCCACAATGCAATGCTGCCAAATATGACGTCACCTGGGCGGAACGCTACTACACCGAATCCCAAGTACTGTGGGCTCAAAATTTCTCGCAGTGCATGCGTGCGTATCCTCGTACCCAGATCTAACGCAATGCACAAAAGTAGATACGAAAACACGGAGGAAAAGGAGAAAAACGCAGGCCAATCCTTGACTCATTGCCGTACCGGCACGAGTAATAATAAGTATTAAGCTTAACGCATGCTCCTGGCCATAATCATGAAAACACGATATATCAGCGGGTCACAGTCCCTTTAAGTCAGCAAAGAGGTTGAATAGTTTTGGAACTACAGTTTAAATTAATAGTAAATACATTACAACAGTTCATGATATGTTAAAAAGAACATTGATATGGAAAACTTTAGCAAAACCATAGGAATTTGGCAATAGCATTTTCCAAGTAAATACCATTCGATTTAAGAAGATTGTTACTTGATAAGCTCAAAGTGAAGTCATATTACAAGCTAACAATTATAAAGATCTTGACTATGAATGCCAAATTCTACGACGATAATTCCGTCAATACATTGCAAATTTACCAAAAATAAGGGCGCTACCCTGAGAACCCTCACCCTTCCCCCCGCCTCCCCCGCCACTACTTCACCCCTTAAATTGCCATCCATCGGTCATATTCTCCCCGTAAAAATTATTCTCACTTGTTTGTCGGTTGACCATTTTACGCGTAATGGTTCACCCTCCGGCATTAGGGTGGGACTGACGGTCATAGCTTTAAGCCATTTGACCACTTACTCGACCTTACGGTTAACTCCATTGGAATGATCTTATATGGGAGTCCCCTAGAGATACCAGCGTCTTTTCCGTACAACTGAGGAAACTAAGGGAGAGGGGTTAAAACTCCAAAGAACCAGCACCATAGTTATAAACCGCCCTTATGAACAACTACTGAGGGTCAGTTTGTAGACAGACTTTATGCTTTGTCGCGATTCAGTTCTTATTTATTCTGTTTTTGTTGTTTCCTCTCTTAAAACAGTTCACTATTGAAGACCCCGGGCGTGAGATGACATACACGTTCAATGGGCCGTTAGATGTTTATCCCAACGACAATCCCCACGTATTATCTGCGTCGTAAGACCGCTGACATGACTTGCGTAGGACTGGATTCCACTAGCGGACATCGTTTTGGACAATTTAGTTCCCAGGGCCTTCTCTTCTTTCAACTTGTCGGCATCTTGGCACCATTTTGAAGGCGAAGAAAAACTCGTCGACGAAATTAGCAAATTGTCGATTCACTTTAGCTCAGCTGTTACACAAGGCAATTTGTTACTGTTGTATTGTTATTTATTAAAGTGCATTACATGGAGGCGTACAGAAAGTACGGCCCACATTGCTAGGAATAAATATGCTTCCTCAGAACCATCCATGAAAGCTTACATGAAATAATGCCCAACAAGTGATGATCTGAAGAAGTATGATGCGTGTGACAGTCGTGTTCTCCTTATTATTGGATTTAGTTAAATCCTCCTATCATGAACTATGATCCTTTATAAAGTAACGAAAGTTTATCTTAAGTTTCCAAAAACATTTTCTTAATAAATAATTTTGTTACTCAGTAAATAATAAAAATTACATAAATTACATTTGCCCAGTTGAAAAATAAGGTGCATCTTAAGGTAAAAAAAAAAAAAACGTTTTCCTTTTTTTTTCTTGAAATGATTGTCATTTTCGTTTTTTGGACATAACAAACTATGGAAAAACGAAGAAAAACAATTCGTTTCATAGGTACTTTAAGGTACCCCTTCTGTCAATGTTCCAAAGAACGACTTCACAGAAAGCAAAGTACGTTAAAGGCTAATGGCTTAGTTTTCCCGTCACTTGACTTCCTTGTGTGATACAAAGTCCAAGCTCAGAGCTCGCTTCTGATGTCATCACGTGACATCAACTTCTTCATAGGATTGCCTGTTGGACGGCGTTTTGTTTTCACTCGCAGGCTCATGCGATGGTCAGCAAATTTTCTATTGATGGAGGTTGAA
The DNA here is from genome assembly GCA_022457155.1 of Cladopsammia gracilis. Lineage (NCBI taxonomy): Eukaryota > Metazoa > Cnidaria > Anthozoa > Scleractinia > Dendrophylliidae > Cladopsammia > Cladopsammia gracilis. Next base: position 1,900,044 of record JAJGOT010000026.1, on the reverse strand, counting down.
AAAAACCTGCAATCAGGTCAGTCTTGACTAAAAAAAAATAAAGGAAGGCTCGACTGGTTGTATACAGCGAGTTTCATTTTTAGTGACCTCTATGTAAGAAACAAACTTATAAAAAACAAGCTAAGCAACATAACAGCAATAAACAGACGGTCGAAACAAGACAACAAATAATGTCAACGCGGATGTGTCGGTCTTCTTTTTTTTAGGTGTCGGCGTCACCGAAATACCCCAATGTAAAAACGTAAGTCAGTATAGGACCTTAAAAACTGACCGCTGATTAAATAGAGTGTCGGTGACCGCTCAATGGACCAGTAAACCTCTCTAAAAATCACGAAGCCTGACGTTTTGCCATAAACATACGCTTATGGTTAAGAACTGAAATGATTGACTATCAGTGGCGGATCTAGAGGAGGACCCCGGGGGACCTTACCCCACTCCGCTTATCCTGCAAACAAAGGTCCGGTCCAAAAGGCCGAAAATGTGTTCAGTCTCTAATAACTTGTTCACTCTGTCCTCCCCCCCCCCCCCCACACACACACACCCCTTCCCTCCCCTCCCCTCCAACAATAGAACTTGGATCCGTAAACTGAATATACATGAAGTGCAGCCCACTCGAACGGTTACGGCTAAAGTTTTCACACCTTTGCCATTTTATTAATTCTGAAAACCTGTTTGTTCTGGTATTGTGAGGAGAATTGCGATGCTGATCACTTGTGGGATCTCTTGACTCACCGTATGCTTGCGCAGTAACCATCCACGAGGTCGTCAGAGGAATGCCGTCTTTTCTGTTTGTAGGTAATTGAAGGAAAGAGCAAAATCTTCATTGTTTACAACTTCAATTTTACGTCTGTTATAGTGCGTATTTTGTTACTTTTACTCGAGGGAGTTGAAGCAGGGATGTAAATCCTCAAACGACATACTCCCAGTAGAGCTTTCAAAGCATCCATGACCGAAGTGCAGGGGAAAGTCCGCGTATTTTTCAAAAGGGTGAGAACAAAAATGAAATTCATCACTTACCACTTTTTCTTTAGGTTTTCCGAGAATATTTTCCAACTCCGCTTTTAAAAGACCTTTTTTGGCGTCTTGTTCGTCTGAGGCCTTGGTTCAATAAAAGAGAAATTAACTTGTAAACCTGTTCGCACTATATCGAATAAGTTTCGGCGAAAAAAACACAAAACGCTTACCATCCCTGATTACTGTGTGATAAGTTCACATTGTACATGGTCTAAATTACTTTGCCATTAGGGTGAAATGACGGCCAAAATGTTGATGGTCATCAAAGGGATCTAAATTGATATGTAACTAAAATAATCACGGCTGGCATTCGGAAACATTTTCGTTGAACATTTTAATAGACAACTGAGAAATGGTTGAATTTGTGCAATTACAATGGAGAAAAGAGAGATGAAGACCTTCAATCAAATTTTGTTTCGCATAGGACGCGAGTTTACAAGTACGCGCACGAGACAAGTGCGCTCACTCACTCAAGTCACTCACTCAAGTGCGCGAGTTCTCTTTTATCGCCCGCGCTCTCAAAAACTCGCGCCCGGTTTCGTCAAATGAATCCTACCCATCTCACCAACCTCGTTCCCAGGGCCTCTCTCTCTTCAGCTACGTTAGAGAGAGGCCCTGGGAACGAGGTTGCCCATCTCACCTTATCTTTGCCTCGGACGCGTGTTGCCCACTCAGGTGTCGGATAACCATATTTCTTCTTTTCTTCCACTTTTTTGATATCCTTTGCGCTTGGTTTAGCCACAGGACTGCCTCCTTTGCTCCAGCTTGGTCGCTCGTCTTTCCATATATCTGCGGCTTTTGTAGACGTTTTCCTTTCTAACTCCTTCATCCCACGCCCTTTGGGTTTTTCAACCGAACTTTTTCCCTTGGCCCAACCTGGGCGCGCCTCCTCCCATAGCTCCTCTTTTGTTGCCTTGGGTTTTTCAATCTTCTTAAAAACATCATCACTTGGTGACAATGGACTCTTCCTATTTGCCCAGTCAGGCCTCGCCTCTTTCCGATGATCTGATTGTGTCGTTTCGGGTTTGCTTGCGTCTTTCTTCCGTAAAGAGGTCGTCGTCCACACGGGCTTCGGTTTCTTCTTCGGTTTTTGCTTTTCATTTGGTTTGCCGATAATAGAGACAATTGGGTTCGTTTCACGTTCTTTGACCGTACGAGCCCACTCTGGTCCCTGCAACCATAAACAGAATGTCACGGCTTATCTTGAAAGAAACGAGGAGGGACAAGGCAAAAAATAAGCTCCATTTGGAGAGCATGTGTCCACTAAACGCCACGACCAAAAGATCTTTGCGTGACATAAATATGCATTGTGTGAAACGAGACTGTCTAGACTGAGGCCCCGTCCACACGTATCCGGATATTTTTGAATCCACAACTTTTTTGTTGCGGATTGGCCTTCCGTCCACACGTATCCGGCGAATTCGGACAAATACGATTCGAATACGCTACGTGTATACGAATATTTTCTAATCCGTAACAAAAAAGTTGCGGATTCAAAAATATCCAGATACGTGTGGACGGGGCCTGAACTGAATAACGTAATACACTGGGAAATTTACAAATTTACATCTGAAAATTTGTCCCCCTATTATTAGTACATCTCGCTCAACGCTTCGCGTATTCACGAAATAAAAGCGCAGCCCAGTTTGAACGGGGAAGGGAGAAAAATCAGGTCTCAATGGCGAAATGCTACGCTACTTTGCTCGCGCCATTTTGTTTTTAACTCAGATCAGCAGAAAGTAAGACGGGCTTTGTTATGCTACTTTTTTCACTCTCCGAGTTGTGTTTTATCTCCTCGTTTACCAGCAACTCCCCACAACCGATGTGTACCGCTCGCCGACTGGAGGGGAACCAGAAAGGAACCCTTCTCCTTCCGGATTCCCAGCTACAGCTGTAAAACCCCACCTACTGGGTGTTATAGGAGCACTGCATTTTAATAAGAGAAAGGATCGAGCGAGGCCTTAAGCTACTGTATTTACTTTACTCCGAGCTTTAGCCGATCCACGGCATCATCAGCGAATAAGAAAATATTATACAGTACAGGATTATAAATACAGCAGCTTAAGGTCTCACTTGATCCGTTCTCTAATTATACAAGATGTTACTGAAGGACAACTTCAACCGTTTATTGCCCTACATTTTGTTTTTGCTTTTAAGATAAGCGGACTTTATTACGGCCCGCAAGTTCCCCAGCCTGCGAGCATGGTCATCTTATTTGGGTTTCATCTCAATAAAGAATTATTTATTTTGAGTTAAGGTCTCGAGTATAGCAGTCGAATTTCATTTCGAGATATTCACAGTGTGGATTCGAAAATCTCTTCCCCCCAGCCAATCCCGGTAAGCTTGCACTGATTGCAGATAGTCACTTGCGTGACACGAAAGAAAAAACAGTCACGCCATTACTCAGTCCACTACCGTCATTGTAGTCGCCAATCGTTTATTAAGACAGTCACGCAACATTGGCGAGAAACATCACGGCCCCGACACTGTCATGCACCAAAACAGTAATGACACTGAATGCTAGAAACGAGCTTTATTCAATTATAGAAAAATAAAACGACGATATGACTCCAGCATTTAATGGAGCCCGATAACAGGATATATTTCACTTAGAAAAAATTATGCCAAAGACAATATAAAAAGGTGAAATTAAGAGAGTTATCAAGCAACTTCATCGATTTACATAACAAAAAATAACGTTTCGCTTGTAAATTCTACCAATTAAAATTAAGTTTCCTACAACACTGTTAGTGTAGCCATCCACCGGGGTGACTAGAAATGAACTGATAACCCTTTTTCACTCCAAACAATGGGCCGAGCTCGAATTCAGTAACTTGAAGCTTAACAGTCACATAATAGGGTTTTATCGTCATACTCTAAGTACCTCCCATCGCTTAATGTTGTAATCCCTCTTATCCCCATAAAAAAAGCGTCTCTTGTTTGGTTTAACTCTTCAAACCCCAGTGCTGATCAGCATATAATTTCTCCCATGATTGTAACCCATAGTCAAGCAAACAGACCCAGAAAGTAAGACATTTAATCATAGTCTTGATATTAAAGTCATGCTACAAACTAACTAGTACTTAGAATGTATAGTGATTATATTTAACTTTCACATTCCACTGTACCTGTCTGTGGAAATACAGCTAAACATATCAGATTTTTGACATTGTTAACAAATTGGTTGCGAGTTGAGTAATGGAGATAAGAGGGTGTACAACTGATCACTTGTCAGGCGTAATTAAGCCAGGCTCAAAGAAAAAAACACACCCGGTTTCAGGTTCAGCTAAATTAAATCTTTACGTGAACAAAACACGACTTTTGGGCTTATAGAAAAAAAAATCATACAAAAGAAACTTAAAAAAATCGGCTTCAAAAATGCTTCAAGAGACCTGTTTCCAAAGCAAACTACCTAATCAGGAACCCTACACCAGTTTAGCACGTTTAATCGTCGCCCTCGACACCGGGACTTTTCGGAGCTTTTTTAAGGCCTTCACGCCAATCCTGGCGTTTGCTCTCGCCCAAGTCTCCCGCGTCTTTCTTCTCGGTCTTCTTGAGGGCCACTCTTCCAGACCAGTCTGGTTTCTTGTCCGCATCTTTCTTCTTCTCATCGCCCCATTGTTTGCCTCCGCCCTTCTTGAGCTGGCTTTTGGCCCAAGCTGGTGCTTCTTCCTTCTTGTCGTCCTTTTTGGATTTTTTGTCTTTCTTCAGACCGGTTAGCAGTGGGCTGTCTGTGCGTTTGACGCGGTTCATTTTGCTCATGAGCTCCTCACTCATCTACAAACAAATTTAAACAGCGTTAGGATTTTCGAGCAGGATTCCTAGCCTTTTAAGCTCTTTATATTCCACGGATTTGCCATGACCTTTCAAAGTTTTCCGAGACCTAAAGTCGTTTGTTTTCGAAAATTGTCAAAGCTATCCTTGATATAGAAATCACAGTTCTGTTTTCTGGCTTGCTCTTCTCGCTATTTCATTCACAATAAACAAACTGCTTATTTATTTTGTGCAATGAACGTCTTTTTCTATGACTTTCTATGACCCACAGTAAAATTCCCTAATCTTCCAGGAATGAAAAATGTAATGTAAAATTCCATAACTTTCCAGGCTAAAAACATCATAGAGAATATTTAATTTACCTAACTCGAAACTCATTTATAATATTAGGACTTTTCCCCCGTTATTAAAACGAACCTTTTCATCCTTTTTTCATCAGAACGGCTTTTTCCAGATAACAACATCATCGTCGGCAAGTCGGCAGTTGTCGAGTATCAAATCGACTGATAAACGAGAACTAAAGATACAGAAATCGAAGTGATCTAGTGCGATATGACAACGTCATCGTCGGCAAGTCGGTCGAAGGACGGCTTTTGACATCGTGTTTTCCGATGATAAGGTATTGCAGTCGCAAAAAATTCGTGAAACATCGGCAATTGTCGAGTATAATTCCGCGACTGACAAACGAGAAATACAAAAATCGATGTAATTAAATGCGATATGATGGATGAGATCAACAACCGGTTCACTTCACTAGCGAAAGCAAATGCATTTTTTTTCTACAGAAATCGATGTGATCAAATAAAATAATCAGTTATGATGGATGTGATCAACAGCGTGACCCAGTTTTCAACAATAAATGGATGGGCTAATTCGATAAAGAAAAGAACGGAGACCATTTTAGAACAAGGGAATTTATCCAAAGAGGACAGCTAGAGCCAATACCTTTACGGTTATCTGGGTCGTCACGCAAGGATTGGAGAGGAGCGTTGCGTGACGACCTAGACTATATACAGTAGACAGCCCAAGACAATGTCATAAGGGATGGACCATTAGAAAAGTGATGGGGGGGGGGGGGGGTGGGGGGGGGGGAACTTTGGGAGAGGCAAGAAATTTTTTTTTGTCCGCCTAAGGTGTAAATCTTTTCTTCTTTTTTTTCACTCGATGGCTGGAATATTTTTTTTTTAATACTTTATTTTTTAATTTTCCTTGGGCAGATTTTTTTTTTTTTTTGCGATAATGCGTGGGAATATTTTTTTTTTCTTAATAATTTACTGGGAAATTTTTTTTTTTGCTTTTGCCCCACCCCCCCCCCCCCCATCACTTTTCTAATGGTCCATCCCTAACAAGACTTTATAGACTACATTGCGTGACCGTCCAATTATCTATGAGCTTCAAAACTGTAACGGCAGATTGGCTGCCATCAAGGTAATAAGTTGCTTATTAACCGGTGAAGATTAACTACCGCGCAAAAAGAAAACCTTGTGACCTTGTGTGGGCATGAAAAAGAGGGGAAAAAAGGTTGCAAGGAAACTGACCTTGTTAGACTCTTTCTGTTTGGCCTTCATAGCCATAAATTTCTCTTCCCATGCAGCGGCCTGTGCTTTACGAACCACGTTGACAAAGTTGCCTTTCTGTGAGCGATAAAAAAGCATAAAACACGACAGTTAAAAGAGCAATGGAAGTGATGGATGACGAACATTGTACTTCCACCGTTTTATTTAATAACAAATCACATTCTCCAATTTACTGCAATGGTGGTTTGGGATGAATTAATTTATTTACTTTTTGACTAATCCATTAAATTGTCGTTCCCATACCCCTTTGTTTTTTCCAAAGTAGAATCATCAAAGTGCACTTTACAGTGGAACATACCTTTGGCGGAAGAGTCTTCTTCTGTTTAAGCGAAAAAAAAAAATGGAAAGAAATTAATGATGGTGGTTTTATATACAAGGATCAGAGAGCGAAAAAAAAACAATTAACAAGTATGACAACGTACTAGCTACAACAAGGACTGTACAGATCAAATGGTGTATTATTGTGCAATTTGCAATACAAAAGTGACTTACAATTGTTCTCTGTGGAGCCGCTTTCCTGGAGGAAAAAAAAAACGGAGTTACCATTCTACATCTTTGTGTTGTTGTTACATGTTATAATTTGCGCTCCAACCTAATTTTTTTCAAATGGCTGGGCCTTCCACCGCGGTCAAATGAGAGAAATTTGCAAACGTTAAGCAAAGTACTTCAAAGTTAAGGTTGTCATTTTCTCTGTTTAAAGTTTAATATATTACTAATACACTGTCAATTCACTAAACGTTTTGAAAGTTTACTAAAAAAGGTTCTAAGCGTTTGAAAACTATGAACCGCAGAATTGTCGGCGCCATGCATTTGCCAACACAATTTTGCTCAGGCACGAAGCGTTTTGGTCAGTTTTCAACGAAAAGAAGCTCAGATAGTTACATAAACTAATTATTTTATACATCCTTGCCCATATTTCCACTTAATATTATTAATGAAATCCCACTAAATAAAACGAAAAACGCCTCGGACGGTTGTCCGGGGTGAAGGCCCTTGCCCGACACTTTGAACGCGGAGACCCTGGCGACGGGGGGCAATAATGATCACGTGACAAGTGGTCGCTCAGCAAAGAGACAATCGACTGGAAAGAACTGTCTATGGGCAAAATGTACTATGGATTAACAGAACATTTTTTCAAACGTCCCAGAGGTGAGTTTTTAACTTGTCAACAATACCCAGCTTGCTCATAATATGCTGATTCAAGCTACGTTTTACAATCATAACAGTTTTAACATCCCATAACACAGCATAACATCATTTTCAGATAACTTAAGCTTAAGTTAAATCCAATAATAAATTAAGCTTAAATTAAACTTAAGCTTAAGTTATATTCGTTTTGATTGCTAGTACGAATTGAGCTTATTAGTAAGCCGATTTGTCTGAAAGTAGGCTTAAAATGTAAGCTTAACATGGAAGATTACAAGTTAAACAGCCTTTTGACAATGAGTACAGCTCCCCTTTGTTCTTGCATTGTACATAGCATTTGTAAACAGTCATAATCTGCTGAAATTACTTGACTATCTTGGCTCCTGACTGGGGCTTTTGTGCTTTTTTTTCCTAAACCTGCTGTCGTACATGTAAAACTAACAGTACATATAGATACATGTTGAGTTAAAACTACAGTATCGTGTTTACTCACTTTCCTTCTTTGATTAAGAGTTGGTTCTCTTCGTCTGTCTTCTTGACCTCATTTTTAAGCCTTGCCACCTAACATAAAAGAAGGGCATTTGTAAGTTGAAGTTAAATATCACTTTTGCAGAGATGCCAACATCTAAAAATTAAAAATAGGGAGATTTTTTTTCTGGGGGTGAAATTCCACCATTTGGGAAAATTTGGGTTAAAATCTTAGCCTATTTTAGAGAAAAGATCCAAAGACGCTTTTATCGAGGAGATTTGGTGACCCGTACGGGAGACTGGGAGATTTGTTCGGTATCCAGGAGACTCCCGGATAATCTGGGAGAGTTGGCATGTACATAATTTATATGCTTTTGTAGTAAGAAAAATTGAAAAAGAATAGCAATAGGCCATCACATTGTACAGAATGTTAAGGAAATATGCAACTGTGACCATCTGAAATTAACCCTGGTCGATTAAGTCTTGGGACTGAAAATAAACAGTCGGGCAGGATTATCAAATTAGGTTTGGTTCAAGTGGTGTAGGGCATCTAAACTGGTCCTAAGAAATAAAATAACAAAGACATGCATCAATTATTGGCTGGTTCTGGCCAAATTTCACTTGTTTGTCTGTAACTGAACTCTCTATAAGGCAGACACCTCTCTAAGGCAGACAGTTAGAGCTGGACCTGAGGGTGTCTTGCTTAACTCTCTATAAGGTGAACACCTCTCTAAGGCAGACAGTTAGAGCTGGTCCTGAGGGTGTCTTGCTTAACTCTCTATAAGGTGGACACCTCTCTAAGGCAGACAGTTAGAGCTGGTCCTGAGGGTGTCTTGCTTAATTCTCTATAAGGTGGACACCTCTCTAAGGCAGACAGTTAGTGCTAGTCCTGAGGGTGTCTTGCTTAACTCTCTATAAGGTGGACACCTTTCTAAGGCAGACAGATAGAGCTGGTCCTGAGGGTGTCTTGCATAACTCTCTATAAGGTGGACACCTCTCCAAGGCAGACAGTTAGAGCTGGTCCTGAGGGTGTCTTGCTTAACTTTCTATAAGGCGGACACCTCTCTAAGGCAGACAGTTAGAGCTGGTCCTGAGGGTGTCCAGCTTAACTCTATAAGGCAGACACCTCTCCAAGGCAGACAGTTAGAGCTGGTCCTGAGGGTGTCTTGCTTAACTCTCTATAAGGTGGACACCTCTCTAAGGCAGACAGTTAGAGCTGGTCCTGAGGGTGTCTTGCTTAACTCTCTATAAGGCGGACACCTCTCTAAGGCAGACAGTTAGAGCTGGTCTTGAGGGAGTCTTGCTTAACTCTCTATAAGGTGGACACCTTTCTAAGGCAGACAGTTAGAGCTGGTCTTGAGGGTGTCTTGCTTAACCCTCTATAAGGTGGACACCTCTCTAAGGCAGACAGTTAGAGCTGGTCTTGAGGGTGTCTTGCTTAACCCTCTATAAGGTGGACACCTCTCTAAGGCAGACAAGTAGAGCTGGTCCTGAGGGTTTCTTGCTTAACTCTCTATAAGGCGGACACCTCTCTAAGGCAGACAGTTAGAGCTGGTCCTGAGGGTGTCTTGCTTAACTCTCTATAAGGTGGACACCTCTCTAAGACAGACAGTTAGAGCTGGTCCTGAGGGTGTCTTGCTTAACTCTCTATAAGGTGAACACCTCTCTAAGACAGACAGTTAGAGCTGGTCCTGAGGGTGTCTTGCTTAACTCTCTATAAGGTGAACACCTCTCTAAGGCAGACAATTAGAGCTGGTCCTGAGGGTGTCTTGCTTAACTCTCTATAAGGTGGACACCTCTCTAAGACAGACAGTTATAGCTGGTCCTGAGGATGTCTTGCTTAACTCTCTATAAGGTGGACACCTCTCCAAGACAGACAGCTAGTGGTCCTGAGGGTGTTAGGCAGAGCTCACTGTATTATTATACTACAATTTACATAAATTACAGGGCTTAACTTACATCTCTAGTATTCTTTTGGATCTTTTCGTCAATTTCTTTCTTTTGTTTTGCTAACTGAGTTGATGCCTCTTCTGCTTTGCGAAGTTGTGTTCGAAGAGAGCGTAGTTTGAGATCAAGCTCATCAAGCTCTTGTTGGGACGCTGGCACATTCTTTGCCTCTCGCTCTTCGACTATTCGGCGCAGCTCATTAGCCAGCCCCTCTAGAATGGCCTCTATAAGAAAACAAAATTTATAAATAAATAACAATCATAGTGCACTAACCATACAATGTTGCAGTGCACTTTACCTTATACATGTACATTAAGTTGTGATAAGCCTGACTCTGCTGATCAAAGATGAGCACTTACTTAAAAGTTCGACCATTCAAATAAAAGCTATTGAGCAGTACTTTCCTGTTGGTGCTGTTTATGCTGTTCAAGATCGATCTAATGTTTGAGTCTGTGGATGAAATCCTAAAGTGTGGCCATCCAAATTAAAGCTACAGAGCATTACTTTTTAGTGGTACTGTACTGTTCTAAACTTTGACAGATTTTCTTTTTAATTTTCTTGAAAGATAACACCTTAAACTACAGACCACTGCATCTCTACACTGAATGTCATAACTTACGCTTCTTCTGGGGACTCAGTCTGTCGATGATGGTTTCTTCCTCTTCTTCCTCCTCCTCCTCTTCTTCTTCATCCTCTTCACCTGCATCCAAATGATCTTGATTTACCCTATTTTTCTCTTCTTCCATTCTTCTCCTCTCCTCCTCCTCCTCTTCCTCGCGTCTGCGCCTTTCTGCTTCTCTTCGTTCTTCCTCTTGTCGCCTTTCTTCCTCTCTCTGTTTTGCTTCCTCCTCAGCCTTTCTCTTCTCTTCTTCCTCTGTCGAGCAAATAAGTTTTTGTTAGTTATGATTGTTACTCACTGATGAAATGAATTTTTTGAGCATCTCTTCAGAAGAAGATTAGTTTTAAAGACAAGCATGTACAAAAAGATAAGATCAAACAAGACACGAAGCAGGTGTAAGCTGATGAGAATACAAATTCTCTCTCCTACTCCACTGTTAACTGTCATGTGATTGTCAATACCTGCGCACTTTCATCAAATATAAAACTACTCAGATTTCCATGACAATTATGAACAAGTGTTCATGTTTTTCAACTGTCAAGTGCTTTTAACAACTTTCATGCACTCTTAATGTACCTTCACATGACCAACTTAAGTTGGCAAACTCATGTTGGCAAATTCTAAATAGTAATAATAATAAAAATAATATAATAATAATCTTTTAACAGGGTGCGTCCATCACTAATGTGGTTTTCAGGATGGCCCTGTGTAATAATTAAAATAAATTTATCAATGAAAACTGTCAATCTGGTATTTTCACACAACAAACTTCAAACTATGTTCTCAGGGTCCTCTCCTGAAGAGTGCAAAGATTTTGATTGGTTGAAAGTGAACATTTTTTGTTTAAAACATACACACATTAAATGCGAGTTTGCCAACACAAAACAGTTTGCGAGTCTGAATAAAAACACAGTTAAAAGACAGTACTGCTATACACTATGAATGTACATGTAGCACCTTCAGTGTAGCAGCATTACAATGTACATTATTTTGTGAATCAATGAACTAAAAAAAAACAGATTTACAAGTCTAACCTCGTTCCCTGCGGCGACGGGCTGATGCACTCTCCTCAGCAGGTTGATCATCTGTATGTGCACATTGATGTATATGCATGTATATTATTTTTCACGTACAATGATGTTAATAATTTATTTATGTTACTGCTGTTATTGACAACACAAATTCTCACAAATTTCCATGCAAAAATTTGTACCAAAAAACAGTGCAAAATATGCTGTTACATGAAATTAAATGTGCAAATAACTTTTAGTTAGTAGTTGCCAGCTGGTGTGGTAACAGGGCTTGAAATAATATCTGGTCAGTCACCAGTCATATTGACTGGCTGAACAAAAATTTAGCTTGGTCAAGTGCAATTTCTGACCGTCAAATACAGTTTTAGTAAAGAAAACACAACAGTGACATTTGTAAATGTTCATTGAGTAGATGCTAACAGATCATGACCACAACACTCCAAAGTGTTTAACAATACAAAATAGTTAGCTGTACATTTTTAACTGCTAGCATGAATGTTTTTCTTTTGATGGGCAGGAAACCCAAACTTCAGAGTGGCTGAACAAAAACTCACTTACATGAAGTTAGAACTTGAAGTTGCTCGTAAAAAAATCTAACTTCATCAGCTAACAATAAAATATATATTTTTTTGACATACAGTGTACATGTAGCAAAGTGAGAAAACTCTGATTTTTCTAAAAAAAACTAACAAACTGATTTGTAAAAAATGCAAACATGACGAGTTAACATGACTGGCAGTTATTTCAAGCCCTGGGTAATGTGAAATTTCACTCGGTGACAAACTCAAAAACAGGTCTACTACTGAAGTGATTGTTGCACTTCATGTACACAATTGAGTGACAAAAATTTAATCTTTAAACTGATGAAAATTGGTACTTAAGAAAACTATAACCTTTGGTGTTAATGACAATGAAATTTAATTTGTGATGTCTCAGAAAGGTGTTGGAGACAAACAACTACATGGACATGAATCTGAGTGCAAAAGTTTAATACCTACAGTTGTAAGCCTTACAAGTACACTGTACATGTATGTGAAGTTAACTCGTACCTTTAGGGGTATCTCTCTTCTTGCGCCGGTCTTCTCTTTCTCTCTTCCTCTTCTCCTCATCTGCAGCATCCTCTGCATCTCTTTCTGCACGCCGTGCTTCACGCTCTCTTCTGCGCTGCTCCCTTCTCTTTGCTGCCTCGTCCTATATTAAATTTGACAACATCAATTAATGATATACATTTGTTCATGTAAACAAACTGGTTTAAGACAACAGAATTTAGCGAAATGAAACATACATGTACACAAAGCAATATTAGTCAAGTGCACAGAGGCAAAAAATTGGACAAATTGAAAACAGAAATTATGCAAATTCACTTTCATAATTTCAACAAAGCCAAACTGATTATTTGGGATAATTTTAAGTTCTAGTTCATGGAATGTGAAGCGACAAAGGAGCAGAAGTACATGTGCTGGTCTCCCCGGCAAGGTGGGGTACTTTTCCATACAATGGCTATCCCCCCAATGGGGTTCTCTCATATTATTAGCTTTTAAAGGGTTTGTGCTGCTGTGAAGGATATGATTTTCAAACAGTTTAGTCCGGGGTAGGGTATAGAAATCAGAGAGTTTTGGTCTAGATAAAGATAGAGTTTCTGAAAAGTAACAAGGCTGGCCAGGGTACATGTAGGGTAGGGATTTTAGGTGTCTACTCTAGAATACAGTTGCAAAATGCAGCTGAACATGGCCTGGTACAGGGTAAGGGTTTCTAAGTCCCAGTGGCACACCACTATGTACAAGTACCCCCCTCCCCCCCCCCCCTCTCCCCCCTCCCGCCCAAGGATAGCTCCCTGCAGTACTTTGCTAGGTTTTTTCCTAGGTACAGCTGTATAATAGGGAGAGATCAATGCAAGGAACAAAATCTGTATGAATTTCACATTTTTCCCCTTATCTTATTCATTCCATCACCATGTTTGTTTATCAGTTTACTTAACTTTTTACTGGGGCATGTGATTTGTATATGTCATCTTATAAACTAATATTAGCACAGAGTCTCATGATATGATGTTGATAAGAAGCAACCACACTTAAATATAATACAAGATGTAAATACCATGCAATTAATTGGATGTTTTGATTAATGGTATCAAATGTAATTTTGAAACAAACATTCATAAACATATCATATGTCAAATTGTTGGGTTAAATATCAACTGTGGTGCCAAACTGTCAGCTTCAAAATTGAGCTGTCAAGGCAACTACATGTGCAGACACCATGCATACAGCTGTAAAAAGGTCATTTACATGTAATGGTAAGCCAAATTTAGATGTCAGATCTTCCATGCACAGTATAATGCATGCTATTTATAAAGATCAGGCTATTTTCAAGAAAATTGTGGTTCCCAAAGATGAATGTCAAAACACAGGAAGAGCTTAAATTAAAAAAAAATGTGCAACAAATTATGAATGTGTATGATTAGAAAATAAAATCAGTACATTTAATACAACACAATACAATAGTTTTATTCGTTCTTCCAACTTGGTTTTTCAGAACTAATTTACTTGAAATGTGTAGAGCTAACATGTACAATTAGTAATGGTATAGAGAACACAACAGAATCAGAGAAAATGCGTGGCAGTCATTTAAATACATGATCTTGGAGAAAAACTAATTAATGCGTGTTTTTACATTGAAGGATGTTAGTGAGATTTTAAATTCAAAACTGTTGTCTTAAATTTTAACACTACTGCAGCATAAAATCACAATAATTATTGCTCATAAAAATGCAAATTACACATGGCACTTAGAGTATCTGTGTTATGTTTCTGAATAAGTTGTACTAAACTTCAGCCAAGTAAGTATTCAATCTACTTTATGCTCAACCACTGTTCTGTTCAGTGCATCAACAGAGCACAGAAATAAGGAATACAGGAGTTTCTTGTTAACAGCTTAACAACTGTAAATCTTTCAAAAATTCAAAACAGCTTAACATAATAGAAAGCAGCATTGAAATGTCACACTATACTTTTTACGGTTCAGTTCATAACTTTGCAATGCTTTGGCTTCCAGACAGGTTTTAAGTTGAATATATCGTTTCAAGAGATATTATGACAAAATAAAACTTTGGTTTCCCAAATCTCTACCAACCTTTTTGGGGCAAAACGACAGGAACTATGTGGCAGAGCTGGTGAAAAAAATTTGAAGAATGTGCTATAGAACTGGGCGGGGTCAGATGAAAGCATGACCTTTCAGTTCTTTACTGCATGCGATATGCATGAATATGTTAAAAGCCGCTGAATCAAATACTATGACCAAATATAGAGAAAAGATTAAAAGGTTGTAATTATTGCTTTGTGCAAAAATGTGCACACTGTTAGCATTCGCATGAAACAAACAACACTTCACAGGTTTCAACGCGATAGAAAACAGCTACAATATTAAACTGGAAGAGACAGACAATTTCTGCTGAGCTAAATTACAGAAATGGTAGAAACAGTAGTCATTATAATAAAGGATATTAATATCCAGTAGCTTTGACAGATAACAGCTTTATGTAGAGTACAAAAATTTAATACTTTGGGTCTTTCATCTGACAAAAGAAGCACTGAGTAAAACTATAACTATGAATAGTTGTAAATAAGGGTAACTGCTGTGAGCAAAATGCTAATTTGTGTGTGGGGTCTTACACCCAGCAGCTATCCTAAGTTCTTATGGTTCGGATGTTGTAACATCCACACGACACTGACAACAGAGGTGGTGAGATCAAAAAAGCCCAGTGTTGATCAAGAAAATAAATAACCTACAGTAATACCACTTTAAAGAAAACAAAACTGTAAGATTCACTTCTAGTGTGGATTGCACGATTTAGTTAAGCAGATTTATGCTAATTATCCAAGCAGAGCCTATTGTAACACAACAACAAGCAAAAGACAGTTTCAGTTTTCTAATCAATGAGAAATAGCAATTAAAGGATAGGGTATGATGAGTGCATGGCGGTTATAAACACAGCCAAAACACCATAAGAAATATTCCCCAACACAAAATCACACTGCATAGAATAAAAGAACAAATTTTGAAGTACAGATTATCCCAGTGTAAACAAAGAAATTTACATAAAGAAACTATAGCCAGCCTGCAGTCAATTCTACAGAAACACAGTGGCTTTGAAACTGTTAGTGCAATTTACTGATATAAAATAAAATGCCTTGATGATAAGAAAGAAAAGCTTCTAAATATCTTTCACAACTGTGTGCTAGGGAAACTTTGGGATAGAATAAGGAAACAGAACATGGCAAGGGAGTGACCCAGCCTTAGCCTCCATTGCACTCATGTACTATAGCCTGACAGAATTCACTGCCATAAACCAAAAAAAATTCCTGTTACCTCCATTTTTTAGTTGTCTAGATGTAATATCACAAATCCAAACACACTGAAGATGATTGACTTGATTTGGGGAACCAGCTCTGTGAAGATCACAGCAAACTAATGTGCAGAGAACAGGGAGCAACAAGACAGCCCTTCACATCAACAGCCTGGCAGTCTGCTAATGTACTGATTTGCAAGCCTCTGGAATGCTTGCAATCTTTGTCATACAGTTCATTAGTTTTCTTTGGTTATCTCCAGTTTCAATCAAGCACCAGGTCTCCCACAACAAAAACATGCCTTGGTGAATCAATTACTCTTTGTTTTGAGTGGTCCAATAAAAACATGGAATCTCATTAACTGACATTAGTATCACAACTTAGTTTTTTCAAAGTATTTAGAAGCTCTCTACCAAAATTGAGCTTATAAAACACTTCAAGCAAACAGACTAGTCCTAAGCCAATACCATAGTGAATTCCCAGCTGTTTTGGTAAGGTGGAATCGTTTGAAATAAGGAACAGAATCTACACATATCAAATTGCAATAGGACACCTTTACATATACATCATGCATGTTAGTGGGCTTGGTACTGACAAGGATCACACAACTGACACAAGTGATTTGAGGACGGAGATAGGTCAGCTCTACGCATTCTGTCACATAACATTGCCAATTTAAGCAGTTTTCTAGCAAAGAATCTCTGTTTTACAGTACTGTACATGTAAGTGTGTAACAAAATATTTTTTTTTTACAGTCTGTTTGTTACTGAACATGAATGTCACTGAATTTACTTGCATCTAATGGTTTGAGTTGCGATCCATAGAACTACAAAATTTACTAAGTTCTGTTTTACTGATATACAGTTTGTAAACACAGAATAAATTTCTGTTCAAGTAGCCAGTAAGCAAACATTAATTTTTAAGATAAATAGGAATGATCCTTTGATGTGTTTCTGCTCCACAAGATAAGAATGTAAGAACAGGAATTTGCATGACCTTTAACTGCCCCGTCTAAGTTCATCAGAAATTATAACTACTGTAAACTGATTGTACAAACTATTGACTTTGTGATAACCAGAGGTGTTGCAAGAAATTAAGCAAACATGTCTGTTTCATACTTGTATACTGAAATTATGACAGTCACATTTTCTTATCCATTGCTTAGGAAGGGATTTATAAAAGAAGCACTTCACTATGAAGAGAGGAGACGGAATACAGCTCTCGATAAAACATTCTTGAAGGAGATATCAGTCTCACAATACTATACAAGAATGGAACGGGTTACAACAACATAGAAGGGGGCAGATAAAGAATTCAAACAGAGATGTGCAATAAATAGTCTTGAAGAAGGTGCCCAAGTGAAGACTGGGTGATGCTAAACAGCAATCTACATCTCCGCTAACTACAGTTGCACAAAGAATCTTCCAAAGGTTAAGTATAATCTGTGTTTTGTTAATACTACATGTAAGATGTAAAAAAACTATTATTTTTAAAGAATCTAGAACTTAAGGGATTCAAAGAGATATTTTAATAACATTCAAACATTTCACAGCTGTTCCTTGTATTATTCATTATTTATGGATGTATTGTTCTGTTAGGACACTATTGCAATTTTTGTACAAACCAGAAAACAGTTTCATGATGTACAAACAACAAAATTGACTTTTAATTTGCCGAGAAATTGAAACAGAAAATGTTATCAGGAAATGAAGCGTGACCTAGAAGCTTTTGCATATTAATATTTTTAACAACAATGCATTGGCATACAGTTTAGCCATTTAGCTTCAACAGTGACCAGCATCTTATTTATCCTTGCAATGCCACTACATGTACATGTACATAACCTTAACCGTGGTCAAACGAGATTAATTTGCAAAAGTTAAGCAAAGAACTTAAAAGTTAAGGTTGTCATTTTCACTGTTTAAAGTTTAATATAAAATATGTGCTAATACACTGTCAAATTACCAAACGTTTTTGAAAGTTTACCAAAAAAGTTCTAAGCGTTTAAAAACTGTGAACTGCAGAATTGTCGGTGCCATTTGCCAACATAATTTTGATCAGGCGTAAAGAGTTTTTTCAACGGAAAAAGCTCATCATCTTGAGAAAAATTAAAAGATAGTAACATCAACTAATTTTTTTTATTCATCCTTGCCCATATTTCCATTTAATATTAAGTAAAATCTCACTAAATAAAACGAAAAACGCCTCGGACGTTTGACTGTGGTGGATACATAACCAAGCATTCACGAGGTCATGAAAATTATGAAAATGGTCACCAAAAATTTGTATTGATGTTAAACAACTTCTCCCAACTGTTTCTTTAAGAACATATGGAGACTTACGAGGAGAACTTGTATGCTACAATCTGGGACAGAATGAAAAGAGAAATAACACCCCCCTCCCCCTCCCCCCTGATTCAATGATGGATTTGCACAGAAACTTTCCCATCACTGAACTGGGGGGGGAGAGATTGTAGCCTGTGAGCAAGGTCTCTTGTGGGTGGGAGTGGTGGTGAATAGCAGAAGGGGGTTGTTTTCCTCTCCCATATCTCCCACCCCTATGGTACCAAAGATAGCCCCCCCCCCCGGCATAAATAAATATTTTGTCTTAAATCCATTTTCTTTTCACTTTCTGAACTATAACAGGTTAAAGGCCCACTGTCACCCAAAATGCATTGCGAATTTCACGCAGTCGAAAATTCCCAAAAGAGCCAATCACAAGCGAGCTCTTCATTTCAAAACAAAAACAAATGACCGCAAAGCCAACTGGGTGACAGTGGGCCTTTAAGATAATAACATGTATGGATAATTTATTATTTTCTAAACTTGATCTCTCTCATGTCCTTTCAGGTATTATTTATGATCATGGATCTACATGTACAGGGTATCAGCAACCATTTTTAATAGGGAATAAAATACTAGCTTCATACTTTTTTAAAAAAAACTTTGGCATTTGAGACCCCTCTTCCCCTCAGAATTTCCAATGAGCTTTCATGGTGGGGGGAGGGGGGGAGGGGGAGGGTATGGATAACCCATGGAACTGCATATACAGTAGAATCCCACTAACTCAAACACCCCTCTAACTCAAGCACTGACACATTTCCCTTGGATTGTTTTCTCAGTCAATTACTATCGGATAACTTGAACCCCGTTATCGCGAAAAATTTATCATTTCCCCTGGGAGTTTGAGTTAGCAGGGTTCTACTGTAATATAAGTCACCACCGGTGATCTGTGTTTATTTTCTCCTTACATACTCTCTGTCATAATCAGGGGTCTGGGAGTGAGATGCAGTTAATGACATGCCAGATGTGGGGAACTGGGTTCTTGTCAACCCTTTCACTGTGTAATGTAGTTCTAACTCTAAAGTTTGTGGACAAAATCCTATGGTTATGGTGTGTCCATTTCAAATGAAACCTCTTCAGCAGTTCTTTTGCTTGGTACCACATGTTTTTCAACAGTTTACAAAATTAACAGACATAGTAAAATTTTGTTAATGGACTCCTGCTATTGAACACTCTAAAAGGGAAAACAAAAATTGTTTCACAATGCAGGAGTTTTACATGCCTATACAAATAATGCTACCTAGATATAAAGGGGCCACTACTGTTCATTAGATATGTCAACGACCTACCCTGTACCTACTGCAAGATCATGTAAAATTACTGTATGTCAGTATCCAGGGGTAACTGTGCCAATTTCGATATAACAGGTATTAAAATAATTTTCTAACTTGGCTCTGAGGCTTAGGAGAGTAAAACAAAAGAAATAACCAGTAATCATTCATTCCTGAACCTCAATGTGATTTCTTTTGTTTAATCCCCAAAGCCTCAGACTCCACAGGCTTTTAGCCAGAAATTGAAAAGTGGCCGTCCAGAAGATATTTTCCATCATAATTTTTTAAAGGATTACCGGTAGGTGCAATTTTCATGAATTTTTTTCAAAAAGTGGGCGTCCACAGGACCCCTGGACGCCCTGCTGGCTAAAAGCTTGCCTCGGAGCCAAGTTAAGAATTTTAATACTCGAAAAATAGGTCTATAATTGACTGTAATAGAAAACAAGGAAACACTGAGTTATCCGCAACAAAAACACTCATTATAATGTGATATACAGTTTTGATTTTGTGACTTTTGCACGCCAAAGGCAGCAGCTTTTGTTTGTACCAAGAAGGGGAAATTTGTTTTAATACACATTGATTACTCTATGATGTAATTTTTCCTCGCGCGCCCTTCGCGTTCTCTCGCGCCTGAATTCTCCCCCTTCCCCTTCGAACGCCTACCACGCATGCTAATGAGCTGCGTGCCTCTAAAATAATTGAAGAATAAATATTACTTTATATCATTGTGCAAGCCATAACCAAGTAACCCTAGATTTCGAATTAAATGCGCTTGGCTACCGCAAAAGCTATGAAAAAATTGAAAATTCTGGATTATGATCGATTCAGCGATTAATGTCTGTTAACAAAATAATGAGATAGCGGCGGGCGGCGGGTCAAGATCAACTGAGAAGTATCTAATTACGACAAGACGAAGAGCGTGATAAGATTGAAAACAAAGAAAGATTAAAGCAAACTTATATTCTCTAGAACTGATCAGCTACTCACAGCTGGGAAAATTTTGTTTTGCGAACAATGCAAATGCTAATAAATAATCTTATGACAAACCAAGTATCACAAATAAACGAAGGTCGATCAAAAATCTCAGACAGTCGTGTTTTCGTGTCGATTTCACACTGACACACCTTAGGAATGCAATCCTGATTTAAAAGTTTTTTTATTTCCTTCAACAACATAGCTGCGCTTTTCATGTACGATGGTTGGATAAACGTGATTTAAAATATCGCTTTACCTTTAAAGTTTTGAATCAATTTTGTTGAGAGCAAGATTAGAGCAACGATAAGGGAATGATTAGTATGCATATTTGACTAAAATATTCATTTACCATTTCCTCTGGGTTTTCTTGTTCGGCTTGCCGATCACGATGTCTTCTTCTATAACGTCCGGTCTCTGTTTAGAATGAAGTTAAGAAAAAGTCTGTTTAATGAGGGATTCAACTGCTAAACACCGAGTAAATCACAATATTGCAGCACTTTTTTCTGGTTATCATTCCTATTTAATATTCAAAGAACGACTTATTAGTACAGTATTAATTTCAAGGACATTTATAAAGTATTCAACGAAGGCACCAACGGAATGCAAGTAAACGATCAACTCAGACAACAATTTGTGTGCCAGATTTATCAATTGCAAGGGTCAAATGAGAATGACATTCCACGCTATTAAAAAGTTATCTGTTACCCACCTTCGCCGATAGATATCAACATTGTTTAGCCTACAAACAGCGAGACTTTTCATGAGCGAACTAGTACACAGACTAATTTTCGGCCCAAAAATTCGCTTAAATCCATAATTGCACAAGCAAGAAGCTTTAAACTTACCGCTGTCTTCGGACATCTTGCCCAGAATGTTGTATTTGCAGACGATAACTAGAAGAAAATCACGAGCTACAAAAACTTGACCCCCATATATGCAAAAGCGCAATAGGAAATCGCAGTGACGCGGAATCATAAGTAATCAGGGCAAACACGGCTGCTGATTGGTCAACAATATAATACCGAGGATAATTGGCGTGACCAGATTATAATAATTGTATTGGCATTGTTTTCGGAAGAATGTAACGGCTTTTTCATAAAAAAAGAGGCTAATACGTGCAGAGTTTTGTAAAGGGCTGTGGTCATTTTTTCGAAGCTATGTGCGTTAATAAGGAAATAACAAGAAAGAATGGTTTTTTCGTGATTCGTAAACAAGTTTCAGTCACGTATGAGATCATCGGAGTAACCCTTCAAAATCCAATCAGCTGCAGAGTTTACACTTCAACAAATCACACAAATACATCGATTACTGAGATTGGTTTCAAGAGCAGAGATTGATGACTAAGGGTTATCTTATAATATTTACAGCTATGAGTGAATCTAGTTGACTTTTAAAGTAAAGCAGATACCAGCTCAAGATGGTAGTTTCTTAGGAGTTTACTCGCGTTGCTGCCCTGTCCTATTGCCGCTTGATCTTCTAATCACTATCTTAGCCACCCAGTAAATAAACAATAAAGACTCAATGGAGAAAACTCAATGTAATTTTTGTCAGCTGAATGTAATAAAATGTTTCCAAAAAGATCGAATCATGCGTGACCCCTCCTGCTGCTATTTGGCTTCCGCTGGCGGAAAAATATATGCCCTCATTTTGGGAAAAACACCTTGGTTTATGATTTGATATTGTTAGTTTGTATTGGTGACTGTCTCTAAATTATGAAAATTTGGTTTTGTTAACTAAATTGATAAGGCAGAGATTCGAACGCTGACGTTTCGCTCGAGCGCTAGCGAATCCTGCGCTCGAAACGTCAGCTTCCCCCCCCTCCCCCCGGGGGTGGTACTCCCCTATAAAAATGACAGGGGTGCTCGTCGGAAAATTTCGAAAAACACCCTAAAAGGTACCACAATCTCGTTTCATAAGCGTGGCTCAAACATATTTTTACTCCTAAGAGGTACCAATTTTATACAACACAAGACATATTCTGTCATATTTTTTCAGCTAAATACCCTATGCTTGGAAAATTCAAAAACCAAGATCTAAACCGTTTGTTGTTGCCACGTGGTACAGACCACCTGATTCCCCTATTGGTATTTTCTCTCCCTTCGAAACCTTAATTGGGAAACTGGATTCCGAAAATATTGAATACTTTCTAATGGGAGACCTCAACTGCGATATGATTGCTACTCGATATGACAATAATACATGTAGACTAAAGAATATTACTGATATATATGGATTGCAGCAACTTGTAACTGAGCCAACTAGAATAACTCCTACGTCTAAAACTTTAATTGATCTAATCTATACTAATTGTCCCGATAACGTTGTATGCTCAGGAGTCTGTCATATTAGTATTAGCGATCATAGCATAGTCTTTGCCTATCGAAAATTATCCACAAATGGAATATCTAACGGGCATAATGCTATTACCTATAGAAATTTTCGAAAATTCGATCGAACAAATTTTCGGGACGACATTGTGTCTCAATGTTGGGACCAAGTATACAATTCAACTGATCCAAATGAAATGTGGCTAAATTGGAAATGTTTGTTTTTATCTATTGTTGACAAACATGCTCCCTTGAGAACTATACGTGTTCGCACTCGTAGCTCTCCATGGATTACTCATGAACTTAAGAAGCGAATGCATGATCGAGATGTTCTGAAAATAAAAGCATGTAATTCCAATGATTCAAATGATTGGGCGCTTTTTAAAAAGCAGCGTAATTTAGTAAATAACGAAATTAGACTAGCTAAGCAAGCCTATTATCAAAATAGTTTTAACGAGTATGTAGGCGATTCTAAAAAGACCTGGCAGACTATTAACGAACTTACGTCGCGGAAATCTGGGAAAAAATCTGTAACATCCCTGAAAGTAAATGGAGTATCAATGACAAATCCAACTGTGCTGTCTGACCATTTTAATAATCATTTTGCTACTATCGGTCCAACCCTTGCCAGCAATATTGATTCCTCAGATAGTGATGGCTTTCAGAGATATCTTACAGGCACAGATAAACGGTTCCAGCTACGTCCAACTAGTATCGAAAAAGTTCTTTCACTTTTAAATCAACTAAATAAGTCAAAGGCAGCTGGCCTTGACAAGATATCTGCTAGGCTCATTCGTGAATGTGCTGATCTCATTTGTATACCTATCCGTGATATTTTTAACCAATCAATAAGTCAAGGTATATTTCCAGATGATTGGAAATGCGCAAAGGTTACCCCACTTTTTAAACAGGGCGATCGGGACGATCTAAACAATTATCGTCCAATTTCGGTTATCTCAGTTGTTGCCAAAGTCTTTGAAAGAATCGTCTATGATCAATTATATGCCTATCTAGATGAAAACGAAATCATCTGTAAATATCAATCAGGTTTTCGTACTATTCACTCAACTGTCACGGCTCTCCTTGAAGCCACTGACGCTTGGGCGTATAATATCGATCGTGGTAAAGTCAATGCCGTTGTTTTCTTAGATCTAAAAAAGGCTTTTGACACAGTTGACCACGGGCTACTTTTATCAAAACTAAGCAATTATGGCATATATGGTAATGCACATCGATGGTTTAAGTCATATTTAGAGAATCGTACC
Organism: Cladopsammia gracilis; assembly: GCA_022457155.1. Classification (NCBI taxonomy): domain Eukaryota; kingdom Metazoa; phylum Cnidaria; class Anthozoa; order Scleractinia; family Dendrophylliidae; genus Cladopsammia; species Cladopsammia gracilis. The sequence goes on along the minus strand of JAJGOT010000026.1, from coordinate 1,875,942 downwards.
CAAATGTGCTCTATTAACGGATCGCTCTCAAAAAGTTGTCTTTTAAGTTGTGGTGTTCCCCAGGGGACGATCCTAGGACCACTACTATTTCTGTTATATATTAACGATCTTCCAAATTGTCTCTTAAACTGCGAGCCGAGGATGTATGCTGACGATACCCACCTTACTTACGCAAGTAATAATGCAGACGACATTCAATTATATCTAAACCAAGATTTAGAAAACGTTTACAATTGGCTGAAAGCAAACAAACTCACTCTAAATATGACTAAAACTGAATTTATGCTTATCGGATCTAGACAGAGGCTAAGTACTCTCACGGATTCCTCAGCACTTGCAATTAAAGATCTTCAAGTTAACCGGGTCACTACCACAAAATCACTTGGGGTGACCATTGATGACAAACTTGGCTGGAGTGACCACATCGAGAAAGTCACAAAGAAAGTCGCTTCTGGTATTGGGGCCATGAAACGAATTAGGCACCTCGTTCCTCAAGCGACCTTATACTTAATTTATCAAGCATTGATACAGCCACACTTCGACTACTGCAACATTGTTTGGGGAAACTGTGGGATAACTCTGCAGAATAAACTACAAAAGCTACAAAACAGAGCAGCTCGTGTTTTGACCTATTCAAACTATGACGTAGATGCTGGTAACCTATTAGAACTCCTAGGATGGAAAAATCTTGCCTGCCAGCAACAAATTCAAAGAGCTACGATGGTTTATAGGTCTCTACACGGGTTGGCTCCAAACTATCTAAGTTCTAAATTTGAGAAGCGAGAAATTAGTTACAACCTAAGGGACTCTGAGGATAAACTTAATGTTCCATTGCCGCGTACAAACTATTATAAAAATAGTTTCAGTTATAGTGGCGCCATGCTCTGGAACAGCCTTTCTCATAATGTAAGGAAAGCTGAGTCCCTTGGGCAATTTAAACGACTTCTCAAAGAGGAACTATAAGGCACGGCATTCGTGGAAAGCAGCTTTTATTATTTAATTAAATTCTTCATATATAGACATTTTTTAATATTAGTTTATTGCTTTGTGTTAAGTATTATAATGATTTTTAGCTGACGAATTTTTACCGTGTTTAAATAAAGATTATCTATCTATCTATCTATCTATCTAAAGGTACCGCGATAATTCTAATGGTAGTCATTTTAGATTTCAGCACCCTAAGCGGTACTAATTTACAAATTTTGACCCCTAAAAGGTATGACGAGCACCCCCGTCATTTTCGTATCGGAGTCCCCCCCCCCCCCCCTCGGGGCTTTTTCACTCCCCCACCGACGCAGCACCACAGTTTCGCTTGACAGTGACCCCTTTCTTCATTTGTCTCAAAATCGTGACGGTACGAGCATCTAATTGTTCCAGATTGTTCCTCATTTCTGCAGAAGTCTGCGAGCATTGTCGATCTCGTATTCTCAATTCAAAGAAAGCTGGAGTACAGGTGGGGCAGCAAACGCACGATGCGAGTGAGTGGAGCTCACAGTCTTTTCCATAGTCTTTTCTCTCAGTGCGCGGGAAGCTGACTTAAACACTCGAGCACGCGGGAGCCTCGCGAGGAATCGCGGGGAAAATCGTTTTCCATCCGCGCGCGCGAGCGCTTGGGAGAGGCCCGTCCTACTATAATTTACTCCCATTTTATTTGCCTTGCAGATTTACCAGATCTGACCTTTATGGGGAAGCTGCGGTCATCCCCCTCAAGCTTGCCAACGCTGTGCGCTGATTTGCCAGGATCTTTGTGGTTGCTGAAGTGATTTTGGCACAATACCCATAGAAGGACGTCTCAGCAACGCACGCGGACCAAGAGGAATTCGATATAAATGGACCCATAACTGACTTTGAACTTAACCGGTCACTGGTTAAAATTGATTTGAATCAAGCAAGAGCCACTCAGTACGACAAGTTATTACCCGCAGATCAAGTAGATTAATATATGTAAAATAACACGGCAAACTGATCCTTACGGCGGAGAACTGGTGAGATTGAGGCAAGAAAAATAAAGTAAAATAAAAGATATATATTTTGTGCCCGATATTTCGGTTTGAAACACAAACCTTCGACGGGGGCTAAAATGTGAAAGTGTGAAATTTTTGCGGTTGTAGTTCAGACGTCTAAGAGTCAAGACGAATATGGAAGAGATCACACAACAGATAAGACGTAGACGCTGGAAACTGATTGGGCATGTGCTAAGGAAAAGTGCAAGCGAGAACACGAGGATAGCCTTAACATGGACCCCAGAAGGAAGACGTAGGAGAGGTAGGCCGAAGGAGACATGGCGAAGAACGGTAGAGAGAGAACGAGGTGAACTTGGGTTCAAAGGTTGGACAGAAACAGGGTATGTGTGCCAAAGACCGAGAAGCTTGGAGAGAGAGAACACAAGGCCCTATTTCCCTCAGAGGGAAAAGGACATGATGATGAGTTCAGACGTCAATTCGTTAGACTGCAAAAAACAGTCGAGGTTTTTTCGCTGCTCGCTTGCAAAGGCGCGAAGCGCTGAAAGCGTGGATCTTCGCGCGCGCAGCGCTTGACGTCCCCGCGCCCACCCCCCCCCCCCCCCCCCCCCCCCACACCAACGCAAAAAATACGGCTGTTTTACGGTCTACCATTTCGTGTTTGTTAAAGGGTGACGCAGATTTTGCTGTGTTTTGGTCAAAATACACTAAAATATATGACCTTTGCTCAAACATAAAATTGCTTTCATAACACCAAGAAGATAATATCAAGTGATTTCTTCAAGGAAGAACAAACCATAATAAGTTTTTCTGCGATTTTTCCACGACTCTTGGGAGGAACTTGAAAAAATTGGCCAATTTTTTCAAGTTGCAATCCATTTCCATCCTGGCCATCCGCAGCCAAAGATAACGAATACTAGTTTCTGTGCACTGGTAGAGTACTTGTTAACAAAACTGGATCATTATTTTAAGGTTTACGTTGAAACAAATATGTTTTTTGGCTTTTCAAAGTGATACTAAAAATAGGTGACAGTATCCCTTTAACTAATAGTTAGAGCTGGACCTCGAGTAAAACTGAATTCGACAACGAAAGCCATCTGTAGCAAGATAATAGAAATTTCATTTGAAAAATATTTCAGAATCTTCTAGCTTTCCTAGAACAATGGTGTACTTGAAGTTGCTTATCCCGCTGAATTCGCTCGTAACAGCTTCCGAAACGTGCCAGTAAACATTTTGCCAGGGCAAGCATTTTCGTGACCGCGCAATCAGTCACAACAAAACTTGGCTGAACACAGGTCTTATCTATCTCATCACTGAATATTAATACTAATGTGTACGTTCAAAAAGTACGAATGTATAATAAAATGTCCCAAGCTCACGTTCTTTGGAGTTTGTGTTGTATAAACTGTTACTAATTCCCCTTTTCATGCTTTTTCCGAGACTCTTAAAAAAATTATCACGAAAAAAATAAACGGCCATAATTGGCGAAAAAGGTATATATTTGTGGCGAAAATAGATATTTTACTCGGCACCGGCAAAATATTTAAAATGTTTGGGACTTTGAAGTTGAGAATCACCCTGCTTACGTATTCAATATTCTAAACATCTTTGTGGTTTTTCGTCTTTCAAATAGCAAGTGCTATTCCGTGTTTGAGAAGCCAATCAGAGCGCGCGATAGCCCTTCATGTACAGCGTGACCATTCAAATCTGAAAGCCCTCAGTCATACTTTAATTTCAAACCGACAATAATTATTCTTATTAAAATTTATAAAGCGCGCATATCCATAAAATGTTCAAATGTGCTAGATTAGCATTACATATCATGGATTGGAAAAAGATACAAAACTAATCTTTATTTTTCTTCAATTTTAATTTGGCCGTTCTTGGGGATGAAAGGGACGGAACAGGGTCGGAAGAGAGTAAACTAAATTAAATACTGCTTTATTCTTTATGTAGAAGTCGTTTATCGCAGTCGGAGCAAAGCTGTTATGTACAAGGTGGACTTCAGTTATACCAGAAACCCATAAGAGGGTTGAAACGTGCAACTGTCTCTTGTACTGCTTCAAAACAAGCTTCCGGTTATTCAATTTGCTCAGAAGTTGTTTCAGCCATATTTGGAAAATCAAGATAAAAATATCAACCAATCAATTCCTAGAACAACTTGCTTTCAATCTCGAGGGACCGAGGGGTTTCCAAATATGGTACCAGCAAAATATGAATATTGCTGTGGATGCGCGTTACACGTTTCAACCCACTTATTGGTTTCTGGTTATACTGTATAATATGTCTCACAAGCATTTAAATTCTTCTTGGTATAACTGATTTGTCAAAACGTATAAATTATGCCTAATTAAAGATATTTTCCTTTTGGTCGACAATTTGTTGAAAACAATCATTATTAATTAATTTTGCTACCGATTAAAACAACAACACTGTACCGTATTAGTACCCCTTATTGCAGTTCTCTCTCGTGTGGTAATCTATCCCCCATTTGTCTTCCACTGTAAGCTCTTTCATGTGTGATATATAACGTCATAATCTAAATATCGAATTCGCCAAGGATTAGAGGTCCTTCAGTTTGTAAAAATAAAAAAAAAATCATTACAGGTGTAATATAATCTCACATGAACGCTTACCACAAAATTAAGTATTTATAAGTTGGTGGTACAGTATTTCAAAGAGGATTATTTGTGTAATAAAGACATGACATGAGTAGTTTTTCGCACGATAAATATGTTGAAAACCCATGGAGTGAAATATATTCGTATGGGACAAGTCAAGGTAACATTTTAACATCATCTGTTGCAAACCCAATTTTTTTTCCCACCACGAAAACCATGATATATTTCTTTCGATATCTCGATACGTGTGCAATAACAGAGGCCAAGAGAATAACACACGTTGTTAAAATAGCGAAGTATTTAATCAAATTATCATGGCTGAAACTGAAAGGTTTAAAATCCTGGGTGAGAAACGATATAAATGGCGCCAAAAGATACCTGAGTAGAATGTCGTTTAGTCGAACCGCCCTCTAACTCTTTTCAGTTCTCGGTAACTCAAACTGAATCTACACATAATTCCCCTGTTTCGCTTCATTATAGAATTTATAGCACTCGATACCTCGAACAGTTCTGTAGTGTCCCTGATACCCTTTTTTTCCTATATGTCATTTGCAATATTTTGGGCATATTTTGGACATGTTCTGTCAGAATGTATCCATTGGCTGAATTATACATGTACACCAGTCTAAGTTTTGGGCGAGTTCACTAAACTCCTGTGAAAATTGAAGGCATATGGTTGGTTTTTATTCGTTCAGTTCAGAATCAGTTCCTCCAAAAATGCGCCCTTACTCTCAAAGTAAAAAAATGCGAATTTTATGTCAAACAGTCACATTATATTTGATTTTTTGTTAGCCTTATAGCGATGTGCATACAAGCGAAGTCATTCTTCTCTATTATTTTCAGGGTTTTATTCATGTGTGTTATTTTATAAGTTTCATCGTATTCAAGTCAAGCAAAGGTAAGATAGATGTTGATTGTTGTAAAAGCAAAACCGTTCATACGTAGTAATAACATTTGGCTAACCATAACAAAAGCAAATAGCTTTACTGCAATGAACCAATCAAAACCCAGAACTAACAGGCTTCAACCAGAGCCAAGCGCGGGAACTCAGTGACGTGCATATTACCATGTAACGATTGGTCAAGTTGAGTTTGTTTATTTTTTCTCTTTAGTAGACAGACGGCAGGTTACCTCTCGTTGGTTAACGGAGCTGTCATAGGGATTTTGACGTTTTCGGCTCAAAACTTTCTCTAATAAAACTAAGTAACTTTGTCAAACAAGAAATGGTTATAGATCACTAAAAGGAAGATAAAGTAAATTTTCAAAGAGAGGATAAACCATTATGATAGTTTTAGCAAGAAACAAGAAGCTAAGGCGATAAACTTGAATACATTGCGGGCCCAATTTTCAAGTTGCAACACATGCATTTACATCCTGGCCACTTGCAGGCCAAGACACTGGGCTTTACTATCAGAGTGAGCACAAGCAAAATACCTTTAAACAAACTGCATGGACCAATAGCCGGTATTTGGTTTGCCACCGATATAAATATGTATTTTGCTTTTTAAAGTAACTTACACTACACATGGTGACAGCCCCCTTAAAGCTCTGTTCATCGTAATTACAATCTTGATTATCTTCCTTGAGTGAACTTCTACGTCAACTGTCTCAACTACAAAAATAAAATCTTTCATGTGTATTTTCCATGAGATACAGTGGAGTAGTAGCTGTTAAAAATCTGATGTTTGGGCAATGCTGCTATTTTTTTCAGTGACTCCTTATGATATATAACATGAGATGCTATGCAATTGAATCATTTTAAATTTTCCATTGTGTTAAACCATAGCATCTTGATGTCCCTATCTCAGCCTGATACTATATACAAATCGGACATCAGCCAAAGATTCAGGGTCGATTGTTTGTTCTGTAGTTTCTTTGGTATATGCTGTATACATAATTCTTTGAACAGAGCCCGGAACATACCACACTTTGGATAAGCTACTTAGCCGGAGAGGTTTAGGCTGCAAGTAATTTATTTCAGTACTTGGGGTCAATAAGGTTTAATTCTTCTTTTTCGTTGTTTCAGGGGAAGAGCCAGTTGCTCTAACAACATGGAGCGATCTACTTACCTCTCCAAACTACCCACGCACTTATCCTGCGAACTCCACTCTTACGTGGATCAAGTCTGTCTCCACTGGGAATATAATTGAAATAACCATCAACGACCTCCAGGTAAGGGATGGAGAGTTTGTCAAAACATTAGTGAGGATCTTGAGGGTAGCTCATGCTCCTGATGGTCTCAATACCATAGCTCTTATCACTATCCCTTCCCCAGATATTTTGCGCCGTGAAACTGGCCGCCTTTTCAGAAGAAAAACTCACTGAGTTTTCTGTTGCTGTAAAAATGATAGCAGCTATGTCATAATCAGCTTAGTATGGCCAGATTAGCAAGATCTCTGGAAATCAGTTTCCTTTGTTGGTTGACCACACTGGAGCACGCCCAATTTGAAGTGCCACGTTAGTTCCAATATTCACTGTAATTATGTTTGATTCTCTTGCAACAGACACAATGCGATGGAGATTACTTAGAAATCAGAGATGGAGACAGTATGGCATCTCCACTGATCGCGAGGTATTGTGGGAGCTCTGGATCAGGCAAAGTCATCCGCTCATCTGGAACTCACATGATTTTACACTTTGTTTCTGATAACGTCACTCGTGGTTCAGATCGAGGATTTGCACTAAAGCATACTGGTGAGTAAATTGTCTAAAAACATCACTGAGAATACATGTTTGTTGCTGGTTCTCCGTCCTTGCTCGTCTTTCTCCGGGTACTCCGGTTTTCCTCCCTCAACAAAAATCAACTTTTCCACATTCCGATTCTATCCGGAAGCAGTGGAAGTAAGGACCACCTCGTGGATTTGACTTAACTGAAATTCCAATTAATCAATTCATTTATTGATTGATTGATTTATAATCGGTGCTCCATGGACACTTCATTAAAACAAACCGACGCAAATCTTCCGTTAACTTATTTGGCTTGTTGATACTGTTTAATATGGAATCGCTTTCTTTATAGCAACAGTTCATCAAGTTAATTTTATTTCATATATTTTCAGATTTTATTAGCTTTTTTAGCAGATATTTGCATCGCGCTTGTCAGTCATCAGTTTCAATATTGACTGAAAACGTTTCTGGTATTGTTAAGCTTGGCGTAGAGTACACAAAATTCATAAGTTGGCCAACTGCAAACGAGATAAAAAGCGCAAGATTTCTGGCGGCCTTTTTCTTCCAAGATACGTGTTGCTTGCGTCTGTATTGCCTTACGATGTTTCATAAACAAAAAACAAGTGAAAACATAAGCAAAAACGAACGGAAGGTTATAACTTCTGGCGTTAGTGTTTGCGGGGGTCAGTTTCTAGAAACTGCAGTTCTGCGTCGGGGGAGTGAAACACGAAAATTTGGTTTTCTTAGCTGAGCCGAGAAGGTAAATTGGCCACTGTAAAGAGATTCAAAAGCTGAAACATTAAAGAGCTTTACCCCATCAACTCAGTCCAAAAACGCCTTATCATGGGTTGTAATGGGGAAAAGGTACCCCCATCAGCTCGGCGGTTGAAAAGAAAATGTTTCGTAACACTAACTTGTGCTTGGCTTTCGTTTATAACACACGAGTGTAAATTGAGTTGTAATGGGAAAAGAAGCTAGAATCACTCATAAACATGTCCCTTCCTAATTTCTTTTCTGTTGTATAGGTGTATGTAAAGTACACACAAACGCAACCAGTGGGGTCATAACAACACCCAACTACCCCAACAACTACTTGTTCCGCATGGATTGCCTGTGGACAATACAACTCCATCCCTCAATACTAATCACCCTTGAATGCGACGAGTTTGCCTTGGAATATAGAGAAGGCTGTGTATTTGATTACATGGAGATACTTGCCGGTGTGTCACTTAGATCTCCCGTGCTAGGACGATATTGCGGTGTTTACAACAATTCACTGACTTTTGAAAGGGACGGAAATATGAGCATACGGTTTGTGTCGGACCAGGACAAAGAATCTGGTGGATTTCGCTGTGTGTACAGTGCCCACAAAGGTTAGTGCAACACCACAGTTCATCATATATTTTGAGGCTTAACGCGCATGATCAAAGTAAGAACCCATAAGGTATTTTAATATGCATCAGGAAAAAAAATTACTCAATTCTGATTGGCTAAGAGCAGTACAGTTCAAGTGTAACACCAGTGCAAAAAGTGTAACACCAGTGCAAATTACAAATAAAAAAATTGATGAAAAAATGTTTTGCAAAAATATTTTTTCATGTATAATTATTAATAAGTAATCATACCGTTTTCTCGCTCAATTTGGGATTAATTTGCACTTGTGAGTTTGAGCTTTTTGAAAAACTCAATCGTGCAAATTAATCCCAAATTGAACTCGAAACCGTATGATTACCTATACTAACAGCACCATGGATCACTGCTTAATGATGAGCTGATCATTCACAGTTGAAAAATAAATGGTAATTAAAAGATTCTGAGCATTCTCGGTTAGGTTAAGTTATAAGCAAGTCTTTGGTTGCCATTATTTCCACACGGGTTAGCATCAATAGTTACATAATTCTTCAAAAGCTTGCAAAAAGGCATTATTTCCGCGGTTCAGAACGTTACTTTATTGTAATACGACATTGCTTAACACTGTGGCCAGATCACCATGTAGTTTGTTGCACACAAAGAAAAAACTTAACTGACGAGTGCGGTTGCACCACCTCAAACGCACCTCAATACACCTTGAAGAGCCAAGTCCCAAGTCAGTTTGTGGTGAGAACTGGAGTGTTTACTTCTCTCACGCACTCACTCCGTTTGTCGTTAGTCAGAGGAGACTGGACTGAGTGGACCATCTGGACAGAATGTTCCCAAACCTGTCACCGTGGAAACCAGACAAGATACAGGACATGCGTGAATCCTCTGCCAGAGAGTGATCTGGAACTGGTTTGTGGTGATGTGGCAGACATTGACATGAGAAGCTGCTTGATATCGAACTGCAGTAAGTGGGTGACTGTTTATTGACCTTTATTGTTTAACTCAGGGTGTATCTTGTCGGTATGCATAAGAGAATGGATAGTACTGTTCTGGCTCTCCTCTTTGGGGATAACATAATATACAGCCTACTTTATATCATGAAAAGTTTGAATATTCTACAAATGTATTGCCATACAATAACTTTCATTTAACCACATTACACCCAAGACCTAATACAAGCCCGTTCTAAAGTGAATGCAGAAATATATAATATCAAAATAAAATAGTAATAAAAAGAAACACGTACATTTCCAGGCACCGTTCACACTGAATAAACATTGGGAAATGAAAAGGAGGAGGGAGGGGTGGGTGGGTGAAAAAAAAATACTTTGAGATGCAAAGACCGCAAACCACACGCTTCATTGTGACTAGAATAACCCACCTAAGCATGCGCCGAAGGCTCGTGCCACTGACCACTAGTAAGTCAGTGCAATAACGCGCTCTTTGTTGTTACCTGGTGTATTTAACTGCGTAAAATTAATGCACTAGTTATGACTAGTTAACTAGAAATACTTTGATGGGTCATTAAAACCACTTTTTATCAGTTGGTGCTACAATCATGATCGATATCAAACGAATGCCCAATGATTGGTGAACACGTTGTTATCATTTTTGTGACACAATATGTTACTATAGCAACAGTATAATGTGCTGAAAACACCCTTAATTTTAGCTTTAAGTGTCAATAACTCAAAAACGACTCGGAGAACCCCATTTTGTTTATTGTCGAAATTTGATCAGTAGGATAAGATGCAACTTTTGGCAAAGTTAAAAAAATTCTGTAGGTGGGGTTCAGAGCCACCGTAAATTTTCGAAATAATTTCGCTATAATGACCCATCAAATTCTAAGTCTTAAAAAGTGCTGGAAACTGTTGGGAGCCACCTTAAACGTAACTTATCCGTTGTTTTCTTTGTAGCACCAGTTGATGGTGACTACACCAGCTGGTCCAACTGGTCTGCGTGTAACGTGTCTTGTGGAACAGGGTTCAGAAACAGAACTCGTAGTTGCACAAACCCGCTTCCTGCATTTGCCGGCAACAACTGTTCAAAAATTGGAGTTCCATGGGAAACGTCAGAATGTGGGCTAACTCCTTGTCCAGGTATTTTACTGGTGAATTGAACATTTAATTCTTGTACACCTTTCCTGCCTAAACTTGAAAAGTAGCCAACTCGAAAACTTGGTTCCTTTGGCTGCTACACACTTTTTCCTTTGTTATGTTTAATTCAATCATGGTATAGTTAGCTCTGTTCTTACTTCTTTTTTTTTCCTTATTGTTGTTGTATTGTAATTAAATAAGTGTGAATAATAAACTTGAACTTGTGCTTCAAAAAAATACAGCTGAAAATAAGCATACACGTCTTTCTTTCAATGAAATGTAACAGGTGTATTCTTCATCTCAAATGGCATTCATTCATTCAATCCGAACCCGAATCATTCATTCATTCGTTTGTCGACCTTTGTTTGTTCGTTCGTTCGTTCGTTCGTTCGTTCTTTCGTTCGTTCGTTCGTTCGTTCGTTCGTTCGTTCTTTCGTTCGTTCGATCGTTCGTTCGTTCTTTCGTTCGTTCGTTCGTTCGTTCGTTCTTTCGTTCTTTCGTTCGTTCGTTCGTTCGTTCATGTTCACATTGGCACTTTGAAAAGTTGCAGTGTTTGTCAGTTACATGAGGAGATACTAGTGACATTAATTAACTTTACTTTTTTCCTCAAAAGGTCTGACTACGATTGAAGATACTCAAGCAATACATGCGTCTTTCACACTGGGAACATTGGAAATAGTGAATAATTCTGATTCCACTGTCGAAGATAGAACAATCCTTTTAGTTGACAATAGAAACAGTGAAGGATATTCAAGTTCTTGGAATACGAAAAAATCTACTTTGATTCAGGATTTTACCCTGTCGCATTCCACGACACCTTGGCTTCTATGCACTGAACCCTCACTCGTGAAAAGTGAATTACTGAGTGGACAACACGTCTTAAGAATGCCATCACGTACTTACTTACATTCTGTTGCCCTGATCTCTCTAACAATGTTTGAAAGCTACAGTTCTCAAACAGCTCACGCAAACGGAGTATCCTCATTTTCTGTGAGTAGATACATGTCATTGTCTCAGAAGAACTTATCGTCCTTGAACAATTCTCAGATCTCCCCAAATAAAACATTGGACGATATCACGATCACCAAACTTTCCCAGGCGAATTCACTAGGTATGAGCCAATGGACCATGACCAGTCTTCATAGTGCCATGGATAATATAGCATGTAACAGTTTGTATAGCATTGAAGATCACAACGTACGGAGCTTTTCAACACAAAGTGTCTTTAGCAGCCTTACAAACTTCGATGTCAATGGAACCATGGTCAGTGACTCGATGACTAGCACCATTAATGACAGTTTGATACCCATATCTACTATCTTCGAGGGATGGGCTGCTACCGTTGGATTTTCCAAGAGTAGGTTTGGCCTCAACGGAAGAGAAACAGTGTTGGAGGAGAGACAACAATATTCTACATCTCTGCTAACATCTTCTGGTAACACATCTACATCTAATCTGGAATCTGGAACATTCGTATATTGCAAAAATCGTCCGACTATACCATTTCCGGGAAATACGATAATCCAAAAAGTAAAACGTTTTCAACGGCTGAAAACAGATGGCAATCGATGTGGACGGATCAGATATTGACGGGAACAGCTTTTACCCACGAGCACGCATTTATGCGTAGACAGGGTCACCCTCTTGAAGCAGGAGCACCCGAATCGTTTTCTGGAAAAGCAGCAAGTTCCGGGAAGGCCTCAGTCGCCTTAAAGGGAACCTCCATTGTTATAACAAATTGACGTTAAATTGTTGGAAATAAAGTCTAAATTAATTTTTTTTAAAAAAACAGGTGCAAATATAATTTTAGTATACAAAAAAATGGATATGAATATCGCTTATTTTCGCTTTTAAATTTCCCGCGCACCGCCATTTTGAATATTTATGACGTGTTACGGTTGTGTAATTGTTGCATACAAAAGAAAACATAACCGACAAACTGCAAGGCTGATCTGACTACGTAACAAAGTAGATTTTGCGAGACACCAATACGACAGAAACCGATAAAGCAGGGTAGCAACCGCGGACAGCTGTTTCGCCCTTTCTTGGAGCTCCTCAGCGCGGTGTAGCTTGTGGCAAACTAAGAACGACTACAAGAATGCAGTCGTAAATAGATTGCACAATGACCCGTACACAATATCAAGTTCAACTTGTCACCCGCATCACGCGTGCCACATCACGTGTTGCGGGGAACAAGCCGTACCAAGATGTCACAATGGTGTCTCGCAAAAACTGAATGTACATGGCAAGCCATTCTTGTAGTCGTTCTTAGTTTGCCACAAGCTACACCGCGCTGAGGAGCCCCAACAGGGCGAAACAGCTGTCCGCGGCTGCTGCCCTGCTTTATCGGTTTCTGTCGTATTGGTGTCTCGCAAAATCTACTTTTTTACTTAGTCAGATCAGCCTTGCAGTTTGTCGGTTATATTTGTTCATTTTTTGGCTGATTAGGTCTTTCGTAGATCCTACGTATTGTTTACAGCATTATCGTTTGCGGTCTTTTGCAGTTTTGAGTTCTATATACAAAAGAACTTCGATTCTTAACAACAGCGGCAACCGTAACACGTCATAAATATTCAAAATGACGGCGCGCGGGAAATTTAAAAGCGAAAATAGGCGAAATTTATATCCATTTTATTTGTACACTAAAATTATATTTGCACATGTTCTTTTAAAAAAATTAAATTTCGACTTTATTTCCAACAATTTAACGTCAATTTGTTCTGACAATGGAGGTTCCCTTTAGAAATTCGTAATGAATTAGACTACAAAGTACAGTTTTCTTTAGAAACATTCCGCCTCAAACTTTTGTAACATCGGAAAATTTAACGCCTTTTGTTTTCGGAGGGATAAAAAGTGTTCGGAAAATGTTCGGAAGCTAGTTATCTTAAAATAGACTAAAAACTAGAGTTTTCTTTAGAAAAATCCCACCTCAAACTTTTGTAACATCGGAAAATTTAACGCCTTTTGTTTTCGGAGGGATAAAAAGTGTTCGGAAAATGTTCGGAAGCTAGTTATCTTAAAATAGACTAAAAACTAGAGTTTTCTTTAGAAAAATCCCACCTCAAACTTTTGTAACATCGGAAAATTTAACGCCTTTTGTTTTCGGAGAGATAAAATATATCGTGTCGGGTACGAAATAAGGTCAGCTAGGATTTTTGGAAAGTCGAAAGCAGCTCGTAAATTCGGGAGATAAGATTCCTTTCCCTGCAATTTTCTGCCTCTGAAATATTCAGCTAAAACAACTGAAAAGCTCAAACTGTATAGATGGTTTTCACGGCGGCCATGTTGGTGGACAGAAACAATAGAAATCGTTTGCATAAAAATAGAGTTTTATTCCCAAAGGATGAAAATTGCATTGTTCTGTCCACCAACATGGCCGCCGTGACTTTCACACATCTATTTTATGTAATCAAACTGACACTTGGTGACTGAAAGTTCATAATCGGTGTTTAAACACGAAGTTCCGGTATAAAAGGCTTAGCTCCTCCACCATTTCACACCTTTTGGGTGTGAAATGCAAATTTAGGCGTCTTTCAGTCACAAAACGTGGTTAACTTGCACGTCCTTTGAACATAATTTGCTTCAAAAATCTGCTAAAACCAAGATTTTACCTAAGCTAAAAAAGAAATAGAAGTTCATAAAGACTTCTGATATAGCTTTCATAAAGTTTTTCCAAATTGTGTTAGCAATGGTCTTAGTGACGCATGTTATTTGTCAGTTGTTTATGCTTCAGTGGTTGATTGACGACTGGAGGTGAGAATGGCCAGGCCAGGCCAGGCTCCTTTTATACCGGAACTTCGTCTTTAATATGGTATGTTTTTCAATATCATTTCTTTTCGTCTAGGTTATTCGTCATCTCTGATGACAGCCACTGCTCGAAATTTCCTAACGTTAACAAGAGAAACCATCCTTTCATCCGCTAAAGAAGACAGCCAAGGAATGAACAGTTATACAATACACTCACTTGCGACGACACAAAGCAATTTGCTTGGGAAATACAGTTCTTCCCCAACCACATCTCAAAATGGAGTTAGGACAACTTCTCTAGGAGACGCCACAAGATCAACCAACCAGACAACATTCTCGCCGGCAGCTGGAATGGCAATTTCATACACGTCTGATGTTATTCTTCAACCGACTAATGGACAAAATACGGGTATCAGGATTCAGACCACTGATGGCTTCGATACAACCAGGGTTCAAACTCTGGCTTTACTGGGATCGACCGTTTCAGTTTCCTCAATTAAAGATGGAACATTTTCGTCTTTAGAGGGGACAGGAAATTCTCCAAGGAATTATCCAGCCAACGAGATGTATTCTACACCAACACCAAACACATTATTTGGAACTCAAGTGGCTGTTCCTGGCTCTATGGAATCACACCAGAGGCATACAGGATCCATTTCTGCTATGTTTGTCACAGTGACTCGGGCCACGACTGTGTGCTGTGAAACAAGCAATGCCCACTGGTCTGGGGCACTTGAACCTGGACAATCACCATTATCAACCTCTGAAGTTACTTCAACTTTGTCGGGGCTGTCCTCCACGATTTCTCCATCGAATACAGGTTTGGATCACGGAACTTTTTTTTTTTCTTAAGTCAGATTAATTTAACAACACACAACATATCATGAATGATTCAGAAATTAAAATTCAGGCGAGGTTATGTATAGTTAGTTAACAGACTATGGAATTTCGGACATAATCGAACCCAAGGAAACATCAGCATCAAGTGGGTAAGAAAGTAAATAGGCCAGTCAGTAAACAGAGGGTAAAAAGAATACGCAACAGCTTCAGGGGCGGATCTAGGGGGACGGTGCAGGTGGTGCGCACCCCCCCCCCCCCCAGATGACCTAGTCTGCGTTGTTCGCTTTTAAAATTTGTTTACGTCACCCTTCAGTTACGTCATTCATTAGAGGTGCACCCCCTCCTAAGAAAAATCCTGCATCCGCCCCTGAGCTTGCGTTGATAAATCTCTGGATTTGTCGTAGGAATTGCTTTCTACTTCTTGATACCTTTGGTGGCAGGACAGTGCAAATGCGTTTTTAAATATCTTCGATACCGTATTTATTCTAATAAACCCTAGGGCGTTTATTAGAGAGGTGTCTTTCTGGTTGGAACACAGCTTATTACATCCGTAACACGTAAACCATTCATGCACTGTATAGTTTTCTTTGTATTGCTCATATTTTCAAGCAGGATTTGAGGGTGGGAAGCGTTTATTAGAGGTGTTTATTGAATTTTCCCGCTTTTTTTTTTTTTTTGGGGGGGGGGGGGGGTAGGAGTTTAATGGAGAGGGGCATCTTTTGGAGACAGGGCGTTTATTAGAATTACGTCATTTACAAGATACTTTATGTTTGCTTCCTCTTATTTTTCTAGCCCCAAGCCATCCGCCGGGTGATTCGGCTACACCAGCCTTGAACATTCCTTGGCACTTGATTCCTTTCCTGGTGATTATATTTCTCATCATCGTGGTTCTTTTTACCTACTACTTACGCATTCCTGGCATAATCGACACCATCATTCTAGCAATAAAAGAAAGAAGAAAGCATATGAAAGCATTGAAACCGCCGGGCAAAAGCTTCAACTTGACAAAACGAAACTTCTCTATTGCAGGTTTTGAAGCGTCAACTTTCCATTCCTACCAAAGGGAATTGTTTTATGATGCGACATTAAACTATGCCATGTTTGAGCAAAGTAAGACAAAAGCGATCGAGCTTTCCGTTCACTTTGACGAGACGGAACAATTTTCTGATCCAGAAGAATCAGTGGAAATATCGTGTGTAATGGAGGAGGAACCTGCTAAACAAAAACAAGGACACGGCTCACTAGGTGAAATGTTTGATACAATTGGCAGTGATGTTGTGAGATCCAGCCCTGAGAGGACGATAAATTTACACGATTCACCGGTTTGCTATGATATATGACCAGTAGTGGTTGCTACTAAGTTAAACACGATTTGCGCTCTTACGCAAGTACGGTGAAGAAATGAATTCTATATTCAGGCCAGGAGGGGATGAGGAGAGTACAGGGGTGGGTTGAGAGAGGAGTGGCGCGACACTTCATTTGTAAACAGGGTGTAGCATTGCTTGCAATATTGACTGAAATCCGACTGCATCCTGTGAAAACCACTGCCGCAATTGTTATGTGCAACATGAAGGCCCAGACATACGATGCAACATGGTCAAGCCCATATCATACCGTTCAGAAGGACGTCGGACACCTTATTGAGAATTATATAACGGAGTAACTGGTTAGCTTTCAGTTGAGGTTAGGACTAAGCAACCCGAGAAGCTAGGTGGTACAGTGGTACGGTAGGCTATGTAAGCCTAAGCCTAGCTGAGGTCACAGGTTCAGTCCTGAGTGGGGATTTTAGATTTTCTTTTTTACACTTAATTTATTGAAAATAAAATTTTAAGTGTCGACATTACGTTATATAAGTCTCAACAAGGTGTCCGACGTCCTTCTGGACGGTATGATTTAGGCACAACCATGCAACATTGTGCCCAATAGCAATTTGTGTGCACCCCTGATTCTACTTCGCAATTCCACTTCTGTGACAAGTGTAAAAGCGATGGGACAGGAAAACGAAACAAGTTAACAGCAGTTAACAAAACCGCTCGGTATCTTTTTTAACCCGATTGAAGCGGTTATTCTTGACTACCACTATCAACAGTTAAGTTTTTGTAAATACCAGCTACATGTTAAATACTCCCGTTCGTTAAAGAACATTTAAAGGCATTAAAATGCGCCGTTAACCATCACTTTTAAATAAAGTACAATAGAAATGCAAACAAGTAAACTAATGGCGCTGGAATAAAATTAGCAAAGCGCTTTTGCTCTTTTAATAAAAGTATTTCCGCAATCATCTTATCTCCACTTCTCTCCAGAGGTTCTACCTATTTTCAAGTCCGTCAACTTTTAATGAGCGATGCACTGTAAAGTTATTTGACTACAGGGTTTTTCTTTACCCCAAGGTAACAACACCAACTGTATTAAAACTAAAATAATATTTCAAGAAATTAAATAATAGTCGGACGAAATGAAGACGTCGCTAGAAAACGTTTACTTGTGCCTGGTCTCTAACTTTCATTTGCGAGAATAACCTTATTTCTTTCCTCTTTTTTCCTCTCGTTTTTCCTTTTCTCTGTGTTTCGAAATCACTTTCCACATCTACGGGTTTACTATCTCCCAGTCTCTCCCAGTCCGGGGCGATGGAGGGGAGATTCCATTTTAAACGGACGGGGATGCTGGTCGGAAATTTTGTAAAAAAAAAAAAATCCTTAAAGGGCACCGTCCCGCCGAAATAACGAAATTGTGTTTACATAATTCCCATGTTATATCGCAAAATGCCACCAAATATACAACTTAGTTGGATAAAACGATTCTGTAGAGCAAAACAGAAGCAGTAGTTTGGTGAAAATGTGCAGTATTACAAGGATAGAAATGGATTGTGGAAAAGGTCAAAACTTTTGTACACGGACAGGACCCACCATTTTACAAAAACGACTGGTGGTCTCTTTATGTACCCCCTCTCCCTCACCCAAGAAAGATGGTCTCTTATTGGTTGAGCCCCCATTGTATCAGAAGTAGAACTGAACTGCGAGAAAGATTTGAATCTTCCGGTGCCGTTTTACTAGCAATGCGAGCTTCATGCACACAGAATATTTAAATCTCATCTCCAATTTCCAATTTTTAGGCAAAACATTTAGTCCATTACACTCATCAGATAGGTGGTATCTTGCATACCCCCCCCCCCACTACCCCATACACAGGGTGGGTCCTCGTCGAGTATACTTGTTATGACCACTTCCCTATGGTATCAAGGTCTCGAGATAAGGGCGTAGCCCCTACTTAATAATGGTACCAAAAGAAAACCATGAGATTTTGAGCGCAGTTACATAGATCTATACCATAAAATTAAAAGGTGCTATAACAGCTACAGCTGGGGGCATTTTAACACTGGACACCCTAAAAGGTACCAAAACCTCATTTTTTTAACGATCGGTATCAGGTAACCTGACAACCCTAAGTTATTGCGGGATATGATTTTGGACATTTTTGTTACCCCTAAAAGGTACGACGAGCATTCCCGTCAAACAGGTTTAACCTCCCAACTGGACCCTTTAGTGTGGTCCCATAGGGACCATATCGGACGTTCAACCAAAGGAAATTGAAGTTCCATCTTTCGCCTAAGAGCAGGTTGAAAAATTTCTCAAATTTCCGCAACAAAGAGACCCACGTGAAAGTACTTCTCAGAAGCCTTCTTCAGAATGGCTAGATAGTCTAGCAGGGAATGGGTCAAAAGGACTTGAACCCCAGTCTAGATAAAGATCTGGGGCCAGTTGCATAAGACTTAAAGTCGGACGTAAATGCTAACGTCTGACGTTAAAGTAGTAACTTTGACTGGGCTGAACGCCCGACGTCAGCTGTTATGTTTGGCGTGAAGTTTTATGCAACTGGCCCCAGTACTCTACGGAGCTTTTCAGGACTCGGTAACTTTAACAAATGTAATTCTTTTTCTTTTTTTTTTTGCTCTCTTCCAGCCTAGGAATGACAGTTTTTGATCTTTGATGCAATCCAATCTTTTTAAAATTTCGAACTCAATGAGGGCATCAGAATCGACCCTCAAAATTCACATCAGAGAACACGCAAAACATCGCAGCAATCACGCACCGAAACAAAAGCGACATTTGTATTTCACGTCGTACAGAATTCTTGTGCTTTTGAGTTCTGGATCGCGCCACAGCAAAGCATGTCAGGTATCGCAATTATTGCCGCAAAAGAAGCGTCACGCAATCACGCATGACACGCGAGTGCAAATGCATATCATGAATCAATCTGCAAGGACTGTCAACGGTCAATAACTTGATAGTTGAGCGGTTAAAAGAAGTCTTTAGCTGTTGTGTCTTCATCTTCTGGTACGTAAAGGTTTTATCTGAAGTCGGTTTAAATCAAAACATCTCAGGTAAGAGGCCCGTAAAGATTCTGCTACTGTCCAAAGTTGAACGTCTGTGGCACAGCCATATTTGTGAACATGTAGCCTCCTTGTTGTTCAATTCGCTTGGATTCTGGTGAAAATGAGCAGAAAAATAAAGAATAATAAGGTAGAGGTTACTCAGTGTCCTTGTGAAGTGTTAAGTTATTTCCAAGATGCCATCAGCCTCTGTCATTGGAACGAGGCCAAAACCTTGTTTGGACTCAAGCGATGAAATAAAAGCAGCTGACATTTGGGCAAAACACATGGTATCGCTCCTAGATTGTGCTCAAATAGGTTAACCCTTTACGTTCCACTGTCAACTGACAAATTCTCCTTACTGGTCTCCTCATATTTCATATAGTACCAGTTTGGGGACTGCATCACGGCAGTTCATCTTGGTTGATCATGTCCTTAATTCTCAGGGCTCTCTGATTGATTAAGCACTGATATTATAAGGAGAAATTTAATACTGATCACTATTGGGATTTAATAGTTAATCCAACAACAACATTTTGAAGACTGTTGCCTCGCCATTGTGTTGTGAAAATCGTACGTGAAACCACTCAAGCGAATGCAACTCGGTAGAGTCTACCTTCTATAGCTCAGAAGGAGGTCGGACACTTGTTGAGACTTATGTAACGTAATGTCGACACTTACAATTATATCTTCAATAAGTTTTTTAAAAGTGTAAAAAAGAAAATCTAAAATCTCCACTCAGGAATGAACCTGTGACCTCAGCTAGGCTTAGGCTTACATAGGCTACCGTACCACTGTACCACCTAGCTTCTCGGGTTGTTTAGGCCTAAATTTAACTATATAAACTGCTAACCCCAACCTCAACTGAAAGCTAACTAGTTACTCCGTTATATAAGTCTCAATAAGGTGTCCGACCCCCTTCTGAGCTATGGAATCTAGACTCGCAACTCGCGTTAACCAGGCAAGTCCAACAAATTATTGTACGGCCGAATATGAACCACTCCGGAAAAGTTCAAAGCCAGTGTATGCGCTTTCTTTAGTTGGGGCGAATGCCACCAATCACCCTCCCCTCACCCTCATGTTAACGTCCTGTTAAGCTACCCCTTCTCGCTTAATGCAGCTTTTCTATGTTCGCCCTTTACAAAAACTTCCTTTGGTGCTTTCTCGTGTTAGCCTCCTGTTAGGCTACCCGTCTCACCTAATGCAGCTTTTCTCTGTTCAGCCTGTACAAAAACGTCCTGCAGTGACTTAGTCTGCTCACTATTGAGCACACTAGTCAGGGCTGTGTACCATTCTGGATCACTTCTCTGAAGAGCTAAAAAGAAAACAGCACAAATAAAATGACGGAATGTTAGCGAGACCATAATCAGGGGGATCGCCACCTTGTTGTGATGTTGGGGGGGGGGAAGGAGGAAGGGAGGGAGGAAGGGGGGGAGGGAGGAGGGGGGAGGGAGGAGGGGGGGAGGAGGGGGCGTACGCGTTTCAAGGACTCTGGAGCTATGCTGGCGATAGCATAGCCTCCTGGTAGGGTGACCCAAGCCGGACAGGTCGAAGGGTAGAGACCACACTAAGTGCAATCCACTGGCCGTCCAGGTTGGGTGCAGGGCTAACAACCCTCCCCCATAAAATGCGTGCTGTTACAACATCTGGGGCGGAGAGAATTAGTTAAGAGAACATAATCCCTTGTTCATTTATATCGTGGCACAATGATGTCTATACCTTGGAGTGAAGTCCTAAAAGCGATGTATTCGTCAGTTTCTTCATTGTCTACTGATGTGGTGAAGTTTTTTTCAAGCGCTGTTTCTTCATCTACTTCCAGATCCTTTTCGTCATCTTCATCAGCAGCCTACCACAAATTAAGATTTTTAAAAACAACATTCAATTCGAAACCATAAAAGTTAACGAAAGGAAGAAAATTACATCACAAGGAGCCTTGTCTCTCCGATGTAAAGGAACAACAACAACAGCAACGACAACAAAAGAAACAATCTTCGCAGGAAAGGCGGGGCTCGCCGTATACCCTTTTAAAATGTACACCCTATTTTTACATGAGCTCGGATTCCTTTGTTCTTTTCGGGGGGAATATATTACATAACCCCCGAATCAACTGTCTGAAAAGCTGGGAGCGGCTTTGATTGTTTTAAGGGAAGAGCGGGGCTAATATGTCACTTATTAATATGTCACTTATGTCTTAATATGTATTAATATGACACGTATGTATTAATGTCACTTATAATAAGTCACTCATCCCCACCGCATATGAATACATAATCCCCTCGCATTTTAATTAGCTTTTCATGAAGAACAATTTTACAAATGTTTACTTGGAAATATTAAACATGACGCTACAATTACTGTTTCTCTCATATAACGCTGCAAACCTGTACACAGTAAATACCGTGAATTTGGAGGGTATTCACTCTTATCCTTCTTCCTTATTTCGTATACGAACTTGCTCAGCCAGAACGACAGTTCGAAATAGGCTATTTGCACGATGACGTCATTTGACTACTACTACCAGAATTCATTTCGTTTTTCCTTTCTTATTTAAATTTTGTAATCCCTGTGCGGTTTAAATAACAATTGCCCTAATTTGCACTACAAAACAAAAAAACTGAAGGATTCTGGTAGTAGTAGTCAAATGACGTCATCGTGCAAATGGCCTATTGCACAGCGTCTTTAAAATTCCACTGTTTGGAGCTAACACGAAACTGTCGCTGTCATTTAGTGGTAAGGCGTTCTGTTCTTTAACCCATACATACATACATGCATACTTTATTTAATGTGGATATACTCTTAGCTTAAAAGCTAGTTTACAGGTATTCCACCTAATAACTAGTTAAAACCTAACAATTAAACAACACTAATATAACAATATATCAGATAAAACCACTAATTAAATACTAATTAAAACTATTATTACAATATTACCGCCGCAGCTAATTAAAACTAATATTACAAATTTACTTATCTCCGAAATTTAACGATTTAATTCTATTTACAATTTCATCGGTGCCCACTTTTGTTCTAATGTCATTTGATAGTTCATTCCATTTCTTAGCTGCAAAATATCTCCATGATTTCAGTCCGTATTTAGTAGTGTTAACCTTAGGTAAAAATAAAACATATTCTTGGCGTCTGAGATTGTACTTAAATGAGCGTAAATTAATAAGATTCCTGATTGCCTGTGGTACTTTGTTCAAAATACTATTGTGTATTGTCAATAACATGTCTTGAATTCTTCGAGATTCCATGGAGGGTAGTCTTATCCTTTCCAAGAGATGCTGATAAGATGCATGTTTATCGTTATAGACATACCTCAGCGCCCTTTCGTTGACTTTTTCTATTTTAGTAGTGTTTCTTTTTCCGCAGTGGTGCCAAACTTGGTTGCAGTAATAAAAATATGGCAGTATAAACGAACGATATAACGATTCCTTAACCCAGTCATCCCAAACTCGTGTACTCCATGTAGTTGACCTCTTTGTATTTTGTGGTATTCTTGCTTCATTACTCGCCTGAATTTCCTTGTCAGTTACTGTAGTGATCCCTCGCTCGGAATCACCTTTATCTGCAAAGAGGTCGGTTAAAACATCCTCGGTGCGAAAATTGAAGTTGTCAACTGCTTGCTCGTTGTCTGCACCCGCAAATAAAGATTCAAAATTGTTTTCCGAAAGTTCAATTGCAGTACCGCCACTAAAACTGCTTTGAGTGATAAACATTTCGGACTCCGAATCACTCGACATTGCCAGGCTGTTTCTAGCATTCACTACGAACAACTAATTCGAAATGCGACTTGGAAAAATTTAATAATATAATTAAAAATCGAGAACCTTGTTAATACCACCAGTGACCAGCATTCAGTGACAGTAGTCGGTAGAGGCATTTTTTTCCTTTAGTGTATTTTTGCATCCCTTTAGGAATCCTCGCCAATGTAAAAATAAGCCGTTTATCGCCCTTCAGCTCGGTGTTATGTGATTTATTCCCCTCGTGAGGGGAATAAATCACATAACCCCTCGCTTCAGGCCGATAACCCTTACTTATTCGATAGTTTAACAGATGATACGCGCAAATATTTTACGAGTTGTGAATGCGAGCATTGAGTCAAATGTCCGCACGTATTACTTAGGTGTAATACGGCAATCTACTGTGTAATACGCTCGGGTATAAGGTGAAATAAGGCAACTTATAGCCTGTTCAAGGCGTTAAAATAGTGGGGCCGGAGAGAAGCTAAAAACCGGTGAGCGAACAAGCAGGGAAAATAACGGGAGAGCACTTGTGATCTTTTTCCTTCGCGTGCCACCTACCCTTCGCTCCCCACTATCGGAATGGCTGGAACAGGCTAGGTAACTAATACAACTTTGTTGTCTCAAAACCTCCATAGCTCATGATCACAACATACATCATCAAAGTTCACAATTAAACAACAGACATTCACAATTTATTACCAAACACATACATTGCTGGACAATGACAACTGCTGAGCAAGATTTACAATGCACTGTACGCCGTCCTCGTTGATTTCATCCTCATCGCTTGCCAGTTCATCTAAATGAAACGCTAAAACTAAATTAAAACTTATGCAGATGATAAGCAGCCTCCATTACTAAACCATTACTATGAATATCGTATGATGTGAAACGACCAAGTCCGGGACAAAACAACTCCCACGGTTTGGGGAGAATCCGATGGGGGGTTCGGGGGGGGGAGGGGATTGACTTTAGGGTAAAACAGCTCCCCTCCGTCGACAGTCAGCTGTCCGTCGGAAGCCTGTCGGTCGACTGCTGTCGGTCGTCTGTCGCCTGGCAGTTGGCTGAGTTGTTCTTCACTTTTACCAAAACAACCACAATTCAGAATAGGGAAATTATCAACTTTATAACTTGACCTTGTCCACAACAACGAAACAAAAATTCAACTTGGGACTCACCTTCATCACTTTCCCCATCCTCGTCATCTTCATCGTCATCATCATCACCTCGGGCTGAAACATCAATCATGTCACAAAAAACAACTCAGTAAAGATACATATAAGCCGTCTTTTCTCAGTCTCTAAACGTTATAACAACTTCATGGAAACAGAAAGCATTTTTTATTTTTGTAAAAATCTACGTATACAGTATAGTCTTTGCTCAAGGTATTCTGAACTGCTGTGACATGTAGCTCCACCGACTGCTAAGATGAAGAAGACACTTGGTGACAGAGCGTCTGCTGCTGCAACCCAATAGCCTGAGAAAACAGACGACGTTTCGCGGTGGCGCCACTACGGTTCACTCCGTGAAGAGACGTCTGAGAAACGAGCGCAAAAGTACCGTACTGATGACGTAACGCTACCCAGATCTAGGCAGTCCTTCTGATTGGTTGAGAAATCGTTTCAACCAATAAGAAGGACTACCCTGATCTGCACTGGGTAGCGTTACATTATCAGAACAGTAATTTTGCGCTCGTTTCTCAGACGTCTTTTCGCGGAGGGAACCGTAGTGGCGCCACCACGAAAAGTCGTCTGTTTTCTCAGTCAACTGGGGCTGCAGCACTCTGGAATAAACTCAGTACCAAGGTCAATTAAAGAAAAAAAATCAATTTTTTGCGTTTCAAGACCAAGTTTTATTAAGGAAAGCTTATTAGTTTTATTAAGTGTGAAGCCTTTTAGATTTTTTTATAGATTAGATTTCTATATTTGATTTTATATTTGATCTTATTTCATATGTTAATTTGCGTAATACACATGTAAGGTATAAATATTATTAATTCTTCTCATTATTCATTATTAAGTAATGATCCGCATAAGAAGGATAGCGCGGAACAGCAATGGAATGTCAAGCACGATGGAATGTCAAGTTTTTTATTGTTACAACTAGTGATCTCATTGGCCTAGACTCAAAAACCGCTAAAAAGTTAAGGTTCAAGGTGCATTTTGCCTAATTTTTTTAAGGTTTCAAGTAATTTGAGACCCAATCGCACAACATACAATTTTTAAAAGATATTGTATTTGGGGAACTTCATCAAAGAAGCAAAATTATTAGCTATTGTCTTCTGCTATTCTGATTGGTTAAGCACGAACATTTCCTAAAATATATTTGACGCAAATGGATTTTCTTTATTTTTATAATGAAATATAATTATTAACCATCAGCTCCCCCTCTATTCTTGAAATCAAAGATATTCTATGTGGGAAAGAGCCAATGCCACAGAACAATGAAGTTTGCCATCGTTCTTATGTGGAACATTACTTAAAAGAAAAGGTTCACTTACATTCATACGCCCTTTTGAGCTGTGCGAATAATTTTAACAAAGCTGGCAGAATCTGAGCTGAGCATTGTAACAGAGCCTGTGGTCTCATCTCTCTTGGTAGATTCATCAGGGCACAGAAACCCAAAACAAACATCTTACGATCATGGATACTACAAAAAAATGACAATAAATATGACACATGTATCATACATGGGTGTAAAGAGCACTACACTCAATATCACAATCAAAACTATGTCATGGGATTTGGATGTTTTTTGGCTGAAAACTGCTCCAAACTTAAGTGTAAATCTACTATCACAAATGGTGTTGTCTTATTGGCTACGCTACTCACTGTCTATCCTGTTGTAGAAAGTGAGTGTGTGCGGTTGTTATTTATATCTTTATTCAATAAAAACGCGAGCCTGTCTTGTTGTTAAGTTTTGAACTTCTAGTAGATTTATACTAAAACAATTAGATTATTTGCTCTTGATTTCTATGTGTGATAGCTATGAGGGCTTCACCCAATAGAAATCTTGAGCTCATCCCCTCATCAACTATCACCCAATAGAAATCTTGAGCTCAATCAAATTGTTAATTATTGTACATTTAACACTTATAGAGCACTAGGCGGAAGATATCAAGTGGATGTTTGAAGGGAGAATAAACTACGAACCTGTATAATTAAAGTTTATGCGTGCTTTCCAAGACAATTTTTTTCAAGATGTGCCCATTTCCATTTCCATTAACTCGTAGAGCACCAGCAGAATAATTTTAAACAAAACTGGAGCATTATTTTTGGGTTTCCACTTATACAAAGATGTATTTTGGCTTTTTAGAGTAACACTAAAAATGGTGACATGGCCCTTTAAGCAGTCTTTTAAAGTAAGAGGCTATGCAGTAGTGAATCACAGGTTAGCAAAAAAATGAAAATCAAACTGGTCAGAAAATTAATTTTGTCATTCATTCCTGAAATATGCTAACTTTGATGTACATGTATTGAACCCAATTAAGGGACCGCTCATTTTTTATGAGGTAGGGGGTGGGGGCTGGTGGAATTTGAGGGGGGCCCATGCGAAAAAAAATGGCTTTAAAGGGGGGGCTGTCCCCAAAAAAATGAAGATAAAGGGGGGGGGGGGGCAAAATTTTGGAGCCGTAAAAATTGGTACGGAATTTAAGAAAATCTCTTGCTTTATTCACAAAATATAAACATCTGTTAAATGGTAAAACAGTTCCAAACCACATGTAACAAGAAAACTTGTTACCAACGTTTGTGTAGAGGAACTCAGTTTAAATAACCATTAAATTTATGGCTGAAATCTCAGAGAAAGAAACTATTTTCTTGGATACATCTGTCTACAAAGGTGATAGATTTAAAGAAATGTCTATCCTCGACGTACGCCCCCATTACAAGCCGACAGAAACATTTCAGTACACACATTTCTCTTTCTACCACCCACAGTAAAGGCTTCATAAAAGGCGAGGCACTTAGGCTGCTTCGAACTTACTCTTCAAAATAACGTTTGAAGAGAATGTGAGAAAATTCAAATTACGCCTACATTTGAGAGGGTATCCAGATACTCTGGTACATAAAGTCCTCTCAGAAATGAAATTCGAAGAGGGAAACAATATCACCCAGTGGTGTCCAATTTAAAGAAAATCCTTATGGATAACTGGCATTTAATACAGAACCAACCGTTGCTGAGGGAGATATATAAAGAGCCTCCAATTATCTCCTATAAAAGGGGTAAATCGCTTAAAGACATACTCGTTAGAGCGAAACTCTAAAAGCGAGAATATCGCATTGGCGAACTGCGGGAGTCGTGCAGGCCTGTCACTACTTTGTAATCACCGCTGCAGACGAGGAAGAGGCTGACGAGAGGCCTGCCACAACACCCTCAGGATGAGCCATTGCTAGGAGATCCGAAATTGACTTTTTATTATTTTAATTTGTAAAAAGCAGCTTTCTATGCATTTTTTAATACCGGTATTCATCTCATAACAAGCACATTTCAAAAAATATTTAATTGTAATCATTTTCATTGGCAGTTAAAAATGATAGCAAGATATATATAACGCTGTAAACGTACCTGTTTAAAACGCCAGCTGTGTTTTTTTTTTTGGGGGGGGGGAGTCATCCAAAAAAAGTTACCCTTATGGGGAGGGGGGGGGGGGGTCATGCGAAAAAACTGGAAAGCTGGGGGGTCTTTCAATTTCCAAATAATACTTCTTCAAATCCCACCAGCCCCCCTACCTCATAAAAAATGAACGGTCCCTAAGTGCAGGAGTGCCAATCAAAAGTTTGTTAAGATGATATAACTGATTTTCACATCAAATACAATCAAGAGTCAGTGAATGGTGATAAAAAGACAGTATCGCATAATAATTATCAATAATACACTTTCTTATTCTACATAGCATTCTAGAGTGCAAATACGCATCAAAACATGTGCAAATATGACACGTTATTACACTCTTCTGACCGCGTGCTAGAAAAAACAGTTCATTCAAAAACTTAGTTTTAGGAGAAGATTACTGATGTATAATAAACAATTTATTCAGCGAAAAGTTGTGTAATACAGCTGGGCATTTTACTTATCAGTTTTTATTTTTTCGAGCCTACAACTTCATTTGAGAGCTATAGACTATGTCTTTCAAGCTGGAGAGCTGTTGACCGTGTCTTCCTTGTCTTTTACCGTTTGCCTGATGAAATTCGTCAGTTATAATTCATACAAGAGTTCCTTGGTCGAATGTGATTCACCAATCATCGATTGGTCTACGTTATGGCGGAGAACGATAGACTGCATGTGTCTTACTTGCATTTGATCCTTTTGTGACCTATGTAAACATCAACGGACCAACAGCCTTGACAGCTGTTTTGCTGAAGTTTTATAAACAGAGTTCGTTTTCTTTAAATGGAACTTATCATGATATTTACCAAGATAAAAAGAACGCGCTTTGTCAATCGGGTAGCTTGTTCGTAAACGTTATCCAATAGCAAAAGGTTCCCTCGAGGGATTTCATTTCTGTCTTGCTTGCTGTCATGAACATCATCAGGATACTTAAACATACTCTGGCGACTGGACCACGTGTGCCATGTTCAGGATGTTCAACAAAGAGAACAAAGTACTTCATTAAGGATTTGTCAAGGATAACAACTGTTCAATCAATCGTCAGCATGGACAGGAAACATTAATTATGTGGATTTTGCTTTTTTTATTTTCCTTTTTCTGTGTTGTGGTCTAGCGTAAATTAGTCAACAACATCCAATTTTTTTAAAAATTCTGTACATAGAGTTCAGAGCTACCTTAAATTTATGTAAAAATGACATATCTCTAATCCTATGTACAGATTTTTTTCCAAATTGGCACAAATGTTTGTTATGTTTATAAGACAAAAATGTATAAACATCAAAAAATTTCACTGAGCAGTTTGAAGTTATTAGCCTCGAAAGGTTGAAAATGGGGTCTTTTTGGCCTCTTGGTACGTTGCCATGGTAACAAATTTTGATGTCGTAGCCACCTAAATTTGTTCATTGGTTAAGTGTTTACAAACCTGTACTAAACGTTTTCTCTTAACTTTACTGGTGTAGCTGTGATTGAATATCACAGATGTATCGCAATCAGGGGAATGTTTAAAGTATTGGGGCACTATTACGCTCTGAAACTGTTTACTGTGGTCGTCTGTTAATATGGATAACATGGACGGAAATGGATTGAAAGTTCTGAACTGCGTCTTGGAAAAATCGCCAAAAAAAACTGTTATGGTTTACTCTCCCTGATAAAATTCATTTGATATCTTCCTCTTAGTTTTGCAGGAGCAGTTTTTATATTAGTTAAGGTACTAAGTATAACCATTTTAACACAGAATTGACATAGAAACAGCAAAACGTCTGTGACAGTGCCCTCCTTTAAAGGAAGGGACGTTATACCAATATTAAAAGCTGAATATATTACTGAAAACTTGCTGTTTGACACTTTAGTTTCAGCAAGATATATATAGTAATCGACATTTCAGTTTCTGTAAGTATATACAAAAACTTATAACGTCTTTAAATATTTTGTTCGCGAAATCGAGTTCTTTATTTAATGTTTGTCTTGGTTTTGAGCTTAACCATACTAGGCAACAGTTATCTGTATAGTTTCTAAATAACTGGCATGTTTGGTACCTCACATAGATTTAACTGATGAATGATACTTTATTTAAAGAATAACAAAAAATGGACATGTTAACAACCTTCCTTAGGCTGCTGGGAGATCGGTTTATAAAATGACTATCCTAGCTGGCAAAATCTTTAGGAAGTAATTTCCTGGCTAGCAACGTTACCGAATGTGTCGCTGGCTGGTAAAACGGAACCCCACCAAGCGATCCTTGCTGGCTAATTAAACTTACAAACTTTAACTTGCTGGCTCTGAAGAGCGGATAAATTTTTCCCAGCAAAGTTAATTATCAACCAAAAACAACTCAGTGAATAATGAAAAACATTTTAGAGTAACAAGTAATCAATTTTGGAAAAAATGTCGTTGGGTACTCCTGCAACTTGAAAAAATTAAAAACTGACTTGTAAAAATACTCAGCCGTATTACACAACTTTACACGAATAACCTCTATGTATCTGAGCTTACCCTAAGAAGCAGTCATGGTCATTAACCCACTGAGTAAAGAAGTGTGCTGTAACTGTTTCTTGAGTGTTAGGAAACTGGAGCTTCTCCAGAATGCTCAAAAGGAGAGGTGAGTTGTATATTAAGCCTGCTATAGCCTGCAAACAAAAAAACCCTTAATATCAAAAATTAATTATAGTAATTATGATGGCAGAGCTGCCACTAAATTATTTTTTAACAAGACAGGGAAGTGAAGAAAGTAGCCAGGGAAAATTGGTGTCTCTTGTTGTCAACGTTCTGTTTTCAAGTAGCTGGGTCTCAAACTCACAATGTTCAGAGAAAATTCCCGGCTCCCACTGGCCATTGGTCACAGACCCTTGAGGGTGTGCCCTGTACAGTGTAACAAAACTTTAGCATCACACGTACACTACCTGCAATGCCTGACTGAGTTGGATGAATGAAAACTGAAGTTTTACAGAAGCTTGCCTAATGAGCAATGGTTTTAATATTTTAATACTACATGATTTATGCTCAAGAGTCGCAGTAGTCTGTTTAGTATGATTTTCCCAGTGAGTGTAGTCATGAAAAGGACTTGTTGGCAACACTGACATTTCAACCTGAGCAGACGTCATCTTTGGAGACAAGAGAGACAAGTCTTGACGATGACTTCTGCTCAGTTTGTTGAAATATCAGTCAATGTCACCAACTACATGGTACAGTCCTTTTCAGGACTGGCCTGACCTGGATAGGGATGCTTTCCATTTGTGAGAACTGGCTGGCCGGACTGATCAATTCAGGAATAGCATACACCCTTTTGATGGACTAGTAGGAACAAGACTTCAAAAAAACAATTTCTAGTCACAAACTGACCAGTCTGGCCTACCAGCTCTGCCAAATGGTAAGTGCCCTAAGCTTTGAGGTTGCTGGTTAAACAAGCTAAGGGAAAATAGTGCACAGTAGGTGGTTATCAACTCAAGATAACCTCCTACTGTTGTTGTCCTTCAGTCATTTTTCAGTAAACTTTGAGCTTCCAGATATCTTCACTGCAGTTGCCGACCATAATAGCTGGCTATTGGCTACTGATCACAGCCCCCTCTAGACAATCTTGACAGACATGTTAACAATTCTGACGTTTATTCCCTTACCACTTGTAAGCACAAGGTTCGTAATTCACTTCCCTTCACCTCCCTTGTCAACCTCTCTAGAGCTGCTTCAACATAGAATGGAAGCCACTGGAAGACAAACAACAAGAACAATAAAGGGGGTCTCAATGGGGTTAACCTTTAGCCGTAAAACGGCCCAAGGCATCAAAAGTGAAAAACTTAAACCAGAAGGTGGGGTAAAAAATATTAACCATAAAAA
Source organism: Cladopsammia gracilis (assembly GCA_022457155.1). Lineage (NCBI taxonomy): Eukaryota > Metazoa > Cnidaria > Anthozoa > Scleractinia > Dendrophylliidae > Cladopsammia > Cladopsammia gracilis. The sequence goes on along the minus strand of JAJGOT010000026.1, from coordinate 1,844,097 downwards.
AAATCAGGCGAAAATTTTTCACTAGCCATCTCTGGTTAAAACTGTGAGGTAAGTTTGAATCTTGTCCCAGAATGGACCCAAGACCTTAAATGTGTTTTACAGCAATGGGAATTATTTTTTTTTTAAATAATAGAAGTTAATTTTTAACTTTTTAAAACAATGGAAATTAATTTTAAAGATTTCTGTTAACGGGACACTGTCCCGGCGAAATAGCAAAATTTCACTTAGCTTATTTCCACGTCAGTTAATTATCGCCAAATGCCACCAAATATACAACTTAGTTGGATAAAAAGATTCTATAGAACAAAACAAAAGCAGTAGTTTGGAGATAAAGTGCAGGATTGCAAGGATTGAAGTCGATTACAGTTCATGAAATTTGATTTAATGACCGCCTGTCAATAAATCAAACTTGCCATTCTTGTGAAATTTTGACTTTTCTAGCCATATTTTGTCTGTTTAGTTCATATTTCTTTGCTTCTATCACTTTTAGTGATGGTTTCTTCCAATTTCAAATAAACTAAGCTTAAAGCAAGCTCCTGGCCAGAAATCATGAAAACAGGTTATTTCAGCCGGGACAGTGTCCCTTTAACTGTAACAGTAAAAAAAATTAACCATTGGCTGTAAAAAGCCAAAATTTTAACCGTTGACTATAAAAGCCACCACCCCACTGATACTCAATAATAAATACAGCTCAAAGGTACTTGACGTACTATTAGAGATCATACGGGACTTTAGATTGGATGACGAGTACGAGTATGACTTTTAAAACTTAGTTCGCGTACTCTAAATAACCATTTACCACACCAATTGTATACCTGGAGTCTTTTTATCTTCTGGTTTGCAACAGGAAGAACTGACAGCTCTGGGGTCGTGACTGGCTTTAAATTCAAAAGTCGTACTCGTACTCACTCTCGTACTCGTCATCCGATCTAAAGTCCCCTAATGTAAACTAAGTTCACTGATGAGATTAAGGCTGGGACCATTAAAGGTTCAACTATGGCGACATGGTCGCTACCCTGGAGTCAGCCAAATTATTTGTGGGTGTTGCAGTTTACTAGAAAGAATAGTATAAGCCTCCTTTTCACTCTAGTTAACCCTTGTCTACTTCTGTCAATTCTCAATGACTCTCGACCATTTTGTTGTACCTGATCAATATGCACATGGCACTGAAGTTATACTGAAGTTATACTTCCATCAACTTTGCTGCATTACATTGTTTTTTTTTTTAATTTAATTTTATTTTATTTCTCACAACAACAGAATACAGGAATACAAAACAAAAGAAACTACCTAGAAAACAAGATTTACAGTCCAATGCTAAAAGTATAACTTAATACCATAAGGAAAACTACTTACAATACAGTACTCACACAAGAAAAAAAGAGGGAATTACAGATAAGGAACATCACGTCAGCGACGAAAGAAGAGTTCAAAACAATATTATTATTATTGATATTAATGAATGTATGTATTTCTTGTGATATCTAAAAAGCAATAAACAATAAAATAATGGAGAAGTCATTTGAGTAATCACAGTGACTGAAGTATTTTAATGTGCCACTTCTGATTGAATATTTTCTGCGTTCCTGTTGTAACTGAGATTTGTTTTTCAATTTTTAGATTACTTTTAATCTGATAAATGTATTCTAATATAGATGGTTTAGTATCTTTGTACTTACAGCTATAAATATAATATCTAGCCAGAAGTAGGCAATGATTTACTAGAATTTCTTGTTTTTCTCCTGCGAAACCTAAACATTCAAGTTTTTTTAAAACATGAGAGGCTTGTATCAGATTAACTGAAATTAAGAAATATTGTACATTATTCCAAATAGCATTTGTTACCGGGCAATCCCTGAACAGGTGGATTAACGTTTCCTGGGCTTTTTGGCAAAAGCAACAAAGATCAGTGTCAGAAAATTTAATTTTAAAAAGAAAGGAGTTTGTTGCGATTCTTCTGTGGAGCAACTTAAACTGAAAGTTCCTAAGTTTCACACTTAATGTGCATTTCCTAGCTAGGTAATAAATAAATTGATCTCCAATGAAAAATCTCCACGTCTTCAGATTTGCAGTCCTTAATCCATTTCACTTGGCTTTTCCTAGGACTGGTGCATTTATTATTAATAAGGATCTTATATGCCAGTTGGCTTGGTTTGTTGGTTGAAATTAGCTGTGCTAGCCTATTTCTGAGTTTTTGTCGTCTGTCAATGTCAATTTTAGTGACTTAAAAGCACATTTAATGGCCGAAGTCATTCCATAATATTCAAGAAAGGAAACAGTGGGACAGAATTTATTTCTAAAACAACTATACGTCATTAACTTGTAATCACTTGTCCGCACACCTGCATCAAGCCAATGTTTATAAAAAATAGTTTTGCCCGCAATTCTGATCATCGAATTGTTCCATATGGATTCGGCACCAAAATCTGCTTGTGAAGCAAAGGAGTCTCAGTCTAATTCAAATCTGACCACAGCTCTTTAAATTCTTCACTCAACTTTAATTATACAGATCTTAACATACTATACAAATTAAAGATAAATTAACATTAAATTAAAATAAATGTAAAAATACAAGATCTGAATAATTAGGTCAGTTTATACAGAATACAAATATTCCTTATAAAAATAAACTGCCTCAATGTAGCTGAAATAGTATAAAATGTCATGACAATATTATTATTAATTAATTAATTATAAAAATCTATCCTTATTTACTTTAAATTTGTTAAGATAAAAATTATTAATACTATTCTTAAATGATGAGAGATGTTCAATTGTTCTCTCAATGAGTTCTTGGAGGAAAGTATCCTTTACATCAAGGCTTTTGGTATCTTTTCGTGCTAAGTTACTGGTAAAAACTAGTTTTCCTCCAAACTTAGACAGATATAGGTCAAAAAAAGATTTCCACTTAGATTGGCAATCATCGGAAATATACTTATTAAGTATCTATGTAATTTTCAAGGTCTTGTTGAATTCCACAATATCTAACATCTTTAGACCTCCATCTTGATAATCCGCTATCATCTCAGTTCGTTTAATTAATTTTTGTCTCCCTTGTTATCCTAAAGGAACTTAAAAATAAGGTCATTTGTTTCTTTTAAGGCCGATTTTAGACATGAAGACATTGACGACATAACATAAACCATTTGAGATGCGGCTAGAGCTTTGACAACTGCGATTTTACAAATCAACGTTAGCCTTTTATTGTGCCAATTGTTTAAAACTTTCGCTACATTTCGAACCTTCTCCTCGTAATTTTTTTTCAGACTCTCTTCCTGATTGACACAGAACCAAACACCCAGAGCCTTAACTTTACTGTTTTGCCCAAGTGAGATTTTTATCCGGGCACAAAATTTGGTTTGATCCCTTTAATGAACCTATCCAAAGAACTTCTGTTTTTTCATAAATTGACTCTTAACCCTGAAATCTCGCCAAATCTTTCTAACATATAGAGAGAGCGCTGAAGCGATTTTTGAGAACCATCTAAAATCAAAGTAGTATCATCTGCAAACTGACTTAACTTACATTCAGTAGTACCTACTGACAACCCTTTAATTGAAGGGCCGAGAGCATATCCAACCCATGTGACTCTTTAGGCCTTTTTTCATTTTTTCTCGCTCAGAATAGCCTCATTTTATCGTACAACGAATAATGTCACAATCCCTTGTCAAATTTGCACTAACCCTAAGGAATTTGACCAATTTCACCTGAAAAAAGCAGAGTTTTGGCCCTCCAGTGCTTTGACTGTACATTCACAGCGCAATTTCGAAGCCATTTCAAAGCAGTTTGGCTGAGAGAATACGCGACTGTGCCAAATACTATCTGACCAGTGCCAACAACCTGAATGAAAATACCGTTATTTACGCACGCCTCGCTCGCTTTTTTCGAGTGAAACAAACAATTCAAGCTGTATAAATGCAGTGAAATCAATAACTTGCGCTTTTTTTCAAATGAAACGAACAACTTCAAAGTTTAAAAGAAGGGAAACGAACAACTTTCGCTAACTCTAACCCTAATGCTAACTCAAACTCTATCTCTAGCCCTAGCTTAAACCCTAACCCTACCCTATCTAGCCCTGGCCAACTTGCGCATTTTTCAAGTGAAAAGATCAACTTCAGCTGATCAAAAGCAGTAAAACGACCAACTTGCGCACTTTTCAAGTGAAAAGATCAACTTGAGCTGATCAAAAGCAGTAAAACGACCAACTTGCGCATTTTTCAAGTGAAACAAACAACTTGAGCTGATTAAAAGCAGTGAAGCGAATAACTTGCGCTTTCGGGATTGCTGTTATGAATAATAATAACTTTAGATAATTAGATTAGCTGATTGGTGTGTTTAGATTATCTAAACACACTAATCAGCTAACCTAATTATCCAAAGTTATTATTCATAAAAGAAATCCCAAGGGGCATCTAGTACACAAAGACAAAATGCTGCAGGTTTGTTTGAAAGGAACAACTTGAGCGGTTTAAAAGCAGTGAAATGAACAACTTGAGTGCTTTAAAAGCAGCGAAGCGAACAACTTGCGTTTTTTGCGAGTTTCTGTTAAGTGAAACGAGCAACTAATAAAAGCGGTTCAGCCACAGTGAAATGAACAACTTGAGTGGTTTAAAAGCAGTGAAACAAACAACTTACGCTTTTTGCGAGTGACAAGAAAAACTTAGCTGTTTAGAGGCAGTAAAACAAACAACTTGAGATTTTTTCGAGTGAAACGAAGAACTTGAGCTGTTTAAAGCCAGTGAAACTAACAGCTAATAAAAGCGGTTTAGCTGTGGTATAACGAACAACTTGAGCTGTTCAAAGGTAGCCTGTTCCAGGCTCCGAGATAGAGGGGATTACGCGCAAAGTAAAAAACAAGGAAACAAATTGCGGGGAAACTGGGGAGAGGGTTTACTTTGCGCGTTCCCCATTATCTCGGAGCCTGGAACAGGCTAGTTCAAAGGCAGTGAAACCAACCACTAGCGCTTTTTGAGAGTGAAACGAAAAACTTATCTGATTAGAGGCAGTAAAACGAACAACTTTCACTTTTTTCGAGTGAAACAAACAACTTGAGCTGTATAAAGGCAGTGAAACCTATAATTTAATGCACTTTTTTCAAATGAAACGAACAACTTCAAAGTTGTAAATATCCATAATATCTTCTTTCTTTCTCATTTCCTTCATTTTAGCTTTAGAATAGTCTTGGAAAGATTTCAGCAATTTTAAAGAATTTGAATGTGTGGTTGGTACTCCCCCTTTTTGTCTTTTAAAATGTCCAGAACAAGGTTAAAATCGCCACCGAAAATTATTTCATCACATCTAAAAGACAACATTTCTTTAAAAACGGCTTCAAAATAGGCCGAATCATCTTTGTTTGGGGCATAGATGTTGCAGATTGTCAAGGTCAGCTCGCCGACTTCCAAATCAATAATAATGCATCTTCCTTCTTTATCACAAAATTGTTTCAAGATTTTAAAGGAAAAATTGTTGTTAAAAAGAATAGCGACACCTGCTTTGTTGCTTGCTACATAGCTAAATAAGGCCGTGTAGCCCCATTCAGCCGCCCAAATCCCAGAGGAGTTCTTTGTACAATATTAATGGGCCTCTTGTAACATGTAAATTGAAAAGTTTTTTTCTTTTTGAGCCACTGAAATATTTCTCTTCTTTTATCGTTGTTGACCAAGCCCCTCACGTTTAAAGAAGATATAGTTATTTTTGACATCTAATATTTAACTTGTTGACTTCTCCAGGTTTCAAATAAAATTCACCAGAATTTGCACTGTCGCGATATCAAAGAAGGAAAGTAAATTAAGATGTATACATGCAACTGAACAGTAATAACAAAAATGTACACAAATAAATAATAAATACTTGGTTTAGGTCCGGTTTATGGTCCAGGCAAGGCACTTGAAAATGAATTTTTCTATTTTGGCAATCGATCCCGTCTTGAAAATAAATCTTTGGTATTTGGTCGGTATCTTTGGCCATCGATGTAAAGTTTGTCGTAACTCAATTTTGCCTTGCGTCCCTCTTTCTTCGCATCTTTCATAACCTTGATCAATCCTTTTCGTATGTTAACAATTTCTTGCGGGAAATCTTGCGAAATTCCGAAGCTTGTGCCTGCTAAATTGAATGCACTGGAGAGTATACGCTCTATCTTTATGGAAGTTAAATTTCACAATAATCGGGTGCGGTTTGACTGTTCTTTCCTTTTACTGAGGCGGTGTGCCCTCTCGATAGAAATGTCGCTGGCTTCTTCTTTGTCCATATTTAATTTTTCTTCTAAGAATGTGTAAACCAAATTTTCAGTCTCATCGGTGGATTCCTTCACTTCTTCAGGAATGTTGTAGAAGATGAGGTTGTTTCTTCTGCTATGTCTCTCTAATCTTATAGCATGTTCTCTCTCGAAGGTGACAGTTTGAGTTCGCTGGCAGACATCTTTAGTAAGCTCGGACATCGCTTTCTTCTGAGCTTTTGCTCATTTGGTTAGGTCTAATTGACTTTTGAGAAAACTCCAAGCTTTCTCTTAAGGAAGCATTTTCTTTTTCCAACTGATGCTGTTTTTCTTTTATTTCTTCAATTTCTTTAACTCGCGCTAAAGCGAGATCCAGTTTGAGATTAATTTCCGCAAGCGTCTCCGCCATGTTGTTAGAAGAATCTTCATCTGTTTGGGAGCCTGTTGTTGTTCTTTCGTTTGCGACCTGTGTCATCGTTCCCCTCGCATTCATTCATTGTGCCTTAACTTATGGACGTCTTTTAAGCCATTTGTTGTCTTCTTATCTTTTGGTTTGCAACAGGAAGGACAGACAGCTCTGGGGATGTGACTGGCTTTAAATTCAAAAGTCGTTCTTGTACTCGTCGTCCGATCTAAAGCCCCTAATGTAAACTAAGTTCACTGATGAGATTAAGGCTGGGACCATTAAAGGTTCAACTATGGCAACATGATCGTTACCCTGGAGTCAGCAAATTATCCGTGGGTGTTGCAGTTTACTAATATATATATATAGATAGGCCAAGCCTAACAGCATCGCTCTCTAAACAAGCTTAACTAAGGTGAAACTTAACTAAGATGAAAGGTCGGAAGCACAAGAATTAAGATTGACGACCAGGCTATTTTTGAATTTTAGCAATTCTCAAAAACAGTATTACGAGACCGTCTGCACAGTATATTTAGACCGTACAAAAGTTCACAAAAACAACTTTTTCTCCGTCTGGAATAACTAGTAAGACTACTTTACAAATAAAATACAGTAACGTTGTTGCTTGTCAAAATTTGCCCGAGAAACTGATTTGGAAATCAAAATTGCAAAAAATACACAAACATATTTGCATAAGGCAACGCGAGTGAAGTTAAAACTAAGTCTTATATAAAATTCAAGTCTTGTTTACATAGAATCGCTTTTCGACCTATGCAATGAATGAACAAAGACATAAAAATGGACAACACAATCTTCTTTTGAAAAATTTTATTCAAATCTCCATAAGTTTCTGTTTAAAAGCAAAACGCGAACCATTAATAGTGCATCGAGGCCGAGCTGATTATCTTCGATGAAAGAAATCATGAAAGGACTGAATTTAAGCACATTATATATAACCTAATTATTCAAAATTGAAAAGCCAAAATTGCACAATAGAGAACAGTAAAGTAATGATATTAAGCTTAACTAACTAAGGTGAAAAGGTCGGAAGCACAAGAATTAAACTCAAAAGAGTTTAGCTGTAAACCAATGGTTCGACAATCTACTAGCTTCAATTTAAGACAAAATCAGGTTTAAAAATTAGCACTTAGCTCTATATTCCTCGAGTGTATCAATTTTATGAGTTCGAGTTAGAATTTCGAGTTCGAGTTAGAATTTTGAGTTCGAGTTAGAATTTTGAGTTCGAGTTAGAATTTCGAGTTAGAGCAAAATTTCGATTATTTTTTTAATTTCTAAGTTATTATTATCATGATTATTATTATTATGAATAATATTGTAGATTTAGTGGGTTTTAAGTTGCCATTGAAAGGGGCTATGTCGCGAAGTGTCACGCAACCCTTGACAAACTTGAAAAAAGTTCACGCTATCGTCGTGGAAATCACGCACAATCCATTCAATGCTGGGGAGCTGAGTGCTCCGAAATGTCTCAAATTGTTCACACATGTAAATAATCTATTTGTCTTGATTTAGTTTCGGATATTTTCCGATTTCGGAATCGTGCGGCTCAATATCTCAATGTCTAAAAGTATGCAGTGGAAATGGACGAAGGTTCTTCTCGAAAATATCCGGATCAAGTTAGTTGTTGGGTCTCTTTGGAATCAAGCAAGAAGTTATTGGATTTTCCTCGCTTCTAGTGCCGTTCTGGTATATTTTGAATGCTCTAACGTGATTTTGCTGTGGTTTTCTGCCTGATTTGGGAAGCTTTCCCCTAAATACCGACGTCGCTTCTTCGCGATGTTCTACGGAGCGATTCGCTGTATGTCTTGCAGCAATAATTGACTGGCGGCTTGACCTTGAGATCGCTTGCGTGTGTTATTATAAATTCCGTTAGAGCATTGAAAGCACACTTCTTTCATAGAAGAGTAGAAAAATATGACAACGCTTGAGTTGTTTCCACAGCAATCAGCACCGGAGAAGAATCTTCGACCATGCTCAACTAATTAACATAATTCTTGATATTACTGACATGTACTGAGGCGTATGATTTCAGAATCGGGGAAATAACCGAAATGGAAACAAGACAAATATACTTTTTATATGTCGGAAATATCTGACCTTTCGGAGTACACAACACGTTTTTTGCCGGATTTCACGGCTATAGCGTAAATTTGTTTGATGTCGGCCTGACGTTTTTGCCTGCGTGACATATTATACAGCTCTGAAAAGTATAATTTTGAACGCGAATTTTTAAAGTAGTATAAAGATAGACAGGCTAAACACGGCTCCCACTCATCGCAAAAAAGTATCTAATAAGCATAAAGCTTTCCCAGTAAGATTTCAGACAGAATTGCTACATTGGATCACAGTTATGAATTTGTTTTCTTCGATGATATTGACCTTTTGATCTCGGCGGATTCTCTCTCAAATTGGAAGGATTTCATGTTGTCCAGAGCCGTTGTTCGGTGCTAGCTCTTTTGGCATACATTGCGGTTTCTTTGGCTCACTTTTGTTGCAGGATAAATACTTTAATATCGACTAAAATTTGTTATCGCTTTGAAAATGCTAGGATCCATTTCTCGGGCCGTGATGTCTAAAGCCTGTAAAGTCTGCGGGTGTGCAAGACTTGTGTTAGAAGCAAGATCATTCTCGAGACTTAATAATAGAAAATAAATATGTAAATTTACTTACAATTGAAAAAAATTTTCTTCGTGGCTTTCAGACCAAAGCACGTGTTGTTACTTTGCATTACCACTAGGAACTCGATCTTTTAACTCGAACTCGATATTTTAACTCGATATTTTAACTCGAAACTCGGACTCGTAACTCGAACTCGAACTCATGAAATTGACAGACCCATATTCCTCCAAAAACGCTTGACTTGCAGTTACACAGCCTCAAATGCGGGTCTTGACCATGCACTGTTTGAGAAATGTGAAGCCTATCTTGAGTAGCAAACCGCGGATAAATGCCGGGAAAAACAACTTTGCAAATGGTTTTCTCTGCTAAACTCAACAGTCAACCAAACTCAACAATGGTAGTGTTGCGCGTTCAGCTGACATGACATTCGGCTGTGTGTGTCATTCGCGTATGTTTTGCGACGTCATACGCGCCCGCGAGCTAGCCTTGCGCGATGCTCACACATGTAACAGACGCCGCCCGCGAAACATTCCGCGGGCCACGACCGTGAAAAATGACAGGCATGGGTTCTATGAGTATGGTGCTCTGCGCGGGCCGCTAGAAAGAATAGTATAGCCTCCTTTTCACTCTAGTTAACCCTTGTCTACTTTTGTCAATTCTCAATGACTCTCATTGTGTTGTACCTGATCAAAATGCCCATGGCACTGAAGTATTGTTACTTCCATCAACTTTGCTGCATTATGTTGTTGGTCTTCCTGTGCAGAGGAGTCTGTCATTATCTGATGATAAAACAATTTATCTTTGACTTCAATAATTTATTATTACTGCATACAGAAAGTACATGTTGGTTTTTAAAATAAAACACCTCAAGCAGAAAACAGAAAGAAGTCACACTTGAATGTACACACCTATGTACACACCTTTTTACACATGTTGTATATAATTTCTAAGTTCTTTGGATTTGCTAAAAAGGCAGGTGTGTCCACTGTGATGTAATTGTGCAGACATGGCGTCATTTCTGAAGGACAAAATAACCAGCAAAATCAGGAGGAATGGGTGTTTTTATACAAGGAGCAAAATACGTTTATTATTAAAGAATAAATTCAACATGGATAGATACATTTTGTCATTCATTGTGTTGCATATGAGGTACACAGTGGAGACTCTGTAATTATTTACAGTACATGTAATTATTTTTATGTATGTTACTGTATGTTATTGTAATTTTTAAGTATGTTACTGTAATTATGTTGATACAGATATATTAAAAATAAAATATCTTGGCAGTGAGCCAAAATATAGACCAGCGGGGGGTCCAGGGGGCCTCCCCCGGAAAATTTTGAAAATTTCAATGGCCAAATTAAGATGCATTCTGGTGCATTTTCAGGACTCAAAACTCAGTTTTTAGGAGGTCAATATCAACATTATTATAACCAATATTCCAGTTAAAATTGCTTAAGTTAAATTTTCTTAGTTTGCTGTTTGAATCCAAACATGGTTAAAAGTGGCTGTGATTTCTGTCTTTTCATCTTTTACAGACTCCCCGTTGGAATAAGCGATTAAGTGCAACGTGCTTTTTGACCTTCTTATGAACTGCAAAATAATTATGCAAAACATGCTAGATCTTTCTGGTATTCCAATGTTGAAATCTAATACCATGTTGCAAAACACTGTAGGTCACGCTTCTATGTCGAGATCCGATGGCTCTCTTCAAGGGGTTTCCACTACAGTATCTTGAAAATAAGGTGAAAATCATGATGTTTATCACAGATTTCATTTGTCGGATAGTAGAAAAAAAGATTTAAGTGGATGTAACCCCCCCCCCCCCCCCCCAATTTTTTATTTTGCTTAACACCCGGATTTTTTATGGCCTGCCAAAGTTCAGCTTTTCAAAATTCCTGCCGCGTTTTAAAGTATGTTCCCCATGGCATTGTCTGGTGTTATCTCAGTGAAGGTAAACGTACCCAATCAATTAAAAATATTGAGCTATTTCAAATATTATCTCGGCTTCGAACTTAAAGAAATTGTCGAGCTTGGGCACACTATGAAATCTTGATGGTTTTGACATGAAAAAATTTGTGCTGACTCGCTGAGTCAACTCTCACGGGAATATCTCCACAAAAATTATCACAGAAACCTCGTAAGAGTATTTGATCTTTGTTCAGAAATGCCAAGTGATTCTAAATGATGTTTTCATTTTGTAACGGATGAATTCTGGGCATACTATTTAAATACCAAGCGACTTCAGAACATTGAATTGTACTGAATTGTACACTTTGCCCCAGCATGGATACACATATTAATAAATAACAAATACAACAGTATGCGGTGGTGGAAATCTGCCCTGGATTGATTGCATATAAACTGAGAGGAACGTGTGTCGAAACCATCAAGATTTTATAGTAGGCCCAAGCTCAACATTTCTTCAACTTCGAAGCCAACATAATGTTAGTAATTGCTTAAGATTTCTTAACAAAGATCGACCATATTCTTTAGTGAAAATTCAATGAATTTCAGACTGCCGGGTATCTACTTTGTGTGGTATTTTAAAAAATTTTGCCGTCAGTCGAGATTCTATAGCTAGGAGAATTCATCCTTAATACAAAACGAAAACATAATTTAGAATCACCTGGCATTTCTGAAAAAAGATTAAAATACTCTCGAGAGGTTTCAGTGATAATTTTTGTGGGGATATTTTCGTGATAATGTTTGAAATCGCTCGAGATTTCTAAACAAGGATCAACTATTTTAAGAAGAATTAAACGAGATATTTTGTAGAAATTCAATAAAAACTTCAGACTGCCAGGTATCTTGTATTTTGAAAACACTTCCCGGCTGCTGGGTATCTTCACACTATGTTCACAAAATCAACTCATTTCTTGCGTCGCTTTTTGGCTTCAACACGGTCATCATTAATAAAAGTAACTTAAAGGTATTTTATGAAGCCCAATACCTACCTTTGGGTTTGAAATATTTTTGCAGCCATAGGCAACACAAGTCGTTGCCATTTCACAGAGCTATTTTCGCAGCAACAAGTCACTAGAAATCCTTGAGATGATAAAAATCTGTCTCCTTCCATGACGTCACTCAACCCAGACCTCATACACCATAATGGAACAAATTATCATTTATGGCAATTTTTCATAACTTTGGCGGGCCATAAAAAATTGGGGTTTTAAGAAAAATCAATTTTTTTGCGGCATTTTGTTCAGAAAAATAGTAAGATTTTTTTAAGCAAAAAAGTTTTTTGGGGTTATATCCACTTTAACGCAACAACCTATGTTTTTATTTTATTTTTGTTTAAGCCATACTATAAAGTAGTGTTTCACTGTTTGAACTAAACTAACAGAAATGTTGTTTCGTCTACATAAATCCATTTTTTTAAATGAAAAAGGGCCCGATGCAAACACAAAAAGTGGCCGGCACCTTGTGTTGGGCGTCGCGGGCTTCAGCAACTTTTGAAAACACTGTTAGAGTTTCGTTTTAGTTCTTCTTTTTATCTTTTCAAAAAGGTTTTTATTTCTTTTTCTTCAAAGTATTATTTAAAGTTTTTCTTTGTCAGGATTAACATGCCTGTACTGGAAACATTACCTGCAAAGTAGTCAAAAGCATCCCTCTGAAACGCATCATACAACATGTAAAATACAGACCACATGGACTGAGAGATCTCGAAACATGTGCATGTACGAATGATAGACAAAATGTCTTCATAACACTCTGAAAAACAAACATGAATACAGTGCCATAAATAAACATATTGCAAGATGAATTATCCGCAAGTACAATGTGTACAAAGTACATGTAAATGGTTTGCAATATCTATCTTTTCAGCCAGCCTACAACTTTATGTATGTTTGTAGAAATACAAACTTAATATAATGATCTGTATATACATGAGTCATTCATACCCAACACAGAGAGCTCCAGGACTTTTTCTATTAAAGAGATAACTACTTGTTCCAGCTGATGAACAATCTGAAAAAAAATCATGAATCCAAATAGATCCATCTTGAACTTGTCTGAAATAATGTATATTAATTAAATACACAAAACAAACAACAAAAGGGTAAAATCAAAACAATCATGGTAGTGTAGGAGCAGTTGTATGATGCATGGCCTTGTAAATTCCAATAGTGCCCTTTTAACACCTTCACTGCCACCCCCTGTGTAACACCCTGTCCCAAGGCTTATTTCCTACCAGTTCCTCAGTACAGTTGACCTCGATCAAATGTAAATAATTTAATACCAGAAGTCTGGTAACTAGTCACCAGTCCCTTTTAAGAGTCACTGGTCCCATATATAGGCCAAAGGGTTTTGTATCTCATGTGCCAGTGATTTAATTAAAAGTTTGAAAATCTGGACATACTGAGTATAGGTCATACAGGCAATACAAGGTGTGAGTCACACGACATACTCAGTGTGTCATGCAGGCATTAAAGGGGTTAAAAATGACCTTTCACTTATTAAGCAGGTCTGGTTTTAATGCCGTAATTAACTTTCCATCACATTTTCCTCACATAAACTTACAACTATTAGTGTCAGATGGAAAATCCCATGTGTTTATTTATACATTCAGTACCTCTTTTGACCCTTCCATGACATTCAACATAGTCTCTAATGTGTTGCGGATTCCCATGGCAGTGACAGCTTTCTCATCACTATAATCCCCATCTAACAGCTGGATAAATGTGCCTGCCTAAAGATGTAAACAAAAACGACCACAGAGTGGTTTAGTTGTCATGACTATGTATTGTGTTACTGCACCCACCCCCCCCCCCCCCCCCTCTCAAATACAGTGTAAGTACCCCACTGGCAGGGCAAAAATCTTCCACTCGTCTGCTCGTCTGAGACAAATACTTCTTGATCTCGGACGAGTGGATTTCCAAAAGCACTTGTCCGATGGGACGAGAACAATTTACCAGGAGAAATTTGTCTCGTTTTTCACAGAGCTCTAAGTTTCCCAACCATCTCTGGACTTCATAAACTAACCTGGTTTTGTTTCCGCAAATTTCTGTTTCTTTTTTCCGACCGTGCAAATTTTTTGAGCACATGTTTTTATTTACCAAGGCTACTTAGGATAACCAAGATGGCCGCTTGTTTACAGACTCTTTTCTTTGGCTTCGAATTTGTTTGTCTTCGGTGTAACTTCATTGCCAAAAGCTTCAAAATGTCCAACAAAGATAGGGAGCACTGTTTCAACACAGATATTTTGCTAAATTTTACAATTTATAAACACAATGCTCGATCACGTTCGTGCGTTACGAGAATACGTTTCATGCAGATCCTTATTCTTCAATTTGATTTTTGGTCTCGGAGGCACTCTGGCAGCTTTGCTAGAGAAACAAGACTCACTTTCCTACACCATCTAGAGTTAATGAATTATGTACTTTGCTCCACATTGTACACCTCAAATAAATAGAATGTTCAAGTTCAAGACTCAAAAAGTCTGGTCAACTTAAGACCCGTTTACACATGCAATTTTTGATGCGATTTTTGTCGCGCTCACCAATACAACTTTTGTTGCAAGTGTAAACAAGCGGCGATTTCCTGTGCGATTCGGGTGCGACATTTGCTTGATTTGCTGTGATTTCCCAAAAATCGCCGCCAAACTTACACCGGTCCAGGTTTCGAACGTGTTGACTTCAAAACCACTGCGACATCGCGCGACAAATCGTGACCAAATCGCACTAAAACCGCCACCCATTTAAACATGCGATTTGAAGATGCAACTTGCGAGCGACAAAAATTGCATTGACAAGTGCGACAAAAATTGACAAAAAAATCGCCTGTGTTAATTATGGGCCTTTATATCACCAGAAAGTATAATCTATTGCAGATGTTCTCACAGATCAGCCGCACCCCCAATTTTGAGCAAAAATTTTGGGCAAATGTGGCTTATACGCCAGTTTTTGCAGTACATTGTAAATTTGTTTCATCGCTACATTTTGTTAATTCATTCATTTTTTTGGACGAGTGAATTTCACTTTAGGACAACCAAAATTTGAGTGGCACTTAATAATAATGTCCATTGGGCAAGTAGAAAGAAAAAAAAGTTTTTTGCCCTGCCCACCTTACCTAAATGGCTGTGTCTTCCCTGGTTTCATGTGGGGAGGGGATGGAAAGTGGAAGCCTTAAAGGTCAAATGAACCAAAAAATTGACATTTTTCTTTTTGTCCAATATGTATTTTAATGAGTACCAAGTAAACATATTCTGAAGTTTAAAACTAATTGGACTTGGCATCGTGGAGATATTGGAAGTTGAAAAATGTGACTTTTCGGCCTTCATAACCGTAGAGTGAAAGTGACGTCACTATTGACCACCTCAAAACAGTCAAAGCTCGAAGTTGAAAACAATAGGTTTTATGAGCGAAAACAATGCATGCCTGCACGTGTGTTTCATATTTTAGTACATTTCCTTGCCGTTCCCTGCAAAACAACAACGTCAAATGATCAAATTATAGGTTTTTGTGGAGAACGTGAACTCACGACAGTTAATTTTCTTTTCTCTATTTGAAATTTGAAGCTGTCACTATGAATTCAACAGTTTTTTACCTTCACAAAAATTACCACGTAAGCGGCAGGGAAAGTTAAAGTAAAGTAGAGAGGGGGTTAATAGAGAGGGGGGCTTTATTAGTCATCATCATCATCATCATCATCATCTATTTAAAAACACGGTAAATACATCAGGCATTAACAATTTAATATAAAACTACAACTTAATATGAAACTATGTATGAATTAATCTTCTATAATTTAAAAATATAGCTAACTATTAAAGAAAAGTAAACTAAAATAAAGCCTGTTTTACATGAATGCCATGTCGGAATTAATTAAGAATCGCCAGAAATTAGTCAGAGATGTTGCTTGCCTAGCAGTTGAGGGAAGACTGTTCCAGAGGACTGCACCACTATATGCAAAGCTATTCTTGTAATAGTTAGTACGTGGCAATGGTATTGCAAGCTTATTATCAGAATCCCGCAAATTGTAAGAAGTAATCACAACACTCTGATGAATAAATTTAGAGGACAAATAATTCGGTGCGAGGTCATTTAAGGACTTATAGACCATCTCAGCCTTTAGTTTTTGACGTCGAGTTTCTAAATTGTCCCAACCTAATTCTTTAAGTAGTTGGTTGGCCTCAGTATCATAACTAGAATGGGTAAGGACGCGGACAGCACAATTTTGAAGTCTCTGTAATTTGTCAGATAATGTTTTGGCACAGTTACCTCAAACAACACTACAATAGTCGAAGTGTGATTGAACTAACCCATAATAGATATTATGCAGAGTTGCAGGAGGAACACAGTGACTTATTCGTTTAATAGATCCAATACCAGAAGAGATTTTTTTAGATATAGTGTATAATAGGGCATTTACGGCATGTTATTATTATTCTGAAGTGAACTCACCAGATCTCTGGCAATATCTACTGCAATGCTTGCCACTTGGCCTTGATCTCCATACGTGGATATTAGTTTCTGCATTACTCCTGTAAGGTCATCATTTCCTGTTTCATGAATCAATTTAAGCAGTTCTATAATGTGTGAAAAAGAAACAAAACTGTTAAAGCTATGCAAGGGACATCAAATGAGCTTGAGAACTAAATAAATAAGACTGACTGGAAGATGTCTGAGCAAATTCTCTATTTCACTCACTCACCTAGGATAACTTGCCGCACATGTGGTTCAATGTACTTTTTAGCTGCAAAGATAAAACAAAGAATTTTAATTGGAAACTCTCCAAAACTGTATGCTTGATCCACTTACCCGGTACATTTGTACATGCATCATACATATCACATAAATACATCTGGTTACAACGTACCAGAAACCAGTGAGTTTTGTTTTTTACACGTGTATCTACTGGTCAGAGAATAACAAAATAGTTTAAATAAATAAAATTAATATAAAAATAAAATACATGTGACAAAACTTATTAATGTCACTGTTCCTATGTTGCTATTTGGACTTATTTAAGATGTAACCAAACCCAAACAAACATGTTGAGATCGATGCAATAAAACAACAACAATGTGGTGTAATAGGGGGGACACAGCCCTGTGGCAGGTAATTCGCAACTTCGGGTTATGCGTACAATGTAAGCCTCATGCACTTATCTCCCCACAACTTGGGGATAGGACAAGAGTATTGGCAGAGCCTTCCTTATCTCCCCAGCACCTCCCGGGCTGGGTCACAAACAAGATGAAGGCAAAGGTAAAACCATGGCAACACACAAGGAATACCAAGAGCTTGGGGGAAGTCGCTACGCAGACTTAGCCAAACCACAAGGAGTGACCCCTAGTTTAATAAAGTAAACAAAACAACCCATCTCCAAAGGGAGGGAGGGTGGGAAACAATTTATAAGCTGTTACAGTAACTACTTCGTGCAATGCTGCCAGGGCGATGACCTGGAATTGTGTACTATTGCTTTTATATCGAGACAGTGTCTTTGAGTGCGACCAATGACTACATTAATTTTGTACTATACAGTAAAAAAAAAACACAATGTGGCTATAACTACAAGACATGAATAGAGCTTTTGAAAACGACAACCAATTGAGGTAAAGCTAAGATAATTTATATTTCTAGACTATAAATTATATCCACATATCGGATCAATTTCTAGACATGAACACCATTTATTCCAAGCTTGTGAATAGAAAGTATTCATGATGAATGGAAGCTTTGCTTATTGTTTACTCACAGGGCAATGTTTGTGTGACCATGCAGCTACCCCTAGGGCGTCATGTTCCATCATAAATTCCTTTATAAATTATTTTGAATGTACTACAATTGTAGTCACAACTCGTTGATATAATTTTTAGAAATGCTGGTTTTTGAGGTGGAAGGAAATCTAGAGATGGCCATCATGAGCAACTTGCAGGAAATTAACAGTATTTATCAATGACAGCTGGTTGCATTGGGCAATGAAATATTATGGAAAGTTTTTTTTACAGAAGACAATCTTGTTTTTACTTTACAATGTAATTATGTCCATTTTAAAACACAAATTTCACCACATATTATAACTATTTTTCTCCATGTTATTTTCACCACTTTATAAAAAGATTAGATGAACATCTTACATGCTTCTTGTTTTTCAATGAGAAACTGCAAAGCAATGGCTGCCTTGACCTTCACTGGAGGATCATTGTCTTCTGTTAAACACAGTCGCGCAGAATCAACAGCAGTGGCAAGATTGCTTTCATCTTTGAAGGTTATGTCACCAAAACTATGCAGCACCCAACACGCCTAAAATCATACAGCACCACAAACTTGATCTTTAGAGGTCAACTATTTATTTAAAGCAGATAGCAATAAACACAGCAAAATACAACAAATTGTACCCACCCTTGCTCGGAGATAACCTTGTGAACTTTTAAACTCAGGAAAAACATGCTGCACCAACATATTTTCAAGCTGTGTCCTGTACATTTTGCTCTGCCAAAAAAAATGAAGGGCACAGTACTGGAAGTAAAACTCCAACAGGAAGCTTTATGGATGTCTTTCAGTTCATTATTAAGCCGCGGCTACACGTGCGATTTTTTGCTTGCACATCCCACGGGTGATGCGATTTTTTACAAAATTGTCGCGTCGCCAGCGCATGGTAAAAATCGCATGTGTAGCCACCACCATGCGCTGGCGACGCAACAACTTTTCAAAAAATCACATCACCTGTGCAAGCAAAAAATCGCAAGTGTAGCCGCGGCTTTAAGAAAAGCCAAAACGTAGTGCCACAGCACTTCACAGTACCTTTAGTAACACATCAGCTAATGTTCCAATCATGTGAAGCACTCCGTCCTTCTGTCGAGGGTCCCGCTGCTCTGCAGGCAGGTTCAATAGATGTACACAGAACACCATGGTATGATCCAGGACTTGTTTCCATTTTGAAACAGCTCTGTGAAGAAGTGTGGCTTCTGTTGAAAGAATATCTGTTGAAAGAAAGAAAAAGGTTACAGGATAGAAATTCACCCGACTTTCTTTGCCGTTTCTCTCCCAAAGTTACACCTCTGCTCATATAGAACGCCGAGTCTGTTGATTTCATCAACAGACTCAATGAAAATCAATGAAATCGACAAAAAAATGGACTCAATGAAATTGACAGACTCGACGGACCCAAAGTGTTACCATTCAAATGAAAGCAATTTAGTGCTATACTGTTTATTATGCTGTACAATGTGGTTAGACTATCTTTTGAGTCTGTGGATTGTCTTGTAAAATAAAATTTTCGGCACTTTTAGGATTGCAAAAGTTAGTATCAGTCAACCACCTGTACATGTTGCTATCAGATTAAGTAAACACTTTTCTGAGACAGAAAAATGAAGGCAGTCTCTACCTTCTTAAGGTCATTAGCGCATTTATGGGCCTTCATGATGGGCATTCATAGTGGGATCCAAGTGTTCTTATTTTTGTTGCAACTAGGGAGTTTATTGTACTGTTTACCTTTCAACATTAAGCTCAAAAAATTAATATTGTACTACTATTGTATTACTATTGTACTTACCATATTTAACTCTGATAAACTCATAAGGATCTTCTTGCCAAAGCTCATCATCTTTCTCAGTATAACACATCAAGGGGAACACAACATCCTGAATTATTGTCTGTGTGAATGATAGTATACATTGTCAAAGTTATGCATTGCCTGAAAGTAACAACGTCAAAAACATCTTTTTCACACTAGCTACAATTGCGGCCAAAACCTGTTAAGACCAATTGGTTTTTCTTCATACTTTTCACCCATTTTAAGATGTATAACTTACCCACTTGAAAAGCATGTACTCCTCCACTACCCCTCTCTCTTCCCCCCCCCCCCCCCACTCCCCAATCTTGTCTCTGTCTGCAGAAATGTTTGTAGACCCACCACAAACAACAATGGAGGGGGAGGGGGGAGAAATACATTCCCTTGGTGAATGCACTGTAAAATTAATTTTAAGCAAGCCAAGATTGTAGGTCAAATTTTATGTCGGTAACTTGAAATGTACAATGTGTTTTATCACAACAAAAATGGTTATACCTGAATATGTGGTGTCATTATTTTCCAGTGAAGTGAATTTGAAATTCTGAAGTAAAAGAATGTACATGTAGTTGCTTAATATTAAAAACATATTTATATTGTAATTTAATATTAATAATTACACACATCAATGTATAAAGAGCCACATAAATGCGCCCTTGATGGCGCACAAGTTCAGATCAGATGCTACAAGCAAAACAGACTTATAGAAGTCAGTAAGCAATTAACTTTAGTTTTTTCTGCCTGGAAATAAGTACAGTTAAATGAAAACAATGCAACCAGTTTAATTCCCCTTGGTTCCACATTCTGTGCATCAAACATAGCCCCTTGCAGTATGATTTTGGCCACCATCTTGAATCATATATCGGACCATGTGGACTGTGGGCTCATGTTATTCGTTCCTCGTTTTCGAAAACAACATGGTGGATCACGATCAACTTTGACCCCCTTAAGTTCCTGCAGGGCCCCTATTTATCAGGCAGGAGGGCCTTGGGAACCCCAAGGCAAAACTGAGTATATATATGTACAGTATAATTATGTTTTACACAGTTAATAATCCACTGTGCAATCTTGTTCAGTTTTGACCAATCACCATTACTTAAACACACAATTGTAAACTCTGTAGTCTTTTATCAATACAACAAACAAAATATTAACCAAAAAACACCAGAGAAATATCAGAAATATTTTGATGATCGAGTTCTTGACGGATTCCTCTCTTTTCTTGTTTGGTTTGACTGTTTTATTGAGGAGACAACAGAATGTACATTGTATGTTTACACAGTGCCAGTATAATCTTGGCTTCATTTCAGATCCAATTGACAAGGATCTGTATAAATGAAAGATGAGAAGGAAAATATTCAAATTGCCTAGTATATCCAATGAAGTACGTTGTTCACCAGTACAGACCAGTACTGGATTTTGGTGTCAATGTATGGTATAATAATGCAAAAACCTATTGCTCAAGGAAATGCCCGTGCTATGATTGCATTTGGTTAAACCATTAAGGTCATTTATATAACTCTATAAAGCAGGTGTGTGACGCAAGGTTCATTATAACCATTTTTATTTTATAAAATAAAAAAAACTTGTTCCATGTGCATTGTTGAGTTATACACATGTAAGCACTTGGGAATTGAAGGGCTGAGAGCATATTAAGCAACCTAAAAAAAAGTATGTGGAATTTGAGACCTTTTTTATTTTTTCTATGGTAACAACTTGAGCTGTTTCAAGGCAGTGAACCAACAACTAGGCAGCGCTTTTTGCGAGTGAAACTAACAACTTAGCTGTTTGAAGGCAGTAAAACAACCAACTTGCGTATTTTTCAAGTGAAACGAACAACTTGAGCTGATTAAAAGCAGTGAAACGAACAACTTGCGCTTTCGGGATTGCTGTCATGAATAATAACTTTAGTAATTAGATTAGCTCATTAGTGTGTTTAGATATGAAAGGCCAAGGCTAGAGCATCCAGTGCTTTGACTGTCGATCAGAGTGCAATTTCGACGCCATTTCAAAGCAGATTGGCCATAGCAGTCTCGGCCGGCCCCGGGTTCGATTCACTCTCAGCATCCTCCTTTTTTTTGGAACTGGACATTATGAAAGCGATTTACTCCTTTTTTTCGCATTCGTCAAAAATCCTTACGTTTAATTTTAAAATAATCACAAAAAATATCGCACTGTGTCAGTGTGAAAACATATAAGCTTACCACAACAATGCATTACAAAATAGGAGCCTTTGATTTTTTTTTTTGGCATATGGTAATTTTCTTGAAAATGACGGAACTGTAGTACTTAGAAACCTGTTCATATTCTTTAGTTATTAACAGGGTTCTCCCTAAATGTCAGCTCAGCAGATAAGAGATTTTTGCTAAGCGGTAAAGGGAAAACTGTGTGTCTTAAAAATTTTCCGGGGGCAAGCGGTTACAGGCGGTAATAAGTGCAGCTTCAAGCGGTAAATTTTACCGGTTACCGCCTGATAAGGAGAACCCTGGACTTATAGAGCCAGGAGTGCCATACCTAAAAATCAAAAGTGATTGGCTTAAATTGCTGTTGATCGGAACACTGCTTATGAATACCTTCAGTACCCGTGGGTATCAGGCTCAACACTTTGTACTCTGTCCAAACAACATTGTACATGTATTGCATTTGTTATTACTTGTAACAAAAACTATTAACTGGCAATAAAAAACATTGTTATTTGGACATAGTAAAAGGTATGTTGTGTTTTGAAAAAAGTTGCCTGTTTGTCAGAGTCTGTCTTAATAAAATGCCATTAGATTGATTGCCTTGTTAATTGACTGACTGACTGGGCATGACTCACTGACGTCAGTCTGTCCGTCCATCCGTCTGTCTGTCTGTCTAGCTGTCTATCTGGCTGTCTGTCTGACTAGCTGTCTGGCTTATCTGACAGAACCTTTAAATCTCAAGCAGTGTTGTCAGGTTTACCTCTCAAACACTCGACATAGAATACGTAGAGCCCATTTTCTGGCTTTCCACCAAGGAAGCTTAACCAGTTCTTTTACATCACCTTCCAATGCCACCTAAAAAATACAATTCACAAGATCAGGATGTAAGTGTCTTTTGAAAGAGGGAATTCTAAACAGATGATGGGCTAAAGTCATTGTTTTCAAGCATTATGGTCCATAAGGCAACTTAATTAAAATAATGCGTCAATACAATGTTGCACATGTACAGTAATAAAGAAAACCTGCTACCTTAAATTTCTTAAATATATGTTTGGATTAGGTGTCCCCTATAAGTAGTGGCTATACTCCCCTGACACATTAATACAAATTATTATAATTAGAGTTCTCATTATAACCATCATGTATGATGTGTATATAAACTGTACTTAGGGATGTAAATTATAGGTGGAAGGCAGAAAAAATACAAGAAACCACCCAAAAGACTTGTCTGACTTCTCACACACCAGTGGGAGCCATGCCAAGCCAACCGCCATAGCCTGACCTTTACATGTGTTTTAAACTGCTCATAAAATTGCACCGTCACACAATTAAAATAGCCCTAAAAAGTGGGGACACTAACAAAATTACAAGGTTGCATGTATTATATGTGACCCTCCACGGGAAAACCAGCAAAAAGGTGATGACACGGGCACGCTTGCGTTAACACGGGCACACCAGCGTGACAACTGACACGGATATGCGCATATTTAATAAGAAAACAAAGATTGTCACGGTAGCTTTTGTTTGGCACGACAAAGCTTTTGTTTAAAGTACCGTGTAAAGTAACACGCTAAGCGTGCGATATCACTCGGTAAATCGTGTGATTATGGCACGGAAGCACGCATAAAGTTATAACTATGTAATCGAAGAATTGGAGCAGGACAGCTTTGTTTTCCGATGATCTTGAAAGAAGCGCAATGCATAAAATCAATTCCCCGATTACCCAGCTTTGAAATCAACTTATAACAAACTCGGAAATTTTCATGTTTTTCATGGAGTAAAAGAAAAAGTATTATTATCTGATGGACATTAACAATTTTTTGTAAGATGAAGGTTTACAGTTGCAAAGCGTATGCTACAGAATGCAAATATTCTTTTCATCCCGCCAAGTAAAGCGGTTTCGGTCACGGCCGTGTTGTGTAGGCAAATGTACGTTAAATGAGTGAAGTTTATTTTTAAAATAAAAAATATTGAGGATGCTGTTAATAAATGTTTTTGTATAAAACTTTCATTATGCGAATCAAAGCGCTTTTACGAGAATCGAAGCGAGATCATCGAAGCGCTTTTGGTCACAGCCGTGTTGTGTAAACAAAAGATAGAAGTTCTGTTGGCCGCGTTATATTTATGAATTATTTCGACACGAAATAACGAGGACATTCTTTTTGTAAATCACTTTCGTTACGCAAATCAAAATGCTTTTGGTAACAGCCGTGTTATTTTTCGGCCGACTGTCGGCAGAAATATCATGGACTATATTTTGTTCGCATAAATGCGAGAATCAAAGCGCTAATTCGCAGCCCATGCTATGTAAACAAATTTATGACTTCTGTTGGCACGAAAATTTAAGAATATTATGTTTCGGGAACAAACACTTTCGTTATACGAATCAGGGCCGTGTGATTTTTATGAGCTCAGTCGCCATGAAATATCAAGATCATTCTTTTTGTATTAAAACACTTTGAATCCCGTTATGTGAATTGGTCACGACCGTCTCGGTGTTATGTAAATTTTCCCGGGAAATATTATTTTCATCCCGCACATGTCACATCACTTTTTGGTCACAGATTGTTATAAATAATTATTAGAAGGAATGATAAAAGTTACCATCGAATCTTGGCAACGATTTATTACAAGTGTTCTCTTTCTCCAAGAATTTCAACAGTAAAATTTGCATGCATTCGAACTCACACGGTGTCAGATTTCAACAAGAAATTTGCATACACTTTCAGTTTTCAATCTCGCTTATTCCACTGTTACTGAGGTTTATAATATTTTCCAAACGAAACCTTCAGTCTTTACAATGTCATTTGCGATTGAGTTTTGTTTAATAACTATTGAAACGGAAGATTCAAACGTGAAGTGTACAACGCGAATTTCGCTTCAGTATAAATAAGCAAGTCGCTCTACAGTGGCTGGGATAAAAGTTTATAAAACAGCTTGGACGTCTGGTGTGCATTTTGACACGGCTAAAGTGCCATTTAACTCACTAGCGTGTCATTTTGCACGGTCACACGACTGGTCACACTTCTTTGTTCAACCAAACACACCATTGTTTTTACCGTGCAATATGAGACAAAAGAAAATTTTAATGAGGCGTGCATCATCGCACGGTCCTACCGTGTTAAAGAATTTTTCTTTTGTTTAGCGTGTTATAATAGCGTGCCCGTGTCATCACCTTTTTGCTGGTTTTCCCGTGGAGGGTCACATATTTAAACTAAAATCTTAGGGTAGGTGGGTGGGTGGGAAGGTCAGTAATGGCAGACACAACAAAAGCAACTGCCCAACTTTCAGGTCACATGACCTATACCTATAGGCCCCCAGGGGTGTGTGAGAAAAACATTTTTGACTTATTTATTGTACTCAGCCAGTGGAAAATTACCCTTTTCTCAATTTCTCAGCCTGGAACTGTGCCTGGTTGAATCAATCTTTCTCTTAAATTAATATGACAAAAATTTTCTGCCTGATACATGGATCGAAATGCACTAATCACCGACTTGAGTCTCTACAGCCAATAACATCATGGCTAAACTGACCAATGACAGCTATAACCAGACGTATATAACATCAACATTCGCAATTCACATGAAGATGACTTCCGCTCAGGTTGTCGAAACGTCAGCCAAAAGGGACCTTAAGCAACCAGGACTGGAATCATTTGAGAACGGCATCCATGCGGCTAGGGACTGGGTCGACGACGTGGAATCCAAACTAAGTTTTGACTTTCGAGGTCAAATGGCATCTTTCAGAGAAACTAGAGAAGCTATGTTGCTTTCACATGACCTGCAAGTTATATAGATGACGAAGAATTTGTTCTATTATATGATTTGAACAGCAGCAAAAATCTGGACTATCCATATTGGAAATACCCGGCATTTGATCTGGACATTTTGGCAGATGTGGAGTGCAAAACTGATTAATTTTACATTTTTATCAATCTGACGTATATTGCCTTGCTGAGGTTTTGGGAATACCGGCCAGATGAGATAAAAATTAATGTTATAACCGGTCTATATTTGATGGCATTCAAGCATTTCGTGTATTTTTGAAATGATTTGCTTACCCTTGTAGGTATGCTAACATGTTAGCTTGTTTTGCAAGGCCAGTGTTCCCGAGCTGTGCTTGATGTTAAATGAAATCATGAACATTATATTATTTTATAACTTGCATCGCAATCGTTTGACAGCTTTCATTGGTAATTTCACAGGCAAAACTGGAAGAACACGCTAAATGTTATACACACAAAGTGGTGGCTTTCCAAAACTGTTGGGGGTTCATTGATGGAACAGTTCACCCAGTATGCCGTCCAGGCAAAAATCAACGTTACTTGTTTAATGGTCATAAACGAATACTTTGCCATAAAGTTTCAGTCAGTAGCAGCTCCAAATGGTCTAATAGCAAATCTTTATGGCCCAGTGGAGGGAAAAAAAAACATGACAGTGGAATGCTAGCAGAATCAAATTTGTTAAATCTTCTCCAAGTGCTCTTATTCTCCTACTGGGCAACCTCTTTGTGTTTATGGAGACCCTGCCTCCCCCTTACGCATCCATTTACAGGGACCTTTCAAAGGAGCCCATATAACTCCGATTCAGAGGGAGTTTAACAAGTCTATGAGTCAAGTACATACGTCTGTCGAGTAGGTATTTGGTGAAGTAGTAGACTACTTTACTTTCTTGGATTTTAAGAAAAACCTCAAAATTGGTCTCAGTGCAGTTGGTAAAATGTACACTGCTTGTGCATTGATGACCAATGCTGATACTTGCCATAACAAATCTGTGACCTCTAATCTTTCTTTGATCTTGAACTATACCTCAGTTGGAGGATTATTTTTCTTGATGTAAACATTTTGTTCAAAGTGTCCATTTTCTGGCAAGTTTATTCCAATTATTTATGATAGCTGTAAACTTGGTTTCCCCTTTAAATGTACCCCCCCCCCCCCCCCCCCCACCCGTGATTGTATAGAGAGGGTGCCAGTGTTTTCTTAATTTGTTTTTAAGCTAGCTGTACCGCGTTTACCTAAACATGTTGATAGTTAATTTTGTTCTTTTTAGTCAAAATGGGGCATATATGTCAATCCTGTTTTGAATATTCTTTTGGTCTGAAACAGCAGAAAGGCCTCAAGGATTTCCTGGAGAATCCTATCCCCACACCCCGGCAAAGCTAACTTACCTTGGAAATGTCCTTGTTGAGAATGCACCATGCTATAATTGTTCATGCAGGTTTCATTCAAAACATTGATTAGCTCCTCCAATAAGATTTAGGATACAATTAAGCAATACAAGAGAAAAGGTTGTCTGAGTTTTTCTTCGTAACTTGCTAAGAACTGTAGCTGATATGTCTGATCAGTGAGAAGTTCTATTTCGTCATTGGCCTAAAAGTCGCTAGTAAGTCATGTGAGATAGAGTGCGGGAACCTGAGCATTCAGTATTGATTGTGACCTTTGAGCAGTCGGACGTGGGATCCAACAATCCACACAAATCAGCAAATACCAGGACGGAGAGAACTCCCTTCAAGAGGATGACTTGTTAAGAGAAGAAAGTGAGCCTGAGGATAATTCTGGAGGAACTGAGAACACAAATGAGTCTTTATTGACCCTCCTCAAAATGATCAACACAAGTATGGAAGCCATGAGCGACTCGCTCAAGCGACTGCATACAAAATGGAAAACTCAGGGCCCCTGCAAATGGCAGAATCTGCCCGAAAACGAAAATCCCAACCAACGAGGGATAACTCTGGCTTAGAGGAATTGGATGCAAATGCTCTTTTGACTGACACCAACAAACGACAAAAAGTTGTCAATGAGAGCAATGGCGCCACGTGTGCCAGTGGAGATGACGAAGCCGATGCTTTGCTCGACAAGCTTTTAGCCAGCAGGGTGTCCAGGCGTCCTGTGGACGCCCACTTTTTGAAGAAATTCATGAAAATTGCACCTAATCCTTTAAAAATTTATGATGGGAAATATCTTCAGGGCGCCCACTTTTCAATTTCTGGCTAAAAGCCTGTTGCTCGATGAAATCGCGCAATCACTCACCGAGACAGAGAACACTGCTCCGAAAGTATCGGAAAAACTTGCCAACATTGTCAACCTGAGATGGCTTAATAAGCTTGATGACAAGAACCTCAAGGAGAAATCGGAGACTCCGCCCAATAAATTGCGCTCGCCTGATCACTCCGAAGGTGAACCCTGAAATTTGGGGGCGCCTTGATCGACAGGGCAGAGGCAAAGACCCCAGGTTGTCAAACTTGCAAACAACACTAACGAAAGTTGGAAATATTACCGCAAAAATGACAGATATGTTGTAGAAGGCATCATACGTATGTACACCGATGTACTGGCACTTCTTGGACACATTAGCTTCAAAATATCACAACGAAGACGTGATGTTATTCGACCGACTCTGAACAAAGATTACTCTATGCTATGTGCTTCTTGCGTGCCAATTTAGCTACCATGCTGTTTGGTGATGAGTTACAAAATGCAACTTGATCACATCCGTGCTTCTAACAAGATCAGTAGCACGGAAAGCACATCAGCCCCCTCTACCTTTGCTAATGAGCGACCCTACAATACTAATTATAAATTGCAAACATCGACTAGACAATGGAGGCCTTTCTTAGACGAAGCGCCTCAGGGCAACCAGTCGAACAAAAAGCCGACTCATTATCAGTACATTACAACTGGAAGAAACAGTCCAACCAAACAACAGACCAGAAGTAACCAGTGACATTATTACAAAACTAAACACCATTCAGGTAAATGATTTTCAAACTATCTTACCTTCCCTTTAAGCATATTTTCAAGGGAGAACACAAACATTCATAGCAGGTAGTTTAGCTGCTTATTCTCACATATGGCAAGATTTGACCTCTGATCCTGAAATTTTGGAGACAGTCACTGGCCTAAAAATTCAATTTGATACATTGCCAATGCAGTCAAAACCTTTGATCCAAACCACGCTATCAGATACACGAAAAGAATCTGTTGATTTGGAATAATTCCTCAAAAAAGGAGTTATTCAAACTTGTACACATGTCAGGTGGGGGAATTTATCTCCCCTATATTTACCAGACCCAAGGAAGATGGAGTGGCCGTTCTTATCGCATGATTTTGAACCTGGCATGAAATATTTTAACGAACATCTCAGTTGCATAATTATATAGATGATTTTTGGTTAACAGCTAAAAATTTTAACCTATGTATACAGAATGTTGTTGATACTGTCACCTTGCTGGACAAAGTACGATTTATTGTTCACCCGGAAAAGTCAGTCCTACTTCCAACTCAGACCATAGTTTTCTTGGGATTTGTTCTCAATTCCATTTTGATGCAGGTGTCACTGACTCATGAAAGAGCTCTTAAATTAAAAGCTTTTGTGAGAAATTGCTTGCTACTGTCTCCCCATGTATTAGGAATGTTGCCCAAGTACTGGCCAGGGGCTTATGTCCTCTAGTTTTCCAGGGGTAATGTACATCTATGGTCCATTATATTGCATCATAAATTTCTGGAAATGGACAAAACTCAAGCTCTTAAAATACATTATGGGAATTTTGATAAGAACATGTCTTTATCCCTGCAGGATATACCAGTTATATTAGAAAGATGCATGTCATCTCAGGGGGGGGGGGGGTGCACACCCCCTGCCCCCCCCCACCCCCTAGATCCGCCCCTGATAACAGACCTAAAATGGTGGGTTGATGCACTACCAACAGCATATAACCCTATAAACCATGGAGATCCTCAGGTTACTGTGACAACAGATGCCTCTTTGATTGGATGGGGGTTCTGTCTTGATACAGTTACTACTGGAGGGAATTGGACTCCAGAAGAAGCCCAACATGAAATCAATTATTTAGGAATTCCTGCTGTTTTCCTTGCCCTTAAATCATTTTTAAATTCAGTCTTGGGTAAACACATTTAACTTATGGTTGATTACCACCACTGCGGTGTCAACAATAAACCAGATGCATGGGCACATGCCATTCCTGGGCGAACAATAAACTTGTGCATCAAATCTGGGAGTGGTGCATAACCCAGGCATAATATTTGGCCAACAGTTGTACATATTCCTGGGGAACAAAAAACTGAGGCAGATAAAGAATCACGACTTTCTCGAAGAGAAACGGAATGGACTTTACAAAAGACACTCTTCGATGCTGCCACTAAAACTGTGAGTATTCCTGATGTCGACCTATTTGCCTCTTGGTTGAATTAGCACTGCAGAAGCACATGCCATTCATGCTTTTGACGTTTCATGGCAGGGCTACATTTCTTATGCCTTCCCACCATTTAGTGTAATACAATGTGTACTGCGAAAGATCTCTGAAGAGAAGGCTACAGGCCTCTTAGTACATGTAGTTCCAAACTGGCCAACTCAAACTTGGTGGTCATATTTAATGAGTATTGCTCATTGATTTTCCTCTAATCCTACCTAGGAAGTTCAACACTCTGTACCTACCGGCACATCCTCAACTGCTGCACCCACTGCACAGGAAACTACAACTACTGGTCTGCCACTTATCGGGGATCTCCTCAAAAGCAGAGGCATTTCGGCTGGAGCTACAAAAATAATCATGCAATCTTGGCGAACAAGCACGCAAAAAACAATATCAGACTTACCACCAGAGATGGCGAGTGTTCTGTAGTTCAAGAGGTATCAATCCCATTTCAACTTCTCTAGGGGATGGTCTGGAGTTCCTTCATGATCAGTATGAAAATGGTTTATCGTATAGTGCAATCAATACAGCCACGAGTGCTTTGTCAATGATTATTTTCCTTCCCGATGGTAGTAATTGTTCTTTTGGAAATCACCCCTTAGTTATACGTTTTCTTAAAGGCATCTTTGAAACGAGACCTTCACTCTCACGATATAAGCGCCAGTCAACGAAGCTTTTCAACACAGCACAACAAAAGGCTTTTTAATCAGGAAAGGTCAACTACAACCAAAACAGGACGAGAGCACGAGGAGAGGCGAAAACGCGCATGAGCCACGAAAGCGGCCTAACTGCTGACCTATGTACTGCAGATTCAGGTTGAGCGTTTAACGGTCTGAGTTGTCGCGTTCGTTGTAACGGTTGGTTGATTGCGTTGCGAGGCAAAATGACAGCCGTTGCTAGGCGGGAATGACGACGTTCTTTCTTTCTACAAACGCTCTGTTTTCTAGGCTCATCAGGTCTTCCTAAACAAAAAATACTGGAGTTATTCTTTTTGTAGAATAGTAGGAGTATTCTATCTTGATTTCAATCGCCATGATACTGGTAAGATCCAAGATGCGAATAACTCTTCTAGAAAAGAAATCGCTAGACGAGCGACAACATGCTTTTTCCCAGACAGATCGTCGTCATTCCCGCCTAGCAACGGCTGTCATTTTGCCTCGCAACGCAATCAATCAACCGTGACAACGAACGCGACAACTCAGACCGTTAAACGCTCAACCTGAATCCGCAGTAAAGCATACATAAATACTGGCGTGATCGCCTTTTTTTTTTTGGAGCAATAAAGGCAAAAACAATCATTGTCAAGTCTCTTATAAAACCAGAACACGGTAAATGTACAGTATAAGACTGAACGAGAGTTCATATTTCTAGCAGTGTTCTTATTGACTAAAAGTTAGTGACATAGTCTGCAAAGTGTACTGGAAGCCGGCGTTGTCGAGATGACCGTCTAGGAGGTGTGGTTTCATGAGCTTGATCATCACTTGCTATAGGCTCTATCAGGGGAGTGTCGCATGCGACAGGTAGGTCCTGATGAGTTGGGGCAACTTGGGCAGCTGGGGTGGAAATCTTATGCACACGGTATGTCTGGTTGTGAGTGGAGGGGGAGGAGGTGTTGGTGCTACTGGCACATCTTCATCCTAGCTCAAAGGTATCGTCACTTGAGTTCGCATAGTTGCTGGTACTGCTAACATCAGTGGGGACCTTGTAGCATTCAGACTTCTTAACACTGTAAGATAAGCTTCTTAACTGAGACCCGACAAACTTTTGGACATTACACCAGGAACCTTTGACAGAGACGACCAAGTATCGATTTCTGGAGCAGGATTTGTTGCGGTCTGAGTGGATGTAGATCAAGTCTCCCACTGATAGGTGTTGGGTAGGAAGGTATCGTTTAAGCAGGCTCTTAGACGTTTCACTGTGGGGATGATTCTTGTCACGCAGCTCGTGTTGTTTTGAGATTAACTCTTGGTCAACTAGTGGTACTTGACTGTTGGAGAGTTTCTGTTGTTTTGGATTACTTAAAAACATTGTCCCCACTTGAGGAGTTGAACCTCAAGGACATCACTCACAAAACTGTTATGTTAGTTACATTGTTATCTGGCCAACAATGCCAAACTGTTCATGCGCTTACCATTATAGCGGCATGAGGAACAAAAATGATGCTGTTCATTTTGAGATTACTCAACTCTTGAAGACTTCCAAACCTGGCAAGCATCAGGGACATTTAGAGTTTACACCATACCCAGTAGAACAGCATTTATGCATTGTAACCTTAACTGAACCAGTGAGAGCTGGTCATGATTCGTTGTGGTTGAGTTATTGTAAACCTTTTCAACCAGTTAGTCGGGACACAGTAGGTGGATTAAGAAAGTCCTGGAAAATGCTGGTATAAACACAAAGTTGTTTGGTGCTCACAGTACACGAGCTGCTGCTACTTCAGCTGCACAGTCAAATCACGTGTCCATAGACACCATTATGGATGCAGCTGGGTGGTCTAGAGAGAGCACTTTTAGGAAGTTCTATGACAAGCTGATTCAACCAGTTAAAAATTTTGGGGACGAACTTGTCTCCTTGTATGCATGTTCCATGTTAAATGGTCTTACTGTTCTGTTTTTTCATGGCCACATTGCTTTAAAGTCTAACGTGACTTACTAGCGACTTAGACCAATGACAAAATGAATTAAGAATTAAACGAGGCTTGCCTGTAAGGTGAAGTTTGATTGGAATTCTATGAGTCATTGGTCAGGAGCTAGGAAGTCACGCCCACCCTATATTTCCTTAATACTGGACACCCGCCCATGTTTGTTGAATGTGTCCATTCACATGATTAAAAGACTGAATGCTCAGGTTCCTGTGCTCTATCTCACATGCATATGACTTCCTTGCTCCTGACCAATGACTCATAGAATTCCAATCAAACTTCACCTTACAGGTAAGCCTTGTTTAATTTTTAATTACATACAGTGTACATGTGTATTACCATCAAAACTTACTGTTTACAAATGACTGCAAAAAATACTTTCTAGTTTGAAGTGTCAGCTGTCTCCTCACCATAACTCTCCATTAGCGTGAACAGGGACTTAAAATGGACCTTCAGATTCATGATAAACTTAATTCATATTTTCATTTGAAGTGTCAGCTGTCTAAGTTTTTGGATCCAGTTTTCAGTCAAAATTTCTTTGATCAAATATTTCTTTGATAAAATTGTTTAAAACTTTTTGATCCTTAAATACCCTGATCAAATGCTTTGAAGGACTTCCATGAGAATAGAACTTGTCCTTTGATCAAAACAATGTTTAAACTTTGACGAAAAAAACTTTGACAGTATAAAACGATCCTCGGCAGTGTCTGAAACGTTTTTGACAGTTTTATTGTTGAATTGATAATATATTATTTATAATAGAAAGCCTTTAATAACACATAATATATTTTACTCTCAACATAAAATGGCTTCAATAATTCCTCAATTAGAAAAAAGATAATTATAAACAAAGGATGTACCAAAACTAAAAAAAAGCTAGTGCTTAAAGTTTTAAAGAATATGCTCTCTATAGTATGCTTTTTTAAAATGATACATAATTATAGAAACTCTAGTTTTTGTTCTGAAACATATATTTGTAACATCATCATCATCATTTGTTGACCTTGCTGCTGTTGTTGCTTTAACTGCTCATTCAAAGTAGCCATCATTTGCAGTTGCAGCTCCTGGTTTTTCTTTTTTGACTCAGACTCCTCTTTGCTTACTTTAAGCTCCTCCTCTGATTTCTCTCTCAAGTAAACCAGTGTGTCTGACCCAAAACTTCTGCTCTTTTTCACTCGTGAGCCACCTTCGTCACTTAAAGCTCCCCACTTTCAAGCTTCCTTTTCTTTGTTTCGGCAAAGGTTTCCAAAGCTTTCATGCGCAGGTCTTCGGCAGTCTGCTTTTCTTTGGCACTTTTCTCTGATCTATCTTGGTCTTCTAGGTTCAGCTGATTTTTATATTCTTTCATCTTTTCCAGGATAGATTTGACATTAGCCTGATCAGTTGCAGTAACCTCTGGAGAAATTCCACTGGCAGCCAGCCCTTCCTTCGTCTTTGCCTTGTAATGAGCTCTAATGACACTGAATCTTTCTCTAACAGCTCGAACGTCTACTTTAAACTTGTGAGTGACACTTTCAGTTAGATTTTCTGCAATAGCTTTCCATGCATTTCCTCGCTCCTTCGTTCTAGGTTTAAACTGAAATGGCTCTGACAAACAGCAGGACCTCTTGACAGAGCATCTTGTCTTTTTCTGCATTCCAAACCATGATACTCCTAAGGAGAAATCAATGATGGATATTGTATGTAATCTGATATCTGCAAGTGTGCTAATTAAACTGTCTGGAATAAAATCTATATTATATATTTCCCTTTAAAAAAAAACTTTCTAACTTTGGAGTCTGGTCAATGTTGCAATTGAAAATTATGACACCTTGTACAACATACAAAAGGAACATTACTAAAAATTGTTCTTTTTACCCTGTGTTTCAAATTGATCTAGTGTGGATTTATAAATAGCGATGTCACATAATAAATTTTCAGCAACCAAACACGTTCTCAGTAAGAAAATTATGACATCCTTGCACATTGGCATGATTTAAAGTCAGAAGTTCGAAAGTACGAAAGATAAAAACAATAAAACAATGCTTCAAGGTTTGATGTAAATTAACAAATAAAAGTTAAAGTATTAAGGATCTCAATCCCTAACCTGTGATCAGGCGCTATCAGGCGCTCTTTATTTTTTGGAGGGAAAGTTGGATCGCAGGTTAGGATCTCCCAAACTACTACGTCTCTGATCAGAGTCTAGAATTTTTTGGCGTGACGGTGCACTATGAATTGCTACTTTCATGAAAATCCCATGAAAACGCCTTCAAAAACCCATGAAAGCACTTTTAATGGCCATGAAAACAGAGATTTAGATTTCATGGTGTTATATTGAAGTCATGAATTTCCCATGAAATATGAAATGATCGATTTTCATGGGCCATGAAAAATTTTTAGAGCCCTGAAAAAGGATTTCATGGGTCATGAAATTTCCACATACATGAATTGGCAGGTTTCATGACCCATGAAAATGTTATACTTCGCTGTCTATGTATTTCATGGGTCACGAAAATCCCATGAAAACACTTTAAGGGGAATTCACCATGATGCAAAATCATGAAAAAGCCATGAATTAAAACTAAGTAGAAAAGGATGAAACATTATTTTAAGATAATTAAATCTGTTTAATTTAGTCACTTGAAGTGTGATTACGATCAGTAACATACATGTGAAAGACGTTTTAAAAGGGATAATAATTTCCTATTAATTGTAGAAACTTGAAACAGCAGGATGACTAAATTCTGCATCTTTCTTACAGGATGACATTGTTTGAAAATGATTTGACAAAACATATATAAGCCGAAGTTCTGATCTTACAGTATAGGTGAAATATTAAATCGCTGTGTAGTCAATTTAGTCAGTTCAGGTTTTCAGGTCAGTTTCAGGTCAGGTTACAGCTTTGTACCTTAGCAGATGTTGATTTTTCTTCTTTCCAGACAGCATAAATTCGTTTGCATAACCATCATCATCACAGTATTCATTGCCCGATATGTGTCTTCAACAATGCACTCTAAGTTCTTTGTCGCGATCACTGTCGCTTGAGTCACTGCTCGTACTGTAGTGTAGCAGCTCTACTTGTACTCGAATCGCTTTCATTAATTCTTGATTTCTTTACCGTTGACGGCCCTTCGATGAATTTCGTCGAATCCCACAAGCCGTTTAACTTAAGGTGTTCCTTTACCTTATATAAACTTCATTGCTCTGCTTCACCTTTGCACAAAGTACAAAAAAAGAGACGTGAGATGGCAGACAAACCTGTGGTTGAAATCGACAACAATCTCGGCCCTCGTGGCCTGGGACAAGATTCAGGCAAGCGCAATGCGCAGGCCCAAGAGCCGATTAGTTTACGGAGTCGAACAGAGTCGTTTACGATGATTAGACGATTTCCTCCGATAATCGCCGATGCCGGACGACTGCGAGGGCTAATGGGATACTCTGTATCATGTGACTTCTGACGGGGAAGAGGCGGTTTTTTTGGAGAGTCAAACCAACGATAAAATCTTTGGATTCGCTTGAATATACTTTCAATTTGATGCCATGAACCAGATCTTTTTGGGTGTTCAATTTACCGACAAAGATCGCATCTTGGAAGTTCTACTGAAGGAAGGGTAAGTTCTTGTTGAAGAAGCGTTTACATTTGTCTCAGTCTTCGAACGAAATGTACCACAGATCGCACGCTAAAGCGGTTTATTCTTTAACATTCTCGGAACAAGAACAGACAACACACACTTTAAATTGATCACTATTCTTTAATTCTAATAGAAATTCGATTTAGTAAAATCTTAGTCCTGTGAATAAGCTTGGTACAAGTAGGTCCCGATCATATACAACGGAAGTTCTGTTTCCAAACACATTGTAAATATGTGATGTTAAGTTTTATGTGGTTTGCATTCAGATATCGGCCTTTTTGCATGGACATTTCTGATGTTTCTTTTATTATTTCAAAGTGCTTTCCACCACTTCTCTTAACCCACATTTGTATCTTTTTAAAGTTACTGTAAATTGAATAAATGAATTATAAGATATTGAACTGATTTTCTTTGAATTTATGTCAGGAATAAAATACCCAAGTACCAAATCAGAAATGCAACTTTAGATCTGGGATCTGACGGTTACTATAGTTCGGAGCTAGGAGTTGCTGGCAAAGTCATCCCCAAGAACAAAGTGCACAAAAGCACAAATTTACTTCAGGGTGAATGTTATTTTGATATCACCAATTCAGTGAATTCAACTGGAATTAGGAAAGACTATTGCATAAATAGCAATTTATAATTTAGAGATCGAGTTATTTGATTTATTACAATGTTGTTATATTACTATTATTGCATTCAAAGATAAAACGATATGAGAAAGAGTAGGGAGTGCTAGCTGTCTGAGCTGATTCCATCAAATGGGTGCAATAAACTCAATAAATTATAAACCAAACATTTATACCTCATTTAGTCCTGTGTGCCTACAGTATGTACAAAGCAGTAAATGCATCAAACAAGTATTAAGTGTTTTCATTATTAGGTGCTTGAAATGAATTATGATTTTATCTTTGAAGCCACCATATATAAATGTAATTGATTAAACTGTCAACATTCATGGCCTTTTCATGAAGTTTTCATGGTCCGCGTTTTTACTTATTTACCCCATGAAAATAACTGAACTCAATTTTCATGGGTCTTCAAAATGCCATGAAAAGGACATGAACATTTTCATGACCCCATTAATATTTTAATATTAACAGAATAACCATGGGTTTTTCATGGGCCATGAATCTAGTGATGCCCCATTAAAAGTCCATGAATTGCAACATGAAAAACATGGTGTTTAATTCATGGGTTTTTCAACATAATAAAAAAGCCATTAAAATTTGTACCAAACTTTCATGGCATTTTCACGGGTATTTCAGGGACTTGCCAAACAATTAGAGGGTTTTCATGGGCCATGAAACTTGAAATATTAAGGGGATTTTAATGGCTTTTTTAATGGTTTTTTCATGCCATTTTCAGGGTGACTTACCATGAAAATCCCCTTATGTTTGGCCATGAAAATACCATTAAAAACCTTTGAAAAACCTGTGAATTGACCATGAATAAATTCACAGGATTTTCATGGGTTTTCATTTCATAGTGGGTGTCTCAAAATTTGTTTGGCCTACCAAAAATAAAGAAAATGGCAGGCTATAATTTTTTTCTATTTCAAGCCCTGCTTGGTGAAAGCATAATTTTACTTGCGTATGTGCGTAAACAATCACATCGCATCATCGCTATAACATCTGTAACAGTGTTTTTCCCGTCCAAATCGGAATAAACGCTGGTTTTCAAGGTAGCCTATAAAATATTTAGCCTGATGTACAGTACATGGATTCCCCTCCAGGTTGATAACTTTGGGATGAAAAAATTTCAACACGAACCTCTAGTTCTAACAAGAAATCAAAACAACAGAACTTTAGCCAACTGTTAAGGCCAGTTTACACTGTCATTGAAAGTTTATTTGATCAATGTTGTAAACTGCTTTCAAATGCTTTAATTCTGACAAAAATAGAACACTTCCTATTATATCAAAGAACTTCAGAAAACGTTCCACATCCAGCACCCACGCAACGAACAGTTCAGGAACAGTTCATTTCGAGACATTTTGGTTGTGCGTTTTTGTAGTTTACATGACGAAAAATATGTCAAAATTTTGACATCCGTTGCGTTAACCTCCATAAATAGAGAAGTCAGGGCTGTCATTAAGATTTGAGAAAGGCGTTGCTCTGATCTTAACACCCGTAACAAGCTTGTTGCTTTGTCAGTAAATTTAACATAAATTTATAGGCAAGAGTACTCACCTGTAACAGATATGCTACGGGTGATGGCCCTTAATGACAGGCCTGGAAGTCATCCCTAACATGTAAGCTAAACGGCACAAATGTATTAAAACACAGTTAAAAACCTGCTATATCTCACTTGTTTTGATAGATGAGGTTGCAGAACAACGATTAAGGAATTATTTCCCTAAAGTTTTAAAAACAGGCTTAAGCTTAAATTGTGACCCTTCACGGGAAAACCAGCAAAAAGGTGATGACACAGGCAGGCTATTATAACACGCTAAACAAAAGAAAATTTCTTTAACACGGTAGCACCGTGCGACGATGCATGCCTCATTAAAATTTTCTTTTGTCTCATATTGCACTGTAAAAACAATGGCATGTTCAGTTGAACAAAGAAGTGTGACCAGTGGTATGACCGTGCAAAATGACACGCTTAAGTGAGCTAAATGGCACTTTAGCCGTGTCAAAATGCACACCTAGAAATATGGTGCATGCTGTCCAAGCTGTTGTATAAACTTTTAATTTATCCCAGGCACTGTAGAGCTCTCGCTTATTTATACTGAAGCGAAATTTGTGTTGTACAGTTTGCCTTTTTAATCTTCTGCTTCAATAGTTATATATTAAACAAAACTCAATCGCAAATGCCAGTGTAAAGACTGAAGGTTTCTTTTGGAAAATATTAACCTCAGTAACAGTGGAATAAGCGAGATTGAAAACTGATAGTGTATGCAAATTTCTTGTTGAAATCTGACACCGTGTGAGTTCCAATGCATGCAAATTTAACTGTTGAAATTCTTGGAGAAAGAGAACACTTGCAATAAATTGTTGCCAAGATTCGATGACAACTTTTATCATTCCTTCTAATAATAATTTATAACAATCTGTGACCAAAAAGTGATGTGACATGTGCGAGATGAAGATAATATTTACATAACACCGAGATGGCCGTGACCAAAGGTGCTTTGATCCACATAACGGGATTCAAAGTGTTTTATTACGAAAAGAATGTTCTTGATATTTCACGCCGACTGAGCTCATAAAAATCACATGGCCCTGATTCGTATAACGAAAGTGT
This sequence comes from Cladopsammia gracilis, assembly GCA_022457155.1. Taxonomy (NCBI): domain Eukaryota; kingdom Metazoa; phylum Cnidaria; class Anthozoa; order Scleractinia; family Dendrophylliidae; genus Cladopsammia; species Cladopsammia gracilis. The sequence goes on along the minus strand of JAJGOT010000026.1, from coordinate 1,804,430 downwards.
TTATTTCTGAAACAATATAACATTCTTTAAATTTCATGCCAACAGAAGTCATAAATTTGTTTACATAGCACGGGCTGCAAATAAGCGCTTTGATTCTCGCATTGCGAACAAAATATAGTCCACGATATTTCTGTCGACAGTCAGCCAAAAAATAACACGGCTGTTACCAAAAGCACTTTGATTTGTGTACCGGTAACGAAAGTGATTTACAAAAAGAATGTTCTCGTTATTTCGTGTAGAAATAACTCATAAAAATAACGCGGCCAACAGAACTTCTATCTTTTGTTTACACAGCACGGCTGCGACCAAAAGCGCTTCGATGATCTCACTTCGATTCTCGTAAAAGCGCTTTGATTCTCGTTGTAACCGGGTGGCGCGAGCGGTCGGACACCACAGCGGTCGGATGCCACATGATGGCAACACGACTGAATGAATTCTTTGGATGCAAGGAGTGGACTTATATGAACATTTATTCCAATCACAAAACTAAGTACAAAACGAATCTAACAAATACATGTACACGAGATAAAAACTATTAAAAACGAATTTAACAAAAATGTATAATTAAAGAAAAACAGCAAAACAAAAAGATGGGAATGAGTTACATTCTGCAAACCAGGCTTTTAGCCAGAAATTGAAAAGTGGCCGTCCGAAGATATTTAAATTTTCCATCATAATTTTTTAAAGGATTAGGTGCAATTTTCATGAATTTCTTCACAAAGTGGGCATCCACAGGACGCCTGGACACCTGCTGGCTAAAAGCTTGCTGCAAACTTACCAGAGGTTTAGCCCCTCTGGGGAGCTGAGCTCCACGCTAACTCAAAGAAACCAAACTAAAACTACTTGTATTTATACGCAGGTAAACACATTTGCTTAGGTGACAGGAAATGAGTCATGATTACAAAACGATTATATCACATCCTGATAACAGTGATTTACCAACGCCCGACTACGTAAATCACGATTAGTACACCTACACACATGAGAGCCAATCCTACAAAAATAACAATCCTACGAATATCTAAAAGATGAGAAATAAATGTAATCCCAACCATTACGTGATTTAACCTCCCATGTAATACTATTAAATCAAAACAGAACTTTCTAGACGGTGAGTGTAAATCGATCTGCTCACGTCTGCAACATATTGCATAACAAGTCATGCTATAATTTATATGAGAATCGTAAAATAAAACTAGTTCAATCTGTAAACTGACCTGCAAAAATACATGAAAAGACCTTTAAAAAAACGATCTAAAAATCCTCTTCAAAAACAGGCAAAGTGACACTGTCACATCGTAATGAAAGTTTTATACAAAAACATTCATTAACAACATCCTCAATATTTTTATTTTAAAAATAAACTTCTCTCATTTAATGTACATGTACATTTGCCTGCACAACACAGCCGTGACCGAAACCGCTTTAACTTGGCGGGATGAAAATAACATTTGCATTCTGTAGCATACGTTTTGCAACTGTAAATCTTCATCTTACAAAAATTTGTTAATGTCCGTCAGATAATAATACTTTCTCTTTTACTCCATGAAAAACATGATAATTTTTCGAGGTTGTTATAAGTTGATTTCAAAGCTGGGTAATTGGGGAATTGATTTTACGCAATTGCGCTTCTTTCGAGATCATCCAATAACAAAGCTGTTCTGCTCCAATTATTCGATTACATAATTGAAGGGCTCCCTGCAATAACGTCCTAAGTGCGTTTTTGGAAAATTTTCACTGAAATCTTGGATTTTTGGCCTCAAAAAGGACTCACTTGCCAAAATTATGACTGGATCATGTAAATATAACTGTAAGGGTTTAAACCAGGTCAACAAATGTTCTATCTTCGAACAGAATAATTTTTATTTTTGAAAAGGTACATAGGGTGTCCTGGGGGCCATAGGGTCTCATAGGGACCCAAAACATTTTCTCAAAGATGTGGATTTTCTTCCCCATTTTGGAGCTGTTTCAAGTACCTTAACAATAATAAATCATTAATTTGACAAAACTGTGCTTTTAAAGGCCTAAAACATACAATTTTAGTGAAAGTTACCAAAAACGCACTTAGGACGTTCTTGCAGGGAGCTCTTCAATTATAACTTTATGCGTGCTACCGTGCCACATTGCACGATTTACCGAGTGATATCACACGCTTAGCATGTTACTTTACACGGTACTTTAAACTAAAGCTTTAGCGTGTCATGTTATGCCAAACAAAAACTACCGTGACAATTTTTGTTTTCTTATTAAATATGCCCATATTACCATGTCAGTTGTCACGCTGGTGTGCCCGTGTTAACGCAAGCGTGCCCGTGTCATCACCTTTTTGCTGGTTTTCCCATGGAGGGTCACAATTGTCACTGCTTGCCAACGCTAAAGGTGTTTCAAAAAGTAAAGCATTTCTTTCAGGACACAAGATATAGTCGCACTTACTTTTTCTTTGTTGTCTTGAATTGTCTGAGGTTGGCTCTTGTTCCTGACATTCGGCCATTTCAATTTTCCTGACCTGAATATGGATAAGCAAATGTCATTAAATGGTGCTTCCTGCCAAGAAATAGTTTTAAAACAACAAACTGAGAACAGAAAACACTCCAAAAGCAAATTTCACTTACGTTTAAAGACTGAAGAGTACACAAAACTAACAAAAACACGGTATATTCCATGTTCTCCCGAGAACGTCGGACAGTCCTTCCTCACGTAAAGAACGGGACAACGACGGCAGCACAGAGCATGTGGAGAGATAATGAGCATGCGCAATGGCTTCTGATAACATCATACTAAACTGATCCCGTCGTGACTTTTCAGAACTACACTCACCCAGACGATCACAAACGACAGACTACTGAATACTCCTGGGTTCAAACCATTTACAAAATTTCATCTGTTGGAAATTTTAGCTACATGAGCATCACTGATACTTTATCTGTTCGAATAGCAGGGATAAGAAGCAATGCATGTACATTTAGGTATATGTAAGACTCAAGACAATATTTTCATTATAGTTTTTTAAAAGTAGTGTATTGAAGATATTCTGACCTGAGGAACAACAACAACAGCTTGAAATATTTGCATCCAGTTTCCAAATAAATCTGAATTGATTACTTCAGGAAGGACATGCTGAAAATTTAAAGGGTACAGTTGTACATGTATATTATTAAGTATGTGAAAAATTATCATCAGTGACAGAGAGGCAAAGAACATGGGCATTGTTCTGACAAAAAGGGGAATAAGTGAAGTTATAATTATAATAATTATTATGCGACCAATCTGAAAAAGATGATTGAAAATTTTCAAATAGCATGACTGCAACAATATCCATGGCAAACATTTTTGGGAATCTTTGGAAGATCTTTAATATGGTACCAAAGTTACAAACACATGAGATGCATTGTAAAAAAAATAGTTCTGCAACGCTTTCTCTGCTACAAAATGTATACATGCACCATGAAATATCCCACTCACAACTTGATTTTTGTTTGTATACATGTACATGTACATGTTGCAGGTAAAATCCGGTCTCAGGTTAGACTTAAGTATTCAATCTAGGTTAAATGTGTACCCAGTATTCAATGTAGGTTAAATGTGTACCCAGTATTCAATGTAGGTTAAATGTGTACCCAGTATTCAATCTAGGTTAAATGTGTACCCAGTATTCAATCTAGATTAAATGTGTATCCAGTATTCAATGTAGATTAAATGTGTACCCAGTATACATTCTCACCACAAAGCTGGCTCTAACACAAAGCTAACCCTAGCTAACTCAAATACAAATTAAGCTAATTCTAGCTAACTCAAAGCTAACCATCACAGCACTGGCTACTGTAGATGTACTGTACAGGGTAGGGACAAAAATGTGGGGTACCTCATGGCCTACGAACGTAACGAACGTAACGAACGTAACGTAATGTTACGAACCTAACTGCGCTGAAAACTGCTGAAACTGTGTTTTTTTTTTTTTTCAATACACGATGATTCGATGGATAGAAGCAAAGTCTAGGTCATGTTTTGTGGAACCAATTCAGTCTCTGACTTATGTTTTTATTTAAAAAAAACTTTTTTCCCCAAAATTTGAGCTTCAAAACTTGGGGTGCAGCTTATACACCGGCGTTTATGGTAAGTTATACAAAGTGGTATGAGGTGAGAACTAAACACAAAGATTTTATGGTATTCAAGATGAATTCTTTATTTTTTAGAACTTTTTGTCATGGCCTACCCCATGGCCTAGCATGGGGTACCCCATGTTTTGTCCCTACCCTACATGTACTGTATTTTTGTACTAGGGGTTATGGTTAGCTTTGTGCTGGGGTTAGGGTTGTTACCCGACATCCTCTGATGTGACATAGTCATGTTGTAACGTGACGTGATATACCCATGATTCTTTGTAAGCTAGATTGTCTTCCTCGTGTGAGTCAGCCATGTTGATTCATGCAATTAAGTCTGTTCATGTCTGTCAAGAACCGTGGCTTTTGTTGACTTGTTACATGGTGTCAGAAGTCTTGTAATTCACGGCTCCAATCATTGCTCTTACCGGCTTCTCATCGACCCGCTTTAACTTCGACTCAGCGGCGTCATCAAGATCTTTTACGATCGTGAACTAACCCACACAGCGTGGCTCGAGTGTTCTTGTCGACTATTCTCCTTGTGGATCTCCCTAGTCCTTGATCTCAACTCTTGGACCTCTCTTACAAAATGGGCAAGGATCGACCTACATTCAATGCCAGCTCAGCGGATCGCCACGGTGCATTTATTTAAGTTTTTCGTCGCTAACTTCAGGGATTTCTGTGTCATGGAAGATTACATCAATCCCGCCAAACCCCTTGACAGCGACGACTATTGGATTTCTGCCAAACGCCCTAAAGCCATGGCCGCTCTTCGGCGTGCATTTCCTCAGGCAGAATGGGATGTGCTTATGACCACTATTGACGCGCAAATACCTGAAGAGGACAAGCAAAACCCTGCTCAATGGCTCACTAAGCTCTCCCAACACTATCTTGGCAGCAAACCGATAATCCAAAGCACACACAATTTTTCTCCGTGTCCTGAAACAAGCTCCAGGGATGTCTATCCAAACGTGGCACACTCTTGTGCGCTTGGAATATCATTCAGAAGTGCAACTTCCCTTCTGCAGCAGATGACCGATTGCAAAGGGACATCTTTATTATTGGTTTAAATGATGCATTCCGACATTTCCGCAGTGATATTATTTCTCATGAAGATTTAACTTCGCTCACATTTCCCCAAGTCATCTCTAGAGTGTGTGACTTTGAGGCCAGCATCCAAACGGACTCAGCCATCACCCAGCAACACCTCGAAGAGGGAGCTCACAAAGTGACGCCCACTGCGGGACCAAGCCAACAATACCTCCTCGCCCGCCCAGGCATCCGACCGGTCCTCCCACTGAAAGTGCCCGCTCTACTTGCATTTGGTGCGGCCGTGCAGCACATCCTTCACGTTGACAGACACAGCCCTGCATCCAATGACACCTGTCATGGTTGTGGCAAACGTGGACACTGGCAACAGGTCTGCAGGACATCCTCTGCAAATGTGGTATCTAATGTGGAACAGCATTTCACCAATGAGTCTCAACCCACTTACCTCATCACTCATGATGTATACCAAGTTTTATCCTCACCTAAAGGTATCTTTGTTGACCTTGACCTCAGCCCTCCTGCTGCCAAACCATCATCTTTCAAACGACTGAGATTCCAGGTTGACTCAGGCTGCTACTGTAACACCATACACGTCACTGACCTGAACAATCTCTCTCCAGTCCAAGTGAAACCGTCCCCTGTTCGCCTACTGGACTACTCAAAGACCATCATCCCAACCACAGGGCAAGCCACACTACAGTGCACGCGCTGAGGAAAAGCATTCAAGATTGTAGTCCAAGTCATCATGGCACAGTGCTACTACCTTCCCCTTTTGGGTCTAGCTGACAGCACCCGGATGGGCATCATTCAATATGATGGTGGGCACAGCCAATCAGCTCGAAGACACTCAAGCAGCACCACCTCCTCTTGGTGAGTTGTCACTAAATTATATCAAACAGGCTTATCCAGAATTGTTTGAGGGCTTAGGCAAACTGAGTGAACCCTTTTCCATAACCCTAAATCCTGATGTGAACCCCGTCCAAGCACCTCCCCATCGCTACACGGCACCCAAACTACCCATCATCAAGGAGGCACCAGACAAGCTTATCCACACTGGCCAACTGGTTCGAGTGAATCAACCCACCCCATGGATATCTAACATGGTTGTACGTGAGTGTCCCGCAACGGCCAACAGACCTGCCAAAGTTAGAATTTGCTTGGACCCCTCTCAAACAGTCAATAAGGCCATCATTCGACCAGTTTACCCCATACCTACCCTTCCATCAAGCAAAGATCTTTTCTGTCTTTGACATCAAAGATGCGGTTCAAACCATTGAACTGACACTTGAATCCTCTCTATTGACCACCATGCATACTCCGTGGGGCCGTTATCACTGGATACGCCTTCCATTTGGCAGTTCAGCTCCTGAGGAATTTCAACATCGTCTCCATGATATCCTGAGCGGAATGGAAGGCATTGTCAACATCGCCGACGATATCATTGTCATCGGCCGGGGTGAATCTTTGGATGACACCACCACAGATCATGACTGCACTGTCCTTAACTTGCTGACTCATCTCTCCGAGCATAACCTCAAGCTAAACCTAGAAAAACATCAACTGCGCCATTCATGGGCTACGTGCTCACTCCCGAGGGACTTAAACCCAGCACAGAGATAGTAACTGCTGTCCTGGAAATGCCTCAACCTCAAAACAAAGCTACCACTCACCGTTTCTTGGAAATCATCACCTATCTAGCCAAGTTCTGCCCAAATCTAAGTGAAGTTGTCCGCCCTCTACGTGACCTCACTCACATTAAACAAGAATTTCTCTGGGCTGAGCAGCACAGCAACGCCTTTGCAAAAACCCAAGACACCTTGTCTGCGCTACTTTGACATAGATTCCCCTGTAGTACTTCAAGTAGATGCCTCAGAATATGGCCTTGGTGCGGCACTGCTTCAACCAGGTTTATGTTCATTTCTCCAATGGAACTATCGACATTTTCAGTTCATGTTCACTTCTCTAATCTTTGTAACATGACAATATATTTTATATTTTATGCGATATACTTTTATATGATGAATTATCCATTTATTGCTTACCTAATATATGATTTTTGCAAGAAGAGATTTTTGTAAGAAGAGGGCGTGTTACCCGACATCCTCTGATGTGACATAATCATGTTGTAACGTGACGTGACATACCCATGATTCTTTGTAAGCTACATTGTCTTTCCTCCTGTGAGTCAGCCATGTTGATTCATGCAATAAAGTCTGTTCATGTCTGTCAAGAACCTTGGCTCTTGTTGACTCGTTACAGGGTTAGCTTACCGAGATCGAATACTGGGTACACATTTAACCTAGATTGAATACTGGGTACACATTTAACCTAGATTGAATACTGGGTACACATTTAACCTAGATTGAATACTGATTCAACCTAAAAATGGATTTAACCTGAAACATACACACTTGCCTAAACATATGGTAGCCTATACACGTACTGTAGCAATCTACATCTGCTTTCAGATTTAATAGCATTAATTAGATCAAGACACTAACCTGAATTAGAGCAAATATCTTAAGGATTTGTTTTTGTATTTCTACTGATCCCTGGGAGGCATCTTTAATCACAGATGTGAACCTTGCATAGAGCTGCGGCAAAAGAACTTGCATGATTCTATGGAGAACTTGCTGTTCATCAGGCTTCTTGAACCTACACACATGTATGTGTAACAAATAACTTGTAAATTAGATTGAAACATAGGACACAGTAACATGCAATATATCCCAGGTAACGCTGAATATCTCTTATTTGAGTGATTAGAATTCCTCTGGAGAATCTAGAGTTGCTGTAGCACAGGACAGACTCGCGATTACATCCACTTGCATTATTTTAGTGACCAAACAGTGAGAAACTTACACCTATACCTACGGACAAATTTCAGCTCTAAACTGATCGCAAGTCAACGCAAACCTTCACAAGTACATAATATACATGCAAGCTTTGGCCAAACAGGCTTGTGTTCCTGTTTGGCCAAAGCCTTTGATTTTTCACAAACTGTATTACAATAATGAAGGTTCGACTCCAGGAAGGTTAAAAATACTGTACATGTATGTGTTCTTAAATCTTTTAAGAGCAATCTCTCCAACAGAACTTACTTATATTTCTTGATAATCTGGTAGAGAGTAAGAAATGCCCCCATCCATGTCCCTTGGCTGTTCTCAGCCAGGAATCCATTCACCTTGTCAATCACTCCTGGCCATTTCTCTGGAAAGTCATGCCACAGGATCTGACTCACACATACAGTGAGCTGTAATCTGGAATGTAAGCGAAAGTAGATGATACACTTTTGGATCCAGTAAGCTAGCACTCGGCGTATATGTATTTGGGTGAGGGAAAGGAGATGAATCAATAACAAAATATTTTCAGATTGACTCACAGATCACAAATAGGGCTTTCAATGATGATTTAAGACCTGGGCCAGTCTCAAGTCACACTTCCCATATTTACTAGTATGTAAAGTTAAGATAATCCCCTCTTAGATTCAATGCAAACATGCATACATGTACTCAGCCAAGACCGTCATTATACAGTAGAGTGGAAGCCAGCAGCTGGTCATTTATGGCCTAGCACAACTGAGGTGAAGATGGCTGACAACTCAAAGTTTGAAAATGACTAAAGACAACAGCCATGGATGCTATCTTGTGTTTTTGACCACCTATATTCCTTGTGTAGTCAGCAACCTCAACGCTTAATAACAGCCCTTACATACCGGGTATACAGTACCACTTTATGAAAGTATAAGTGCATTTGCCGCGGTTTTGCCTAGGTCAAACTGCAGTTTTGGGCTGCGGTTTCACCAAGGTAATTCTCGTCCGACCGTACTAAAAAACCGTGGAAAGAATAGGACGTGGTCGTGTTTGAATAGAGTGTTGTTTCCTTTGTTTTGAAGTTCATTAACAACAATAGGTGAGACGTGACACTCTAATGATTTGAACGTGAGACATTTAACATGTTAAAATCCGTCAGAAGTTGGCTGTGAATGCTGCTGTAATTAGAGAAAGAAATGAAAACTCACTTCTGGAACAGTGCTTAAAATGCAAACTGTTTAAGAATTACAGTAGGTTTCAACTTGTAATGAAAAGCGGTGCTTAAATTCTTAAAACTGTTTCATTCAATCGAGCGAAATATAACTATGGATCATTAAAGTTTACATTCCGTGTGTCGCTTAAACTTTTCACACCGAAATAAAATTCCAGAAATTCTAAGAATAATTCATAATACTAAAAGAGACAGTCTGTTTTTCCGATTTTTTTGTTAAGGTAAACTGACAAACAAAAAAAGAGCACCTAATCGCAAGTTAATTTTCCTCATGCATGACAGGGATGAAATCATGCATCGAACACAAAGACAAAATATCCTGTTCTTAGTGACGCGTATAGTTTTTTTTTCTAAACTAAACTTTGTCAATTTCAAGGAATATTTACTCAGGAAGTGGACGTTTATACATGGTATGATAAGGAATTTTTTTTAAATATTTATGGTGAACTTTTCCCCGTTTGAGTGTGGTAAACGGATTATAATGGCTGTTTGCAGAAGCATCGAATCTTGACTTTTGTTTACAATACGTGTATTATCATTCCACACTGAAGTTTAAAGAACAAATAAAGTCAACTGCTCGATTACTATTTCTCACTGGATTCAGTTCCTTGAGTTTCTACATTGCAAAGCTAAAATAATAAATTGGTGTTGTAGAAAAGTAAACGATGTTGTTCTTACTGTTGTTGATAACACTGCAGACATCAAGTGTACAGCTCAGGTAGCTGACATCTTGAATTATTGTAAACCCCATCAATAGTCCCAGTACCAGATAGTTGGGGCAGAAGCAAAATTTTGTCCGAATCAAGCAAATCAGCAAATCAGTCACTCAGCCTTGTACAAAGTCAAAACAATAATAAGCACTGTGTTCTTAAGTCTGGAAGAGCTAGCATCTGTTAGTGTGTATTTTTTAATTCTCCCAAAATCACACAAGGTTAGGCATATGAAAGTTTAATGTGCAAGTTTTGAAAGAATGAACATATTGATATATATATATATATATATACCTGAATTTTTCAAAACGTGTTCAATGAAAATTTACGCAATTTCACTGCAACTAACCCAAACAAGGGTTTTTATGAGCCCGATCAGCCCGAAAATGACAGAGAAGAGAGAGAAGAGGAAAAGGGAGCAATAGCGAGCGAAAAAAATGACTAGCAACAATCTATTATATTTTATACCTTTATATTAAAAACAAGGCCAAAAACGCTCACAAACGCTTACTTGGAGCGATATCGTTTTCAAAAATCCAGGTAGATATCTCGATAGATTGACGACAATGATTGGAAAAAGTGCCAAAAAGCCATTTTCAGCCAAAGTCGGCACTTTCTGGAACACTCCACAGCTTGAAATTATCTTAAAACCAACAAACAACCCCCCCCCCCCCCAGCCCCTCCCTTTCCCTTTAAGTGCAAAGATTGTCGTTACTTCCCATGATTCTCTACTATGACAGAATCAAACGTTTCGAAGCCAGTGCGCGCGCTAGAAATCAGTGGCTTACTTTGTCGGTTATTTTCTGTAGATTTCCTTTTGGCCGCCTTGAACAAAGTTTTCCTGAGGACATCATTAAGTCCCGTGAGGGAAAGAAAGCTGGCGATTGGCACAGTCTGTCATCGTCCTTATATCTTACTGTATTTCGTCTCTTTTGAGGCTAAACGGGTTCCACTTTTGATCTCGGGCCGAGACGAAAAGGTTACTGGGGATATTGTGCGCTTTGTTGTTGGCGGTAACAAGTCTTTTGCCTCAAAAAGGAGCTTCTACGGGTCATATCTATTAGACAGCAGCCGAATTGTTGGTGAATTTTGACCCGGCGAAAGACTTAGTAAAAATGTGTTTTGAAGGCAAGAGAATGTGTTCCCCTGTCAAATGCGAGTCTACATCCGGGAACTCGAATAAAATAACTGCGCAGACAAATGTTTGTGGATGTTTACTTGCCAAGAACGTGAGTTTTTTCGAGTTATTTGATGATATTTGGCTTGTGAGAATCATGGAAAAACTATGGGTAGTTCCCCGGAAGCCTTTTGACTTCTGCAAAGGAATTTTATTGTGTGATTTCCGGCTTGGTCAAGTTGTTGACAAATGCTGATCAGCTGAAGTGTCAGGTATGTCGATCCATCTGTTTAGTATATTCCGTGCAAGGCATAAAACAGCTTCTTATGTGTTTAGTTAAAGCAATAGTGCCTTAAATAGCCCATTCTGGGTTCTAGATTTATCTGCGACGAACGTTTGCTATAAACCGTATCGTTTGACCTGCTAAAAGGTTAATAAGACATATTTGTGCCTTGGTTGTTAATTTCGAATTCATTGCAAAGCTTTGTCACTTTTGCCGAGAGCAACTTGTCGTGAACTGCCAGCAATTAGGATGTCATTTTAGGCCTAACTAGATTCTTTTAAATGCTTTTCATTCGCCTTAAGTGTGAAATTGTTAAAACGTACTTGAAATTTCTAGAGCCATGCTTTATCAAATTCAGTCAGATATTAATATGCATGTGTGACACAAATCCAAATATTTGTGGCCCCTGTCTCAATATAATGCTAGCAAAATGCCTTAAACCAGCTTTATTGTCATTATTTTAGTTCTTTTAGAAACATGTTTGGCGTATACGAGACTGTTAACCTTAATGAGATTTTTGCTTTTTGTGGCCAGTACAATTTATTTTATATCTTTGTGAAAAGTTGTCTTGTTTACATTGAATTTCTTACTTCTGAGGTGCACATAGAAATGTCACATTTTTTTACTCTAATTTGGTCGCTTTCAGATACATTCAGGGCACAGCTAAACTAAAGAAAATTTAACACAGTTAAAACAGCATCTTTCAACTAGTAGCTTCTAAGAAATGACCATATGCTAATAGATGGATAGTGTTTATGTCAAGTCGATTGAGGGCTTTCCCTTCTAATAATGAGCATGCCAATTCATCGTTCGCCGGCGAACGATAAATCAAGGGAAAAGAGTAAAACGGTTAATGAATTGCCGACAATGATCAGGAAAAGTACCAAAAAGCAATCTTCGGCCAAAGTCAGCGCTTTCTGGAACACTCCACAGCATTTGCTTGAAATATATACCTGAATTTTTCAAAACGTGTTCAATGAAAATTTACGCAATTTCACTGCAACTAGCCCAAACAAGGGTTTTTATGAGCCCGATCAGCCCGAAAATGACAGAGAAGAGAGAGAAGAGGAAAAGGGAGCAATAGCGAGCGAAAAAAATGACTAGCAACAATCTATTATATTTTATACCTTTATATTAAAAACAAGGCCAAAAACGCTCACAAACGCTTACTTGGAGCGATATCGTTTTCAAAAATCCAGGTAGATATATATATATAACCATTATTTGATTTTCTAAGAAAGGAATTTGCATAATGAAATTTATTAATACTTTGTTACATGTTACTATCATCTTGTTGTCTTAAAACTTACTGCTGTTTCAACAGTGTGTGGGTGAAAGGAATATGTTGTAGTTTAGCACAAGAGATCACAAGGCAATACTGTGGTTTCTTATTTTGCTCTTAATATGCTTTTTTAAAACCAGGTTCTTATGGCCTCAAAGAAGGCCCTGCAAAATAGCTTTTTCATGTGACCATAAAAAACTCCAAATATCTTGGATATTTGACATACTGAAAATCCTCTTATATAGTGTGACACTGAACTTCCATCGTCACCAGCTAAAAGAAGGTGCAGTACCAGAAGTGGACGGAGTGCAATAAGTTTTGCATTCCGTTGAGTCTTGTACAAGCAGGGTTCTCAATAACTTTTTAATCAACTGTTCTATTTCAGTTAACAGCCATAACAATGTGACACATGGCCAAAAGGCCTAAATAAACTTTGTATTGAAACACTTAACTCACAGCTGTAACAATGTGGCCCATGGCCAAAAGGTCTTACTAAACTTTGTACTGAAACACTTAATTCACAGCTGTAACACTTACTAGTGACACCCCTCACGGGTGTTACGGGTTCAACTGAGAACACTGACAAGTTGGCACATCTTGAGGCCGTCTAGTTTCAACACCAATTGGAATGTAAACTTTAGAACATGGACTCCCTCCTCTGCAGGAGCTCCCACTGGTATCCCATTAATAAAATTTTAAATAAAAATTAAAAATTAATAAGCGCACAGTGGATGATGGGAACTTCATTTACAGATCCTCCTGCTGAATATGAGTAAACTGATGGTGTCCCCCCTTATACCTTCTTTCACATTGGGAAAAATGTTTGATTGCCCCCCCTAAAAATCAACATATCCCCCCCTCTACATACGTTATGAACCCTCCCTGATGTCAGGAAAAAGTGCACCAAATTTGCATATGTCAAAATAGGTAATTTCAAACCTGAATACAGACTATGTGCTTCCATGAATCCTCTGTTTTCCTTGCAGTTTTGCTCGCCAAATTACAAGTAAGCTTTTCCAAACTCTACTGGCGTTAAATATAATCCTTGCACCCACACTTCACTGTCTTCACGTTTTCCACTTTACACTGAACTGAAGATAATACGCCTAATACAACGACACCCAGGTATACGCTCCCACAGCATCTTGTTAGTCTTAAAAAATCACAAGTAATGAAGTATACACAATGGATGGAGTCTGAGCTGAATGACCATGGAACGTTTGACCTCTTAAACCTTTTTAGGGCATTTTAGGACATGGAAAAACAATAAATACTTTAAAGAAATTGTGCATTTTAACGCGGAACATTGGTAGGCAAGTGGATGCAAATTCTGTCATGCTTGCAGGGGTTTCAATAAGTTTTTTAGTAAGCGGCTGTTTCTGTAAAGTAGGCAGTGAGTGTTAAATAAAACTGGGAATTCATGAAATATCCAACATCCAAAACGGAGCAGAACATACAAGAAAAGGTTTCTTGATATTCTTGTGGATTTATTATATTAAAATAAATTAAAATGGATCGAAGTGAACTGGTGAGATAAATGAAATTTATCGAAAAAGTAGGTGGCGATAACTCGGAAAGTAGCCGGCGGAATTCGCCGGTTGCCGGCTTCTAATGAAATCCCTGTGCTTGTGCTTCTACTTGCTCGAATTAAGTTGGCCATTCAAAGTTATCAGATTTTGTATAATAAGCACATAATATGAATGTGATTATAAAAGTCATTTATTTGAACTGCGGATAAACATGAGTGAAATTTGTGATCCTCGCAGTGTGCTCTCAACTAAGCATTGCACTGGTATCACAAGGTCATGGGTTCGAATCCTGTTCAACCCTGACTTTTTTTTCCGGTTGCTTTTTTCAACTGCTTAAGTTGAGAGCACACTGCGAGGATCACAAATTTCACTCAAGCACATAATAATAATTACACTTAAGATCATTCTTCGAAAGCCTCAAAAAGTTTCTTTTGCGTGATCCGATTAAAAGTTCTTTATTTCGTTGACACTGGCTGATTTATGGCCGGTTTCCCTCGGTTTAAAAATGCAATTCCATTGCCGGCGGGACGGTACAGTCGATCGATTTAGGATTATAAAATTAATGTATGAAGTCAACAAATTGACACGTATAAAAACATGTCTGAGTGTTTGGTGTAAACGTTCACTATCTTTGCTACAAAGGTACGAAGCCAGAAAAAATAAAGGCGATAAGAATGAAGGTTCCTGTGAATGGAGAAGATTCAACAGAACAACTTGATATCGCTTTTATCACGATGTTGGATGTTGTGAAATCGACATCTCTAACCTTTTGTTTAATTGCCTCTTCGGAGAATATCATTGATATAGAGTTAAACAATACCATAACAACAGAAATTAGCCACTATTGTTTGTAACCAAGGTATTATCGCATCTGTTTCCCCACAGTGTTTCGGTCGCTTTCGTCCTTTCCTCGGTTGTGGTTTCGTCCCACCTTGGTGAATTCGCAGAAAACAAACTGGCGGCGGATGAGGTTTCACCACGTCCTTATGCACTAATACTTTCGAGCGGTATTGTACTATAATTTATGTATAAATGAATAAAAGGTTTATCTTTAAATGTACAGTTCATGTAGCAACTTGGTTTTATGAGAGAAACTCATCATGTTGTCAAGTCCAATTCTGCCAGCAGAGTTGGATCCCAAGGTCCATATTTGCTAGCAGATCTGGATCAGGGGGGGTCCAAATCATCTAGCGCACCAGTATACACAAGCAACAAAACACCAATGAAGTCTCTACCTTATTAATTCAGGAGCTTGGATGACTGCTTCAACAATGTTATCTCTGATAGTAGCTTTATCTTGATCAGGAATCACAAATACAGGAACATCATCTGCAAGCTCAGAAAGAGGTCTTTCTTTCCAAAACTGACAAATCATGCTCTTAAGGTATTTTCCACCTGCAAGGGCAATAAATTCCATTATAATATGACCGTACGGCCCCGCTGACGCAATCCTACAGAAAATAGAATCGCAAGGTGACATGAGCGGGGCCAGACGGGTTGATGTGAGCCGGTACGGAAAAAGCCGTCCGGTCCTGCTCGAGTTCAAGTGACCTCGCACTGCATGACTATTCTTGTAATTTCTAGTCATATTATAAAAAACTTATTGACTGAGTTAGGTCTAGCCTCCTACGCAGACGTCCTTAGGGCTCGTCACTCAATCTTTCCTCCCCCACGAACGTCTGCTGAAACGAGCGGTTAAATTCCATTCCTTTTGTTCGCAAAGATCAGCTGGAGATCACGTGCAGATTGCTGGAGGACCAATCGGCATTAAGTCATTGTTTAATAAAAAGCCAATCATCATCAGCTGTGTTAGAACAGGCTCCCTAGACCTGGCGACGATTAATTTTCCTGCGAGTTTATTCGATCGCTAAGTTTATCAATGAATGCGAAGTGATTCCAAATCCTTGCTTCATGTATGGGCGAAACTCCGAAAAAAATCGTCGGAAATAACTGTTTTCTCTGTAGTATTCATTTGATTCTTACTGGGAGAGTATGAGTGTTCGGCAAGAGTTCGGTGAACATCTCAGGCATTATTGAAAGCGCCGTGGAAATAGATGTAAGTGTGTTTTCGTCGAGTGACCCGTTCGTCTGTACCAAGTACATCCAAGTGTTACAAGCGGTTACTCGGATTAAGAAAGGAGTACTAAGAACTAAACAACTTCGCTTGCTTCGCTTGCAATTTTGCTTAAAGAGTGTATAAAAGTAACCACTTGCATCTGTAAGAACTACAAAACAGCTACCATGCTGGAGATTCAAATATTTCAAACCGGAAGCAATGACGCCGTACTTCTGACAATGGAGGTACTGCCCCCGGGGTACTGCCTAGCTCCGAGAAACACGTAATAAACTCTGAGGAAAGCTAAAAACCATTGCAATATACCACTATTCCAATATAGACCGTGACTATCGCATAAGACTTGGATCTTACACTCTTCTAGCCGTCTATAGCCTCTCGTTGATAAGGATTTTAATCGACGATTTTAATGACGTCTCACACACTCGTTGAAAGGCCACGCGTCTCGCGTGAAATTTCCCAAGGTCCAAAGTGCACACTTCCTTGCTTTGGAAGTGCGCTGTGATTGGTCTATGTTTTTAACCGCTCGTTTCAGCAGACGTTCGTGGGGGAGGAAAGATTACGTGACGAGCCCTAAGGACGTCTGCGTAGGAGGCTAAGTTAGGTCGGGCCGGACGGGAAAATATTTGGCTCTCGGTCATGGCACACGGACCTTGCTGCACTCGGTCCGTACGCCATGACCTCAAGCCAAAGATTTTCCCGTCCGGCCCTCCCACTCAGTCAATAAGTGCATATTCTCAAACTCATCTAAGTTTGTCAAAAATGTTGTGTTAGACAAAGGAAATCTCATGTTGGTCCCCCTGTCTCTAAAAAAATTGGAATTTTTGTTTTGGTCTTGTTTCGACAGCAATAGAAGGTTTCACAGTCATGGCTGTACAAAATACAGTGTTTGACTTTAACGTATGGAATCAACAAACTTCAGAAGCCTCTTAAATGCTGTCAGATTAGTGAGATGTACATGTAGCTATGCTGGAAAGTGTGTAGCGACTTTTTCATTTTGTCATATATTTTTCTTCAAAATTGCTGAAATTTTACGGGAATTTTTTACAGAAAAATGTACACCTGTATGGAAAACCCAAAAGCGAACACACACTTCCCAGCACAATTACAATAAAGCTTTTACCGAGCGGTAAAATGCAGTTAATGGAACGTGATGCCCTAGGAGTAGCTGGTCACGCAAACATTGCCCAGTGAGTAAACAATAAGCAAAGCTTCCATTCATTATGAATGTGTTCTATTCATAAGCTTGGAATAAATGGTATTCCTGTCTAGAAATAGATCAGATATGTGGCTATACAGTCTAGAAATATATCTTAGCTTTACCTCGATTGGTTGTTGTTTTCAAAGGCTCTATTCAGGGATTCTGACAGGGTGCAGGAAAAAAATTAAAATTGTGCGGGAGTTTGGGGGCAAATTGTGCGGGAAATTACTTCGATTGTGCGGGAAATTGTGCGGGATTGCACAATCCTGTGACCAACAAAATATTCAATCACCAGTGTTCGAGCCAAGCCAGAAAAATTTGACAGGGAGGAAATTCTGCATGAATGAAAAATACAAATAGATGTTTTACTTTGGGGATTAAAATGTACCCAGGAATCACCAATTTGCAGCTGTTTTTCTTCACCAAAGTTTATTTGTCTCAACAATATCATACTGCGTGACACAATGAACTCGATCGGGTAAAACTGAAATACCACCTCAAAATAAAATGTTTCCGATCTGAGCGAGTTCCTTTATGAAAAATCCGTACATTTTATGTATAGTGTGAATAATTTCCAGTAAAGGTTCACACAATTTCTTCGAAAGTCTGCTGCAAAAACACAACCCCGAGACAGTGAATGCAAATTGCATGCTAAATGTAATTTGATAGCATGTTTGTTTTTCATTTTCCTGAATGAAAATGTCTTTCACTTGATTGAAAAAATCAAATCCAGTATTCTGATCAGAACTTAATAATTTTCTCCTATCAATCTGAAGTTCCAGCGCTTTAATAGTTTGTTTGTCGATTCACAAACTTGATCAGTTCATTTAGCTTCTTCAGTCTAAATCCGCAGCTGGATTATCAAATGCTAGCCAAATATGTTAGAAAGTTTAGCTGGGTTTCACTCTATCATTAGAAATTAATTGCATTATCGCGTTCGAAGATCATGTTGGTTGTCCTGTGGTTTATGTGCAGTAAAATTTGAGATTTTTTTATGGTCTTCCAAATGGCCGCCCCTATTGGTTTTTTTCAGGGGCTCATTTCTGCCAGAAATTCCTTCGAACGCGTCTCCATACTCTGTGATTACTGCTAGTCTAGTAATAAACTAGCAGTAATCGGAGATCATGGAGACGCATTCGAAGGAACTTCCGGCGGAAATGAGCCCCTGAAAAAACCAATAGGGGCGGCCATTTGGAAGACCGTCTACCAAAAAATCTCAAATTTTACTGCATGTAAACCACAGGATAACCAACACAAACCAAATTAGAATTGCGTTCTTCGAACGCGATAATCTTTCAATATAATGTTAAGGGACTTTAACTGCCTACCAGATTGCCGAACTGTAATCTGTACTTCATTTGACATAACGACTTGAAGTAAAAGCGACAGAAATCCAGGAACCTTGTCAATCTGCAATGAAAGCCAAGAAAAATTAATAATCGTTGAAGCATAAGCCTTACATGTAAGTTATTTTTGGACTTCAATCATCGTTTTCAATCCATGCCCAAAACTTTAATACGCGTCGATTCCCATGTTTTAATCCTCTCAAAAGTTTCTAACTTTTCTCAGATTTAATATTGACTTAATCTTATTGTTCAAATCCATTAATTTTGTGTCAAGTCATAAAAGTTGCTTGGAATGCGAATAATATCGTGACGAGTTGAGCAAGCCCCTTATAAACGAAAATACCTCATATATATACTATACCTCGTTTAGCTTATTTTCTGCTTCTTTCCCCAAGTTCGGGTCAGAAGTACACTGTAAGATTGTGGCAAGTTGCGGTATGTCCATCTTGATGGGTGTTTTAAGCGAGTAAATTGAGATTTCTTCCTCACTGTTTCGTCCGTGTGCAATTTTCCGCATTCTCGTCCCCAGAGCAAGGGCGCTTTCCATTCGACCAAAAATTCCGGTTTGAAATTCCGGGTATGGAACAGCATTTTCCGGTTGGTTGTTTCAGGCGATCACGTCCCAAGTTTCGCGCGAAAATACAAAATAAACCAAAGCAAAAATATGGCGGACTCATTCACAGGGAGCAGAGGAGCCAAATTTGACCTAATACGCGTTCAATCTTTGACCCCAAGCGTAATCGGCGCTTTCCGGAAAGCGTAAGCTTTCCGAGCGAGGCACGAAGTGCCGAGAAGAAAAAGAGACAAGGGAATAGTACCTGACTCGTCCCCAGTCGTCTCTCAATTCACGAGAGGAGCGCGAGGTGTGATGGGAAGGAGGAAAGAGGGTAGACGACGTTTCTCCCTCCTCCCTTCTTCCTTCCCGTCATCCCCTTCGTTAAAGAGCCCGTTCTAGTCTTCCACGCCAAATACTAATAATGAGAGACGACTGGGGACGAGTCAGGGAATAGTACCACGTGATTCCACCTTTCAGATAATGTGTTTCGGTGACAGAAGTTCGCTTCTAAGTAAATCATTGCTTAGTCTTAGTTGCTGGAACATACACGGTTTCTCTGACCGGTCCAGGTTTGGGAACAAATTAACAAATCATGAATTTTTAAATTATTTTAGTAAGCATGAAATTGTGATCTTAACTGAATCATGGATGAAGGAAGATGTCGATCTCCCTGGTTTTAAAACATTTTCAAACTCAGCCCAAAAATTCCAAAAAAAGAAATCTGGAAGACTTTCGGGAGGTCTTGTTCTAGCCTATAAAAAACATTTAGAAAATGGTATCTCTCTAGTTAAATCGAGCACTAATTACATTTGATTTAAACTAAATCACAGCTTTTTTTAGCTTTGAACAAGATATTTACTTATGTGCTCTCTACATTCCTCCCCGAGATTCTCCTTATATTCGTTGATATGGAAACAGATATCGCATTTTTTCACAACAAAGGTTTTGTTATGTTAGCTGGTGATTTCAATGCAAGAACAGGCAAAGCAAATGATTTTATGGTCGATGACAATTCTAACTTTATACCTGGAGATAATATTCCTGTACCATCTGCTCTTCCTAATAGACAGAACTTTGATAACAATATTAATGATCATGGAAAACAGTTACTTGAACTCTGCAAATCTTGCGATTTAAGGATCTTAAACGGACGAACTAAAGGAGATACCTTAGGAAAATCCACTTATCACTCCAGTAATGGAGTAAGTACTGTAGATTATATTATTGTTGGACATACTCTATTTACTTCAATTGAAGGGTTCGTCGTAAAACAACCAAATATTTTTTCAGACCATTCTCAACTTGTCTGCTGGATAAAAATTGGTACATCTAACCTAATTAACAACAATAGACAGAACTTTGATAACAATATTAATGATCATGGAAAACAGTTACTTGAACTCTGCAAATCTTGCGATTTAAGGATCTTAAACGGACGAACTAAAGGAGATACCTTAGGAAAATCCACTTATCACTCCAGTAATGGAGTAAGTACTGTAGATTATATTATTGTTGGACATACTCTATTTACTTCAATTGAAGGGTTCGTCGTAAAACAACCAAATATTTTTTCAGACCATTCTCAACTTGTCTGCTGGATAAAAATTGGTACATCTAACCTAATTAACAACAATCAATCTCAAGAACAAAACAAAATTAAACTCCCAAAACAATATATCTGGAATGAAACTTCGGCAACAAAATTCACTGAGACCTTTCAATCCCCTGATATTTTGTCTCGGTTACAAACTTTTGAAGACTCGACCTTTGAATTAAATAATACAGGAATTGATCAAGCTACTACTCAGTTTACAAATATTATGCATGAAGCGGCAAAATGTTCACTTAAATTAAGTTATCAAAGGAATTCTAAAAGAAAGCATTTAACTAAGAAATGGTTTGATCATGATTGCAGGGCTTTAAGGAAATCACTTAAACAATTATCTAACAAAAAACATCGCAATCCTCTAGACACTGAAATAAGAAAGCAATATCATGCCCAAAGTAAAACTTATAAAAAACTACAACGTAAAAAGCAACTATTCTTTGATTCTAAAATTGACGATTTAGTTAACAATGAAAACAATCACAAATTTTGGGATACTCTAAAGTCAATGAATGAAAATAATATAATTAATAGTGATAATGAATCCCCGACTACAAAACTCTATGATCATTTTAAAAAGCTGCACTCAGCGCCTGAACATAACACCTTGTCAACATTTCAGCTGAATGTTCTTGAAGAAATAAAACGTTTAGAGAACAACAAGCACTTACAACCTGAATTAGATGATTCAATATCCACTGATGAGATCGATAAGGCGATTAAAAGGCTTAAAAACAAGAAGGCTGCTGGTCTTGATAAAATACGCAATGAAATGATAAAAACGAGCTCAAGATTCATAAGGCCCTCACTAGCAAAACTTTTTACACTTATATAAAAATCTGGATTATTCCCTACATCTTGGAGTGATGGTATAATTACTGCGCTACATAAATCAGGAAACAAGGATGACCCTTCCAATTATAGAGGTATTTGTATTAGTAGTTGCCTTGGAAAACTTTTTTGCTCAATTCTTAATGCAAGATTACACAATTTCTTAAACAAACATAACATAATACATCGTTCTCAGATCGGCTTTTTACCGGGTCATCGCACGTCCGACCATATTTTCACTTTAAAAACTTTAATTGACAAACATGTTACTCATACCCCCAGAGGTAAACTATTTACTTGTTTTGTTGACTTTAAAAAAGCATTTGACTCAATTTGGCACCAAGGTTTATTACATAAATTATTAAAATATAAAATAGGTGGTACCTTTTACAAAGTAATTTCTAATATGTATTCACAATCACAATGTTGCGTGAAAGATGGTGACAATCGATCTGAATTCTTTAACTATGAGAAAGGAGTTAGACAAGGCTGTATTCTCTCTCCGCTACTTTTTAATCTCTATTTAAATGAATTACCATACATTTTAAACAACAATGCCAAAGATCCTATAATACTACCAGATGGTTCTCACCTTAATTGTTTACTCTATGCAGACGATTTACTTTTAATTTCCAATTCTCCAGAAGGACTACAACAAAGTCTTGACAGATTATCAAAGTATTGTCAAGATTGGCTCCTTAAGATAAATTCGTCTAAGACAAAAGTGATTATATTCCAAAAGAAAAGCAGGAAAACAATAGCAGACAAATATAAATTTATTGTTAATGATGAACATATTCAAATTGTTGATAATTACACTTATCTTGGTGTGAACTGACTTTTCTACTAATGGAAGTTTCACTTGTCATAAAGAAAAACTGAAAGAAAAAACTAAAAGATCCTTTTTCGCAACACGGCGTTATCTTGATTTCCTACGTCTACCAATCAACGTCGACAACAAACTCTTTAACACACTATTTCTTCCAATTTTAACACATTGTTCCGAAGTGTGGGGCATCTATGACAAATGTGATAATAACAGCTGGGAAAAGGATCCTATCAGTGAGAAAACAAATATTTATTTCTGTAAGATGTGTTTAGGGGTAAACAAACGTTCACCAAATGTAGCATCTAGAAATGAACTTGGAAGATTATCTTTAAAATTACAAATTTCAATGAATATTCTTAAATTTTGGATTCATCTTGAAAATCAACCTCCTGATAGTATCGCTAAACTTTGCTTAAACATGTCTGACAAAATGGCTCAAGAAAACAAAACTGGTTTGATCAACAGGATTAATCTGTTATGTACACAACTGAATATTGACAAGAAATCAATAGATTTGATCAACCCATCTACTTTCTTATTAAAGGCAAAAAGCAGTTTGTTAGTACAACTCAAAAATCATCAACTCAATCAAATAAATTTAAATAAAAAACTTAAATTTTACTCCACTTTCAAAAATGAAACAAAACACTCCGATTTCATCAATCATATTAAGAATCCTGTACATAGAAGAATAACGTCTAAATTCAGGATAGGAAATCACAACTTAAGAATTGAACATGGAAGATTTACAATCCCTAAAACTCCTGAAGACCTCAGAATTTGTAATCACTGTGATCAAAATTCAGTTGAAGACGAAATGCATTTTTTATTTGATTGTAAATTATATAATGACCTTAGAAACACTCTTTTTATAAAGACTATTGAACGAAACAAATTATTTACAAATTTTAGTAAACACGAAAAACTGTTTTTTCTTTTCAACAACACTGACCAATTTATTAGCAGGATAACTGCTACTTTTATATTTCAAGCAACTGAAAGAAGAAACAATCATAACTAGAAATTATCATTATCATGTTATTATTTGCATTTCTTCCTCATTAATTATTAGCTTTATAATTGTTTATTACAATTATTTAACTTTAGGTAACACCATGTATAGAAATGGTAATACTAAATAAAGTTGTTGTTGTTGTTGATATCACGATTGGTCTGCCTGTGGGATCATCCAATTTAAATCTTTGATGTGTGCCACAACGCATCGGATAAATGTTTACGCTTATCCGCGTTTGTAGATCTTTATATATAAGATATAAACATCTAAGAATTTTACGGAGATTTTAAAGAAGAAAAGAACTGATCCATGACCTATGGTCGCTACAATGTCTGTCATTGATCGATCAGAGTCCGTTCACGCATATTCATTGCTATTTTAAGACTTAAATTCAGTCAGGAAGTCAGGACAAAAAAGTGCATATCCTTAGAATTCCTCTATTCCTCAAGGAAAGAATTAAGCAAATATATATTTTTCCAACGTTAATTTCATTTTTAAGACAGTTTTGAGATTCGCAGCGATCATATGGAAACCATCAATCGCTGCGATCGCTGAGCTATTTTTTTCAGCGATCGCAGCGATCGCAACGATCGTAGCGATCGTAGCGATCATATGGAAACCGGGCTTATTAAAAGAGTCTAAAAATGTACCGTACATGTACCTTTGAGAATTCATAACTCGAATAATATTCCATCGATTCAATTGAATTAAAGACTGAATAACGGCTAAAGAGTAAGCGATCAAGCTATCAGAATTTATCTGCCACTAGAATTTAATTTTCGCCGGCGAGCATATCAAGAAAGCGTTGAAGCTAGCCGAGACGCCAGCTGACCAGTACTCTTCTCCTCGTTACGCTTGACTGAGTTTGACGCACGCGCATTAGAGCCCAATTGCAAATTCGGGCACTAACAAACTGCATTTTATAACTAGTCCAGTCAATCTACGAAAATTTTAGGCTCCAGATCAAACAAATTGCAACAGAATTTATTTCATTGCTAAATGAAGGTTTGAGGTGACCTTAGTAACATACTAAAAATCCCAAAAAATCCCTTCGGTGGAACATCCCGAAATTTAGCGATAAAGATGTCAAGCCGTACCACAGGGTACCCACGTTGAGTGGTATTAAACGCACTGTAAAAATGCGTTTGTTTTCACAATTATTTCGTTCAATATGTAAAAACTAACACAATTCATGGTATAGGTAATCGGAACAACGTTATTAACTATAAAAAAGATAATCAATGCATACAAAATAGAAATATTTAAAACCACAGGGTGCCCACGACGGAAATATTCGCTTTCGCGAATATTTTTCGAATTATGCATCTATTTTCGGGAGTGATTGTCATAATTATACATTTTTATTGAAATTAATTTAACTCGAAGTCCCATAAGAAAGCAACTCGCCAGTGAATGTGTTTTCAGGTCAGTTTCATGTCTAGACGTCAGACACACGTGTGCACTACTACAGTACAGGAATGCACAGGCGTCATAGAAAAAAAATCTATCTCGCGGATTTTGAAATGTGTAGAAAAGTGCTAAAACTACAATATCAAGGACTCAGTCAAAAAACAATGGTCTCCTATAGAAAATCGAATCTTCAAAACTAAACCGAGAAACGCTTTCAAACTTACATAGTTTCATCTCATACACTAAACACACATTTTGGCGTAAATTTTAAATTGAGAAATTAAACTTTTATAAGATTAATTGAGGAACTTATGAATGCGCTCATACACATGCAAATCACAAGTTCGAAATATTTTTCTGATTTACTCAAAATCGGCTTGACAGAAGTTTCTAATTTTTAGATATTTTGTTTGCCATATGTTATAGTTTATCATAATAGTTTTGATTTTTCTAGATGCCATCGCAATCGCTCGGAATTTAGACTCAAGTGATTTCAATTTTTCTCGTTTATCTCCGCAATTTTAAATGCGATTTACAAAATTGTTTCACTTTTATAAACTTCAAACTAAGTACAATATTTTTTCCAAGTTTCATACTACTTCAATAACGGAAAGTTATTTAAACGGCCGCTTAAAAATGGTCGGTGCGGCTTCATGGAAACTGGAGGGAAACACCTTAAGGCTGAAAGGACCGGTAATTGGGATCTACATCTTCAAGCAGTATACGATATGCTGTCTTTCTTTGCTTCAGCAGGCCACAACTTGTACGCAAAATCGGTTCATGTTTATCTTCAGATTACGAGCGAGCTGAAAGACAAGCATCCAGATATGTTTCAAAGTTTTCAAGATGGATTACATGTTGTCCGGAGAAGCGATCGGTACTGGGCTGGTCTCTCGACAGATCTAACAATCGAGCAAGTTCTTATGAGAAGCGTTAAAATGAGTGGTGGATTGATGCGTGGAAGGGGGATGGGAGAGACGCAGAGACTCGTTTGGTTGCTGTCTATGCCTGCATGCGCAGACGTAAACAATGTGATGCAGTGCTTGACAGGAGTGAACTATGTCACCAGCGAGCAGCATAAAGATTCAACTAAAGCAAGAAAACAACGCGACTTCGAAGACATGCAAAAGATGGCAACCTTTCTAATTGCAAGCAGTCCGTTTAGTGCAGACCCTTGTTTGCGTGACATTGCGTCTGGGGTTGTTGCGGACGACAACGTCAATGCAGACAAGGCAAAGGAAGTAGGAAGTAACATTCTTACATCAGTGGTTGGCAAGAACGTGCTTGAATTTTCATTCCGCCGAAAAGCCGAGACTGTGACGAAGTCGATGTTTAGTTTTCTGGCGGTGAAGTTCAAGTGGACCCACAATTGCTATTCCAGAGACTATGCGTTGTTGCGACATCAGAAAGATTCGAGAATCCCCAGGAGCAGTTTAAATATGAAATGTGTAGTTACCCTCTCGCGTTGTTTGAGTCATCCCTACTTCCTAAACAGGCGACCAAACCGGTGCTTGCTTACGCACTCTGGACAAAAACGAAGGAGCATCACACAGCACTACCGACGAGGGACGTCCATTACGTGCTGGATGGTGGCACGTATGAGGATATTTTACGCCTTTATGTCCAGTACGTATCCCGGCGATACGGCAAGCCTACCATCGTGTTCGATGGCTATGAAGATGGACCATCAACGAAAGATTGCACACACCAAAGGCGAACAGGGGCATACGCACCAACTGTGAACTTTGAAGTCAGTATGGTTATTAATTCCAAAAGCAAGCATTTCTGGCCAACAAAACCAACAAACAAGGGTTTATCAATCTACTTGACAACCAGCTCAACTCAAGTGACTTAAGGCTTGGATTTTTTACCCTTAAAGGACCCCCTGCAGAGATTTTAAAGAACCCCATTCTTTCTTGAAATAATAACTTTCACGTGATATTCCCTGATCGATGACGTCACAAAACATGTTTTTTGAAATGGGGAACGTTTGCAATCGGAAAGTTTGAAAACCTTCGACATCAAAATGTCCAGAAGGTCCTTACCAATGTAACTCCGCCTTTTAAGGCGGTATCCGTCATATGTCTTTTCAGATATTTTGACATTTGTTATGTCACGTGACCTGTTTTCCTTAATTGGCGGTTTCTGTTGACACATGGACACGATTAAAAGGCGGCATTATTAAGCCCTTACTAGGAGTCATAGCAAAAGGAATAAACAAGATGAATATAATGCGACTATCTATTCCCCATTTTCGTTGAAAGATTTTAACCGTTATAAGGCAAATGCAAGTCACGCGACCCAAACTTGACAAGAAAAAGTTGATCAAATGGATACAAACGAGAATGACAAAAAGCTTGCCAAGTTTCATAAAGATTAGATAAATGCTTTTACTAGAAATAAAAATCCACCAAATTTTTGGTTGGGTCAAGCCTTAATACACTTGAGAAGGATGATGGCTGTACAGTTATCCGTGCTACAGGGGACGCAAATATCCTTATTGTGCAGACCGTAGTAGAGTCAGCCAGAGATAACATCACTGCATTGGTTGGGGACGACACCGATATCTTGATTCTACTTTGCTTCGATGTGAACCTGGATTGCCATGACGTTTACTTCACGCTGGAGCCTAGAGAAGGGGCACAAACGAGGAGAGTATGGAACATCAAGAAAGCAAAGCTCGCCTTGGGCAGTCGGCTATGCACATACATGTTATTTCTACATACAATACTCGGCTGCGATACTACGTCCCGTGTACATGGATTTGGCAAAGCGCTGGCTCTGAAGAAGGTGCAAGAAAGCGCCATCTTTAGCAAGCAAGCAGACAGATTCATGAACTCTGATTCCACTCGGGATGACGTCATAGAAGCTGGAGAAAAGGCACTCGTGGAAGAACAGAAGACAGACTGGATTCTTTGAGGTACACACGTTTCTGTCACAAAGTTGCCACCGGATCATCCTTTCTACAGCCCGAAACCCTACCCCCTACCTCTGCAGCTGCCGCGTACCACAGCCTGAGAGTGTATTATCAGGTTCAGGAGTGGAAGGGTAATCAAGATCTACAACCAACGAACTGGGGCTGGAAACAAGTTAACGGAAAGCTACCTCCAATCAGAACTGATCTACCAGCAGCACACGAGTCCCTCTTGGATATCATAAGTTGTAACTGCAAATCCAACTGTAGTACGCAGAGGTGTACCTGTAAGAAGCATGGTCTCCCCACTGTTCTCCTGCTTGTGCAGTGTGCAAAGGCCAGAGCTGCCTGAACTTGCCTGCACCCGACTAGTAGAAGACGAAAGACTCCGAACTTATAGTTAAGAGCAACAAGTTATAACGCGGGCACACCGACTATTTCCGCAAATTTGTTGTCGTACAAATTTCATTTTTATTTAATCATGAAATAATTTTATTGGCAACTAGCTGAAGTATTATTGAAATTTCAGCTGTGAACTATTAGATCCTTGTCAGGCGCGGATTCAGACCGGTTTCACCGTTTTACGGAAATCGGTCAGATTGTTAAAAAATGACTCAAAATCGAGTTACAGAAATTTTAGAGAGTGAAAATCTAAAATATATATTAGCGCTTAGAGTCTAGGAAAACGGTCAAGTTTTTTCCTGGATCCGCGCCTGCATGTTTTGTTTCAACCTGGCACGTCAGGCCATGAAAAGATTCAGATAGTCAACAGACAAACGTGCAATCAGGCCGAAAACCGATAGCAGTTGTGTTAATTCCGAGGTTCAGTCATCAATGCTGATCCTATTGTTAAATTGAACTGAAAAAACGAATAAAATGTGTTAACTGTAGAGTTTTCCTTTTTTTCACTGACGTGGGTACCCTGTGTTGCGGAAATGTTATTTTAGTATTTGTATACGTTAAATTGGCTGAAAATTGATCTAAATGATTTTGTTATAATTTTAGGGTTGTAATACATCACAAAACATGCGCAGGCCCCCGCTCAAAAAGAAGTTTGATTAGGTTTGTCACTTTACACAACGTGGGTACCCTGTGGAAACAGCTTCAAATCTTTTTTGCTTAATTTCGAGATGTTCCACTGAAGGGATTTTTTGGGATTTTTAGTATGTTGTTTAAGACACTTGCCTTGATCATATAACGCATAAATAAATTCTGTTGCAATTAGTTTGATCTTAAACCACAGATTGACTGGACTAAACTTGGGCTCTCCGCCCAAGTAATAAACTGCTGACCCCAACTTCAACTGAAAGCTAACCAGTCACTCCGTTATGTAAGTCTCAATAAGGTGTCCGACGTGGTCCAACCTGATTCTAGTCACCACCCTTTCCAAAGTCCCGAATTATTTGTCAGTAAAGTGCTGTATTCGATACTTCTATTCAACGGCCACCTCTATTAAGCGGCCGCGGCCACCTTTTTGCTGTTGCAAGTTAGTATTTATTTTTTTTTACCTCCATTAAGCGGCCAGCAAATTATATTTTCAAGCGAAATGGTGACAGATAATATGAAGGTGATAGAAGTGAAGTCAGAAGTGAGTAGCTAAATGATGATCTAGACGTTCAGTTCGTTTCAGAAGACACCTCAATCAGATAACTACTACGACAAGGAATTAGAGGAGCCATCAATCAAGAGCCTTGCAGAGGCCATGCGCATCACCGATCAACTCCGACACTTTGCTCAGTTTCACGGTTACCAGGACCTTGCCCTATCTATCGGAAATGAAAATGACTTGATCTCCTGGTTACAACTCCGAGCTCCACAACGGCAAACAACAGGGACGGATTATTTTAAATAAATCGTCAATGAAATATTTCAAGCTAACATTTTTACAGACCGTTGATGCAAAAAAGGCCTAAGAAACTTGATGTTTTGTTACATAGATTTGCCTATTTTTCTGTACATACTCAACACTAAAAAATACTGTACTTATCGACTACGTGATCTCTGTGTAAGAGCTACAACTTTGCACGGACTTGAATTGAAATGCGCAAATACAGACCGGCACTTAGTTTTTTGTTTCAATGATTTTGCATTTATCTTCGCATATGTTCACTTTTCACAAGCGTTTTGCTATATAGAGGCAATAAAATTACGTTGACTTCCATTTCTATCCAATTTATATTGTACCTCTATTAAACGGCCAACCTCTATTAAGCGGCCACTTTTCAAAGTCCCGAGGATGGCCGCTTAATAGAGGTCCGACTGTATATAAACTGCTACCCATAACATCAACTGAAAGCTAACCAGTTACTCCGTTATATAAGTTTCAGTAAGGTGTCCGAAAGTCAGCGGTAGTTTGCCAAAATATTGAGAGGTTCGCAATCTGGCGGGAAAACCAGACAAGTGAGGTCAAGGCTTTCAAGCCACAATTATGAATTCCTCTGTGGACGAAGTAAAGGAAAAAGACATAATTGCATTTATGCAAGGAAATTTTTACAATGTTCGTTTTTCGGAGAATTACTGTTTTGCAGTTCACAAAGGAGACGCGGAAAGTCTAATGATTTGATCGACAAATATCTTTCTTTGAATTCGACCTCGTTCATTCAAGCGGAAAAGCACGTCAAGGAGAAAAATCACAAACGCTATTCTCCGAAAGGCAAGCTTAAGTGAAATGATGAGTTAGAACAGTGAAAGATAGTTTCTGTTCAAAAAATGAGTGTTTATACGTCAAGTGATATTGGCTGCTGCATTTTTTAAATGCAATTCTAAGAGAATAGCTATTTAAGACATTTAAAAACTTCTAGATGGTACAATGCATTGTGGGTCGGGGAAAGGTTGTCGTTTACATATCCTTTCCAATGTCAACTGTCTCCATCATGACCAGATTATTGTTGTTATCGCTTTGAGTGGTTACGTTGATTCTCTCTTAGACCCTCTTAATTTGCACATACAGCTCAACCCATTTTTGAACACAACAGAGGAAATATCCCCATCACTTTCTTTGGACTGCCCTTTACATTAGAAAGCTCTGAATCCAGACATTGCATTCATGGATCGTTGAAGGTAATTTTAAATGAAACATACAAAATAAGCCGTCAGTATTTATGTGTTTATCAGCATTTTGGAAGTTATTTTCCATTAGCTCAAATTTTTCTTTTATATTGTGCTCCAAAATTGTTTAATTTCGCAGTTTAATTAAGAAGAAAACACAACAACAACTGTAACAACAAAATGAAACAGCAAACAAGACTTGAACACTGAGACTAAGTAGGATTTCGCTATCGTTGTTATACGGATTCCTTATATACCTTATAAAGTGCTCGAATTAGCAACCCTTTTAGCACCTAGTAAAGGCTATTCAAATAACGCTATATAAATGAAACTTATTATGATTTATTATCTAGCAGGAAAAAGCCCTTCCGTATAGCTAAAAAAAATTGAAAGTACCCCTAATTTTGAATTAGCCCCTCCCACTGATTCGAGAATATTGAAATTAAAGCGCCGTCTGGTTGATCCGGTTTGTACTATGTTTCAATTCCAGGACTCCTCATTGTAAGTCTGCAGACCACGACGAAGCCTCTAAAACTTATTTAAAGTTTCAAGGGACAAGAAAATTAGACTGCCCAGCCCAGATTCAGGTGAGGGGAATAAAGGTCTTTCCCGACTACGAGGTGAAGGAGTGGAATGATGAAACAGCTAATAGTCTTAAAATGAATAAGAAAAAAGTTCTCGATCGATTGAAGAATGACATGTCCAACACAATGAAGATAAACACAATAATACACTACCACGTCAAGATCCCCTTGTCTTCTGAACACCTAGAGCACCCTATTGGAGCTTCCGCCACCATCAACCATTGCGTGGATCGTAGAATCATCAACAAGATTTACGACCTTGTTGGCAAAGGTGTAACTTGCCCTGACGAAGTAAGAAGATGCCTTGAGGAGTATGTAGAGAGAGAACTGTTTGCCACACTCCCACCTCAAGATCACCCTAAGAAAAATAATCAGAAGTACTATCCTACAAGGCAAGACTTGAGAAATCACATCACTAAAGCCATTGCTGCTTCAAAGTACTGCAAGGATGATCAAGAGTCTCTGCGCCAGAAGGTCCTCGAGTGGCAGACAGCAGGCACAGGTAAATTTCTGTACAGGCCAAAGGGCAGAGAAGCTGACAACAATGCTGGCAAAGAGTCTCCGTGCACTGAAAAGTTTCTCTTTGTGCACCAAGAAGTCTGGCAGCAAAGACTTCTCAGGAGGTATGGATCTGAGCTGGTTCTTCTTGACGCCACCTACAAGACGACCAAGTATGCACTACCTTTATTTTTTCTGTGGGACCATACCAATGTTGGTTACAAAGTCGTGTCAGAGTTCATCTGCTCTGCGAGAATGAAGATGCTGACTCCATAGATGAGGCGTTGCGTGTTGTTAAAGATTGGAATGTTTGGTGGAAGCCCTCATTCTTTATGGTGGATTACTCGACAGCAGAAATTAACGCCATTGAAAAAGAATTTCCCAGCGCGTCTGTGTATATTTGTGATTTCCACAGAAGTCAGGCTTGGAATAGATGGGTCCGTTCCGGTAAAAGTGGACTTGATTCACAACAACAAGAAGTCCTCATTGCACTTTTGCAAAGCGTGGCCAACGCGCGCGAAGCGAGTGCTCATAAAACTGCAGTGGAAAAGTTACGAAACGCGTCCCTCTACAAAACCCACAAACACGTGCAAGAATACGTAGAAAATGTGTGGATGTCTTGTGTAGAACGTTGGGCTAAAGCTTTTCGAAAGCGACAAGTGCTCAACATAGTGAACACCAACAACGGGGTGGAAGCACAAAACAAACATTTCAAGTACGATTATCTGCCGAGATCTGTGGATAAATCTGTATTTGGTATTGCTGTGCTTTTGGTGGAATCATTCATACCGGATAGTTACCAGCATTACCTGGACACCAACTTCAAGCTGAGCAGTCGATACAGGAAGTTTAAAGACTACATACCGTCTTATCTACGAAACCGCCCAGCTCATTTTACTAAGCACTGTATGCGTAGCAAGTTCCAGGCTGGCGAGTGTGACAGTATTCATGAAGTAGTAACTTGAACCGCTTACCTATTTTGAGCGCAGGCTCAGAGACGCTCCGTGAACGTTCTCAAGTGTTGTAAGCCATGTTATTTTACGGCGTCGTATTAAAGTGTTTTAGTTGAGTTCAGCAGTTGTTCGTCGTCTATCGAACCCAGAATCAACACATGGTGTCAAGAAGTGGTTGTTTAAGAAGTGTTTGAAATATTCTCGTCGTGGAACATCAGGTTCGTTGCTGTTCGCATAATTCGAAACCACGTTGTACAAAATGGGACGTTCCAAAAATTTTCCGCACCTGGGGATGGAAGGATAGATTTCCGTCAGATTCCGACAGGTCTTAACTTCAATTTTAATGATTCCGATAGGACTGATTTCCGTCAGATTCCGACAGGTCCAATGTAAAAAAGGAATGATCACTTCTACAAAATACATAGCAATTTCTGTTCAATAGAAATCGCAGATTCCGACAGGGATATTTTTTTCATATTGCAGATTCCTATAGCCTTGTTTCTTTTAAAAAACGTTTCCTAACCCCTCACCTAGCACGCAAATTGCAGATTCCGACAGGCGCCATCCGGACCGTACCAAAATATACCCTCCATGGGGGGGTGCGGATAAAAAATGGAACGTCCCAATGGCGGGACGTTTGTTCAATCCACCGGATCCTTTGCAGCTGTCGCAAGGAAATTCGTCGCAAAATTGGAAACGATTCAAACAGAAGTGGAATAACTACGAGTTAGCTATTGGAATAGCAAGAAAGGAAGATCGAATTCGTGTCGCAACCTTTCTAACTGTGATCGGGGATGAAGCGTTGGACGTGTACAATGCCTTCACGTGGGATAGTGAAGAAGACAAAGTCAAAATGGATAAAGTTCTGGAGAAAATCGAGGATTTCTGTGAGCCACGGAAGAATACTATCTACGAAAGATATTTGTTCTTCTCACGAGGACAGGAGAGTAGCGAGTCAATTGATAAATATGTCACAGTTCTACGAAATATGGCTGATAACTGCGAATTTGAAGATTTAAGAGATTCATTGATCCGTGACCGCATCGTGCTCGGAGTGACGGATAACCACGTGAGAGAGCGATTACTGAGAGTCCCAGATTTGACACTGAATAAAGCTCTAGAAATTGCACGGGCCGCAGAAGCAACTCAAAGCCAATTGAAACAAGAACGATAGATGTCCCAGGAAGCAACCTGAAGAGAAGAAACCGTCTAGTGGAAGTGTGCAGCGTAGATTAATTGCAAGTTTTGTGGTAGGAAACATGTACGAGATAGGATGAAATGCCCTGCTTATGGACAGCAGTGCAAGAAATGTGGTCGGAATAACCATTTTGCTTTGAAGTGGAAAAAAAGGCAAGAAGTCGCATGAGAGTTCACATGTTGATCAGAATTTGCACTATGTTGAGGATCTAGATGAATGTCCATTTGAAGAGTATACTATTGATGTCATTACTCACCAAGTAAGTGCTGTGGAAGCAAAGACCTGCCCAAAACAGCTATTCGCAACAGTGAAGGTAAACAACTCTAGAGATGTGACATTTCAGTTAGACTGTGGAGCAACTTGTAACTTGTTACCTCTCAAAGAATTTTCAAACATCATGGAAATCCAAGGGATCTGTATTTGAAGAAAACATCTGCAACACTCAAAATGTACAATGGAACTACAATGGCTCCATTGGGAAAGTCCACTCTCAGATGTACTAAAGGTGAGGTGAGCCAAGATGTTGATTTCTTTATTATTGATGAGGATGTCAGACCATTGTTGGGTGCTGAAACTTGTCAGGAACTGAACTTCCTCGAAGTTATGGTGAATAACGTGCTACACTCTGAAAATGTGAATTCAGTGAACGATAAGTTACAAACCACACCAAGTGTTCTGACCAGAGAGCGGATTTTAGAAGATTACAGTGATGTGTTTGAAGGCCTAGGGTGCATGGATGGTTTATACCATATGGAACTTGACAAGACTGTGAAACCAGTTGTTCACCCCCCCTAGAAAGGTTCCAGTAGCATTGAGAGACCGTTTGAAAGAAGACCTGGATAAGTTAGTTAAGAAGAAGTTATTACTCCAGTCACAGAGCCTACCAATTGGGTGTCCAGTTTGGTTCTAGTCAATAAGCCGGACAAGTTAAGAATTTGTATTGACCCACAAGATTTAAACAAGGCGCTCCTAAGACCCCACTATCCGCTTCCGACGATAGAAGAAGTGGCGACCAGGCTAAGCAAGGCAAAGGTGTTTTCTGTTTTGGATGCCAAGAACGGGTTCTGGCAAGTCCAGTTAGATAACGAGTCATCATTCCTCACTACCTTTAATACGCCCTTCGGTCGTTACCGTTGGCTGCGCCTACCCTTTGGTATCAAAACAGCCCTAGAGGAATATCAGCGTCGAATCCATGAAAGTCTTCAAGGTCTCAGTGGTATTGAAGACAGCGTAGATGACATCCTGTGTGTAGGAGAGGGCGATACCTATGAAAGTGCAGTTGAAGATCATGACCGAAATCTAATCGCACTCCTCGAGAGATGCCGTGAAAAGAACATTAAGCTCAATCCAAAGAAGTTACAGTTGAGAAAGCAAGAAGTGCCGTACATTGGTCATTTGTTAACCCCGGATGGTTTAAAGCCTGATCCAAATAAAGTTAAGGCAATTTTGGAGATGCCCACCCCTGCTGAGAAACAGTCCCTGCAAAGACTGCTGGGAATGATCACATATCTTGCGAAATTTCTGCCCAGCCTGTCTGATGTCACTGAACCGTTAAGACGCCTGTTAGACAAAGATGTGTTATGGCACTGGGATGACACACATGATAATGCGCTAAATCAAGTGAAACAAGCACCGAGCGCAACTACGCGCAAATCGAGAAAGAGTTACTCAGCATAGTTCACGGATGCACACGTTTTGATCAGTATGTTTATGGAAGAGAAGTAACTGTACAAACTGATCACAAGCCTTTGGAGAATATATTCAAGAAACCTCTGCTTTCAGCTCCCAAGAGGCTTCAGAGGATGCTGTTACAGTTGCAGAAGTACAACCTGACCCTAGTGTACAAACCAGGGAAGGAACTGTTCATCGCGGATACACTTAGTCGAGCATACTTACCGGATGATACAGCTTCAGAGAAGATGAATTCTGATGTGTTTGCCTAAAGCAAGAAGAATATTTAATCAAGTCCATAGAAGAAATTAACATGGTAGAATTTCTGCCAATCACAGCCGAACGCCTTGCAGATCTTCGAGAGAAAACTGAAAGCGATGAAAGCCTTCAGAAGCTGAAACATGTTATTCGGGTTGGTTGGCCAAACACGAAAGAAGAAGTTCCACCAGAAATCCGAAATTACTTTCACTTCAGAGAGGAACTGACTATTCAAGATGGCATTCTCTTCAAAGGAAATCGGGTGATCGTACCTGGAGCATTGAGGTCACACATGGTGAAGAAAGTACACTCGAGCCACATTGGTATAGAAGGTTGTTTAAAAAAGGCAAGAGATGTCCTATTTTGGCCAGGGATGACATCTGAAATCAAGGACTGTGTTGCTAAATGTGACACATGTAACACGTATTAGGCAAACCAACAGAAAGAGCCTCTCATACCGCATGATCCACCTAAACGCCCCTGGTCCCATGTAGCAACAGACCTCTTCAATTTTGACAACAAAGATTGGTTCATCGTTGTTGACCACTGGTCAGATTACTTTGAACTAAACCAGCTACCAGATACCCATGCAAGTCATGCAAGTTCTGTTATCAAGTCACTCAAGAATCAATTCACTCGCCATGGCATACCGGATACGCTCTATAGTGACAATGGGCCTCAATTTATGTCAAAAGAGTTCAAGGAGTTTGCTTCAACCTGGCAGTTTGATCATCAGACATCGTCGCCCCATTATCCCCAGTCAAATGGGAAGATAGAAAATGCAGTGAAGCTGGCCAAGAGACTACTTACCAAAGCAAAGGCAAGTGGACAAGACCCATACCTAGCCATTCTTGATTGGCGAAACACGCCATCTGCCAGCATTGGAACATCGCCGGTCCAAAGATTGTTTGGAAGACGCACAAAGACACGGTTGCCAACAGCTGGAGCACTACTCCAACCCAAGATGGTAGAAGGAACAGAGGACAAGTTGAAAGAAAGAAAGGCAAAAAGCAAGAACACAACTACAACAAAGGGACTAGAAAGTTACCTGACCTACGACCCGGCGACACCGTGCGTATGAAACCCCTACCTACAGACAAGCAGAAACTGTGGAAGAAAGGAATGGTAGTCAAGCAAGTCGCACCTAGATCGTATGAAGTCGATTTACAAGGAAGATTTTACAGGAGAAATAGAAGGCACCTGGTGAAGACCAGAGAACCACCACCAAAGCCTGGACCAGAAATATCAACACCATTCAAAGAGATCCAGTCAACAGTCCCAGAGGAAAGTCGTCTTAGTTCTCCACCCGCTAAAGAAGCTAGTTCCTTGTTATCCTCGCCCATGAACAAGACATTAACATCACCTGTGATGCTTATGAGATTTGGCAGAAGTATTCGCCCACCTCAAAGGTTTCAGGACTGTGTCTAGGTTCAAAGAACATTCACTGACTTTCAAACTGTTTTGTTGTTACTCTAATAAGTTATCAGAAGAGAGCCCAAGTTATAAAATGCAGTTTGGTAGTGCACGAATTTGCAATTGGGCTCTAATGCGCGTGCGTCAAACTCAGTCAAGCCTAACGAGGAGAAGAATACTGGTCAGCTGGCGTCTCGGCTAGTTTCAACGCTTTCTTGATATGCTCGCCGGCGAAAATTAAATTCAAGCGACAGATAAATTCTGATATCTTGATCGCTTACTCTTTAGCCGTTATTCAGTCTTTAATTCAATTGAATCGATGGAATATTATTCGAGTTATGAATTCTCAAAAATACATGTACATCTTTAGACTCTTTAGAATGGAACGGTCCAATTTATGCGTAAATACTAAAAGAAGGAATGACCTACAACCACCTACAACCACCTACAACCACCTACAACCACCTATAAGGAATGACCTAAAACCATCTACAACCACCTAAAACCATCTACAACCACCTAAAACCACCTACCACCACCTACAACCATCTTCAGAAATATAAAAAATCCACGCAGAATACTGTTTTTATCATTTCAATGTCAGGTAGCCTGCGACGCTCACCGGAAATGTTGCTTTCTCTTTCCACGGGTGTTTCGTTTCATGGAAGCAAACTTAATACTTGGCAAGAGCGTCTAGAAAGGGGATTCAGGCATTTTAGTGACAATACTTGACAACAAAATCACGCAAAGATTCGTCACCTTCTATTTCGGACTCTCATCTATTATCAGGTTATTCAAAACGATGTCAGCTACGCGTATTACATTTTTGGTGGCCGCTTACAGCCATGCTCCGTCACGCGTGACCAGTAATTTTGAGAAT
The DNA here is from genome assembly GCA_022457155.1 of Cladopsammia gracilis. Taxonomy (NCBI): domain Eukaryota; kingdom Metazoa; phylum Cnidaria; class Anthozoa; order Scleractinia; family Dendrophylliidae; genus Cladopsammia; species Cladopsammia gracilis. The sequence goes on along the minus strand of JAJGOT010000026.1, from coordinate 1,766,030 downwards.
GAAATGAACATTTGAATATTTCTTTGTAACGTCCGAGATTTGAATGAAACCTTGCAGATCTCTGTGGAAAACACTTTGAAAGTCACGAATTAACGGAAAATAACTTCGCTGCACGCATAAAAAAACCTAATATTAGGGGTGGCGAATGGTACCTTCAAAATCGTGGGTCTCGGAAAATTTTGGTTTGGTACGGGTAAAGGGCTCAACATCTCGGCCAGCGTACTCGATTCTTGCTTAGTGCACATGCTCTCTCAAATCGGTGCTGACCAAAGGCGCGAAGGCTCGTCAGAGAAAAGTTGGTTCGGCACGGCTAATCGTTTACACTGCACACCTTATCCGAGCTGGGCTAGATTTTCAGGATCGCGTACCAATTTTATCCGTGCTCGGACTACCTCTCGACATGGTCCGAGCACGGGTGAAAGTTTGGTCCGGCACGGATGGGGCAAAGTAGTTTACACGACAAAATCTATCCGTGCCGAACCAATTTTTTTGGTACGCGTACTTTTTTCATCCGAGCCGTGCCAAGATTTGTCGGCAGTGTAAATGGGGCTTAAGTCTCGGGCTCGGTTTTTTCCCGCATTGGGTCTCGGGCTCGGATTTTGTAACGTAGCTGCGGTCTCGGTCTCGGATTTTGAAACAAGGGTCTCGGCGTCTCTTCGAGTCTCGGATTTACCATTCGCCACCCCTAATATTGTTCGGATATGTAACATTTCAAACAAAATGATATTTTGTTGCCCTTTGTTTCCAAAAGTGCGGTAAAGTTCTCACGGGAATTCCGAATCTCGGAATGAATTTTCAAAACCGACGCGTAATCTTGAAAACTCCATTCGATTTTTAAAAATACTGATCACGCGTGACGGAGCATGGCTGTAATATGCAGTTGGTCATGGTGGTCCTCATGCAGGACCGCCAAAAGGTGGTCGCGGTCGCTTAATAGGGGTTTTATTTACAGTATTGTACTGACAATAAATTCGGGACTTAGATAACTGGCCGCTTAACAGGGGGTGGCCGCTTAATAGGTGGCCGCTAAGAAATTAATAACTGTATCTCAGCGAATATTGCAGTAAGAATTCCATTCATAGACCCGGCCTTGCCTGTGCGCAAAAAAGAACCAAGTACGATGGAAAGAGTCACGCAACATTTCCGGTGAGCACGCAGGCTACCTGAAATCGATCAAATTGACACTGAAATGATAAAAACAGTATTCTGCGTGGATTTTTTATATTTCTGAAGTTTTAGGTGGTTGCAGATGGTTTTAGGTGGTTATAGATGCTTTTAGGTCATTCCTTGTAGGTGGTTGTAGGTGGTTGCAGATGGTTGTAGGTGGTTTTAGGTGGTTGTAGGTGGTTGTAGGTGGTTGTAGATGGTTTAAGGTGGTGGTTGTAGGTGGTTGTAGATGGTTGTAGGTGGTTGTAGGTGGTTGTAGGTCATTCCTTCTTTTGGTATTTACGCCAATTTATGACAATTTCCCATCCGTGCGCTAAAACGGGCGGAGAAATCGTCACTTATATAAAATCGTCCATTACAAAAATACAGTTTCAAACGACTAGTTCTTCTAGATATAACAATAAAATAACTTTCGCACTACATCGAGAAAGGTGCAACAAGAAAGAACAAATTTTGATCACGTGCTAGGCAACGAGATAAGGCAACAGATCGAATTTCATTTGAACGCCTGAACAATTATTTTGAACGGCTTGCAGTGAACGGCCGAAACAGAACAAAAATTTCGAACGGCTATGGAAAAATTTCGAGTGGAGTGAGTTTTCAGTCAGAAAGCGAACGAAACCAAAATAGCTCACTTTATGTAAACAAGGGCCCCAAGTGCCAGCGTCACGCATAATTCATGTTTAAAATTCTTTGTGAACTTCATGTTTACCAATTGTGAAGATAAATCTTGAATGAAACTAAATATAACAAGAGGCTGCAAGCAGCCTATACTCATGCGCATGCGTACGAAAGTTTTATGATATATTTTAAACATGATAAGAAGATGTCCGATATGAAGAAGAGTTACTCCTTTCATTCAGTCATCGTTCCTGCAAACTGCGTTATTTACTATTGAATGTTTTGTAAATGAAGGCTGTACCACAATGAAGCCAGTGATTGTTCTACGTCTTATATATACCTAACGTGAACATTAGTAATGTAAGTAAGGAGATGCTGTCGTGACACTTCAGTGACGCTGTTTTACCGGAAGTGGAAATAGCTGGAAGTCACTAAACAGGAAGTCTATGAAACGGAAGTGCTAATTTAAAATATGCGTGCATAAATTTGCATGCAAAATCGTGACACCAAAAAAAATAATAAAAAAAAGAAAAACAGAGCCCATTTTATAACTCATGCCGCTACGCGCATGAGTAATAATCGATGTCATACAGCGGGGAAAGGTACGTAGCAGAAAAGACAGAAAACAAATTTAGACGTTTTAAGTTTGTTGTAGTTGTCAGGAAAAAGTGCACCGAATTTGCATATGTCAAAAGGGTAATACAGAATATGCGCTGCCATGAATTCTCTGTTTTCCTTGCAGTTTCGGTGGCCACAATTAAGCTTTTCCAAATTCTACAAGCGTTAAATATAATCCTTGCACCCGCACTTCACGTTAGTCTTCACGTGTTCCACTTTACAAATGTGCACCAACAGTCAACGACATACAAGACTACCCCAATACTCAGTGCACTCCCTATCATCAAACCTAAACTGACGTGCATGAAGATTTTCCAAGATATTTTCATTCTAATACGCCTAATACAACGACGCCAAAGTATACGCTCCCACAGCGTCTTGTTACTCATGCGCAGTAAGCGCATGAGGTATAAAATCGGTGGCGTTTCTTCTTGTTTTTGTAAATTTATGCACGCATATATTATTACTGACCGGGTCGCAGGTCACATAAAAATTCTACAAAAATGTCTGCCGCGCTCGGCATGTGCTTGGTTTTCTTTGTCTTGTCGGAATAATAACACACATTCAAAATACTCAAAATGGAAAGAGAAAGCTTTAAAGAATACTCAGAAGCCGCTGTAGTGGAGAAAAAGGAGAGCTGTAAGCGACGAGCGACGAAATCTTGCTTCAAGTTTTATCAGTGCGGGGGGCGATCAAAGTTTTAAAGAATTTTCAAGCAGGCGAGGGACTTTACTATGAAAGAAATTTCATTTTTCGGTGAGAATTTATGTTGATATCAATTTGTGATTGACTTTTTCTTTGTGTCATACTTGTTATTCTAGACCGAGAAAAAGTTGCTTTTGTGAGCTTTTGTGGACTCTAAACACAGAGTCAACGGACTGTCGTGTAATACAGTTTTTGAGAATTACTAAAATTGAAAAATAACCCGGTCGTTTACTGATTTATTGCTTTTAAAAGTAGTCTTTTCAAATGTAACAGAATGCAGTCACGGTTTGGGAAACATTAGACGCAAACTTCTTCGAATGTTTTCTTCGCGAAGTCAATAATCACGGTAAAGGGACGCTAGTATTTAAATATAATTAAGTTAAATAGCGCTTTCTGAAATAAAGTTTGCTTTCAAGATTTTTTGATTCGCGAAAACATTATGCGAATCATCTTTACGGATAAGAATGGCATTCTATATACACAAGAAAAGTCGGAAATTTTAGAAAACACTAGATATAATATAGCAGGTTGCTGAATGTAAATATTATTTTGTGATGTTTACAATATAATTCGCAGACGCCAGCGCTGCGCACCGCAATGAGGATAAATAAATCGCCAAGCCTTCCGGAAGCAGAAAATCACTGAATTCTGATAAGCGTTTAACTCTTTTGTTCAAGGAAAAAAACATTTTCATTCAAGGAAATATGAGTTTCATTAAAAAGTTTGGACCTTTAGAACAAATATTTTGGATTCATGATCATGTGAAAGCATCACGCGATCGAATTACATTCCACACGAAATTTGCATATATGAAAGAAGTGTATTTGCGACAACACTTTGAAAAAACTGTGAAGCTTGGAAAAAACTAATACATGGCAAAATCAAAGCAGTTATTTAAAGGACTAGCTGTATAGAAAAATTTCATTTCGATTTGGTCTTGAAATCAAACGGGGGGGGGGGGGGGGGGGTCAGGATTCATGATGTGTCACGCAATATTTATTTTTATTAAAATGTTTCACCAATTTATAGCACTCATCACCACAGTTTTCACATTATAAAAGTAGAATCTCGTGGATCCGATTACATGTATTTTTATCATTACCTGTAAATTTAGGGCTTCCACAAACTTATTGATTATCCGGGCAGGAGAAGGGGTCTCTTGGCTTGGAAATCCAGGCGGGAGGGGGGGGGGGGGGAAGAGGTCAAACAATCTTGCCATCCGTCGGTGGGGGGGGGGGGGGGGAGGATTCTTTCTGGAATAACCCAATGTAATAGAAATAATTCACGGTTAACGTTTGGGAAGTATTACACTAGTGTGGGTTTGATCAGGAATCATAAATTAAATATTCAAAGCGACTACAGAAAAATTGGTAGCTTCAATAAACCCGTCTTAGAGTCTCATGCGCATGAGTATAGGCTATGTTTAGCCTCTTGTTATTCTTAAAAGGGGGAAGATGTGACAGTATTCATGAAGTAGTAACTTGAACCGCTTACCTATTTTGAGCGCAGGCTCAGAGACGCTCCGTGAACGTTCTCACGTGTTGTAAGCCATGTTATTTTACGGCTTCGTATAGAGTGTTTTCACTGACGTCATATCAAAATTCAGGAGCAGTTTTCGATTCTAAAAGGTTTATGGAATTGTAGACAGTTTAAAACTACACATCTGGACCAAATTTTGAAGCGCAAGAGCATTTCATTCAAGAGTTATATGCGAATGAGTATAGACATTTTTAGTAAGAAATGTATGGAGCGGCCATCTTGGTGTCCCACTTAGGGACACCAACATGGCGGCCAAAAATTTTAAGACTTTAAAGTCTTTATAACACCAAAAATCTTATCACAAAATATTGTATTCACTATAAGGGGCATAAAATCGGCTTATAAGCATCTATAAGTCATTAATAACTTTCAACTAGTTCAATTTTGTTTATTTTCACAGCTTATCTGAAATAGCGTGACGAATTGCGTGACACTTTTACAACCTTTATAAATCGAAAACGAAACATCGTTAAAACCTGAAACTTTGTGTGAAAGATTATAACGCTGGTATCCACATACCATGTTAGAAACAGCTTTGTAGGATGTATACTTTAGATTTTTTAATTTTTATGACGTCATGTGAAAACACTCTATTAAAGTGTTTTAGTTGAGTTCAGCAGTTGTTCGTCGTCTATCGAACCCAGAATCAACACAGCGAGTTTCGAGAGAGTGATGTTGATTGTGTAGATTTAGTGAAGGGCGAAGTTTGCAACCTTGTCCATAACAGCAATGAAAAGGTTGCAAAAAGCAGGAGAAAATAATCTGCTTTACAAGTTTGGGGAATGTATTGCAAAGCAAAGACAAGGAACTGATGAAAGCCTAATGCCACTGGACAAAATGCCCTTTGGATTTATTGAGTACCAGTTGGAGTTTTTTACCTGCACTATTACTCACATCAGGTATCTTTAATGCTCTGCATTTATTCACTGACATTTTTTGAGACATGCGATGACAACAATAAAAACATTTTTTACATAGGGACCATGGTGAAAGCAGTTTTTATAACTGAAGTGGGCACCCTGTACAAAGAAGGATTTGTTAAATATTATTATTCCAGGTAATTTTATCAGTTTAAAAGTAGAAAGAAAACAGAAAAAAAAAGAACCCATTTAGGTGTAGCTGATTGACACGTGTGCGATGTAAATGTCCAATTACAGTTATCCAATAGGCCTTATTCCCGATAGCCGCCATGATGGTGGCAACATTATGATGCAAATTAGCCATGTGCTCTGCCAGGGGCAAACAGTGGATAAAAGAACAATTTTCGGAAGATCGGTTCTTTTTAACAGTGAAGTATCCTTGTAAAAATCATATTTGAGAGCTAGATAGTTCAGATTATATTTATTAGAGGTTTAGAATGGTTGATCTATATCTGACTTGCATCACTTTTGTTAACTACGCAGACTGTTCACTTGTTACTAAAGCGACGAAAATAAATTAACTACTGTAACACTGTAAAAATGTATTAACTCCAAAACGATATCAGCATAATAAACAACTGGTTTGAAATCTCTCGAGTTTGAGTTGTTTGCCCCCTCAGAAATCACGTGGTAAATTTGCATAATACAAAAAACAACTGGCGTCAATCGTGAAGATAAATATATTAGGCACTCACGTAACTGGCACCAATTAGGTAAGAAATGGCGTGTTGATGACCAGTCACAATCAAGAATTTAGTCATTGATATGATTACATTATAAACATGACCACATACCACATCTAATTTTGGGGAAAATGGATGGCATGCAAAGTTGAAATAAGATTTCAGACTAATTATATATGTTTTTATGCTGCTAAATAAGTAGCAGCTGAATAAATTTCCATTTCAATCAGATCAAAATGCCAGATGATTTTAAAGAATGATATTCAACCATGATTGCACAGTTTGAGAGTCGTTTTGGAAAGTTATTCAGAGGCCCTATGTGGAGTCTTAAGGTAACACTAGATAGTAATGCATATTTCAGTGATCCTTTAGATCCATTTTCAGGAAGTAACATACAAAATCTTTCCTGCTTTTCATCACCATGTCTTATAGCATTAGGTCAGGGAGAAGTTCTTATTTATCAAGATAATAATATTATTATTATTATATATTTAACAATTGGTTCATGCTTTAGCGTGCACTAGGCTATCGCCTCGGGCAACTCTTAGGCTTCTTTCGTGCTCTCCGCGTGCTCCATAACTCGATAGTGCACAGCTAAAAGCATGAACCAATTGTTTTATAACGTAGCCGGTTGAATTGTGCATCAAATCCGACGCGAAAAACGGACAACAATATCAGAAGTGATTGTTCGCGGTAAGCGAAATATTAAGCAAAATAGGAATTGGTTTTATTCCAAATTTTCTGTTGAAAGCTCGAGTTTTATTTTACTGCAGTCTAAATACAAAATTCTTTATTTTTAAAAAAGAAATTACGGTCAAGAATGGCACTTTTATTTATCAGCGTGCACTATCGGGATTTTGAGCACGCTTACGTATACTGAATTTGATTGCGTGGCTCTGCTAGCTATGTTATAAATTCATATTGAGTGGTCTTGTCCTTACTTTTTATTACCTTTTAGCTTGATTGAGCACTGATCGACATTACAAGGCGAAATTGAATGCTAATTATTAAAAGAATTAACGTAGACTAACATTTATTCATCTCTTACAGGCCAAGGTAATTATGTAGCATGCACCAGTAAAAAAAAAACAAATAATGATGACTAAAAAGAATCATTAATTATTTGAAACCACCCCAATCATTCAGATATATCACTTAGGCATTACCAGTGTATAATGCAAGAATTTCATGTTCATTATAAAATCACAATTAAAGCATCATGAAGACTTTGCACAAATATTCAAGTTACCATTTCTTTGAGTGACTTCCCTTTTAAAGGCAACATGGGTTATACCACTCTGATGGTACAATTATGTCAGAAATTATGTCCTAATGTTCAAGACTACAGTAAAAACCCGCAAGTAAGAACCTGCATTTTCCCAAGTTAGCCTAAACAGGTTCTTACATAAATGGTAATTAGCACAAATTTAGGCTATTTAGGTTCTTAAATAGGTTCTTATTTTCTGAAGGAAAAAAAATTACATTGTATAGCTAATAGAATTTAGTGGTATTCAGCCTATTCCTTATATAAAATCTGCATACCAAGTATTTATGTAAAAATGACTTTAATAAGAAAAATTAAAGCACTGATCACAGAACCTAACATTACATACATGTACTCTTATTTGCCCAAGTGTACTTTACACATTTTTTATATGGATTTTAGAAAATAAGAACCTGTTTCAAATTTTAGGCTAACCAGGTTCTTGTATAGAGGGGGTCTAACTGGCAAATTTTAGCCTAACAGGTTCTTAAAAACTAGGTTCTTACTTGCGGGTTTTTACTGTACCCTATTTTAATTTCAACTTCGCATATCTACCTTTGGCGCAGTGTGTAAGCGATCAAACAATAGAGCCGAAGAACGTGAGTTCGATTCTCGTCGGGACGGATTTCTTTTTTTCTTTTGTTTTTTTGTTTTTTCGAACTGAAAATTACTGGTATTTTTATTTGTTTGCGTTCGACAAAAGTCGTTACATTTAATTTAAAATCGATCTAAAAGGATTTTTCAACCGAGGCACGCGTTTTGATACGCATCTACCTTACAATAACAACATTTAGTCTTATTTTAGTATGTGTTCCGCGATGGTCTTATGGATTAGAGCCGCGGTTGACAGTCGGAGGCTCGAGTTCAAGTTTCTTTCAGGGCATTTTTTTCTTTTCTTTTTTTCTTCGGACATTATGAAAGTGATGTACTTTTTTTGTGTGTGTTCGTCAAAAATCCTTACGTTTCATTTAAAAAAAATATCGAACCGTGTCAGTGTGAAAGCATAAGCTTACCGCAATATTGCGTTGCGAGTTAGCATTTCTCGTTCACGGGTTGGCTCTTAGGGGCCTTTGATTTTCTCCTCCCGCGATTCTTCCCAATCTCGTTCCCAGAGCCAAGGGTAACGCGGACTCTGGGAACGAATTGGATTCTTCCCGGCAAAAAATGACATGCTAAGTATAATGTGTCAGCTTACCCACACGATCGGGTGTTCGTTTTCTTTTTAATACGACATTGCTTAAACACTGTGGCCAGATCACCATGCAGTCTGTTGCACACACACAAAAAACTCAACTGACAAGTGAGTTGCACCACCTCAAACGCACCTCAATTAACAATTATTGGATTCGGTTATCGCATGATAGCGATAATTATCAAGGCCAAAGTTTGTGTTATCTGCCGAAGCCGAAGGCTGAGGCGGATAACACAAACTGAGGCTTTGATAATTATCGCTATCATGCGAAAACCGAATCCAATAATTTTTTTATTATGCATATTCCTGAGCTGCACTTGTAAAGACAAGAGCACGCACAAAAAAGTTATTAATGCCTGCATGCATAAAACTATTGTCTGTAGGTATGACGTCACTTCTACATATATAAAATTCATTGTCTGTAGGTATGACGTAACAGAAACAGCAAGCAATAATTAGCTGTGTGCTTATAGCCAATCAAAATCGAGCTAGTGACACCAATGTATCATAATACATCTTGAAGAGCCAAGTCCCAAGTCAGTTTGTGGTGAGAACTGGAGTGTTTACTTCTCTCACGCACTCACTCCGTTTGTCGTTAGTCAGAGGAGACTGGACTGAGTGGACCATCTGGACGGAATGTTCCCAAACCTGTCACCGTGGAAACCAGACAAGATCAGGACATGCGTGAATCCTCTGCCAGAGAGTGATCTGGAACTGGTTTGTGGTGATGTGGCAGCCATTGACATGAGGAGCTGCTTGATATCGAACTGCAGTAAGTGGGTGACTGTTTATTGACCTTTATTGTTTAACTCAGGGTGTATCTTGTCGGTATGCATAGGAGAATGGATAGTACTGTTCTGGCTCTCCTCTTTGGGGATAACATAATATACAGCGTACTTATCATGAAAAGTTTGAATATTCTACAAATGTATTGCCATACAATACTTTCATTTAACCACATTACACCCAAGAGCTAATACAAGCCCGTTCTAAAGTGAATGTAGAAAGATAATATCAAAATAAAATAGTAATACACACAGACTTTTCCTTTTGAGCCGAGCGCGCGAGCGAAGCGAGCGCGCTCGTTCTCGCGCTACGCGCTCGCACTCGCACGTCTTCGCTTCGCTCACGCTGGGCTAAAAATAAATCGGTCTGTAGACAAACTAAAGAAACCGTTCACCCTGAATAAACATTGGGAAATAAAAAGGAGGAGGGAGGGGTGGGTGGGTGAAAAAAATACTTTGAGGTGCAAAGACCGCAAACTCGCTGGTTCGAAACACACGCTACATTGTGACTAGAATAACCCACCTAAGCATGCGCCGAAGGCTCGTGCCACTGACCACTAGTAAGTCAGCGCAATAACGCGCTCTTTGTTGTTACCTGGTGTATTTAACTGCGTAAAATTAATGCACTAGTTATGATTAGTTAATTATACTATTTTAATCACTGTTTTATCTCCGTTGTTTTCTTTGTAGCACCAGTTGACGGTGACTACACCAGTCAACCTTTGTTCGTTCGTTCATTCATGTTCACATTGGCACTTTGAAAAGTTGCAGTGTTTGTTACACGAGGAGATACTAGTGGCATTAATTAACTTTACTTTTTTTCCTCAAAAGGTCTGACTACGATTGAAGATACTCAGGCAATACATGCGTCTTTCACACTGGGCACATTGGAAGTAGTGAATAATTCTGATTCCACTGTCGAAGATAGAACAATCCTTTCAGTTAACAACAGAAACAGTGAAGTAGATTCAAGTTCTTGGAATACGAAAAAATCTACTTTGATTCAGGATTTTACCCTGTCGCATTCCACGACACCTTGGCTTCTATTCACTGAACCCTCACTCGTGAAAAGTGAATTACTGAGTGTCACAATCAGACAAACTGGACAACACGTCTTAAGAACGGCAACACGTACTTACTTACATTCTGTTGCCCTGATCTCTTTAACAATGTTTGAAAGCTACAGTTCTCAAACAGCTCACGCAAACGGAGTATCCTCATTTTCTGTGAGTGGAGACATGTCATTGTCTCAGAAGAACTTATCGTCCTTGAACAATTCTCAGATCTCCCCAAATAAAACATTGGATATCATGATCACCAAACTTTCCCAGGCAAATTCACTAGGTATGAGCCAATGGACCATGACCAGTCTTCATAGTGCCATGGATAATATAGCATGTAACAGTTTGTATAGCATTGAAGATCACAACGTACGGAGCTTTTCAACACAAAGTGTCTTTAGCAGCCTTACAAACTTCGATGTCAATGGAACCACGGTCAGTGACTCGATGACTGGCACCATTAATGACAGTTTGATATCCATATCTACTATCTTCGAGGGGTGGGCTGCTACCGTTGGATTTTCCAAGAGTAGGTTTGGCCTCAACAGAAGAGAAACAGTGTTGGAGGAGAGACAACAATATTCTACATCTCTGCTAACATCTTCTGGTAACACATCTACATCTAATCTGGAATCTGGAACATTCGTATATTGCAAAACTCGTCCGACTACCATTTCCGCGCAATACGATAATCCCAAAAAGTAAAACGTTTTTAACGGCTGAAAACAGATGGCAATCAATGTGGCCGGATCAGATATCAACGGGAACAGCTTTTACTCCACGAGCACCATTTATGCGTAGACAGGGTGTCTTGTTCCCATATAATTATAACACCCTCTTGAAGCAGGAGCACCCGAATCGTTTTCTGGAAAAGCAGCATGTTTCGGGAAGGCCGTCAGTCGCCTTAAAGGGAACCTCCATTGTTATAACAAATTGACGTTAAATTGTTGGAAATAAAGTCTAAATTAATTTTTTTTAAAAAAACAGGTGCAAATATAATTTTAGTATACAAAAAAATTGATATGAATATCGCCTATTTTCGCTTTTAAATTTCCCGCGCGCCGCCATTTTGAATATTTATGATGTGTTACGGTTGCGTAATTGTTGCATACAAAAGAAAACATAACCGACAAACTGCAAGGCTGATCTGACTACGTAAAAAAGTAGATTTTGCGAGACACCAATACGACAGAAACCGATAAAGCCCCGTTGGGGCTCCTCAGCGCGGTGTAGCTTGTAACAAACTAAGAACGGCTACAAGAATGCAGTCGTAAACAGATTGCACAATGACCCGTACACAATATCAAGTTCCGTACCTTGGAACCAACTTGTCACCCGCATCACGCTTGCCACATCACGTGTTGCGGGGAACAAGCCGGCCCAAGATGTCACAATGGTGTCTCGCAAAAACTGAATGTACATGGCAAGCCATTCTTGTAGTCGTTCTTAGTTTGCCACAAGCTACATCGCGCTGAGCAGCCCCAACAGGGCGAAACAGCTGTCCGTATCGGTTTCTGTCGTATTGGTGTCTCGCAAAATCTACTTTTTTACGTACTAGTCAGATCAGCCTTGAAGTTTGTCGGTTATATTTATTCATTTTTTTGGCTGATTAGGTCTTTCGTAGATCCTACGTATTGTTTACAGCATTATCGTTTGCGGTCTTTTGCAGTTTTGAGTTCTATATACAAAAGAACTTCTATTCTTAACAATAGCGGCAACCGTAACACGTCATAAATATTCAAAATGGCGGCGCGCGGGAAATTTAAAAGCGAAAATAGGCGAAATTTATATCCATTTTATTTGTACACTAAAATTATATTTGCACATGTTCTTTTAAAAAAATTAAATTTCGACTTTATTTCCAACAATTTAACGTCAATTTGTTCTGACAATGGAGGTTCCCTTTAGAAATTCGTAATGAATTAGACTACAAAGTACAGTTTTCTTTAGGAAAATTCCGCCTCAAACTTTTGTAACATCGGAAAATTTAACGCCTTTTGTTTTCGAAAGGGATCAAATATATCGTGTCGGGTACGAAATAAAGTCAGCTAGGATTTTTGGAAAGTCGAAAGCAGCTCGTAAATTCGGGGAAGATTCCTTTTCCTGCAATTTTCTGCCTCTGAAATATTCAGCTAAAACAACTGAAAAGCTCAAACTGTACAGATGGTTTTCACAGCGGCCATGTTGGTGGACAGGAACAATAGAAATCGTTTGCATAAAAATAGAGTTTTATTCCCAAAGGATGAAAATTTCATTGTTCTGTCCACCAACATGGCCGCCGTGACTTTCACATTTATGTACTCAAATTGACACTTGGTGACTGAAAGTTCATAATCGGTGTTAATGTGGTATGTATTTTGATCATCCTGACTTCTTTTCGTCTAGGTCATTCGTCATCTCCGATGATAGCCACAGCTCGAAATTTCCTAACCGCGTTAACAAGAGAAACCATCCTTTCATCTGCTAAAGAAGACAGCCAAGGAATGAACAGTTATACAATACATGTACACTCACTTGCGACGACACAAAGCAATTTGCTTGGGAAATACAGTTCTTCCCCAACCACATCTCAAAATGGAGTTAGGACAACTTCTTTAGGAGACGCCACAAGATCAACCAACCAGACAACATTCTCGCCGGCAGCTGGAATGGCAATTTCGTACACGTCTGACGTTATTCTTCAACCGACTGATGGACAAAATACGGGTATCAGGATTCAGACCACTGATGGCTTCAATACAACCGGGGTTCAAACTCTGGCTTTACTGAGATCGACCGTTTCAGTTTCCTCAATTAAAGATGGAACATTTTCGTCTTCAGAGGGGACAGGAAATTCTCCAAGGAATTATCCATCCAACGAGATGTATTCTTCACCAACACCAAACACATTATTTGGAACTCAAGTGGCTGTTCCTGGCTCTATGGAATTACACCAGAGGCATACAGGATCCATTTCTTCTATGTTTGTCACAGTGACTCGGGCCACGACTGTGTGCTGTGAAACAAGCAATGCCCTCTGGTCTGGGGCACTTGAATCACCATTATCAACCTCTGAAGTTACTTCAACTTTGTCGGGGCTGTCCTCCACTATTTCTCCATCGAATACAGGTTTGGATCAGAACTTTTTTTCTCTTAAGTCAGATTAATTTAACAACACACAACATATCATGAATGATTCAGAAATTAAAATTCAGGCGAGCTTATGTATAATTAGTTAACAGGCTATGGAATTTCGGACATTATCGAACCCGAGGAAACATCAGCATCAAGTGAGTAAGGAAGGAAATAGGCCAGTCAGTAAACAGAGGGTAAAAAGAATACGCAACAGCTTCAGGGGCGGATCTAGGGGGACGGTGCAGGGGGTGCGCGCCCCATCTCATTCATGCACTGTATAGTTTTCTTTATATTGCTCAATTTTCAAGCAGGATTTGGGGGTGGGAAGCGTTTATTAGAGGTGTTTATTGAATTTTTCCGCTTTTTCTTTGGGGGGGTGGCGGGGGGGGGGGGGGGGGGGGTAGGAGTTTAATGGAGAGGGGCATCTTTTGGAGACAGGGCGTTTATTAGAATTACATCATTTACAAGATACTTTATGCTTGCTTCCTCTTATTTTTCTAGCCCCAAGCCATCCGCCGGGTGATTCGGCTACACCAGCTTTGAACTTTCCTTGGCACTTGATTCCTTTCCTGGTGATTATATTTCTCATCATCGTGGTTCTTTTTACGTACTACTTACGCATTCCTGGCATGATCGACACCATCATTCTAGCAATAAAAGAAAGGAGAAAGCATATGAAAGCATTGAAACTGCCGGGCAAAAGCTTCAACTTGACAAAACGAAACTTCTCTATCGCAGGTTTTGAAACGTCGACTTTCCATTCCCACCAAAGGGAACTGTTTTATGATGCGACATTAAACTATGCCATGTTTGAGCAAAGTAAGACAAAAGCGATCGAGTTTTCCGTTCACTTTGACGAGACGGAACAATTTTCTGATCCAGAAGAATCAGTGGAAATATCGTGTGTAATGGAGGAGGAACCTGCTAAACAAAAACAAGGGCACGGCTCACTAGGTGAAATGTTTGATACAAGTGGCAGTGATGTTGTGAGATCCAGCCTTGAGAGGACGTTAAATTTACACGATTCATCGGTTTGCTATGATATATGATCAGAAGCAGACCAGTAGTGGTTGCTACTAAGTTAAATATGATTTGCGCTCTTCAAGTACGGTGAAGAAATAAATTCTAAATTCAGGCCAGGAGGGGATGAGGCGAGTACAGGGGTGGGTTGAGAGAGGAGTGGCGCGACACTTCGCATGAAAACAGGTTGTAGCATTGCTTGCAATATTGACCGAAATTGTTATGTGCAACATGAAGGCCCAGACATGATGCAACATGGTCAAGCCCATATCATACCGTTCAGAAGGACGTCGGACACCTTATTGAGAATTATATAACGGAGTAACTGGTTAGCTTTCAGTTGAGGTTTATATAGTTAAATTTAGGACAAAGCAACCCGAGAAGCTAGGTGGTACAGTGGTACGGCTAGCTAAGGTCACAGGTTCAATCCTGAGTGGGGATTTTAGATTTTCTTTTTTACACTTAAAAATTTATTGAAAATAAAATTTGAAGTGTCGACATCACGTTATATAAGTCTCAACAAGGTGTCCGACGTCCTTCTGGACGGTATGATTTAGGCACAACCATGCAACATTGCGCCCAATAGCAATTTGTGTGCACCCCTGATTCTACTTCGCAATTCTACTTCGCAATTCCACTTCTGTGACAAGTGTAAAAGCGATGGGACAGGAAAACGAAACAAGTAAAACCGCTCGGCATCTCTTTTAACCCGATTGAGGCAGTTATTCTTGACTACGGCTATCAACAGTTAAGTTTTTGTAAATACCAGCTACATGTTAAATAATCCCGTTCGTTAAAGAACATTTAAAGGCATTTAAATGCGCCGTTAACCATCACTTTTAAATAAAGTACAATAGAAATGCAAACAAGTAAACTAAAGGCGCTGGAATAAAATTAGCAAAGAAGCGCTCTTGCTCTTTTAATAAAAGTATTTCCGCAATCATCTTATCTCCACTTCTCTCCAGAGGTTCTACCTATTTTCAAGACCGTCAACTTTTAATGAGCGATGCACTGTAAAGTCATTTGACTACAGGGATCAAAATTATTTCAGTTTTTCTTTACCTCAAGGTACAACACCAACTTTATTAAAACTAAAATAATATTTCAAGAAATTAAATAATAGTCGGACGAAATGAAGACGTCGCTAGAAAACGTTTACTTGTGCCTGGTCTCTAACTTTCATTTGCGAGGACAACCTTATTTCTTTCCTCTTTTTCCCTCTCGTTTTTCCTTTTTTCTGTGTTTCGAAATCACTTTCCACATCTACGAGTTTACTATCTCCCAGTCCCTCCCAGTCCGGGGCGAGGGAGGGGAGATTCCATTTTAAACGGACGGGGATGCTGGTCGGAAATTTTGTAAAAAAAAAAAATCCTTGAAGGGCACCGTCCCGCCGAAATAACGAAATTATGTTCACTTAATTTCCATGTTATATCGCAAAATGCCACCAAATATACAACTTAATTGGATAAAAAGATTCTATAGAGCAAAACAGAAGCAGTAGTTTGGTTAAAATGTTCAGTATTACAAGGATGGAAATGGATTATGGAAAAGGTCAAAACTATTGTACACGGACAGGACCCACCATTTTACAAAAAAGACTGGTAGTCTCTTTATGTACCCCCTCTCCCTCACCCAAGAAAGATGGTCTCTTATTGGTTTTGCCCCCATTCTATCAGAAGTAGAACTGAACTGCGAGAAAGGTTTGAATCTTCCGGTGCCGTTTTACTAGCAATGCAAGCTTCATGCACACAGAATATTTAAATCTCATCTCCAATTTTTTAGCCAAAAAATTCAGTCCATTACACTCATCAGATAGGTGGTATCTTGCATACACCCCCCCCCCCTCCTCCCCCTCGCTACCCCATACACAGGGTGGGTCCTCGTCGAGTATACTTGTTATGACCACTTCCCTATGGTATCAAGGTCTCGAGATAAGGGCGTAGCCCCTACTTAATAATGGTACCAAAAGAAAACCATGAGATTTTGAGCGCAGTTACATAGATCTATACCATAAAATTAAAAGGTGCTATAACAGCTACAGCTGGGGGCATTTTAACACTGGACACCCTAAAAGGTACAAAAACCTCATTTTTTTAACGATCGGTATCAGGTAACCTGATAATTATTGAGGGGTATGATTTCGGACATTTTTGTTACCCCTAAAAGGTACGACGAGCATTCCCGTCAAACAGGTTTAACGTCCCAACTGTACCCTTTAGTGTGGTCCCATAGGGACCATATCGGACATTCAACCGAAGGAAATCGAAGTTCCATCTTTTGCCTAAGAGCAGGTTGAAAAAATTCTCAAATTTCCGCAACAAAGAGACCCACGTGAAAGTACTTCTCAGAAGCCTTCTTTAGAATGGTTAGATAGTCTAGCAGGGAAAGGGTCAAAAGGACTTGAACCCCAGTCTAGATAAAGATCTGGGGCCAGTTGCATAAAACTTAAAGTCGGACGTAAATGCTAACGTCTGACGTTAAAGTAGTAACTTTGACTGGGCTGAACGCCCGACGTTAGATGTTATGTCTGGCATGAAGTTTTATGCAACTCGCCCCAGTACTCTACGGAGCTCTTCAGGACTCGGTGACTTTAACAAATGTAATTCTTTTTTTTTTTTTTTTTTTTGCTCTCTTCCAGCCTAGAAATGACAGCAGTTTGCAAAATTTTTGCTGCGAGAACAGTTTTTGATCTTTGATGCAATCCAATCTTTTTAAAATTTCGAACTCAATAAGGGCATCAGAATCGACCCTCAAATTTACATCAGAGAACAGGCAAAACATCGCAGCAATCACGCACCGAAACAAAAGCGACATTTGTTTTTCACGTCGTACAGAATCCTTGTGCTTTTGAGTTCTGGATCGCGCCACAGCAAAGCATGTCAGGTATCGCATTTATTGTCGCAAAAGAAGCGTCACGCAATCACGCGAGTGCAAATGCATATCATGAATCAATCTGCAAGGACTGTCAACGGTCAATAACTTGATAGTTGAGCGATTAAAAGAAGTCTTAAGCTGTTGTGTCTTCATCTTCTGAGACGTAAAGGTTTTATCTGAGGCCGGTTTAAATCAAAACATCTCAGGTAAGAGGCCCGTAAAGATTCTGCTACTGTCCAAAGTTGAACGTCTGTGGCACAGCCATGTTTGTGAACATGTAGCCTCCTTGTTGTTCAATTCGCTTGGATTCTGGTGAAAATGAGCAGAAAAATAATAAGGTAGAGGTTACTCAGTGTCCTTGTAAAGTATTAGGTTATTCCCAAGATGCCATTAGCCTTTGTCATTGGAACGAGGCCAAAAAACTGTTTGGACTGACGCAATGAAATAAAAGAATCTGACATTTGGGCAAAACACATGCTATCGCTCCTAGATGGTGCTCAAATAGGTTAACCCTTTAAGTTTCACTGTCAACTGACAAATTCTCCTTACTGATCTCTTTATATTTTATACAGTACCAGTTGGGAGAGGTTGTTAACAACAACAACAATACTTTATTTAAAGCGGCGTATACTCTTACGGCCTGTTTACATGGGGGGAGGGATTACCCTTCTAGAAGGGTCAAAAGATAGCCTTCCTTTTATACATGTGTAGGGTTATCCCTAGGGCTATCTCTGCCAACAAAGCTGCGGAAACATGAAGCCATCGATAGATTAGCCTCGAAGTTGACGCCGTTGAATTCGCACTTCGTATTGTACTCTTTGATATACTGAGAAGCAGCTCAACGGCTTCGGGCGTCCATGCACATTTTTTCGCCTAGCTTTTTCTTCGAAGAGTCTGGACGATTGGCCGCGTTTCTTTTCCTGTTTGATTTATTGCGTGACTGATCATGATCAAGTACGGCTCCGTCTGTCGAACCTTCGTTTGTTCAAGACTTTCGCCTATTAATTGGACACCAACATGAAAATGTTCTATTTCAGCCGCCAAACTGTTGCTGTATCGTCCCGGTTTGGATACGCCGCTCTTGCAAGCATAGTTATCCGAAATAATTCTCCAGGTTTTAATATAATGTTAGGCTACCCTTGTCTCACCTAATGCAGCTTTTCTCTGTTCAGCCTGTACAAAAACGTCCTGCAGTGACTTAGTCTGCTCACTATTGAGCACACTAGTAAGGGCTGTGTACCATTCTGGATCACTGCTCTGAAGAGCTAAAAAGAAAACAGCACAAATAAAATGACGGATTGTTTGTGAGACCATAATCCGGGGGATCGCCACCTTGTTGCGATTGGGGGGCGGGGGCGGGGGCGGGGGCGGGGGCGTCTCACTGACCCTAGAGCTAGCGATAGCTATCGCTAGCTTCCTGGTAGGGTCACCCAAGCCGGACAGGTCGAAGGGTAGAGACCACACTAAGTACAATCCACTGACCCTCCAGGTTGGGCGAAGGGCTAACAACCCTCCCCCATAAAGTGTCTGCTGTTACAGAAACCTAACAGTCTTTTGCGCCATCAGAGGCGGAGAGAATTAGCCAGTTAGAGAGCATAATCCCCTTATTCATTTATATGGCACAATGATGGCTATACCTTGCAGTGAAGTCCTAAAAGCGATGTATTCGTCAGTTTCTTCATTGTCTACTGATGTGGTGAAGTTTTCAAGCGCTGTTTCTTCATCTTCCAGATCCTCTTCATCATCCAAGTGATCGGCAGCCTACCACAAATTAAGATTTTGTGGAATAACATTAAATTCGAAGCCATAAAAGTTGCCGAAAGGAAGAAAACTACATCACAAGAAGCCTTGTCTCTCCGACGTAAAGGAACAATAAGAACAGCAATGACAACTTACAACAACAACAAAACAAAAACAAAACAATCTTCGCAGGAAAGGCAGGGCTCGCCGTACATGGTTCGTACAACTTCAGACAAATAAAATTCAAGTCCCCTGGTGCATGAAATTGAGGCAAAGATTACAATTTTGCCTCATGTACGCATTCACGTATTATGCCGACATTTTCGCTAGTTATTTTCGGATTTTAAAAGTCGCTGGTGGCCAATTTTTTCGGAGCAAAATCATTTAATTTATCCGAAAAGTGATAGGGCGTACACAAAGTCCTAAATTTTAAGGACTTTGCAATACCTAATAAAGAAATCAAGTACTTTTCAAGGACCTTAACCAAATTAAGGACTTTTCAAGACCTTTTCACGATTGTACGAACCATGGCCGTATACCCTTTTAATATATACATCTTATTCGATGGTTTAACAGATAATACGCGCGAATATTTTGCGAGTTGCGAATGCCAGCAATGAGTAAAATATCCACACGTATTTTCTGTTAAACCATCGAATAAGGGATTTATTATTCGACTAAAATTCTTTTATTTATAATAGCTTGTGTTTTTCAACCGGGACACTGAGGTGTAATGTATTATTATTATGAGCACCTTCTGAGCAAGATTTTCAATGTACTGTACGTCGTCCTCGTTGATTTCATCTTCGTCGCTTGCCAGTTCATCTAAATGAAACGTTAAAACTACATCAAACCTATGTAGATGATAAGCAGCCTCCATTACTAAACCATTGCTATGGATATCGTATGATGTGAAACGACAACGTTCGGGGCAAAACAACTTCAAGTAACGAGCAAAAACATCTCCAGTGTTTGGGGGGAATCCGATGGGGGGTTGGGGAGGGGAGGGTTGGGGAGGGGAGGGTGTGGGAGTGGGCGAATTGACTTAAGAGTAAAACATTGGTAAAAGTGAAGAACAGCTCCCCTCCATCGATTGACAGTTTGTCGACAGTCAGCTGTCCGTCGGAAGCCTGTCGGTCGACTGCTGGTGGTTATCTGGTTGAGTTGCTCTTTTCTTTTACCAAAACAACCACAATTCAGAATAGAAAAATTATCAACTTCATAACTTGACCTTGTCCACAATAACGAAACAAAAATTCAACTTGGGACTCACCTTCATCACTTTCCCCATCCTCGTCATCTTCATCGTCATCTTCATCACCTCGGGCTGAAACATCAATCATGTCACAAAAACAACTCAGTAAAGATACATATAAGCTGTCTTTTGTCAGTCTCCAAACGTTCACTCATGTCATAACTTCATGGAAACAGAAAGCATTTTCTATTTTTTTTTTCATCTACGTATACTGTATAGTCTTTGCGCTTATTCTCAACTGTTGTGACATGTAGATCCACCGATAGCTAAGATGAAGACTGAGACACTTGGTGACAAAGCGTCTGCTGCTGCAGCCCTCAGTCGCCTGAGAAAACAGACGACGTTTCGCGGTGGCGCCACTACGGTTCCCTTAGCGAAGAGACGTCTGAGAAACGAGCGCAAAAATACCGTACTGATGACGTGACGCAATCCAGATCTAGGTACTCCTTCTGATTGGTTGAGAGATTGTTTCAACCAATCAGAAGGACTACCCTGATCTGGGTAGCGTTACATCATCAGTGCGGTATTTTTGCGCTCGTTTCTCAGACGTCTTTTCGCGGAGGGACCATAATGGTGCCACCGCGAAAAGTCGTCTGTTTCCTCAAGCGACTGGGACTGCAGCACTCTGGAATAAACTCAGTACCAAGCTCAATCAGAGAAAACAAAAGAACAATTTTTCGCGTTTCAAGACCAAATTTTGTTGAGGAAAGCTAATTAGTTTTATTTAGTGTAAAGCCTTTTAGAGTTTTGTAGGTAATATTTCTTAAACGAGTTTGAGTGTTTTACCGGGGTATCCAAACACCGAGAAGCAATGAAAGCACGAGGCCGCTTCGGCCGAGTGCTTTTATTGTTTCAAGGTGTTTGGATACCCCGGTGAAACACGAAGCACGAGTTTAAGAAATGGCTTCTCAATCGCGCATGATAATAAACAAAAGAAATTTTTCACATTAAGATTTGGTTTTTGTTTTCTTTTGTTTAATTAGCATGTAGGTGCTAGTTTGCGACGAAATATTTCTCCGTGTTTTTCACAAGTTATTTAAGCTTGTTTTGTATTTAAAACTAGCCAAAATTTGCATTGGTGTTCTTGTAATATTCGTTGGCATGGAGGAACCAGCTGCTGAAAAATCTTTGCGGTTTCGACGACCTAAAAGTTGTGAAGAGGAAGTTGGTTTGCTCGAACGGACGAAGCCTAAAAGTACACAGTACAAAGACAAGTGGTCCGTAGATGTTTTCAAAAATTGGCAAGCAACGCGAGAGACAAAATTTCCTGTACTGGAGCCGGGAAGTGTGTTCAAAGATTTTGATTTGGAATGTTAAATTCAGCAACGTTCTTGAACTGTACCGTAAACGTAAATGTTAACTGTAATGAATAATTTAGAATGGAAGCTAATAAAGGTTTGTTCAAGTGCTGCATTGTTTTTGCTAATTGATTTCCAAACACGTGTGTTTGGATATCCAAACACGCCGTTCTTTACCGGGGTATCCAGTGCATGCATGTGACCCGAATGGGTCCACGCAATTGGACAATTACCTCATGAATTATTAATGAGTTTGAGAAATTAGATTTCTACATTTGATTTTTTATTTGATCTTATTTCATATGTTAATTTGCGTAATATAAGGTATAAATATTATTAATTTTTATTATTATTTATTATTAAAAGAAAAGGTTCACTTACATTCATACGCCCTTTTGAGTCCTGCGAATAATACTAACAAAGCTGGCAGAATCTGAGCTGAGCACTGTAACAGAGCCTGTGGTCTCATCTCTCTTGGTAGGTCCATCAGGGCACAGAAACCCAAAACAAACATCTTACGATCATGGATACTACAAAAAAAAAATGACAATAAATATAACGTAATATATCAAACATGAGACACCGTGTTTCATCACAAGATCAAACACTGAGAAGAGAGTTAAAAATACGACGCGCAGCGGAGTATTTTTGACGAACTTCGAGGTGTTTGATCTCGTGATGAAATACCGTGTCGAATATTTGATGTTACTTCTCAAACAATATGATTTTAGAAGGAGAAATTAAGGATGCAAAAATGAGGAGTGTTTCATCTGATTTCCAAACACTCATTAAACATTAATTCCTTTGTAATTTCTTCATGAATTATTAATTAGTTTGAGAACTAATATATCATACATGGGTGTGAAGAGAGATGAAATCATCTTGGAGCACTAAACTCAATACCACAATGAAAACAGACAAACTGTCCTGGAGATTTTAATGTTTTTGGCTCAAAACTGCTCCAAAATTAAAACTAAGTACTTTTGGTATAAATCTACTATCACAAATGCTGCTCTCTTATTGGCAACGCTACTCACTGTCTATCCTGTTGTAGAAAGTGAGTGTGTGCGGTTGTTATTCAATAAAAACGCGAGCCTGTCTTGTTAAGTTTTGAACGTCTAACAATTAGATTATTCCCTCGTGTGAAAGTTGATTTGGCCTTCGCCCTCATCAACTATCAAGCGATAGAAATCTTGGAGCTCATAACCTAATTCTTGGCTTCAACATGACATCATAAAAATTCAAAAATCTAAACTTTACATCCTGCAAAGCTGTTTCTGACATGGCGTGTAGATACCAGGGTTATAATCCTTCACAAATAGTTTCAGGTTTTAACGATGTTTTTCTTTCGATTTATAAAGGTTTTAAGTGTGTCAAGCAATTCGTCACGCTATTTCAGATAAGCCGTGAATATAAACAAAATTGAACCAGTTAAAAGTTATTTTTGCATTATAGTTGCAAAAAAATGAAACTGGCCAGAAAGTTAACTTTGTCATTGATTCCTCTAATATGCTAACTTTGATGTACATGAATTGAAGCCAATTAAGTGCAGGAGTGCCAATCAAAATTTTTAAACGATCAAAAGCTTGTTAAGATGACAGTGATTTTCACATCAAATACAATCAAGAGTCAGTGAATGGTGATAAAAAGAGTACAGTATAGCATAATTCATTATCATATGACCCGCACGGCCCTGCAAGCCTTTTCTTTGCAAAACCATTGATGAAATTCCCGTATGAGGGCCGTACGCATTTGCGCGAGTGGGGCCGGAAAAAGCCATACGGCCCTACTACAAAAGCGGACGGCCTCGCGCGTTAAGATTTCAAGTATTTTGTCTCCAAATTGGTCATGTGATAAAATACTTATTGACTTAGTTAGGTTGAGTCAGATAGGAAAATATTTGGCTCTCAGTCATGGCGCACGGCCTCGCTGCGCTCGGTCCATATACCATGACCTTGAGCCAAATATCTTCCCATCCGGCCCTCCCACTTAGTCAATAAGTACATAATAATACACTGTATCTGTGCTTACCCAAAAAAGCAGTCATGGTCATTAACCCACTGAGTAAAGAACTGTGCTGTAACTGTTTCTTGAGTGTTAGGAAACTGGAGCTTC
Organism: Cladopsammia gracilis; assembly: GCA_022457155.1. NCBI lineage: Eukaryota > Metazoa > Cnidaria > Anthozoa > Scleractinia > Dendrophylliidae > Cladopsammia > Cladopsammia gracilis. Next base: position 1,742,059 of record JAJGOT010000026.1, on the reverse strand, counting down.
TCCAGAATGCTCAAAAGGAGAGGTGAGTTGTATATTAAGCCTGCTATAGCCTGCAAACAAAAAAAAAACAATGTCAAAATAATAATTATGAGGGCAGGGCTGCCACTAAATTATTTTTAACTACACAGGGAAGTGAAGAAAGTACTGTAGCTGGGGGGGAAAGTGGTGTGTCTTGTTGTCAATGTTCTGTTTTTAAGTAGCTGGGGCTCAAACTCGCAATGGACAGGGAAAAAATTCCTGGCTCCCACTGGCCATTGGTGACAGACCTTTTAGGGTTTGCCCTGCACAGTGTAACAAAACTAGTCTTAAGCAATACATGTACACTGCCTGCAATGCCTCACTGCTTGCCAAATGAACAATGGTTTTAATATTTTAATACTGCATGATTTATGCTCAAGTCGCATCAGTCTGTTTGGTATGATTGTCCAGGTGAGAGTTGTCATGAAAAGGACTTGTTGGCGACACTGACATTTCAACCTGAGCAGAAGTCATCTTTAGAGACAAGAGTCTTGACTACAATGACTTCTGCTCAGTTTGTTGAAACATCAGTCAATGTCACCAACTACACTGTGCAGTCCTTTTCAGGACTGGCCTGACCTGGACAGGGATGTCATTAGGGGCACTTTCCATTTGTCAGAACTGGCCGACCGGACTGATCAATTTGTAAATATTATGCCATTATTTGTCAGAACCAGCCGGCCGGCCGGATCAATTCAGGAATAGTATACACCCTTTTGATGGACTAGTAAGAAAGACAACTTCAAAAAAACTGCTTTCTTGTGACAAACTGACCGGTCTGGCCTGCCAGTTCTGACAAATGGTAAGTGCCCTAAGCTTTGAGGTTGCTGGTTAAACCAGGAACATTAGTGTACAGTAGGTGGTGATAAACTCAAGATAACCTCCCATGGTTATTGTCCTTCAGTCATCCCCCAGTCATCTTCACTGCAGTTGCCGACCATAATACAGTGGAACCTCGATTTAACGAACCTCTATAATTACAACAAAATCCTCAGTATAACGAACAATAATTCAGCCTGGCAAACGGCAAAATTACAAGTAAAATGTATGGAACAGAACCTCGATACGTTGTATAATGAAATTCTCATTATAACGAATACAATCCGGCAGCCCAAGTGTAAAATCTACCCCGATATAACGAATAAATGTCAATGCGCAACAAAAGATGAATGTAGAACAGACCAACAGTGTGTGCTACAGGGCAATGGTATAACCTGTACAGTTTTCCAGTGCCGTAGTTATATGAACAGTGTACTGCAGCTTCATACAGGCATTAAAGTGCAAATGTTATTTGTTCAGATCCGGAAATACGTAACACCGTTACAAAACAATTATTAACTATACCTCGATATAACAAACATTTTGGTTGTTTTTCCGCAAATTCATTACCACGAGGTTTTCGATATAACGAACCAATTTCCCCAGCCCCTTGGCACTTTGTTAAATTGAGGTTCCACTGTAGCTGGCTATTGGTTACTAATCACAGCCCTGTCTGGACAATCTTGACAGACATGTTAACAGTTCTGACATTTATTCCCTTACCACTTGTAAGCACATGGTTCGTAATTCACTTTCCTTCACCTCCCTTGTCAACCTCTCCAGAGCTGCTTCGACATAGAATGGAAGCCACTGGAAGACAAACAACAAGAACAATAATGAGGGTCTCAATGGGGTCAACCTTTAGCCGTAAAACGGCCCAAAAAGTAAGTTGTTAGGCGTAAAAATTGAAACATTTTAGCTGTTAGGCATAAGAAACGTTAACCATAAAAAAAATTCTGACCACAATTTTTCATTTGTCATCTCTGGTTAAGACTGTTACATGTATGTGAGTTTGCATCTTGTCCCAGAATGGACCCAAGACCTTAAACATGTTTTACAACAATGGGAATTAATTAACTGTAAAAGCCACCACGCCACTGAAACTAAATAATAAATGCAGCTCAAAGGCACTTGACATACTATTACAGCTAATGTAAACTAAGTTCATTGATGGTTCTTGAGATTAAGGCTGGGACCATTACAGGTTCAACCATGGCAACACAATCGTTACCCTGGAGTCAGCCAAATCATTCATGGGTGTTGCGGTTTACTGGAAACAGAAGTATAGCCTCCTTTTCACTCTTGTTAACCCTTCTCATTGACTCTCACTTTGTTGTACCTGATCAATATGCCCATGGCACTGAAGTATTGTTACTTCCAACAACTTTGCTGCATTACATTGTTGGTCTTCCTGTGCAGAGGAGTCTGTCATCATCTGATGATAAAACAATTCATCTTTGACTTCAATATTATTAGTACATGTTAGATGTACATACAGATACAGAAAGTACATGTTGGTTTTTAAAATAAAAACACCTGAAGGTAGAAAACGGGGATGCACAATATGCGAGCCATGGCTGCGAGCCAGCGAGTCACGCGAGGCATTCGTGCGAGGCAAGCAAAAACACAAATACTCGTTCCCAGTCCTGTTGTTCCCCTTCTTCACTATTCACTGTTCGCACGAGAAAGCATGCAAATTTACTAATTTAGTTTTGCTCTGTCAAGTCAAAAAAAATTGAAGCAGGGTCTCGTCTGAGGGAAATCACGAAACTATTAATTCACTAATGTCACAATTTTCCTAAAGCAAAAGTTTTTCAAGCTTTTCTGTGTACATGTATTGTGTATTGCGTGCCGCGTTGCTTTTGTTTTGTTTTTCACAACCTCCAAGGCTATTTAACGTGGCTCACAAGGCTCGTGTGACTCGCTGGCTGGCAGCCATGGCTTGCTGGCTCGCAGCCATGGCTCGTTGGCTCGCAGCATGACTCGCTCGCTGGCTCGCATATTGGTGATACTCATAGAAAACAGAAGAGAAGTCACACTTGTAAGTACACACCTTTTTACACATGTTGTATATAATTTCTAAGTTCTTTGGATTTGCTAAAAAGGCAGGTGTGTCCACTGTGATGTAATTGTGCAGACATGGCATCATTTCTGAAGGACAAAATAACCAGCAAAATCAGGAGGAATGAGTGTTTTTATACAAGGAGCAAATACATTCATTATAAAAGAATAAATTCAGCATGGATAGATGCATTTTCTCATTCATAGTGTTGCATGATTATGAGGTACACAGTGGAGAGGCAAGCGGTTAGCTGTTCAGACTACGGATTGGGGTTATAATACAGTCATGGTCTATGCAATTGATAAGATGCAAGATGGTGAGACACAATTGATAATATCCTTTGATAAGACACTTTACTCCGCATTAGGGGCGGCGAATGGTAAATCCGAGACTCACCGAGACGCCGAGATCATTGTGTCAAAATCCGAGACCGAGACCGCAGCTACGTTACAAAATCCGAGCCCCGAGACCCAATGCGGGAAAAAACCGAGCCCGAGACTTAGTGCCAATAATATCCGATTCACCTATCAAACAACGAACAAGGATGAAGAATGAGAATGCTTGACAAAAGTATCCGAGACTCCGAGAACTTGAGGAAAAGATCCGAGACTCCGAGACAGAACAAGCACCAGCCAAACGAGACTTTGAGACTTAAAACAAAAACTGCCAAGATTTCCAGACCGGACCAAAATTTTCCGAGACCCACGATTTTGAAGGTACCATTCGCCACCCCTCGCATTACATCTATCGACTCAGGTGAACTTTGACTCTGTCTTAGTCATTTCAAATGACAGACACTGGTGGTAAGATTTGTTTTTAGTATTAGATAAGTATAAATATATGTATTTACATCTGTAATTATTTATAGTAATTATTTTTATGTATGCTACTGTATGTAATTGTCATTTTTAAGTATGTCACCGTAATTATGTTGATACAGATAAAATAAAAAAGCTTGGCAATGAGCCAAAATAATTATAGCCCAGCTTGTGTTCTATGCCACTCTTACATGTAGTTGTGGGTCAGATCCCTGACCACACTACCAAAGGTTATTTTAAAAGGAGTTTGGAGTCTTTAGTTCTTCTTTTTATCTTTTTAACAAGGTTATTTATTTCTTCTTCTTCTTAAAAGTTTTTCTTTGTGAGGATTAACATGCATGTACTGTAAACGTTACCTGCAAAGTAGTCAAAAGCATCCCTCTGAAATGCATCATACAACATGTAAAATACAGACCACATGGACTGAGAAATCTCGAAACATGTGCATGTACAAATGATAGACAAAATGTCTTCATAAAACTCTGAAAAACAAACATGAATACAATGCCATAAATACATCGTGTAAACATATTGAAAGATGAATTATCCACAAGGAAAATATGTACAAAGTACATGTAAATGGTTTGGATATCTACCTAGTACTATACAGCATTTAAAAGTGAAGGTGAAATGTTACATTGCACCAGCCTACAACTTCATGTATGTTACTTTGTAAAAATACTAAAACTAATGAACTTAAAGGACCCGAGTCAGCCACATCTTTGTTTTTGTTTACATACAGGAGTTTTGTTATTATAATTACACATGGCGCATGACCAAAAGTAAGGAAATCGCTGCGAAAGGTCGGAGGCAAGATATTTAAAAATATCGTTATAAAAGGTGACAGGCCTAGCACAAATCCTGCTCATCACAAAAAAGCATTTCAGCCCGGCTTTAGAATAGGGTTATCCCAAGTACGTGCCTGAGAGATTTTTCATTTTAGATCAAAATTAAAGACCCGGTATTGTCCATTATGCATTGCGTGCTGCGAGCATCAGCAACCATTTTCTTGATGTTGAAAAATCCAGTAGGTCTTATACCTCTTTGCGATCTGTTTGCATCAGCCATGTCGGCCGTTGAACGTTTATGTGAGTACTTTATTTATCAGGCAACACTTGAGAACATAATTAAAACATTTGAACAGAACAGAAGCACGAGACGATATTATTCCTTTCCATGCTATAGAATGTTTGCTGCGAGAAAAGCAAAACCCCGGAAAACAATAGAAGCCTCGCTCCCGTGCAAACCTAAACAATAACAGAGGCGTGTGAAGCAATAATGGACAATACTGCGTCTTTAAGATATCACAGCCCTGTTGATCTCAATGTTGCCAATTTTTTGATTTATTTTTGGGAAAAAGTCTTTGATACTGACAGGAGATATTTACGCTCACCAGAGCTGTTTAGTTTATTTAGTTATGCCGTCATTTGTTTGCTAGCTCTGGGCAAAAACAATATTATTGTTTCTTTGGCGCATAGTTTGCAAGATCAAAAGTACAACTGCAGTTGCTGAATGCTAGGATCACTGAGTTAATTTCTCACTCTGTTTGAGTGCAAGTCTGGGTTAGCATGGCTTCCGAGATAGTATTTATTCATCACGGCTAATTATAAAGAGTCTGAGATCCATAGAAGAATGGTATGTTACAGTTGTTTTTGACTCCTTAGAGTTTATTCTGCATTTAAGTTGTGTGTCTCAAAGCTAAGGCTGTATTTTCGTTGTTAGACGTATGGTGTTATTACATCCAGCATGTTTGCTGTTTCATAATTCTCATGGCCAGATGCAAGTGATTACTTTTGTACAGTCTTTAACAACAACAATTCGACGAACTGGCTATGGGTTAGCCGTACGATTTCAACCTCACTTTTGCTCTTTCAAAAGGTCGAAAGTCAATTTGTGAAGAATTATTAGTTTTCTTTTCATTTCCTGGCACCTTCGGCCATCCACGCTTTGGAAACTGCGAGGCCACAAGACCATTGACTTTGGATGTCAAAACCCTGTCCACTGGTAGCACAAACTACGAAAAAATTGTTCAAACCGATAGACTAATAATTTGAAAAAGCTACGATAACAGTTACAGACTTTCAATTATACAACTTGGGACTATGCAGTAAGATTCTGATTCACTATGCCATGTTCAGTAATTTCAATGCCAACAAAAATTGGCAGATTTTAGAGTATGAGCACACAGGGCATTTTGGGTGACTCGGGTCCTTTAATGATCTGTATATATGCAGGAGTCATTCATACCCAACACAGAGAGCTCCAGGACTTTTGCTATTAAAGAGATTACTACTTGTTCCAGCTGATGAACAATCTGAAAAAAATTCATGAATCAAAATACTGTAAATCCATCTATAATATATTAATTATTAATACATAAAACAAACAACAAGTTTCTTATTGAACAGGTCTGGTTTTAAATGAAGTTAAATGGAATTTAACCCAGCGTGGCGTTTTTTGTGCAGCGTTCCAGCGTGGTGTTTTTTGTAGCTTGGTCATTTCATATACATTTTAGGGCGAATTACAGTGTGCCTTCTATATGACAGGTCAGCGGCTTGCCTTGTTAGCAGCCGCAGGGTCAGTGGTCTTTGGGTATGGGGTCAGGCTCATAGCGTGTCGTTCTTCCTTCATTCATCGTTGTTTCACGTGGTGTGTAGAAGTAAATTTTTTTTGTTCCACTGACTTGGTCAGTGTGACGGGTGCTCTGGGGTGCGTGGGGGGCTCATGGCTGGGTTGCAGGGGCAGGAGTAGTTATGGGTGTCTACCTAGGAAGTGGTCAAATTTCCCTAACCACGCCCAATAGGGGATTTTGACTAGAAATTTTTTAAATAGAGGGGATTTTGACTAATTTTTTTAATTTTTTTTTCAATTTTTTATCACTTTTTTTTAATTTTTTTTGAATATTTTTTGGGAATTTTTTTTTCAATTTTTTTTTTGATTTTTTTTTCAATTTTTGAGTAATATAGGTGATTTTGAGTATCGAATTTTTTCAAAAAATTTTTCGATTTTTTTTTTCAAATTTTTTGGGGAAGTGGTCTAAAGTCTCCTATCCTCCCCAGCACGGAAAGAAAAAAACCCACACAAGGATTCAAAGTTCACAAGTTTTAATGAAAACCACTTCATAACGAGAAGAATTACAATGGTTAACGTTTTCTTCTTCTTTTCTTGAGTAACCTGGGGTTCGGATTAATGATGAAGGCAAAAGAACGTACAATGTGCTTTTTTGTTTTGCACTTCACGCTTGAATGATTTCAGCGCGTCCGTCCGTCAAAATTGTTTTGGGTTTTGCACTTCACGCTTGAATGATTCATGCTTCGCCGAAAGTGTCACGTTTTCACTCCTATGTGCTGTTTCCGGGAAAATGTTGAGTGTCGCGTTTTCTCCTCGTCTGCTCTTTTCTGGAAAATGTCAAGTAACAGTTTTTTGAATGACCAAAACATTTGAGGAAATGGTCAAAAGAAGAAGCCCACACGAAAGTTCAATGAAAATCATCAACGAGAAAAAATTACAAGGATTAACGCTTTCTTCTTTTCTTGAGTAACTTTCCGATCGGGGTTCGAGCAAAACTTATCTGGATGTAATGGTGATCAAAGCGCTTTTGCGTTTTCTGAACTTTTATCATCGAGCTCTGAATAATTCTTTTTGCAGAAAATAATACAAGCAAGCACTTGGTAATTAGACTGCATAAAAACCTTCACAATTCAAAGGCAGACATTTTCCTCGAAGACGTAGCGTAAATCTCTTTCGATTCCATTGCATGTTCGAAAATCATCTTGACTTGCCTCTCAGGACAATCCGTGAATGAAAAAAATAGTTTGACTTCAATGCTTGTAGAAAACTCGTTTGAAAGGAGAGAAAGTATTTTTAACAAAGCAAATTGTCGTCGCATGACGAATCGAGCAAAGACAAATAAACAAACTACCTGAAACTACGAACCTGCGAAAACCTTTTCCTTCGCCGAAAACCTTCCACGAAGAGTGTTGTCAGAGTTTTTAGCGATGAACCATCTTTGTTTCACTCGAGCGCTGAATAATTCTTTTTGCAAAAAAAATAATACAAGCAATCACTTGGTAATTAGACCGCACAAAAACATTTTCCTCGAAGACATTTTTCTCTTTCGATTCCATCGCGTGTTAGAGCGAAAATCAGCTTGGTTCACCACTCAGGACAATCCGTGAATGAAAAAAGAAAATAGTTTGACTTCAGTGCTCGCAGAAAACTCGTTTGAAAGAAGAGAAAGTATTTTTAACAAAGCAAATTTTCGTCGCATGACGCATCGAGCAAAGACAACCAAACAAACTACGAACCTGCGGAAGGATTTTGCAGTGAAAAAAAAAATCCCTTTCCTTCGCCGAAAAGGTTGTCCTTTTTCCAAAGCCAGCTCTCTTAAACCTTCCACGAACTGAGTTGTCCGACTTTTTAGCGATGAACCATCTTTGTTTTCACGCCGTGAAAAATTTTTCTCGTTCTTCTCAGAACAGTGTTTTTCCTAGAAAAACCCGGCTTACGCCATCACTCGGTTCCAGATCACGCCGATAAAAAGAGTTTGAATTTAAAATTTTCTCGCCCCAAGTTTTTGCAATAATCTTTACAATAATCATTTCTCCTTTCTTCTTCCGAGCAACTCGTCTGGCTTTGCGTTGGAAGTGAATGAGAATGACGGTGGGAGGGCTTCTTTTATAGAGGATGAGGTGGCGTCAGCTATCGCGCGCTATCGTTCCCTATCGTGCCTTTATCGTTCCTTTCCAGTCCTCACGCGGATTTTTTTTGGGGGGACGCGCTGACGTAAGACAAAAATTTGGGGACGCGCTGACGTAAGACAAAAATTATGGGAAGTAGCGCTGACGTAAGACATAATTTTGGGGGAACGCTGACGTCATGCTGACGCCATCTTTTCATTATAAAAGCAGATGTCCATCTTCAGTTTTTTCACCCTTCGAAGAGCTGAAAGAGAAGAAAATGTCAAAACAGATTAGTATGACTGATTTTACTAATTCGTCGAAAAGAAAATCAACAATACCAGTTAAAGTGCCCACGCGAAAAAAGAAGAAGAAAGAAGAACAGGAGGAAGAGAAAAAAAGGAAGAAAGAAGCAAGAGAAGCAGCGAGAAAGAAGAAGAAAGAAGAACAAGAGGAAGAGAAAAAAAGGAAGAAAGAAGCAAGAGAAGAAATGAGACGAAAGAAGAAAGAAGAACAGGAGGAAGAGAAAAAAAGGAAGACAGAAGCAAGAGAAGCAGCAAAAAGAAAGAAGAAAGAAGAACAGGAAGAAGAGAAAAAAAGAAAGAAAGAAGAAAGAAAAAGAAAGAGAAAAGATGAGCAGCAGGAAAACAGAAACGAAGCAAAAAGAAAGAAGAAAGAAGAGCTGGATGAAATCATTGAAGATATTCTGAATGATGAAGAATTGGATCGCATTTGCAATCAAGCTATGGATGAAGTTGAAAAACTCAATGACGCAGAATTGGACTTCATTTGCAACGATCCGGAGAGCGAAGGTATTTTTTCAGATGACGATAGCCTCTGCAATGAAGCAATGGATCAATTAGAAGAACGGCAAGTCTCTGATGAGCAAGCTATTGAAGAACAACCAAGCCCTGTTGAAGAACAACAAGTCCCCGATGATGAAGAACAGCAAGTCTCTGATGAACAAAACCCCGAAGAAGGACAAAGTGGTGAAGGGTTAAAATTTGAACTCTACCCTCACACAGACAAACGAGCAAGAAAGTTTGGAATACACCGCCGCGTTTTCACCACACGTCTAACACAACCCACAGACCTCAGCAAAATTCCTCGCGCCAATCTCCCTCAGCTGATTGAGAAAGCCTTACAGCAAGCCATCAATGAACAAGTCCTGGATGGGCACGAAAATGTCAACGATTGGCTCATGATCACCATGTCTTCCAATCGTCTTAAACATGCTTACAATTCCTTACAAGTTCGTGTGGGAGAATGGCGTCACGACACGCAACCTGCTCGAGCCATCCTGGAAAAAATTTCAAAAATTCTCAACTCCAATGAACAATTTGAAATTGACGACTCCTTCCACATCGAAGTCAGTCACATTCAAGACTCAGCTGGTGGGAATGGAACGGGAAGAAGGGTCAATCCGAAAATCAAAGCCATCGAGAAAGTTCTCAAGAACAAGACAAGTGTCGTAATGATCAACAATCAAGATGAACTTTGCTGCGCACGCGCTCTCGTCACCGCCCAAGCTTTCCATGAGTATGGGTATGGACATAATACATACGAGAACATCAAACGAGGGTTTAGTGAGCAAGAAAGAAGAGCCAAAGCCTTGCATCGTGACGCGCGTGTTCTCGAAGGTCCTTGCGGAATCGGAGAAATACAGCAATTCCAGATCATTCTCTCGGACTACCAGATCGTAGTCGTCTCCGTGGATCATGGGTACCAGATCACCTACAAAGGACCCGCTCAACCCAAACAACTCGTGCTGGTCAAAAATGGAGACCATTATCACGCTTGCAACTCTCTCAGTGGGTTCATGGGGAAAGTCTATTACTGTCTGGAATGCGAAAAGGGATTCAATAACAACGATCTCGCACACCATCGATGCAAGGGAAAGAAATGTTATGCCTGTCACCAAACCGATTGCAGCGACTTCAAAAACGCACACGGACAAGAGACTCATCTTCCTTGTGATGCTTGCAATCGTTTCTTCTTCGGAGACGTCTGCAAAGCTCATCACCGTCTCCGCAAAAGTAGTGGAACGGATGCCAACCCGGGTGACAAGAACAGTGTCTGCGACACGTACAAACGTTGCAAAGTATGCAATAAAACATACACAAAACAAGAAAATAAAGGAAGACATCTTTGTGGCTACGCAGAATGCCCCTCTTGCCACGAATACCTCAATCTCGCTATTCATCAATGCTACTTGCAAAAAGTCACAGAAAAACCGAAAAAAAAGAGCCGGAAACGCAAACGAGGTGCCGCTGCTGGATTGGCTACCCTACGAGCCAATGAAAGCGATGAGGAGGACGAAACACCACCTCCACCCACCCTCTTCGTCTATTTTGATATTGAGGCAAGGCAAGAGGACGGGCAACATGTGGCCAACCTGCTCTGCGCGGAACGAGAAGACAGCGAACAGTGTGAAGTGTTTGAAGGAGAGAATTGCATCGAAGCATTCCTAGACTGGTCGGATCAACAAACCAAGACAGACGACCCAACTGTGAAACGTCCAGTGATTGCAGTGGCCCACAACTTTCAAGGCTACGACAGCTATTTCATTCTAGATGAATTCTACAAACAAAAGACCGTTGTGAAACAAATTGCCAATGGAGCCAAAATTCTTACCATGGAAGTGGGGCCATTGAAATTCATTGACAGCATGGCGTTCCTGCAAATGTCACTTTCAGGATTTACCAAAGCCTTTGGACTCGAGGAACTGAAAAAGGGGTTTTTCCCCCATTTTTTCAACACCCAAGAGAACCAGGAATACGAAGGCATCATCCCCGCTCAAGATTACTATGATCCAATGGGAATGAAACCGGAACGCAGGCAAGAATTCGAAAAGTGGCACAAAACTAAACGCGATGAGAATTACCTCTTCAACTTTCAAAAAGAACTCGTGGACTACTGCAAATCGGATGTACGACTACTGAAAGAAGGATGCATGCAGTTCCAACAAGAGTTCAAAGCATTGGCCGATTTCAACCCCATGGAAGAATGCATCACGATCGCCTCAGCCTGCAACCGCTACTACCGCAAGAAATGCCTGCAAGAATACACCATTGCTTCCGAACCCATTGGCGGATGGCACGGCAAAAGCAAACCCCATTCGTTTGCTTCGATGGAATGGTTGCATTGGATCGAGCATCAATTGAGGCAAGAACGAGACAGCTTGGAAGATTCACTCGCGCATGCCGGCAACAGAGGAGAACACACGATTCGATTGGGACCGAGACGTATTCATGTGGATGGATTTGACAAGCGAACCAACACGGTGTACGAATTCCAAGGATGCTTTTTCCACGGATGCCCCACATGTTTTCCCAACCGAGATCAACGACACAAAAAACTCAATGACATGAGCATGCGTCAAATTTATCGTACGACCATGGAACGCAATCAAGTCATTCGAGAGGCAGGCTACGGGGTTGTTGAAATGTGGGAATGCCAATGGAATGCACAAAAGAAAGCGGATGTGTCCATCCAGAATTTCCTCCACAACTTGAAATTGGTGGAACGCTTAGAACCGAGAGATGCTTTTTTTGGCGGTCGTACCAACGCCGTCCAACTCCATTGCGAGACCCGGCCCGGAGAAGAAATCCATTACTACGACTACACTTCTCTCTATCCCTGGGTCAACAAAAACTGCGATTACCCTGAAGGACACCCCATCATCATCACGCAACCCCTAAGCAACGACATCACCAACTTCTTTGGATTGGTCAAATGCACCATCAACCCACCTTACGAACTTTACCATCCCGTCCTGCCTTATCGCTGTGAAGGCAAATTAACTTTCCCACTCTGTCGTACTTGCGTTGAAACGCAATTAAAATTGCCGCTGCTTGAACGCAGTGTCGATTGCCCCCATTCCCGAGAAGAACGCGCGCTCACGGGAACATGGTGCACCCCCGAAATCCAAGAAGCGCTGGCCCAAGGTTACACCCTTCAGAAGATTCACGAAATCTGGCATTTTCCCAGAACGAGTAAAGATCTGTTTGCCTCCTACGTGAACACGTTCTTGAAAATCAAGCAAGAAGCCTCGGGCTGGCCGCAGGAAGTTGGCAGTGACCCCCACAAGCGTGAAGACTATTTGCTCGACTATCAACGACATGAAGGTATTCAACTTGACTACCAAAATGTCAAGAAAAACCCCGGCAAACGTTCTCTCGCCAAGATGATGTTAAACTCCTTCTGGGGAAAGTTTGGTCAACAAGCCAACAAATGTCAAGTAGAAGCCATCACAGAACCAAGCAAGCTGCACGATCTGCTAAACGACGATTCCAAACAACTCCACAGCATCCGCATTGCCAACGAAGAACTGCTAGAAGTGGTTTATGACAGTCGAGAGGAATGCGCATCCATTCAACCCAACATCAACATCTTTGTGGCTTGCTTCACGACGTGCTGGGCGCGTTTGAAATTGTACGAAGGCATCAAAACGCTACAGCCGCAACAGGTGTTGTACTTCGACACAGATTCTCTCATTTACCATTGGTCTCCCGGACTCCCCAAACTTCCTCTCGGCAATTACCTGGGCCAATTCACCGATGAACTCGACAAAGACGACTTCATCGTCGAATTTGCTGCCGCCGGCCCCAAAAATTATGGGTACAAGACCAGCAAGGGTAAAGTCGAGTGCAAAGTGCGTGGCTTTAGCCTCAACAGTCGAGGGCAACAGCAACTCAATTTCGACATCCTCAAGGACAACGTGAAAGCCGAACTGCAACGCCCCGAAGTGAAGCCGCGTGACATCCCCGTCTGGAATCCCTCTAAAATCGTACGAGACCAAGACACCAAGCATCTCCTTACTCTGACAGAAATCAAACGCTACAAATTGGTCTTTGACAAACGGGTAGTGGATCCCACGACTTTCCGTTCCCACCCCTACGGATTCAAAAGATACCAACTGAGCAGTGTCGATGATGAACTCGTCCAAGGTTTAATGGAAACATTTGATGACGACTCTCAAGAATGACGCTATGCACACCTCTTGGTGGAAGGGTAATATTTAATACCGCAAAACAGAACAGTGACACTTAAAGTAAAAGAAAAAGAGCACACGTTTTTTGAGCCATATTAAAAGCAACTTTTCTTTATTGCAACAATCTTGTTATAAAAACAGGTCAACAATTAAAACAGTGACAACTTTTAAACGTCTCTTTTTTCTGAACAACTTTTTTTTTTTACTCTTGTACCCAACCGCGAGGTTTGTGTCGTTTCAAGGCGACCCCTTTTCCTTTTTGAATAATGTTTTCTATTTAGGCTTGTCTTTGCTTTTCTCTCTGTTTCATGCTTTCCATGTGCTCTCGATATTCTGAACAATCTTTTTTGTAAGACAAGTTGCATGAAAAATTGTTACGTGTAACAACACTTTTAGAGCAGTTTCAGTTTTACTTAGGGAGAGCCTGAATCATCACAATGTATTGTTATATTTTCTTAATTGCGCACCTATCATTAGTAAAGTCATTTACAAACTGACACATCACTTTGCAATTGTTTATTATCAATATGTAAATTATGTCAAAAACACTATTTTAAAAGCAGTTAAATCAACTAAGCCATTTGAACGATTTCCTCGTGTGTTATGACCACACATAGAATTGGTCAGTATATTGGTGTTACAAAACTGAAAAAAGGTAACGGTTAAAAATGACTTTAAGTGAACGTTTGTTCGCTTGTCTCACGGTGACGTCACTTTGACATATTGATCGCGACGTTTTGACTGCTATTACTGCTAGTCTTTATCAGGCGATGAGGTCGATTGGTTAAGGGTCGCTTATGTAGCATGTTGGTTTGTTGCTGTTGGTGCATTTTGATCCTAAACAACTTATCACTAGACGACCCATAATCTCCAAAGAAAAGAAACACTTGTCGTCAGTTCTTATTTCTAACGGATATCCTTCCTCGTTTGTGCAAAAGATCACAAATTCGATCAGTCAAATTCGACAACAATAGGTATTGTATTCTTGGTCGTTTTTGTTCATGTAATGGCAAAAAGGATCAACGGTGAAACAAAGGCTTACAACAAGCGAGGGAAATAGCGCTTTGCACTAATGACGTCACGTACTTTTGACCCCCGTTGTGACTCAGACAAACAAACTCCTCCATGTGTTATCTGCACAAGACTTTTGTATGGGAAAATGGTATTGGCCAAGACTTTGATGCAGCTTTTATCAATATTTTCGCAAGAATAGCGAACACCTGGGTCAATGTTGAATAGAAAACCTAAAAACTATTCTTAGAACATCTCAAATTTTGGTGAAAATGCGAAGAATTGATAGAGGGCGGCAATTTTTATGACCATTTATGTTGTCTCAAAGATTTCACTCTTGAGAGGTTCAGTTTGCAGCATATACAGCTGAGCCGTTAGAAACGAAGCATGTAGAACCGAAGCGGTAAAGTGGTCCACGGCAAAAAAGGCAGGTTTCAATGATGGTGAAAGAAATGATAATCTGTCCATTGCGGTTCCACTGAAAGGATGCGTTTATTTTAGTGCTGTTTATGCGACCGCGGAAAGCAATAGAAAAGTTTATATCCGTTGGACAAATACTCGAGAGTAAGCAGCTCTCTAATTTATCCAATTGCAGCCTATATACTCTCCAAACTTTACAGTATATTATCAGTATCCCTTAGAATATAGACTCAAAGGCAGGATTTTTGCGTAAAAACAAATACGCGTTGTCATCTTCAGGACGTTTTGTTCAGCTTTACTTGTATGAACGCGGGTCGATAAACGGTACTACAGTATTCGTATTAAATACACTGATTCTGGATCATTTGGAACCTATTTACGCATCTTTTCCCAAGCAAGTAATGCACACACCTTAGTCATACAAGAAGAATACAAAAATTTACTTTTCTCTTTGAGTTAATTTTGGGCACAAGTCATGAACCGTTTTCTTATTACATGAGGGCTAATAGATTGGAAGTCCGATGATCGGATTTCATCATGAAGCCTCGTCACATAATTTGTTGAATTTTAAGCCAACATCTACATTTCTTGAATCCGTTTTTCACTCCCTAATGTAACATTGCCTTGTATTTATTATATTTGAAGCCCCCAAAACGTTCAAATCATATTTACCGCTGATTCCACCGATTTTTCGTATCAAAAACACATCACGCTCATACAAAGCCTTTGAGCAGACAGCAAACTTTGTCTGAGTCACGTTGGGGGTCTATCTATTTTTAGTAATAGTGCAAAGCGCTATTCAAAACAATTCAGATGAATGCTCGACGGGGCTGAGCTAAGTGGCAAGTTCCCCCGTGGGGGAGGTATAGAGTTATATCTGACACGACAAAACTAACAACAGCGAGGCATAAAAGTTCCTCTAACAACAACGCATTGGTTGCATTCCTAAAGTGTTAAACGAGCTTCGTTCTGTGTTATTAATCATTTGTTACTCATTGTTTTATTCGCTAACATCACGCCCTAAAAGTATATTTTGCGAGGCTAACGGCAGCAACGTTCATCGGACGTCTTGTTTTTGATGTGTTGTACCCATGCGTACTTGGACAAGATATTCGCCACTGTCAAAAGGTACTTGTACTCCTTATTGTAACGATCAATGTGTTGCACTTCCATTAGATCTGCAGCCCACTGATAATCTATTCCGTAAGCCATGACTTTCAACGTTGGAAATCCCTATCGCCGAGGTTTGTGTAGGCCGTGTACTCCAAATCTTTTTGCAACACACGTTTGGCACACCCCAATGAAATGCCTTGAGATGCTGCAAATCTTGCAACACCCCCTCAAACTTCCTTCTACATCCGGATCATTGTATCTTTCAATCAATTCAATGTCCGAAGGAATCGATTTCTTTCTCGTTGTCACTTTCTTCTTTTTCGACATCCTCCCTCGAAAATTTCATCCGCAGCAGCGACGAAAGGCGAGGTACCAAATGCGGGAAATTCTTTTCGATTGCACAGAAATAATAAAAATTTCTAGGACGATCTTTCAACCAAACCACAAAAGGAATGAATCTGTTGAGATTCAGATCAGTCCTCGTCTCTTTAAAGACTGCGATGGGCATCCGCATCTTCGACGGGAATGGGTTTCAATTTTGTTTTATATCGTCTGTATAGTGAGCAACATACCCATTGCATGAGTTCCCAGCGTCCCCAATTCCACAAGAGATCACACAGTGTTTTTAAAATCAAACTCATTTTTAATTGAATGTTAAAAACATACATCCTTTTATAGCAAAAAAAGCAAAAAGGTGACTGTCAATCAATGTCTCAAAACAGTAAACCACGTTTGGGTTCAGCAAGCGGCACACCTCCAAAACTGGTATTTGGACTTGTGTTGATATTTGGATACATCGCAAAGTTACTGCAAGACAGAAGGTTACTTCTTTTCGCTTCGGGGTTGGTGTTGACCTGAGGAAAAACATCTCTCAATCTTTTCACCGCTTCTTCTTCTTCTTTTTCTTGCATTCTTTCAGCTGTTTGTCTCCACAGCAAACCAGCCAGCTCTGGAGGCCATTGAATGGTATTCTTTCCATCATCCGCCACTGCTATTTTGTCAGGATAGTTTCCATCATCGTAGAAGTAAGGACCCTCTATGTACCATTTTCTCGGAGCAAGGAACTGCAGGTTTTTCTTTAGCTGATCAAGCACCAGAGGAGACAGCATCTGTAGGAATTCAGGATCCGCGAGAACCTCTTCAAACATCTGCTTTGACCTTCCAGTTAACTCCTGTTTGAGAGCTTCTTGGTTGTCGCACTGGGTTTCAGCATCGTTTGTCAAGGCAAGGATGTTCTGGTTGAAGTGATGATCTTGATTTTTTGCGGACAAAGGAAGATCGCCCCACTGGAAGTAGTCACACTCCCTCCAACGGCACGAAAGGTACAATCGCCCCATACTCTTCTCTGACCGACTGCGTTTCAGGGTCAAAAGCTTTTGACACTTACAGCGCAAAGGCTCTTTCCTCCATGCTTCTTTGATGAAATCATTCATGGTGGTGATTACCGTGTACATGTACATGTCTTCTTCTCCCTTGGCAGCAAACAGGCAGCAGCTGTTGGTGGGGCACTCGAAGTAACTGAATGCTTTGGTTTTGCTGAGTTTTTCTACGATCTCAACAAAGTGGATGGGGCATTGAGGAATAATTTTCGGTGTCGGCGGACCAAAGTGACCAATTCCATTTTGACGTGGAACGTTACTCAATGGGATGCCAGATGGTGTTGACAACATCGGTGAATCCGGGCTGGAATGGAATGGTACTGACTGGTGTTTGAACAACATTGGTAGAGGTGGTGTTCATCGTGGGAGCTTCAACCATTTGAGACACATAAACAGAGGGAATTTCCTGCACTGATTCTTCACCAATCACGGGTTCATTGACTTCAGTCCGAGCATCGGGTATAAAAGGAGCCATCTGATGAATTGATCCAGCTGTTCCTGAGTCTTCAATAGTGATCACATCGCTGACAAGATTCACGTCAACCAAATTGGGTTTTTCTTCCTTCTTCTTCTTTTTCCCTGCATACACTTTAGCGGGTTTCGTTGGTTTCCTTTTCGGTGCAGTAAAATCAGTCATACTAATCTCTTTTGGCATTTTCTTCTCTTTCAGCTCTTCGAAGGATGGAAAATCTGAACATGGACATCTGCTTTTATAATAAAAAATAGGCGTCAGCATGACGTCAGCATGGCGTCAGCGTTCCCTCAAATGTTTGTCTTACGTCAGATTTGTAATAAGAAGATGGTGTCAGCATGACGTCAGTGTGGCGTCAGCATTCCCCCAAATGTTTGTCTTACGTCAGCCTTGCTCTATAAATTGAATCACTTTTCTGTTTTTGTTCAGATGGTGAGATAATTCTCAAGATGACTCACTTCACATGGAAAGAAGAATACATGAACATTCCTATTGGAGACGAGTATGAACTGTATACAGGTGGATGTGAGGGAACTGATCAGACCGCTGAAGATTTTGCTTTGCAAATGGGATTCAAAGTTCACATCAAACTTGGTTCTCTCCATTCAAGAGCCAAAACCATCACACCTCTCTCTGAGGAGGACTTAATACAAGCGGAACCCTTCGTGCTTAAGGCGGATCAAACGTTAAAAAGAAACTACGCAGCAAAATCAAGAAATCCTTATTTTCGACAATTACTGTTGAGAAACTATCACATCATCAAAAATGTAACTCATGTTTATGCCTTTGGAGAAATGCTTTCAGACATGAAAACTGTCAGAGGAGGTACCGGCTGGACTGTTCAGCTTGCTTTGGACGCTAACAAAACCGTGTACGTTTATGATGTGAACACAAAAATGTGGTATGAACCATTTTTCTTTCGATGGGATGAAAAAGGGAATTGGGTCAAGCATTTCAGCTTTCAACCGTTGGGGTCTCACGGATGGTCTTCTCTTCCTTACCATTTACCTCCTTGTCGCAGTTATCCTGTACTTCATAAAACAAGCGCCGTTGTGGGGCACAGAATCATTTCAGAAGAAACAAAAGAAGAAATCCGCGATCTGTTTCGAAGAACCTTTTGTCAGGACAGAGAAGTTCAAGCTTTGAACAGTCAATTTCGATCTTTCAGTTTTTCGGATTGAAAATGGAAAAACGAGTTCATTTTTCAGAACAAAATGACGTATCTTATCCAATCCAGGACAAATCAAGTATCATGTACGTCATCAAACGGGAACCAATCATAGACGAAGATGAAATTGCAACAAGACTGTCAATCTTTCAAAAAAAGCGTATAAAACTGCGAGCATGGCTTCATTCGAATTACTTGCAGAGAAAAGCTATAAAAGCAGCGGAACAAAAGAGAAAAGAGTCAGAATGAAAGACTATTACCAAAACTTGAAACGAGACAATTTCGCTTCGGACGAAGCCTACCTTGAAGAAAGAGTCAAAAGGGGCATTGCAGCAGGTTACACTTTCAGTCAGTGCTATACTCATTGGTTGGAGGACTTTGGAAACGCTCTAGGATTAGACAAAGAAACCATTAACGAAACTGTGAAAGATTGATGGACAGTTATTGCAAGGACATTGATTTCAGCCGTTACAAAAGTTACAAAGACTATTTACAAGCTCGTATTGTTCGCGGAATCACAGCAGGCAAAAGTCATCAAGAAGTTCTCGTTGAAATTAATAACTTGTTAAAAGATGTATGTGATTGCGGACAACAACATTCAGGATGAATTGCAAGCCAACAAATGGAAAAGAGATTGGGTATGGGCCATTTGTTGCGAACTTTTAATCAACTATCCAGAGCATTTTACACCACCATCCGCCCCCGCTTACTCTAAAAGGTGGATGAACTACCAAGACAACTTAAAAGAACATCTTCGTGCCTCTTTGAAAACAATTTCCTTCGCTGATATTGAGAATCGATGGAAAGTAATGCTTATTGACGACGACATGAAGTTTGAGAGACCCTTTCATTTTGTGAATCAAGACTTTTACTGGAAAGTATTAAGACCCACAGAACCGATCTTGGAACTTTATCTTTCCATTTTCTCTTGTCACATTACAAAAGGAACGGGTGTGTTTGATTACGAATATTTCAATTTCACCCATGATGAAATGGATCATTTGTTCGGATGGAAACGTTTCTTGCAATAAAGTCATTGTAACATTTTTTCACAACTTTAATCAACACATTGTAAAAAGTTTGACATGAAATAAAATGTTTAAAAATAAAAAAAAATGTCTCGCTTAATCTTCATTGCACCACTTTTCCATTCGCTCAATCTACAGGAAATAATCAACGATCGGTTCCCACTTTAGAGTTTGTTTGACCTCGTGAGGACTGGAAAAGAACCGGGGGGATAGGGGCCCCACTTTCTCCACGTGACAAGATGACGCAATGCTGACGCCATCCACAGTTATAAACGACATTTCATTGTCATTTCATTTCATTTCATTTCAAATCATGGTGTCAGATTGTGAGGAACCTTGCCCTTTCACTCCTCAAGCAGAACCTTTCTTTGATTGGAAGAAGGTTTTGAAAGATTTACAAGAAAACCTAAAACTATTTCGAGAACTTGAAAAAAAAGCAGAAGAAGAAAAAGAAAAGCAGGACACACCTCTCATCGAGATGCAGACCTCAAAAGAAGAAGACAGCGAGAAGAAACGAGAAGAAAGAAGAACAAAACAAAGGAAAAAAGAAGACCAAGAAGAAATAAAAAGACAAAGAGAAGAAGCGAGAAGAAAGAAGAAAGAAGAACGGGAGGAAGAGAGAAAAAGGAAGACAGAAGAAAGAGAAGCAAAAAGAAAGGAGAAAGAAGAACAGGAGGAAGAGAAAGAAAGGAAGAAAGAAGAGAGAAAAGCAAAAAGAAAGAAGAAAGAAGAACAGGAGGAAGAGAGAAAAAGGAAGAAAGAAGAAAGAAAGGAGAAGCGAGAAGAAAGAAAAAGAAAGAGAAAAGAAGAGCAGCAGGAAAACAGAAACGAAGCAAAAAGAAAGAAGAAAGAAGAACAGGAAGAAGAGAAAAAAAAGGAAGAAAGAAGAAAGAAAGAGAAAGAGGGAACAACAAGATGAAAAAGAAGTCAAAAGAAAGAAGAAAGGAGAGCTGGATGAAATTCTTTGACGGACGGGCGCGTGAAGTGACCTACATGCATGGTTTAGAAATAAATCACCTTCCTCTTCATTTGCAAAACTACACAAGTAGAATCATACCATTCCTGACGTCATTGGACACAAACTTTGACATTGATAGTTTTAGATTCCATTACTTTAAAAAACCCGTTTGTAAAAGATTCATTAAACTTGTTTGTTGACTTTAAAAAATGTGTGGCCTCCTTTTCTTTGGGGGTTTCATAAAAGGTATTTTGACTATTCCGCCAAAGTTTATCTATGCCCCCAATTTTTGGGGATATATAGGGAAATTTGACTATTCCCCTGTGTGGTCTCAATCCATTTTCTAGGGGTTTTGCTACATATAGGGGATTTCGATTATTTCCCCAATCGCTACAAACGAGAAGAGCAATATTGATGCATGTCAATAAGGATCAAGTCAATGCAAACAGTGAAATGGTGATGAATCTTTTGAACAAAAAACTACCAGTTCCTCCCTTCGACAACGACTCAACTTAAACCCTATAAAAACAAGTTGAAAGACATTACAAAAAAGAAACATTCTCCAAAGAAGCGTCGAAAGATCTTGCTCTCTCAGAAAGGATTGGATTCCGTTTGCCAATGTCTTCTTCAAAGAGAGCAACCGAGTTCCATAGCATGATAAAAGAAATGACCACTCTTCTCCAAGAAGTCAACAAGAAGTACAATGAACTGCATCAAAAGCATGAAGATTTAAAAATATTCTGGGAGAATACCTACAATAGTCTCAATGAGGAATACATGAATTTGCAAAACAGTCTGCTGTGTCAAAATTGTCAAACTCGACAAGATAAAGAGAAAGAAGGAGGGTGTGTTGAACTGTGTTATCCTTGTAGTGAATTGATAAGTGGACAGGCTCGTCGGCTTTAGAAAAAAAAGGCATAAAAACAAAAAACAACACCGTCAAATCACTAATCATGGATGAAAAAAAAGAGAGTGAAAGAAGGAACAACAACCTACAGAGAAGAAGATATCCCTCCTCCTCCTCACTCATCTCACTTGGTCGAAAAGAAAAAAAAATAAAATAAAAACCTCGGAAATCAACTGCTGATCGACTACGACCTCTTCGAGGATGGGAAGATTGAGCACAAGGAAGACCAAAGATAAAAAGAATCCGAAAACAAGTGAGCGGAAGATTGGACAAAAAAAGAAGAAAGTGAAACAGCATGGATGGGGTTTTGACATTCAGAAAGCGATTACCAAACTTCCTTTTGAATTTCATTTACCTGGCTATCAATATGCTGGACCTGGCACAAAGTTGGAGAAAAGATTGAAACGAGGAGATCCAGGCATTAATCGGTTGGATCGAATTGCCAAACAGCATGACATTGATTACAGCAAAGCAAAATCAATAGAAGACAAGTGGGATGCTGATTCCAAGATGACCAAAGCCATTGATAAATTGCCCGGAAAAAAAACTCTGACAGAGAAAGCGGTGAAAAAAATAATTCAAATCAAGAAACGATTCAAGTTGTAAAAATGTTTTATTGCTCACTTTTTACATTGTGAAAAAGCAATTGTAACGTTTTTGAAATAAAAGAGTATTTTTTTAACGAGGGTGACTTATTGTTATCTTTACATTTGTACTTTCCGTTGAAAAACAACCATGAAAGTTCCTCAACTTGAGAACGCAAACCAACATAGTAGCACAACAAGCGAAGCGTTGCAAACCCCAAATTGTCTTTCCGGTGTTACAACACCGCCATCCCGTTTGTGATCGCACACAACAAAAAACAAACTCATTCGCCGCTTTTTTAAAGGATTGAAAAAATCCGCGCGAGGACTGGAAAGGAACGCTAGCTGACGCCACCTCATCCTCTATAAAAGAAATCCTCCCACCGTCATTCTCCTCACTTACAACGCAAAGCCAGACGAGTTTCTCGGAAGAAGAAAGAAGAAATGAGATGCAAGATTATTGCAAAAACTTGGGACGAGAAAATTTAATTCAAACTCTTTTTATCGGCGTGGTCTGGAACCGAGTGATGGCGTGAGCCGGGGTTTTTCTAGGAAAACACTGTTCTGAGAAGAACAAGAAAGAATTTTTTCACGGCGTGAAAACAAAGATGGTTCATCGCTAAAAAGTCGGACAACTCTCTTCGTGGAAGGTTTAAGAGAGGTGGCTTTGGAAAAAGGACATCCGTTTCGGCGAAGGAAAGGGATTTTTTTTTTCACAGCAAAATTCTTCCGCAGGTTCGTAGTTTGTTTGTCTTTGCTCGATTCGTCGTGCGACGACAATTTGCTTTGTTAAAAATACTTTCTCTTCTTTCAAACGAGTTTTCTACAAGCATTGAAGTCAAACTATTTTTTTCATTCACGGATTGTCCTGAGAGGCAAGTCAAGATGATTTTCGAACATGCGATGGAATCGAAAGAGATTTACGGTACGTCTTCGAGGAAAATGTCTGCCTTTGAATTGTGAAGGTTTTTATGCAGTCTAATTACCAAGTGCTTGCTTGTATTATTTTCTGCAAAAAGAATTATTCAGAGCTCGATGATAAAAGTTCAGAAAACGCAAAAGCGCTTTGATCACCATTACATCCAGATAAGTTTTGCTCGAACCCCGATCGGAAAGTTACTCAAGAAAAGAAGAAAGCGTTAATCCTTGTAATTTTTTCTCGTTGATGATTTTCATTGAACTTTCGTGTGGGCTTCTTCTTTTGACCATTTCCTCAAATGTTTTGGTCATTCAAAAAACTGTTACTTGACATTTTCCAGAAAAGAGCAGACGAGGAGAAAACGCGACACTCAACATTTTCCCGGAAACAGCACATAGGAGTGAAAACGTGACACTTTCGGCGAAGCATGAATCATTCAAGCGTGAAGTGCAAAACCCAAAACAATTTTGACGGACGGACGCGCTGAAATCATTCAAGCGTGAAGTGCAAAACAAAAAAGCACATTGTACGTTCTTTTGCCTTCATCATTAATCCGAACCCCAGGTTACTCAAGAAAAGAAGAAGAAAACGTTAACCATTGTAATTCTTCTCGTTATGAAGTGGTTTTCATTAAAACTTGTGAACTTTGAATCCTTGTGTGGGTTTTTTTCTTTCCGTGCTGGGGAGGATAGGAGACTTTAGACCACTTCCCCAAAAAATTTGATACTCAAAATCACCTATATTACTCAAAAATTGAAAAAAAAAATCAAAAAAAAATTGAAAAAAAAATTCCCAAAAAATATTCAAAAAAAATTAAAAAAAAGTGATAAAAAAATTGAAAAAAAAAATTAAAAAAATTAGTCAAAATCCCCTCTATTTAAAAAATTTCTAGTCAAAATCCCCTATTGGGCGTGGTTAGGGAAATTTGACCACTTCCTAGGTAGACACCCATAACTACTGCAGGCCAGCCTTTCGGGCAGTTTTCCATCTTGGGGGTGGGGTCTCACCACTACCTTAGGCTTATCCCCGGGTACCCAACCTCCAATTGTGACATGGTTGTTAATGCCGTAATTAACTTTCCATCACATTTTCCCAAGATAAAAAAATTCAGGTGAAAAATCCCATGAGTTTTTCAATACATACCTCTTTTGATCCTTCCATGACATTCAACATAGTCTCTAATGTGTTAAGGATTCCCATGGCAGTGACAGCTTTTTCATCACTATCATCCCCATCTAACAGCTGGATAAATGTGTCTGCCTACAGATGTGAACAAAAACAACGTCACGGTGGCTTAGTTGTCATTACTGTATTGTGTTACCGTGTACAGTACTGGCTCATACTGTACAAACAGCTGCATAAACTAATAACATAACAAGGGTAACTGAGGCATTTTACTAAGTCCAACACGCTAACTACAACACCACCGCCCCTCCACTTGCTCAAGAAGGTTCAACTGTATATTATAAAGTGAACATGACTTATACCATAAATGCTCTATTAAGCCCCATAGGGGCTTATTTATTTTCCGCCCTTCTAGAGCCGTGGGGGGGGGGGGGGGAGAGGGCTTAACAAGAGAGAGGGGCTTACTGTAAATCCTCGAAACAGCCCCCCCCCCCCAAAAAATAAG
Source organism: Cladopsammia gracilis (assembly GCA_022457155.1). NCBI lineage: Eukaryota > Metazoa > Cnidaria > Anthozoa > Scleractinia > Dendrophylliidae > Cladopsammia > Cladopsammia gracilis. Next base: position 1,717,081 of record JAJGOT010000026.1, on the reverse strand, counting down.
CACCCCTTTGAATAAAAAAATAAAGATGATAATGATGAGCTCACCTTGTATCAGCCAAAGCACCCCCCCCCCCCTCAAGCACACTCCCCCCCCCCCTTGTGACTTGTTACATACATACACATACATAACTTTATTTAAACATGGTAAAAAACATCAGTTTCAAAGAAAGATAAAAACTGGTTTACATTAGACTACGAGCAGTCCCTCCTTTTTCCTCAGGGATAGTAGAGCGAGCGAAATGCGAGCGCGCGTGAAAATCACCCCACGCGAGAAAGGCGAGACGAGAGAGAAAAAGGAGAGACTACAGACAAAGCCCAAACTTTTGAACTTATGAGTTGCTCTCACAACTCAAAACTCTGATTGGCTCTTCCATGGCAATCTGTCAACATCTGTCAAAAACGCGCCAGCCGCTATCAACACTTAGTTTCTGTCAATGGTTGCCAAACTTCAGGCATGTCTGGAAAAAAATCCAAATATAACATCGCTGAAACCGAAACAGACTCAAGCGGTGGAGGCACTGTTGGCGGGGAAAGATGTTCTTGCGATACTTTCATCCAGATTTGGGAAAGGTTTAATTTATCAAGTGTATAGCATGGCACAAACATCTGCGAACGCGAGCGTCCAAATGCAAACCCGGCAACTGAGGAGGTTCGAGAGAAGAACCAAAACCATGGTCTTGCCTGAATGAAATAGTGGCATGAACGAAGCAGTCGCTAGACTGTCAAAATTGCAAAGGGAACTCCACGCCACTATAAAGCGTAGCGAACGGAAGCTAAAATTACAGCCTTGACTGAGACAAACTTCAACTCTCTCTGCTATAAAGCTTGGATCCTGAAAATTAAAATCCTGTAAATACAAAACTAAAATAGCTGGGCATTCACGGCCAACAGATCATTTTAGATCCTGTCATGTCCGGTATTTCAGAGAGAAAAGTTAAAGAAATTCAAACCTTTCCTACATAAAAATCTACATGCCAATATACGCTAAAATGAGGCCCAAATCTACAATTCCAAGCGCAACACCACAAGAAAACACAACCGACAGACTTCACCTCTCGTCCGTTCCGCGCGACTAAACTTAGTCTTGTAATAAACATCCCCCGCCGTTTTAATACTGATGACAAGAGCAATGACAGCTCAATGAGACAAGGAATCTCATTGGATGCGCTTAATTGGTTTGAAAGGCGATACGAACTTCACACTCCAAAATCAGTCGACCGTGAAGGGTCAAAAGTTTGGGCTTTGTCTGTAGTCTCTCCTTTTTCTCTCTCTCCGCCGCGCGTCTCGCCTTTCTCGCGTGGGGTGATTTTCACGCGCGCTCGCATTTCGCTCGCTCTACTATCCCTGAGGAAAAAGGAGAGACTGCTCGTAGTCTAGGTTTACATGTTTGCCGTGTGGGAGTACGAGGTGGACACCAGGCAATTGATTTCGTCTTTTTATAAGATCTGATGGCTCTGACATTCTGTGGAAGATTATTCCACAACAGTGCCCCACTGTAGCAAAAACTGCATCTTAAAAAATCTGTAGGGGGGCTTGGGCAGATAGAATTTGGTGATCTAAGGGAACAAATATCTCACAGACCTACTTGGGAAAGCTATTCTAAAGGCTTCTTAATACATTTTGCGACTTGTGGGAGTAGTGTTTGGCCTGCCACTTTTATACTACTATCCATGGAGGACGAGGAAGAAATCGAAACCAACAATGTAATACATGTACGAACGAACAACTATGTTTGCCGAACTACAGTTAACTACCATTACAACGGTATAAACAGATTTGCCAGTTAGTACATCTTTCAGTTTGTGATCTACTATATGAACTTTGTATTTTAACACTCAGATTATGTTGTTGTTTACACGCAAATGCAATTGAATAATTAAATAAGTACCCCACCCCCCCCCCCCCCCCCTTAAATAAGCACCCTCTGCCTTTACCCCAAAATTTGAAATAATCGCCCTGGGCCCTAATGGTATTTAAAACTCTCCAGGAAAGTATTGAAATATAAACAAGTATTGAAACTGACCCATTTGAAATTGGAAGTTGTAAACATTGAGATCAAGAATATAATGCGATTCTTTATGTGGGAGAAAGGTTGGGGAGTAAGTTAGTGTTGTCCAGGACCCGAGTGCTGCCATGCCTGAGGCAAGTCACATCGGGGCTGGTGTTAGCAAGTGGCATATTAGGTGGAGTACTGTGTACCCATGCCAATCTCCTGGAGGGATGATAAGCGAGGGGAAGTGGGCGTGACTATCCAGGGCAAAAAACTTCCACTTGTCAGCTCGTCTGAGATGAGTACTTTTTGATCTCGGACAAGTGGATTTCCAAAAGCACAATTTACCAGGAGAAATTTGACTCGTTTTTCATTGAGTTCTAAGTTTCCCAAGTATCTCTGGACTTCGTAAACTAACCTGGTTTCCGCCAATTTAAGTTTCTTTTTACTCATAAACTTAACCGTTTTACGACCGTGCAAATTTCTTGAACACATGGTTTTGTTTAGCCTGGTTACTAAGGATGACCAAGATGGCCGCTTGTTTACAGACTCTTTTTTTGGCCTCGAATTCGTTCGTCTTTGGTGTTCCTTCATTGCTAAAAGCTACAAAATGTCCAACAAAGATAGGGAGCACTGTTTCAGCACAGGCATTTTGACGATTTGAGGCTAAATTTTACAATTTATAAACACAACGCTCACGTAGGGGGGTGAATAGGTTCGCAGATCGGCGGATTTGGCCTTAACAAGTGCACGGATTGCGGATTTTAGTGATAAATTTAGCGGATTCACGGATTTGAAAATTGCCGTGGATTGCAGATCAGCCGAAAATTTTAGCCTGGCTTCTGGACTTTGTCTATCTAGAAGTTCGGATAATTTGTGGATCTGATCATCAATTTTTTGGTCGGCCTTGGACAGTATGTTGGTGTTTTGTCGACTACTTTTTTCAGTTTTCACCAGCAAAGGCAGAAAACTTTGAGTAAAATCTAAATACTGCACAAGAATTTAAAACAAAACAAATCAATACATATATTCCCGTGTGCAGTATGGTCCAGTATATTTATACTGTGGATTTTCAAGTAATGCGGATCCGGATTTGAACAAAAATAACGTCGGATCGACGGATCTGGCAAAAAATAGCTTGGATCGGTGGATTGCAAAACCCTATTCACCCCCGTCCTCACTATTTCATGTGGATCCTTATTCTTCAATTTGATGTTTGGTCTCGGAGGCACTCTGGCAGCTCTGATAGAGAAACAAGACTCACTTTTCCACACCATCTAAAGTTAAAGAATTATGTTTGCTCCACGTTGTACACCTCAAATAAATAGAATGTTCAATTTCAAGGCTCAAAAAGTCTGGTCAACTTATATCAATGGAAAGTATAATTACTGATGTTCCCGCAGATAAGCCACACCCTCCAATTTTGAGCAAAAATGTGGGGCAAATGTGGCTTATATGCCAGTTTTTATGGTACATTGTAAATTTGTTTTACCACTACATCTTTTTTAATTTATTCATTTTTTGGACGAGTGAATTTCACTTTTGGACAACCAAAATTTGAGTGCCACTTGTCCAATGGACAAGTGGAAAGAAAAATAATTTTTTTGCCCTGCCATCATTTCTAACCCAAGCTAATAAACCCAGGCATCGCTTCAGTGTGGGACTAAAGGGTTGTCGCCAGCAACACTTATCTCCAAACCATTTATTAAGAACAATCACTAGAACTGAAGTACATAAACAATTGACCTAAAATATAAGTAAACAGATTGAATAAAGGCTAGAAATATGTGTTAGCCTTTAAGGCTGAAATACTGGGTGTTTCTTGGAGTTGCGGAAGCCATTGTTGGTTAGCTTTTGTTTTGTGGTGTGGGTATTGTTCAGTGTCTTTTGAATCTTTTGTTTTACGTCATTTGGTGATCACACCATCCGCAACACCAAGAAACTACCGAAATACTGCTCGTTTGTTTATTGAATTAAGGGTGGGTGGGCAGGGGAATCGCTTTTCGAGTTGTCACAGCAAGACAAAATTGAATGAAGCGATTACCTTGAGCAATCAGTTTTAGATGTAAACAACTGAGCTGAGGAGAATCTGATTGGCTAAGAGACTGCTGCAGGTGCAAATCACCTGATTTGGTTTGCCTGATGTGAATATGGGTGGAAACAATGTACTTTTCCAATACAAGGTACAAAAAGATCAGTTACTGGGAATGAACTTTTCCAATGCAAAGTACAGAAAGATCAATTACCAGGAAAACACTAGCACTGGGAGGCGAGCTAGAGGTTCAGTTGAGCTAAACATTAACTCCTGTTTATGCTGAGGCAGAAACAGCCATTAATGTTGGCACACAATTAAAAAACAAGTATTTGTGGGAGAAAGGTTGGGGAGTAAGTGTTGTACAGGACCAGATCGCTGCCATGCCTGAGGCGAGTCATATCGGGGCTGGTGTTAGCCAGTGGCATATTAGGGGGAGTGTGTCTTCCGCTGTTTTGTGGAGGGAGGGGATGGAAGGCTTAATAGAGAGGGGGAGGGGCTTATTAAAAACATGAAGCTCAAGAAGGGGGGCTTATTTTTAGAAAGGGAATAATAGAGAGGGGGCTTAATAGGGTAAGGGCATTTACGGTATGTTATATTCACTGAACTCACCAGATCTTTGGCAATTTCTACTGCAATGCTGGCCACCTGGTGTTGATCTCCATAAGTGGATATTAGTTTCTGCATTACTCCAGTAAGGTCATCATTCTCTGTTTCACGGATTACTTTAAGCAGTTCTATGATGCATGAAAAGAAACAAAACTGTTAAAGCTATGCATTAAGGGACATCAAGTGAGCTTGAGAACTAACTAAATAAGACTGATTGGGGAGATGTCTGAGCAAAATTCTCTATTTAGAATAAAGTTAATTGATAACTCACCCAGGATAACTTGCCGCACATGTGGTTCAATGTACTTTTTAGCTGCAAAGATAAAACAAAGAATTGTGATTGGAAACCCTCCAAAACTGTATGACTGTATGATCCACTTACATTTGTACATGCATTATAATGTCACATAAATACATCTGGTTACAATGTACTAGAAACCAGTGAGTTTTGCTTTTTACATACACGTGTACATGTATCTACTGGTCAGAGAATAAAAATAGTTAAAATAAAATAATAAATAAGTATAAAAATAAAAATAATACATGTGAACTGAAATAAGACAATCTTTCAATGAGGTTATTATGCCTGACAAAACTTATAAATTATTCCAAATGTACTACAATGTAGTAATAATAATATTTGTTAATAGAATTTTTAGGAATGTTGGTTTTTGAGGTGGAAGGAAATCTAGAGATGGCCATCGTGGGGAAGTTGCAGGAATTTAACTGTCAATGACAGCTGGTTGGATATGAATATGGATCCAGTATATGGATACGTGGTTTTCTTAGAAGACAATCATCTTTTACTATAATTATGTACACTTTAAAACACAAATTTCACCACATCATAACTTTTTTCTCCATGTTATTTTCACCACTTTATTAAAAAAAAAAGATCAATATCTTACATGCTTCTTGTTTTTCAATGAGAAATTGCAAAGCAATGGCTGCCTCGACTTTGACTGGAGGATCATTGTCTTCTGTTAAACACAGTCGCGCAGAATCGACAGCAGTGGCAAGATTTCTTTCATCTTTGAAGGTTATGTCACCAAAACTATGAAGCACCCAACAAGCCTAAAATCACACAGCACTACGAAATTCATTAGAGGTCAACTAACTATTAATTATTATTTAAAGCAGATAGGCAATTGCAACAATACACACAGCAAAAATAATACAATAAATTGTACCCACCCTTGCTCGTAGATAACCTAGTGAACTTTTAAACTCCGGGAAGACATGCTGCACCAACATATTTTCAAGCTGTGTCCTGTACATTTTTCTCTGCACAAAAGAAATGAAGGGTACAGTACTATAAGTAAAACTCCATCATGAAGCTTTACAGATATCTTTCAGTTCATTATTAAGCAAAAGCCAAAAAGTAGTGCCACAGCACTTCACAGCACCTTTAGTAACACATCAGCTAATGTTCCAATCATGTGAAGGGCTCCGTCCTTCTGTCGAGGGTCGCGCTGCTCTGCAGGCAGGTTCAGTAGATGTACACAGAACACCATGGTAGGATCAAGGACTTGTTTCCGTTTTGAAACAGCTGTGTGAAGAAGTGTGGCTGCTGCAGTCACAGGTGAAACAAAGTCCTCAAAGATATCTGTTGAAAGAAAGAAAAATGTCACAGGAAAGAAATTCACTTGACTTCCTTTGCCCTTTCACTCTTAAAGTTACACCTCTGCTCATATAGAATGCTGAGTCTGTGGATGAAATCCCAAAGTGTTACCATTCAAAAGAAAGCTATTAAGCAGTACTCTCCTGTGGTACTGTTTATTATGCTGTACAAGCTTTTGAGTCTGTGGATGAAATCCTAAAGTGTGACCATTCAAATGAAAGCTATTGAGCGGTCCTTTCCTGTGGTACTGTTTCTTATGCTGTAGAAAGTGGTTCTAACTTTTAAGTCTCTGGACGAAATCCTAAAGTGTAACCATTCAAATGAAAGCCACTGAGCAGTACTTTCCTGTGATACTGTTTATTATGCTGTACAAGGTGGTTCTAACTTTTGAGTCTGGATGAAATCCTAAAGCGTTACCATTCAAAAGAAAGCTATTGAGCAGCACTTTCCTGTGGTACTGTTTACTATGCTGTACAAGGTACATGTAGTTCTAACTTTTGAGTCTGTGGATGAAATCCTAAAGTGTTAGCATTCAAAAGAAAGCTACTGAGCAGTACTTTCCTGTTATACTGTTTATTATGGACAAAGTGGTTCTAACTTTTGAGTCTGTGGATGAAATCCTAAAGCATTACCATTCAAATGAAAGCTATTGAGCAGTACTTTCCTGTGACACTGTTTATTATGCTGTACAAGGTAGTTCTAACTTTTGAGTCTGTGGATGAAATCCTAAAGTGTTACAATTCATATGAAAGCTACTCAGCAGTACTTTTCTGTGGTGCTGTTTATTGTGCTGTACAAGGTCAGGTTCTATTTTTGAGTCTGCAGATTGTCTTGTAAAATAAAATTTTGGGTAAGTAAACACTTCTCTAAGACAGAAAAATGAAGTCAGTCTCTACCATCTTAAGTTCATTAGTGCATTCACGGGCTCATGATGGACATTCATAGTGGGATCCAAGTGTTCTTATTTTTGTTGCAGCTAGGGAGTTTATTGTACTGCATACCTTTCAACACTAAGCTCAAAAAATTAATATTGTAGTTACAGCCAAATTCGTTGTATCGTGATGCGCAAAATGCAAACTTCGAAGAATTTTCTGCTTTTTCTGCTTTTTCTGTTCCGTCAATCATCTCAGTGGGAGGCGGAGTTAACACGGAGCGAGTTTTTAGCGCGATGAGAGATTCCCGCAAGTTTGATTCGGAGAGTTCAATGGCGATAAATTTTATTCGAAGAGCTGACAAGAAAGAGAAAGGATGCTTAATCGAAGAAGATGGATACAGGAGAGGAATTCAAAAAGTTAATTTTATCCGTCGATTTTTACCGAATTTGTCTTCGCTTGTAAATCTGATTTGCATCAGGCATATTAAATTAGTGAGCTCCGCTGGCGTTGGACGTTTTATCGGCTTCAAAAGTTTGCATCTAAAAAATTCGACGATTAGAGATGGGGAAAACCTTCTTCAACTTCCATGGAATATTTCATTTATATGCTGGCAAAATCGACTCCGCTGGTGAGCCGAGAAGTTTGAGCTTTTCGTGTTGTTTACAGTTACGGTTGACCGGTCATGCATCAACGGTAATAATATGCAAATGTAAAGTGACAGTATGTATGTAGAAAACGAATGTAGTAACGACGGAAAATAAAAGAAAATATATAAAAACAAGATGCGATGTGATTGAATATGAACTAAATATTTGAAAAATTTCATCTTGAAGATGATTTTGAAGATGAAATTTAGCTATAAGTTTGTCTTACGTATGGTACACTCTTTCGACTCGGGCGCAGAAATTTGATCATAATTCCGTTTTGGTCTTTTAATCACGCCGATTACAGGTATTTTACAGTTTCCAGGTATTTCTTGCATTTAGCTCGTTTAATTTTTCATAAATGGATCTCATGTTCAGTCTTTAATTAAAACTGCCCAAGCAAATGCATAACCCCGCCTCCCAATGAGATGATTGACGGAACAGAAAAAGCAGAAAATTCTTCGAAGTTTGCATTTTGCACATCGCGATACAACAAATTTGGCTGTAAATACATAAAATATTTTTTACTTGTACTTACCATATTTAACTCTGATAAATTCATAAGGATCTTCTTGCCAAAGTTCATCATCTTCGTCAGTATAACACATCAAGGGGAACACAACATCCTGAATTATTGTCTGTGCGAACGATACAGTATACAAAGTTATGCATTGCATAATAGTAACAACGTCAAAAACATCTTTGTCATACTACCTACAATTGCAGCCAAAACCTGTTGAGACCAATCAGTTTTTCTTCATCCTTTTCACTCAGTTTAAGAAGGATAACTTACCGGCTTGAAAATCATGCATTCCCCCATTTCCCCCCCTTCCTCAAGTCACCCAATGTAGTGTCTTTGTCTGCAGAAATGTTTTAAGACCCACCACAAACAACATTGCTTGGAGCGGGGAGGGGTGAGAAATATGTTCCCTTGGTGAACGCACTGTAAAATTTAAGCAAGTATTTCAACAGTTTTGGCCAAGATTGTAGGTCAAATTTCTGTCAGTAACTTAAAAATGTACAATGTGTTTCACCACAACAAAGATGGTTGTACCTGCATATGTGGTCTCATTATTTTCCAGTGAAGTGAATTTGAAATTCTGAAATAAAAGAATGTACATGTAGTTGCTCAATATTAAAAACACATTTATAGAGCGGTTTTCAATTGAGTGTTGTAAAACCAAAACCAAAGTAATTATTCTGACCAATCACAGAACTCGCAGACAATCTGATGAACCAATCAGAACTCAAAACAAATACATGCAGCCGGCACCAACTTCAGTAAAATGTGTGCAAACAAATCATGCTTGGTTTTGGTTTTACTTCTGATTGGTTGAGAAAATGTCTCAAGATTTTTTAGCCAATCACAAAGCGAAGCAATACAAAACCAACGCAATTACGAAATTACTTTCGACACTCAATTGAAAACTGTTCTATTGTATTTTTAATATTTATAATTACACAAATCAATGTAAAAAAGTATGTAGTGTTCTTACCAGGCCACGGCCTTGCAGGATTCCGGCAAAAAAAAAAAATTGAAATGGCGCATTAAAAGCCACGTAAATGCGCCCTTGATGGTGCACAAGTTCAGATCTGATGCTACAAGCAAAATAGACTTATAGACGTCAGTGAGCAATTTTTCAATTGACAATCAAATACTTCAGGGTTTTTTTCTGCCTTGAACTAAGTACAGTTAAATGAAAACAATGCATCAAAAGTACCATTTTAAAGCCTTCAACCAGTATAATCTCCGTTGGTTCCGCATACTGTACGTCAAACCTAGCCCTTGCAGTACAATAATTATTTTGGTCACCATTTTGGATCATATAACTGACCACGTGGATTGTGAGCTCATGTTATTTGTTCCTCGTTTTCGAAAACAACATGGTGGATAACTTTGACCCCCTTAAGTTCCTGCAGGGTCCCTATTTATCAGGCAGGAGGGCCTTGGGACCCCCCAAGGCAAAATCCTGGTAAGAACACTGAGTATGTACAGTATAATAATTAATAATCCACTGTTCAATCTTGTTCAATTTTGACCAATCACTATATGTAAACATACAATTGTACACTCTGTAGTCTTATCAATACAACAAACAAAACATAAACCATAAAAAACACCAGACAAATGTCAGAAATATTTTGATGAGTTCTTGACATTCCTCTCGTCTTTTTTTGGTTTGATTGTTTTATTTGCGAGACAACAGAATGTACACTGTATGTTTACACAGTGCCGGTACAATCTTGGCTCCGTTTCAGATCCAATTAACAAGGATCCATATAAATGAAAGAAGAGAAGGAAATTCAGATTGCCTAGTATTCATTCAAGTTGTTGACCAGTGCAGACCAGTACAGACCAGTACAGCCCAGTACTGTATTTTGGTGTCAATGTATGGTGTTACCATGCAATAACCTACACACCTGTACATTATAAAATGCTCAAGGAAATGCATGTACTATGATTGGTTAAACCGAGTTCATTATAACTCGATAAAGCACGCACATGACATAAGGTTCATTATAACCATTTTTATTTTACAAAAGAAAATAATAAAAAAAAACTTGTTCCATGTGCATTGTTGAGTTATATACGCATACTTATAATTTTATACATGTAACTCAACAATGCACTGGGCACATTTTTTATTTCTTTACTGTAGTCTGAAATGTGCATACACATCCAAAACTTGCACAGAACCTAAACTACATGATCTACCAGTAGTTTAAGTAGATGCTGCAAACAAAAACATTGTACAGTATAACAGAACTGTTGATACTCACCCATTTTTCAAGTAGTTGACGGCCTGTTGAAGAACACGTGGGGCAACAAACACTTTCCGCCTGTACTGATCCAAGACTTTAAGGAGAATCTGCGTCACACTTACTACAAGAAATAAACAAGAGAACTGATGTTGTGTTCAAACTAGGGCAAAACATGTTGAGTCTGATCACGGATGAAACGAGTTTCAATATAAAAAGTGTTCACATTAGGCAGCACATTGCACGAACCATGATGGAAACATGATTGTTTACTCTGAGCATGATTGAAACAATCTCACAAGGTAGTTTTGATCTACATTAGCAGAAATGTTGTCTCCTTGTTAAACACTGTATCATCGTTCCTTCCCAAAGAGCTTGATAAGTGAGATTATGAAACCACAAACTCATACAATTCAGCAAGTTCAAGCTCTATTTGTTTTGATTTGTTCAACTTATGCATGCTTAGTAAAACATTAAATTATTGAAGCAGGCGTGAAATGTGTCAATAACAACAATAATAACAACTACTGTAATTAATTAAGCTGCCCTATACAGGCCATTTTTCTGTCGTTACTCAGAAAAAGATTCGTCAATTTATCAAGCACTATTGTAATGATTTGGATATAAAATTAGTTTTTTCTTCCTTTAAGATAGGCAACATGTTTAGTGTGAAAGACCCTGTCCCTGACGGGCTTCGTTCGCGTGTGGTTTATAAGTTTGTATGTGCGGGCTGTAATGCCTGTTATGTCGGCGAAACAACCCGGCATTTTTCCACACGCGTGCGTGAGCACTTAGTCAATGACAGGACCTCGCACATTTTCAAACATCTACTGAATTCTGAACATTGCCGTACCTTGTGTTCACAAGATTGCTTTCATATTTTAGATCACGCTTCTACGAGTTTCCAACTTAAGATAAAAGAGGCTTTTCATATTCATAGAGAAAAACCGTCTTTGAATCAACAATTATATCATGTAAATTTGAAACTATCCTTATAATTCTCACATTGTCACGCTTTTATTTAGGGGTGGACCATTAGAAATCCTGGGAGGGGGGTCAAAAAATTTTCAGTGTATGAATTTTTTTTTCGGCCTGAGTTTCCTGCAGGATTTTTTTTTGGGGGAGGTGCAAGCCTGCAGGTTTTTTTTTTTCTCAGATTTTCTTTATAAATGCGTGCAAGCTCCAATTTTTTTTATACTTGGCCCAATTCATTTTTTGTATTAAACGCTGGAGAGTAAATTCAAGTCAGACTGTCGAACAGTTGCATAAAATATGTGGAGAAATAAGAATTGAGATGGAGTGGTCGAGCGCCGAAGGCGCAAGCCGCTAGGGGGGTGTGGGGGCATGCCCCACCAGAAAATTTTGAAATCTTGATGCTCTGAAACTCCATTTCTAGTGTTCTGAGACAACAATTTCTGTCAAAAATGTTTGGCGAATTGATGTGGCTTCTCGTCGCTTTGTGTCTCTTTGTCACAAAGCCGGGCTCCACATACAAGTACTCGATTTCATTTTATATTTCTTGCTGTTTCTTTAGTTTATCTGGATATCAGAGTTAAGTATACGCAATTTCGTCTTTTTGTATAGTAAGTATTACGAAAATTTGACGAAAATGACAGAACCGAATGTCAAAATCGGGATTTTTCCTATCTCGATCACATATTGGTCGGGATTCGGGATTTTCAAGCAAAATCGGAGTAATCTCGACGAAATCGGGACAGTTGGACAATCTGTAGAGCAGGTTACATATTTCATGATGTTCACAGTGTTTTCAAATATGTACATAAACAAGGTTTTGGTTATTTAACAACTATTCACCGAAGTGGAGGTGCCGGGTAGTGGTGGATATATATACTGAAACAGTGACATAATATAACGAAAATGATGCTTTTTAACTCATTTATTCCTGTCAATTAACGATAACAATTTTCGCGCGCAAATTGCTGGGAGGTGAATATTCCGAGTTTCAGTAGCCAATCCGAGCGCGCCAACAATGCTATCCACTGTTTCAGTATACATGTATACTAAATTAAGATATCGGTATATGTACTATACCAGATAGACCTTTGAGGCAGTTTAAAATAAGATAAATAAATAAATATATGTATATATAGCCGGTTAGCTTGCAGGATTTTATTTTTTTATGGTCAACTGCTTGCAGGAATTTTTTTTGAGACAATTTTCCTTTGCAGGATTTTTTTTTTGGTAATTGTCACCCCCCCTCCCAAGATTTCTAATGGTCCGCCCCTTACATTGTTGTTACTAGCATAATTAACATTTGTTCCCACTTATATATTCATTGTCAACGCTTTGTACACTACTAATTAACTGAAGATGACAGAAGTTGCTGTCGAAACATGTTTTTCAAACTAAAACGTTTTGTCGTTTTTCTTAAAAAAATTACTGTAATTAAGAAATAATAACAACAATTAAGAAATAATAACTAATGTGAACAATGAAATTGCAAACATGTTTGTGGGAAATGTGTTTCATTGAAACATGTTTTGATACTACTGTGAACACAGCATACAATGTAAGTCGCAGGTTTTAAACAAAATTGCAGTTTTCTTAAACCAGGGGTTTTATTAAGCTTTTGAACAGGATGGCAATGAGTTTGATCAGGTGGGTACACGATCAGAAGGGCAGAGGGCTGGAGGCCCTTCCCCACTAGGGGGGTCCGGAGCCATCCTCCTCCCTCTCCCTCCTCCCTCCCGGGGAAAATTTCAGAAATGCATTTTCCTGCATTTTGAAACACAAACTTAAGCATCTTACTATTGCGTGAAACATTGTATTTTGTTTGTTTAATCAACAGAATACAGATATCTGTAGTCATGGACATGAAGTTGTCAAGTTCATCTCAAATAACATCAATTGATTAACACACGTGGAACTTGTTTGCAACTCAGTGACATCATGCAGAACATAATGCAGAGCACTAAGCTGGCAATGCATTACAGGGCGATTTCAGTTGTTTGTAAGGTTTCTTCTATACTGGCAGCAATGGGAGGTAAATAAGCAAGAACTTCGTTTTTGTGGAACACACATCAAAAAGGTCAAGTTAGTAAATTATTTAACTTGTTGGCGAAAAAATAAGGTTTAGATGTTCAAAGCAGCTGGGCAAAATTGTGTTCACATCCGGTCAATTTGCCCGGTGCTGGTGCCCGGTGCCCGGCCCTTAATGAAACCCCGGTTAAACTATACATGTACCTAGGATTGTCTTACCTGCAAACTGTTTGCAATAGTACTCAGAAAACTGTTCATATTCCTTAGTTATAGAGCCAGGAGTGCCATACCTAAAAATCGAAAGTGATTGGCTTAAATTGCTGTTGATCAGAACACTGCTAATGAATACCTTCAGTACCCAGGTATCAGGCTCAACACTTTGTACTCTGTCCAAACAACATTGTACACTGTACATGTATTGCATTTGTTATTACTTACAAAAACTATTAACTGGCAATAAAAAACGTTGTTTAATGGACATAGTAAAAGGTATGTTGTGTTTTGAAAACAGTTGCCTGTTTGTCAGTCTGTCTTAAAATGCCATTAGATTGTTTGCCTTGTTAAGTGACTGACTGACTGACTGACTGTCTGTCTGGCTGTCTATCTGGCTGTCTGACAGAACTTTTAAATCTCAAGCAGTGCAGTCAGGTTTACCTCTCAAACACTCGACATAGAATATGTAGAGCCCATTTTTTGGCTTTCCACCAAGGAAGCTTAGCCAGTTCTTCTTCATCACCTTCCAGTGCCACCTAAAAAACACAATTCACAAGATCAGGACATAAGTGCCTTTTGAAAGAGTGAATTCTTAACAGATGATGGGCTAAAGCAAGTGTTTCCAAGCCTTACGGCCCATAAGGTGACCTAATCAAAATACCGCATCAATTCAATGCTGTACATGTACAGTAAATATAGAAAACCTGCTACATGTATCTTAAAATGATTAAACAGGGAAAAACCATTCTCTTGGCAGCTTAAATTATTTGAAAAAATGAGCTTTCAGCTACCAATCTGCCTTGCCCTGTTTGTTTGGCTACCAATCTGCAGCCTTTGTTGGATCATCAAAGGCTGCTGATTAATAGTGGAAAGCTCATTTTTTCAAATAATTTAAGCCAGAGAAGGTTTTTTTTTTACTTCTAAATCATGTTTAACCCTGGTGGTGTATCCATTTTTACAATTACTTTTTAACCAAATCCATTTCCTATGGATTTGTGTTCTATCACTCAGTTAATTTTCCAGCCATTGCTATGAGCTATTTCAAACTCAGTGATCGCAAAGTGTGACTTTCCTTGCCCTTAACTGACAACCTTAAAAAGGTGTTTAAAACGCCAGTAACTCACTCAATTATCACTTCAATCTCCTTACCACATTTTGATGTCATCATAGTACATGTAGTTTATAGCATTTTTCTCTGTTGTAAATAAGTAGCCTCTTGTTTTATGTTTGGATTAGGTGTCCCCTATAAGTAGAGGGTTCCTACCCTTGGCTATGCTCCCCTGACACATTAATTAAATTGTCACATGTACATGTATGTGTATAAACTGTACTTGGGGATGTAAATAATAGGTGGAAGGCAGAAAAAATACATGTAACCACCCAAAGACTTGACTTCTCACACACTAGTGGTAGCCATGCCAAGCCAATCTCTGCAGCCTGACCTTTACATGCATTAATTTTTCAACTCGTAAAATTATACACAATTATCATAGCCCTTAAAGGTGGGGACACTAACATAATTACAAGGTTGCACATTATCTTTAAACTGAAATCTTAGGGTGGGTGGGTGGGAAGGTCAGTCATGGCAGACACCTGACCATCTTTCAGGTCACATGACTTATACCTACATGTACAGTGTAGGCCCATAGGGGTGTGCGAGAAAAACATTTTCAACTTATTTTGTTGTACTCAGCCAGGGGAAAATTACCCCTTTCTTGATTTCTCAGACTGGAACTGTGCCTGGTTAACTCTTTCTCCTAAATTATATGACCAAAATTTTCTGCCTGTGATGAACAAAATTTCATCTGTTGGAAATCTTAGCTACAGTTGTACATGTGCATCACTGATACTTTGCATTTGTCTGTTTGAACAGCTGGGATCAAAAGCAACGCATGTGCATGTATATGTAAGACTCAAGGCAATTTTCATTAGTTTTTTAAAAGTAGTTTATTGACGAGATTCTGACCTGAGGAACATCTCTTTCAACAACAGCCTGAAATATTTGCATCCAGTTTCCAAATGAATCTGAATTGATTACTTCCATAGGAAGGACATACTGAAAAAACAAAGTGTACAGATGTATAATTTTATTATTAAGTATGTAAAAATAAACATCAGTGATAGAGAGACAAAAAACATGGGCATTGTTCTGACAAAAGGGGGAAAAAATAACTATGACCAATGACCAATCTGTAGAGTTAGCTAGGGTTAGCTAATATGGAATAAATAATATTTATATTATTTACTATTATTATAATATACACTCAACAAAATATACAGTTTCTGATTGGTCAATGACGAATGCATAAATAAATATATTATTATAAAGTGCAAATTAGGTTATAAAGTGCATTACGAAAGTTGAGCGAAAGTGAAAGTTGAAAGTCGCCCGCAGTGTACCATGACGGTCTCACCAAAATTTTGTTGAGAATATTATAAACAAGAAATCGTATGAACTACTCGTGCATTTCGTGATTTATGGGCACTCGTGATGTTTTGAAAGTTCTCAAAATTGCACTCGCCAAAGCGGCTCGTGCAATTTTGAGAACTTTCAAAACATCACTCGTGCCCATAAATCACGAAATGCACTTGTGTTCATATGATTTCCTACACTTATTATATGACCAAACTGTAAAAAATGACTGAAATTTTTCAAATAGCACTGCAACAATATCCAAACATTTTCGGAAATCTTTGGAAGATCTTCAATGGTACCAACGTTACATACACACAAGATGAAAAAAATAGTTATGCAATGCTTTCACAGCTACAAAATGTATACACGCACCATGCAATATCCCACTCACAACTTCATTTTTGTTTGCGTACATGTACATGTTGCAATTAAAATCCGGTCTCAGGTTAGATTAGTATTCAATCTACAATTGCAGACAGAAGTAGTTGGGAACGGGGGGGGGGGGGGGTACTCTCTATAATGGGCTATACGGGGATACTCCGCCTGAAAGGGTACCTTTTTGAGGCTGGAGGTATATGAAAGGGTAGGGATTTCACGAGTTGAAGTATATGAAAGGGTAGGGATTTCACGAAGAATCAGGAAAAGGCAGCGTAAACACGAGTTGAAGTATAAAAAATGTAGGGAAAACCGCCATCTAAGTACTATAAAAAGCGCCTTGCAAAATATATCATATATGAAAGGGGTACCATTTTCAATGAATGGTATATGAAAGGGGTACCATTTTCAATGAAAGGTATATGAAAGGGGTACTTTTTCTATCAAAAACAGTATATGAAAGGGTAAGGGTTTGGACCTTGGGGCGGAGCGTCCGCGTACAAAACTTTGTTGAGTACCCCCCCCCCCCTCCCCCGGGTTGGAAAGGTTGTGAAAATGACTAGCATCAGTGGTGAATTACATTAATGTTCTCTTAATTTAAACTAAAAATAGTTAGTAAATTTATGAGTCCCCCCAACCCCCTATTCAATGTTGGGATCTCAGCGAACAATTACGCACTAAACATGTCCCATTATACACAACATTGTAATAGGGGGAGGGGAGAGAAAGGGAATAATAGTGAAAACTACAATTCTTCCCAACACTTTAGTCTATGATTGTAGTTTTAATTTATACCCAGTATTCATTCTCAGCACAAAGCTGACTCTAACACTTAAAGCTAACTCTAGTGAACTCTAACACAAAGCTAACCCTAGCTACATGCAACTCTAACACAAAGTTAACCCTAGCTACATGCAGCTCTAACACAAAGCTAACCCTAGCTAAATCTAACACAAAAAAAGTTAACCCTAACTAACTCTAATACAAAGCTAATTCTAGCTAACTCTAATACAAAGCTAACCATCAGAGCACTGGCTATATGTACAGAGTAGGGACAAAACATGGGGTAGACCATGACCTACATGTACCAGTGATTAAGTTGTTTGAAGTGGTACGAGGCTGCAACTCAACACGGTGATTTTATTGCATTCAAGAGGAATTATTTATTTTTTAGGATTTTTTTAAGAAATTAACCACCGGTAGGCCATGGCCTATGTCCCCAAGGGTTGTACTACATGTAGGAGTGATGGTTAGCTTTGTGCTGGGGGTGACTGTTAGCTTTGTGCTGGTGTTAGGGTTAGCTTACCTTGATTGAATACTGCATACACATTTTAACCTAGATTGAATACTGATTCAACCTGAGAACAGATTTTAACCTGCAACAGACACACTTGCCTAAACGTACAGTAGCCTAAGGCAATCTGCATCTGCTTTTAGATTAGCATTAATTAGATAAAGACACTAACCTGAATTAGAGCAAAATATATCTTAAGGATTTGTTTTTGTATTTCTACTGATCCCTGGGAGGCATCTTTAATCACAGATGTGAACCTTGCATAGAGCTGCGGCAAAAGAACTTGCATGATTCTGTGGAGAACTTGACGTTCATCAGGTTTCTTGAACCTACACACATGTACGTGTAACAAATAACTTGTAAATTAGATTGAAACATAGGACACAGTAATGTCATCAGCAATATATCCCAGGCAATGCTCAATATCTCTTATTTGAGTGATCAGAATACCTCTAGAGAATCTAGAGTTGCTGTAGCACAGTATAGACTTGCAACTACATCTACTTGCATTATTTTGGTGGCCAAACCGTGAGAAACTTACACCTACTTACAGACAAATTTCAGCTCTATCAAAGTGCAAGTCAATGCAAACCATCGCAAGTACATATACATGCAAGCTTTGGCCAAACAGGATTGTGTTCCTGTTTGGCCAATTCAAGGCTTTTGATTTTTCACAAACTGCATTACAATAATGAAGGTTTGACTCCAGGAAGGTTTAAAATACTGTATGTGTTTTTAAATCTTGAAAAAGCAATCTTTCCAACTTACTCATATTTCTTGACAATCTGGTAGAGAGTAAGAAGTGCCCCCATCCACGTCCCTTGGCTGTTCTCAGCCAGGAATCCATTCACCTTGTCAATCACTCCTGGCCATTTGTCTGGAAAGTCATGCCGCAGGATCTGACTCACACATACAGTGAGCTGTAATCTGGAATGTAAGTGAAAGTAGGTGATGTATATGTATTTGGGTGAGGGAAAAGAGATGAATCAATAACAAAATACAGTGAAACTGTACTTTTAGACTGACTCACAGATCACAGATAGGGATTTAATGATGATTTAAGACCAGGGCCATTCTCAAGTAACACTTCCCATATATACATGCATTTATTGTATTTACTAGTATGTAAAGTTAAAATAATGCCTTCTTAAAGTCAAAGCAAAAAAAAAGTCATGCATACATGTAGATGTACTCAGCCAGGACTGTCAAGTAGCCGGCAGCTGGTTATTATGGCCTAGTACAACAGAGGTGAAGATGGCTGACAACTCAAAGTTTGAAAATGACTAAAGACAACAGCCATGGATACTATCTTGAGTTTTTGACCGCCTATTATTCCTTGTGTAACCAGCAACCTCAATGCTTAATAACAGCCCTGACACATTATAATTTATGTATAAATGAATAGGTATATTTAGGTTTATGTTTACAAGTACAGTACATGTAGCAACTTGGTTTCATGAGAGAAACTAATCACGTTATCAAGCCCAATTTCATGGGTCCATATTCGCTAGCAGATCTAGACCGGGAGGGTCCAAATCATCTAGCGTACTGGTATACACAAGTAACAAGACACCAATGAAGTCTCTACCTTATTAATTCAGGAGCTTGGATGACTGCTTCAACAATGTTATTTCTGATAGTAGCTTTATCTTGATCAGGAATTACAAATACAGGAACATCATCTGCAAGCTCAGAAGGAGGTCTTTCTTTCCAAAACTGAGAAATCATGTTCTTAAGGTAAATTCCACCTGCAAGGACAATAAATTCCATTCTCAAACTCATCTGAGTTTGTCAATAATGTTGTGTTGGTCCCCCTGTCTCTTACAATCCTATATCTTGTTTTAGTCTTCTTTCAACAGCAATAAAAGGTTTCACTGTACTACAGCAAGCTAGAATGTTTTGACACAATAATAAAGTTCTTACAGTCGTGGCTGCATTCTGAAAGAAGGGCAAACATGGTACAAAATACAGTGTTTGTATGGAATCAACAAACTTCAGAAGCCTCTAAAACGCTGTCAGATTAGCGAGATGTACATGTAGCTATGCTGGAAAGTGTGTTGTGACTTTTCCATATATTTGTCTTCAAAATTGTTGAAATTTTACGGGAAATTTTTTACAGAGAAATGTACATGTGTATGGAAAACCCAAAAGCAAACACACACTTCCCAGCACAATAATATTTTTACAACCCTTAAATTTAATTGCTATAAAACATTTACAGGTCATCTTACAACCTTGTAGACAATGGACATTTCAGGAACTTCATTTTACCGGAGATATTTGACATTGAATTCTCATATAAACACTGTATTTTGTTCCACATTTCTCATACTTTCAAAATGGTGGCCATGACTGAGTAACAAATGTTGGTTCAACACAACACAACACAACACAACACACACACACACACACACACAACATGGGGTGGTAGACAGTCTAACGTAGCTGGATTATCAAATGCTAGCTAAAAAATGTTGGAAAGTATAGCTGGCCTAGGCTTCACTCTATCATTAGAAATTAATTGCATTGTTTAGTAATAATAAATAATCTTTGATTATAATGTTAATGGACTTTAATTTCCTACCAGATTGCCGAACTGGAATCTGTACTTCATTTGACATTACGACTTGAAGTAAAAGCGACAGAAATCCCGGAACTTTGTGAATCTGCAATGAAAGCCAAGAAAAATTAATAATCGTTAAAACGTATTAAAGCTTAAGCCTGATAAGTCTTAAAGTTATTTGTAGACTTCAATCATCGTTTTCAATCCATGCCCAACACTTACGCGTCGATTCCCATGTTTTAATCCTCTCAAAAGTTTCTAACTTTTCTCAGATCTAATATTGACTTAATCTTATTGTTCAAATCCATTAATTTTGTGTCAAGTCATGAAATTTAAAAGTCAAAAGTTAGTTGCGAATAATATCGTGACGAGTTGAGCAAGCCCCTTATAAACGAAAATAATTTTAAACCTTTACCTCATTTAGCTTCTTTTCTGCTTCTTCCCTCAAGTTCGGGTCAAAAGTACTCGATAAGATAGTGGCAAGTTGCGGTACATCCATCTTGATGGGTGTTTTAAGCGAGTAAATTGAGATTTTTCCCCTCACTTTTCTGTTACTCCATGTGCAATTTTCTCTTCCCGCGATTCTTCCCGGCAAAACATGACATGCGCAGCATAATGAGTCAGCTGACCCACAAGATCGGGTGTTCGTTTTCTTTTTATTATCGTTTGGCGGGAGCCAGCGATTTAAAAGACGAATAACGGGGAGAGACGGAAAAAATATCTTCTGCCCATGCTGTTGCTTTGGCCTTTATTTATGCAGATATATCATTGAAGGTGAATTGTCTAAATCCTACATCTTCGTTTAAAAATATTAGAGTACAGGAAGGCTGATACTACGTAGAACATTTAACGCGACAACGACATGATAGAGCCCAATGCAACCGTGGACAGCTGTTTCGACCTGGTTGGGTCTCGTCAGCACGGTGTAGCAGGAAAAAGATAGAAAAACTAGCGCGAACGCCAATTCTATACCAAATCGCACGTGGTGATGACCACTGGATGAGCTCTAGCCTGTTCCAGGCGTTCAGATAGTGGGGAAAGCGCGAATAGTTGGGGCTCACTGCATTTTTTTCGCTCGCTTTTCTTCGCGCCTTCATCTGTGGTCATCACCACGTGCGATTTGGTAGAGAATTGGCGTTCGCGCTAGTTTTTCTATCTTTTGGCTGCTACACCGTGCTGACGAGACCCAACCATGTCGAAACCAGATACCACGCAGCTCTTTACAACCTCTAATTTCATTGGACCTGTATATCATGCAGCTCTATTGTTTTTAGGTCTAGGGTCTATTGTTAGCCATTGTTGTGTTGTTTGTTCTATTGTTTTCTCAGCAAATCAGAGAAGACCTTGTAAGAACTGCGTACTGCCCCGTCGAAACAGCTGTCCACGGTTTCATTTTGGCTTTCAGTTTAGGCTCTATCATGTCGTTGTCGCGTTAAATGTTCTACGTAGTATCAGCCTTTCTTACTTTGTTTGTATTACTATTTTAGGCTGATCAGATCTTCTATAGATCCTACGTACTCCAGCAGCATTTTCGTTCACGGTCCTTTGCTCCTTGTTCAAGTAGCTTAAGGCCTCACTTGACCCCTTTTCTCGTTAATAAAGAGTGTACGCGATTATGATTGGCTTAAACGTGGTTGTCTACTGGCTGATATTTATCAAATATTGGACGCCGGTTGAGCAAAATATCGTGATTTGTTAGTGGCGAGCAGATCAAATTAATTGATCTGCGAGACACTGACAAATCACGATATTTTGCGATAGCCGAGTTCAATAATTGTTTTATCATTCGATCATTTTAATTCTTAATTAATTCCGACACGGCATTCATGTAAAACAGGCTTTATTTTAGTTTACTTTTCTTTAATAGTTAGTTATATTTTTAAATTATATAAGATTAATTTACATACATAGTTTTTTATTAAGTTGTAGTTTATATTAAATTGTTAACGCCTGATGTATTTACCGTGTTTTTTAAATAAAGATGATGATGATGATGATGATGATGATCACCGAGTTAGTTTGAATCTCGCCCTACCCCCTGTGGCCGGCGCCCACAGGGGGTAGGGCGAGAAAGCGTCTGACACTTCTGACTATCACCGATTTTGTTTTTCAATTTAATATTTATTCATAACTGCTAAAACAGAGCAGAAATCGGGCGCCATTGTAGAGGACGGGAGCAGAACAATTATTTGCAGCAAAACAACTTTGCACCGTTGTGCGCATGAGTAGAATTATTCGTAGGCAGTTATTTGCAGGTCACGTGGTGGGTTCTCGGCCAATGAAAAGGAAAAAAAATGCATCGAATGATAATTATTTTTATTTGTCGCATTTACTCCGCAACTTCACAAATCACAATAAACTAGCTACAATATAAAAACAGAGAAGGACGTGGCCTGTTCTAGGTGTAAAGATCGTCTTTGGGAAATCGATAAAAACAATGGCTGTGGCGAGTTCGATCTCCAGCTCCTCCCTCCCTCTAATATTATATAAAGTGAATTCATATGTCTTCAAAGAAACCTTTTGTGCAGCGTAGGTGTGCAATTACAGCTATCCAATTGCAAAAAGCTGTAACTGGACACCCACGTGACCGCGCGCCAATTACCTAAGGGATACGCGCATGGATGACCAATCACAATCGAGAATTTTGTTATTGATACGATTAAAGGAACTTATCGGTTATTTCAACAACCACATTTTCACCAATGATCAGCCAAATCCTCGTGCCATGACACAGTCCCTTTAAAAGAGGAAAGCAAAGTTCAGTCGGAAATTTTGTCAAGCAAAATTACGTCACGCTGGACACAAGATTTTCCCATCCTGTTGTTTTAAAGCTCACTAAACTCCGCGTCTGCAATGTGCTTGAAAAGTAAGTATAATACGGTCAATACAAGCTACGGTAAATATTGTTGTTATCCGATTAAATAAACTCGCGAACGTCTTCTAAAACAATCAGACTAATATTGCGACCCGAGGGCGGGGGTACTTAACAAAGTTTTGTACGGGGATGCTCCGCCCCGAGGTCCAAACCCTTACCCTTTCATATATCGTTTTTGACAAAAAAGGTACCCCTTTCATATACCTTTCATTGAAAATGGTACCCCTTTCATATAGCCTTTACGTGCGTCTGTTTGATATATGTTGAAAGGCGATCGTCGGTGTTTTGTATTAATGATAGTCAACTCGGTTGCGCTCGCAGTGTACTATCCGTAGGAAATGTAAAATGCTTTTATTCCGTGTTTCCTTCGAGTTATGGTAACAAGAGTGGATTATATACTATATCTTAACTATATTTATAGTATAGTTAAATACACGATCCCACAAGCGGATTGATTGATGGATTGATCATGATTGATTGATTGATTGATTGATTGATTAGAGGTTTGAGTTCCCAAACTTTAACTCTGTGTTACCATAAGTTGTGGAAACAAGGAAAGAAAGTTTCCTATTTCTTTTATAAAATTAGTCCTCAAAATAAACTTTTTGTTTCCATGGCATTATGATAAACGGTTTTTAACCAATCAGAATGACGAAGTATCTTGTTTGTTTTATACAAATTAATAGAAATATGTAGTCACTACTTGGTTTTAACCAATCAGGACGCGCGCGCGTTTTATTATTTTTTTTCTAATCGATGTAATTACTCTGACTTCAAGTCAGATTTGCTGGCGAATATTCTTGCTGGCTTGCAGATCCGGCAATCTGATCAATTCAGTCATCTCTGTTCTGTCAGTTTAACGTGATCACCGGGATAAACCCACTTCTGGTAAATCAGTTCTATCTTTTCCTTTCTATCTGGAGGCTCTATTTCCACCTGAAATGAAAATAAATATGGTCCATTTGTTAAAAAGCGCATTAAAAAGCACAAAGGACATCACAAATCATAATTGAACGTTTTGCCGTGGCCTCCGCTTGATATTCGCGCCGGTGTTCAAGTTCGGCCCAGGCTTGCTTTTCGTACTCATTTCCAAGTTCCCGCTCAGTCGCGTTTTCCCTCCTTTAAGCCTCAATGGTGATAAGCCGTGCACCTCACTTCTCCTTGGAATATCATACGGGTCACTCATGACAATAAAGGAGATCGAGGATAACCAAACTGAATTAATAGTTTTAACTTAGTTGTTAAAACAAAAGAATATTCTCTGGAGTTTTAAGTAGGCCAAGTGAGATCGCAAACGCCTCCCTACAGCCTTTCAGTGGCTTGAAATCCGCATAATGCATGATAGTAGTCAAATTCCATTGCAGTTCCATTGCTCTAGAAACGCCAACCAATTAAACGCAAGACAGCTTAAGAAACAAGTAATAGGACATATTTGAATATAAGCTTATTTCGATATATTAAAATTCTTACTTGGCTCTGAGGATGAGGGGAGTAGAACAAAAAAAATTCAGGGATGAACAATTAATTTATTTTGTTTTTTTTCCCTAAGCCTTGGAGTCAAGTTAGAATTTTACATATCGAAATTGGTCTATTGCATATTATGTAGCCTCTTTTTCAAACTGAAGCAAAATAAATGGTTTTGCAACAGGCGTTGCTTTAATAGAGAGGAACTGGCGTCGACTGGTCATTTCCTCCGGGAGCGGCTTCACAGAAAGCTCATTTACTCACTCTGTCTAGGTTCCACGCATTGAAATTCCACCAGTTGTACCAAGAAGACCCTTCTAATCTAATTCTTATCGATGTAAATGTACCAATGTTCGGCGAAATCACTGGAAATGTTATCGAGCTGAAAAAGAAGTGAATCAATGCATAATATCAGGCGAAATGTAGCAAGGGAAACAGAAGAGAAAGAGGTCAAATCTAAGAGTATTTTAATACACTACAAGGTCGTTTTCATGCATTTTATCTTTTAAGCCAGTTTACGAGTTTGCACTTATTTCTCAAACGGCAAGCTCGCGTTTGCTGTAAACCTGTTGCTAAATTTCTCTATTAGAGCAGTTTTCGATCGAGTGTCGTAAAACCAAAACTACAGTAATCACTCTAGCCAATCACAACAGACACAGGAAATCAAATGAACCAATCAGAACTCGCAGTAAATACTTCACTTCTGATTGGTTGAGAAAGTTGCGCGAGATTTCTAGTCAGTCAAATGCGTAAGTGTTTAGTAAGACAAATGTAACACTAATGATTTGGCCAAAATTAAAAGTAATTATAATAAGATTTGAAAATTTTCTAGTTGACCTTCTTGTATCACTCCTTTACATTTTTCTTAAATTTTTCACTTCGAAAACAACAAATACGCTCTCATAAGACGCCTTCACTGACACACAATCTAGTTGGCAAACTTCGTTGGCAAACTCTAGTTGGCGTGTGTGAACGTGATAATGTTGAGGCGTGTGAAAACGCGATATTGTCAACTTCTTAACTTGTAGTTTGCGGACTTGCCGGATATGAGCTGTTCATAAGCAACGAGGCGCGTAGCCCAAAACGTTTTTCAGAATTATGATGACGTGATTAGCGCGCGCGCAGCACAGCTCGATGTAAACAAACAGTTCAAATTAGCAGAGGGAAACAATCATAAATTTAGAAAATTATTATCCAGAGGAACAAATTTACTATTACATTACATTACATTGGAATACATTACATTACATATTACATTACATTACATTATAACATAGCTAGAAGTTTCACGTAATTAAATTTAATAGCGCGAGCGTGCTTCATATTCTTATTGAGCACGCTAATGACGTCAGCAAACTAACACCTCGAGAAACACCGCGTTGATAATGTTATAAAACAATTAGTTCATGCTGCAGCTGTGCGTATGTCGAGATATTGAGCACTTGGGAAGTTTGTAGAGCACTCAAGAGGCTAGAGTTGCACTCGGCTGCGCGTCGTGCAACTCTTACGCCTCTTTCGTGCTCTCCAAACTTCCCGCGTGCTCAGTATCTCGACATACGCACGCTGACGCATGAACTAATTGTTATTACATTACATTACGTTACGTTACGTTACGTTACGTTACGTTACGTTACGTTACGTTACGTTACGTTACGTTACGTTACGTTACGTTACGTTACGTTACGTTATGTTATGTTATGTTATATTATATTATATTATAATGATAATAGAGCTTTATACTGATGAAAATTAGCCCACCTTCCTTTTTCGAAAGGATCTGGAACTTCACTGGTAGCTTCCAATTCTATCTCGCCCGAATCTCCCGCACCACCATCGAGAAGGATGTCAACTTTGGAGTTCGTTCCGGCGAATCGTACGTCAGCAGTTACCACAGTGACGAAATATAGCAACACTGTCATGCATAAAAAAGTTGTTAATATCTACATTACTTTTCAAGATCAGAGTGAGAGAACGTTTGGATCAGAATAAAGTCAAATGAATAAATTATAAATATATCGGATTAAAGTACAGTAGTGTTTTTGGAATAAACGCCACGTATAAACGTTGTTTTTGTGTGTTTACTTTGGCGATTGAAGCGAGGCTCGCGAAAGCGGTTCATGACAGCGATTTTGAGAATTTTTATCTGGTTTTCATCAGTACTAAGCAGGATTCTCATTAAGTGCCGGCAACCGGCTAAAAATCCGGCTACTTCGAATTTTGAGCCGCCTACTTTTCAGTGAAAAGGAATATGAATACATGTATGTGTTAAAAAACCTGAATGAACAGTGAAAGTTGTGCAAAGCAATGCAGGTAAATAAATAAATAAAAATGTAAGCTTACTTACACAAAAAAAAAACTAATGAACAGACAGGTTTCTCGTAAATTTGTTTTCACATTGAAGGTAATCCCTCAGTTGAGGGTTTTATGAAAATTGTCTTTAAATTTTCCTGGGGGGGAGGGGGGCACGCCCCCAGACCACCCTAGAAATTGGTGCCTTCGGCACTCAATTGCCAAGCCGCCTACTATTTTATCCCAACCGTCTACTATAAAAGTTAGTGAGAACCCTGACTAAGAGCCCTAAATTTGCCTTTGGTAAGTTTGATAAACTGAAAACGGCAAACTGATCCTTACGGCAAGGCGATGAAGGAGTAAATAAAAGAATAAAACAAAATTTATATTTAAACGAATTTGCCCAATATTTCGGTTTGAAAACAAACCTTCTTCAGGGGCTAACAGAAAAATGAAAAATGAAGTTAAAACTAAAAGTTCGTTACAAATAAGAGTTTGAAATTATGAAAATAAAAACAATAGATTATTATTGGTGCAGGAGACTAGGTGTCGTATGTCAATGAGTTTCGTCACGTCTATTTATTCCTAGAGGAGATATGTATCAAATGAGCCTCTCTCGCCTTTCTCACTGCGTCACGATTGCTGCGTATGAGTTCAAGTGGGATTAGAAGAACATCATTGATTGAATGTCCAGCTTGATTGAAATGTAGGGAGACAGGAGTGGGATCGTTGAGTTGATGATGGTTTATGATGGAACGGCGGTGTTCTCCAAATCGTTCATTAAGTTGCCGTTTGGTCTCTCCGATGTATTGGCATTTACATTTCTTACATTCAATCAAGTAAATAAGATTTTTGGATTTGCAGGATAAGTTGTCGGTGATTTTTCTTTGTTCATTGGTTGCGGTAAAAATGTAATTTGTTTGGCCTTCTTGGAGAAAAGGACAGGTGAGGCAACGTGGATGGTTGCATCTAAAAACTCCGGCAGGTTGTTGCGCGTGAGGTGTATTATTGTGGAGAGTGGAATGTACCAAAAGGTCACGAAGGCTTGCGTGACGTTTGTAAGCAGTAAATGGAGGCACAGGGAAGGCGTCTTTGCAGTTAGGGGAGGATTGAAGGATGTTAAGGTGTTTTTTTAGGACTGAAGATATTTTACGAAGAGCAGGGTTGAAGGTTATAACAAATGGCGTGCGATCTGTTGTGGAATTTGTGTGTTCCTGTTGCTTGAGTGTTTCGTGCCGTGGGATGGCGCGGACTCTGGTTACGGCTCTTTGTAGGGAGGGTCGGCTGCACCCTCGTTTTATAAGATAATTAACAAGTTCTTTGCTACGTTGATCAAAGAAGGTGTCGGTGGAACATATGCGGCGTATTCGGAGAAGGAGGCTGAATGGAATAGTTTTCTTGGTGTGGTTAGGGTGACAGGAAGACTTGAGAAGGTACTGATGTTTGTCAGTGGGTTTTGTATGTAGATCTGTGTGGATTTGGTTGTTGCTGAGGTGTACCAGTACATCTAGGAAGGGTAGGGACTGATGCAAAGAAACTGAATATTGTAAAACTGGGAGATCCGGCACCACTCAACGGTTTGTCGCTGTGGTCTTGCTGATATTTTATATTTTGATAAACTGATACGGCCATTACAGTTGCACAGTTGCACAGGCACACCACACAGACAGTGGATGGTAAACCTGTGCTGTCTAGTTAGAAAAGGTTAAGAGGCAAATGAGGCATTTTGTAGAAATTTACTTACGGTTTGTTTGTAGCTGAGGGCATTGGTACAACATGTTTATTCGGACAACATCTAAAGCAGAAAAGGATTGTTCCAGTCCCAGGTTGATTTCGGGATCAATGAGCGCTTTAACGGTGGGCTTGTCGTTTTTGCTGAAAAATGTGTTGCTGTAGTGCATAATTGAGTGAAAGTCATACGGTAAGTTATCGGTCCTTTGTTCGTATTTCTTAAATTGTGATGACATCCCTGCAAAAGTAACAAAAAAGCTTTTATTCAAATCCATAACAAATTTTTTCTTATATATCGATGGAAAGCTTATGAACCATCGATTTTAAAAATGGATGTTATTGAGCAAAAATAAAAAACGACAGACTACTTTCGTGAAAGAAATGGGCCCTAATCTGGCTGAAAATAATTATGAGCCACGCCAGGAGCCACGCTCGTTCTTTTTAAAATTTCTTGACTAATCACACCTGTTTGTTTTTACATGAGAGTCCCCATAGGACCAGAATTGTCTCCCTTATCCGAGGGCTGAATGAAAACATTTGAAAAACAGTGTGGAACTTGTTAGTTCCCGTTCTAAGAGGTAAGAACACGATGGCAGAGTCCAGGACAAGTACAAGCCGCCTATAAGGGCGAAATTCCGCCCCTCTAGCTACTAGCTACAGTATATCGCCTATGTTTAGTTTCACTTCGAAAAGTCAAAAACTGACATGTTTTTATCAACGGAAATCTTAAAGAGTCTTACCCACCCAGTTTGCATTGCGTGCTTCTCTTATTGTTATGATGCGGCTTTATTCCATATTTGGGCAAGCATATCACTTCTTGCACGGGTGAATTTCTCATCTGCAATACAGTATGGACTTTCGGCAGATACCACGCAGCTCTTTACAACCTCTAGTTTCATTGGACCTTGATATCACGCAGCTCTATTGTTTTTAGGTCTAGGGTTCATTGTTGTGTTGTTTGTTCTATTGTTTTCTCAGCAAATCAGAGAAGACCTTGTAAGAGTTGCGTACTGCCCCACTTTCGAGGGCCCTGAAAATGGCGGATGAACCAACGTAGGCGCGCAATGCAAACTGGGTGGGTAAGATTCTTTAAAATAAAGGTGCGATTTTGTTTAAGATTCCCCCACTAGTGATCTAAGAATAATTATTATAAATCTACTAGCGTTCTATCACGACTGCTGCTCTCTTATTGGCTACGCTACTCGCCATCTATTCTGTTGTAGAAAGTGAGCGTGTGCGGTTGTTATTTATATCATTATTCAATAAAAACGCGAGCCTGTCTTGTCGTTAAGTTTTGAACGTCTAGTAGATTTATACCAAGAGAACATAAAGCTTTATGTTCTCTTGTTTATACTAAAACAATTAGATTATTCACTCTTGATTTCAATTCATGACAGTATAGAAATCTCGAGCTCATAGTCTTTGTCTACGGATGGCTAGGATGGAAATGGATTGCAACTTGAAAACATTGGCCGATTGTTTCAAGTTCTCCCTTTTTGTTTGGGAAAAATCACTTTAAACTTGAGTGTGTTGTTATCTCTCTTAGAGGAAAGCACTCGATATTTTTCTCTCCATGCTGTGAGAGTATTGTGCCGTACAAGCAAACTTACATATTATACCAGAAAACAGCAAAATTCTCGTGACATTAATTCCCCTTTAGCCAACGATTAAGGTTCTCAAAAATATGATTATTCATCGTTCTTAAGACTCGGGACACACAGTGCAACTTTTCTCGCAACGCTGCGCGCATAATTAGTTGCAGAAGTCAAGTAGCATCAAGTTCTACTTTTGCGACGTTGCGTGCAACAGATTGCATCGTGTCACTCCCCCCCCCCCCAACCCATTTAGTGAACACTTACCATTTTGAATGTTTCCGTAAAGTATTCTCACGTGTTGATCTCTGTCTAAGCGGCTCTGTTCATGTAAGAAACCGATTGCATGCATCAGCTCGTGAATACCTCGTCCTTTGTTTTTGCATCCACTGCCAAGGGACAACTGTTGTACGCCTCCGCGTCTTCCTATTTGGGACCAGCACCTGTAAAGTGGCGAAAATATAATATTTATAGACTGGCTTCTTTTAACCTGTCCAGACAGAGAAGAACGGCAAGATGGTTCAGATAAATAGATGTTTCAGTATTTAATCCCTATTTCTTCACGCGCCATTTTTCTTTTGTTTTCCACAATTTATGAATCGTTATTTAATTATTTGTACCCATGCATGCAGACTTCGTCTTATGTTAAATCATCGTAATGGTCGATTTAAAACGAAACGCAACGATTTAGGCGTGTTCTGATGGCCGGGGGCACTACTTATACAGATGTTCTACTGACACGTACTAAAGTAGTTGCGTGTTATAGCATTAGAGCAGTTTTCAATTGAGTGTCGTAAAACCAAAACCAAAGTTATTACTCTGACCAATCACAGCAGTCGTAAACAATCCAATGAACCAATCAGAGCTCGAAGCAATTACATGTCGGCGGCGCCAAGCGCGGGAAAACGCGTGCGAGCAAGTCACAATTGGTTTTGGTTTTACTTCTGATTGGTTGAGAAAGTGGCGCGAGATATTTTAGCCAATCACAAAGCGTAGTAATGCAAAACCAAAGCAATTGTGTAATTACTTTCGACACTCAATTGAAAACTGCTCTATATAAGCTAGGTGTAATTCTTGGCTTTCACTTACGTCATATCAAAATTCAGAAGCATTAAAAAATAGATTTCGAATCCACAATGTTTATGGAATTGTAGAGAGTTTAAAACTACACATCTTGGCCAAATTTTGAAGCGCAAAAGCATTTCGTTCAAGAGTTATAGGCGAACGAGTATTAGATATTTTTAGTAAGAAATGTATGGAGCGGCCATCTTTGTGCCCCACTCAGGGGCACAAAGATGGCGGCCAAAAATTCAAAGTCTTAATTACACCAAAAATCACATCCAAAAATATTGTATTTTGCAATAAGCTCAATTAACTCGGCTTATAAGCACTTATAATGCAAACAATAACTTTCAGCTGATTCAATTTTGTTTATTTTCGCGGCTTATCTGAAATAGCGTGACGCATTGCGTGACACATTTAAAACCTTTGTAAATCGGAAGCAAAACATCGTTAAAACCTGAAACTTTTTGTGAAAGATTATAACACTTGTATCCACATACCATGTTAGAAACAGCTTTGTAGGACGTTTTCTTTAGATTTTTTAATTTTAATGACGTCATGTGAAAGCCAAGAATAGCAATATGGTCAAAATAGTACACCAATCACTCTCGTGCCTTTTATGCAGGCTAGCGCTAATGTCAAGTTGTAAGTGTGAGCTAATCAAATAACCTAATTCTAACAAAAAAAATTCTCCCTACCCCGTGCCGCTTATAACCTCGATATAATCCGTGTCTTTGTCTGTTTTTTCTTCAAACTTGAGGCATGTTCTCCTGCGATACTCGTCAATAGCTTGCCTGAAAGCCCTTTTTAGTCTAGAACCTAGAATCAGAAGATAAGATGGACTCTATTCAGGGTTCGCTCTGGGGTGCAGTAAACTATCTTTTATTTCGTTATTAACAACGCGAGAAAACCGGGTATTTTTAGGGTCGCACGAAAAACAAGTTAAATCTATCTCCTCTATTTGCAAAATCATAAAATCAGTGTTTTAAGTAACTTAACTGTTTTACATTAATACGGATAAAAGGCGTTTTCTCTCACCAGAGAATAATCCAGTTTTCAATTCGTACGGAATTCGTACAATTCTGTTGCTATCTGAAATAGTGGCGGGCCAATAGCGGCTGCGCCTTGACTTGCTGTTGTTGAGTATAGCTCCGCGCTTCGTTCTTACTTCCTCCAGAAAACCCTTCTCTACCATCATGTCGCCTTCAATGAGAACTAAAGAAAAAAAACATAATTGTTATATAAAAGGTGTTTCAAAAACAGCCCCACCCCTCCCCACCCCAGCCCTCTCAGTACCTTTGTACTATCCCCAGTTTCGATCACTCACTGAAATGATATTCAAGATGGCGACCTTAGGGCCTGGTCGCACTACAGTCAAAAACAAAAATTAGCCCGTACAAAATGACATAAAAACAAAAACATTCCATAAAAAGCATGTCCCACCGAAGCGGTTTCTTTTGTTTTCCTCTATTTTTGTACGGGCGGATTTTTGTTTTTGACTGTAGTGCGACCAGGCCTTTAAGCCTGGTTTCCATAAAATCGCAACGATCGCAGCGATCGTTACGATCGACGATCGCTGCGATTCTTGCGACCCTTGCGATCATATGGAAACCAAGACGTTGCGATCGTTGCGATCGTTGCGATTGCGATCGCAAAGATAGAAAAATTTCTATCTCTGCGATCGCAATCGCAGCCATCACAAGGATCGCAACGTTTTGGTTTCCACTTATATGATCGCAAGGGTCGCACAACACTTTTTTCTGCGATCGCTGCGATCGTTGCGATCGTTGCAATTATATGGAAACCAGGCTTTACTAACACAACAGAAACAAGCGGGAAAATAGGGAAATGCTGTCTGGTTATAAACATAAAGCCCGCCAGGGGCCCACCCATAGATATAAACATTCGAACCTGTTCCACACAATATATACAGCGTTAAATTAATAATGACTGCCGGGACATTGTTCGTCCGCTATAATTCTCGGTATCTCCTGCAATAATTTTTACATCCCTTAATAGTTTTAAGAATCTCATTTGCATTACCCAAAATTTTGCGTGGATTTATCGACGAACTAACGTTTTGAAGTATAGTGAGCAGTACTGAAAAGCGGTTTATGATCAACTTAGCGGTAATGAGATGTCCAAACCGTGCCTGGAAACTTCATCAAGAGGTGCAGTACTAAGAAGTTTAACCCTTTAACTCCCAAGAGTGCCAAACATCAAAATTCAAGAAAAATCCCAAATTTTCATTTTGTAAAATATTAAAAATCAAATGGTACCATACATGCCAATATACTACTGAAGAGGTTTCATTTGAATAGTCACACCATGGGATTCGTTCACAGACTCAAAAGTTAGAACTACACTACATGTCTCCAATATTGACTCTGGGAGTGAAAGGGTTTTAAAACACCTATGTAAGAGTTCCTCAATTTATTACCGTGGAACCCTATTTATTCGAATAAAACGATCAAGGACGGATTAATGGGAACTTCCAAGAAAGATGGAAAGAAAATGACCGCATAAGATTTGATTTGGGCCCTCGCTGTAGCGTGTCTGTATTTAGCGGGGTAGTCAAAAGATGTGTAGCACAGACCTTTGAATGAACTTGGCTGAGTCACTTTATCGCTGATTTCTCGGTCTTTTACCTGTTTGAAGCTTCGTATAAAATCAAATGGGTTGTTTAATCATGCAACTCGTTTTACCCCCGCTGACACTTTGACAAGTAAATTGGAAATTATAAGCTGAAGTGAGATATTGGTAAATATGACACGATTGTAACACTCAAAAAAACTAAAGGCAGATATGCAACATACAGCTTACCAAACTGATCTTCATCTGCAGGTCTTGCATTGAGCTGGATTATGTGAAGAAATAAAGCGATGAAGGTCGCCGATAACTTGATATAATGGGTCATTACATCAAAACTCCGAGAACGAAGTAATAATTTACCACGTCATACTGCATTCTTTTCCGAATCAGTGCCTCAAGCTTAAATCCACTTCAGTGAGACATGGGCGTACGCGTTGCTTGTGAAAAGAGAGCGTCGAAAGAGAGAAAAAAATGATCCGTCAAGATAAATAAACATCTTAATGGTTTGTTAAATCTGCTTTTCATTAATTGTGGTGACTACCTGCCCAGTTGAACAAACATTTGGGACCGTCTTGACCAATGAGAGTGGCGTTTTCAAGAAATAACAAAATCCCACCGCAAGTTTCTCAGTTGGGGGCTCTGGTTTTGAAATCATAGAATTGGGGTTGTTAAATTAGTAACAGCGTGATGCCCCTTAGACAAAACAGCAACGTCAAGCCTATCATTTTAACCGGCAAAACGAAGATTTCAAGCGATCAAATCAGACACGTGATTTCTTCCACCTGTGTGAATTAGTTTGTTTTTGTCGATCGTTCCAATGGAATTCTTTTTTATTTCTCCGACCAGCAGGGGAAATGTTTCGCTCTTACTTCACGACTAACTGAATGGTCAACTGATTTAACGGAACAGAAACAAATCCGACAAATGCCAGCAATTTTCAAAATAAGAACGTCCCTGCTCCAGGATCTTAAGTCAGGAAGCCCTAATGCAGATCACACAATCATGATGTTCGAGGAACATAAAGACTTTCCTAGGTTTTTATTTTACCTTCTTCTTGTGAAGGTGTTGGCCTACAACCCAACCACATCAAAATAAACAGGTGTCAGTAATCAGTCAATGTCAATAATACAAGGACTTTATTTAAAAAGTTGATCAAAGACTGTTTACACCAAAGTCACGTCCGCAGGAGATCTGGGTACAAAAGGCTTTGACTTGCGACAACCTTGTCCCCAGGGCATTTTCCGTGTTCAAAATGGGGAACTTGAATGCATGAAGGAGCCCTGGACCCTGAACAAAGCTGGTCCTGGCGTATTTTGTCGGGTAAATTGTATGAAAAGAAATACGGATATGAAAATAACCTTCGTAAACGCCTTTTTATCTTGTGCCACGCCAGAAAATATATACTCCATGATTCTTCTGAGTATTTCGGCGGCGGCGCAATTGTCCCTTTCGTAAACGGTCGATGCCATTTTAGCGACACTAAGAAAAATTTTCGCAAATTTTAGAATTATTTTTTCTATCAGAAAAAGAAAAACGCAATTAGTTACCTAGAATCGAACCCTGGACCTCTACATGCTAACATCTCTCCTTTACCACAAGACCACTGGGTTGATCCGGTAAACCCCAGAAAAATTTATTAATAATTATAAAAGGTGCTTTTCTTAATATATATCAATAATGGGTCACCGTAACCCTAAATCTTACCTAACTGCGAATCTAGCTTAGATATAATAATCGCTTTACCTAGGCCCAATTTTATCTAATAATGATAGCCTACTATCGTCCCAATCCAGGCATAAACTAGAGAGAAATAGCATCGACCATTACAAAAGGCTTAGTTACTAATGAATGCTAATGATGGCATCGACCGTTAAAAATGGCATTGACCGTTTACGAAAGGGAAATCAGCTTCGCGGCCTTGAAAGAGTTAAGCCAAAAGAATACCGTTCAGAAGGACGTCGGACACTTTATTGAAACTTATATAACGAAGTAACTGCTTAGCTTTCAGTTGATGTTATGGGTAGCAGTTTATATAGTTCCCGGCATAGTAAATCGAACCCAATCGAACTAAATTTCAATCGAACGCAATCGAACTCAATCGAACTCAATTCATGGATTGAGTTCGATTGAGTTCGGCAATCGAACGAAATCGAACTCACCGAAAAGAAAAAAAATCAATCGAACCCAATCGAACGTTCGATTTTCGAACTCGTGATTTGTGTAAAACAGGCGTTGAAAATCCATAACCAGATCTTGGAAGCTCGAGTCACTTCAGCCCGGAGTGTAGCG
The DNA here is from genome assembly GCA_022457155.1 of Cladopsammia gracilis. NCBI lineage: Eukaryota > Metazoa > Cnidaria > Anthozoa > Scleractinia > Dendrophylliidae > Cladopsammia > Cladopsammia gracilis. Next base: position 1,680,796 of record JAJGOT010000026.1, on the reverse strand, counting down.
CACGGTCGTGTTTTTCGTAAACCAAGAAATTCCGCAGAAATGGCTTCAGATGCGCTGTGGATTGTAAGCTTCAAATTCGTAGTAAAAGGCTACCAGGAGTGCCGCTTTGACGTCAAGGATGACGAAGTTTTCAAGGTTTTAAAGAAAAAAGGCGAGAAAGGCCGTGCATTCTGAATTGCAAACGAGCGCGGACAATTAGGTCACCTTCATCCATCTACTGTATGCCGTTGCGTGTGTCGCGGTTAGTAATTTGCTTGTATTTTTGCATAAAAGTAACCCTTCGAGTTGTCGTGCCGCAATTGTAAGTTAGCCAAAAAAGGAAAGGGTACAACAATTTCGGAATACACCCGCGGGAATAATGATAGCTTTGCTCTGTTCTGTTCTGTTCTGTTCTCTTAACTGCCGTGGACAGTTTATAAATGGGGTTTCTGTTATTGAATAAATTGTAAAAAAGCACAAGAAAAACCTGCTTTGATGGGCTTGCTTTGGGCTTGCTTTGAGAGATTGGCCAGAGCCAATCGAACGTAATCCATTTAATTGTGTTTGATTGAGTTCGATTTTCGAACTCAGTCGAACAAAATCAGATGGATTGAGTTCCATTGAGTTCGATTTGTTCGATTGAATTCGATTTGTTCGGAAATCGAACTCACTGAAAGTCCGGTGTTCGATTTCGTTCGATTGCCGAACTCAATCGAACTCAATCCACGGATTGGGTTCGATTGAGTTCGATTGAGTTCGATTTCCGAACGTTCGATTTACTATGCCGGGATAGTTAAATTTAGGCCTGAACAACCCGAGAAGCTAGGTGGTAAAGTGGTACAGTGGTACGGTAGGCTATCTAAGCCTAAGCCTAGCTGAGATCACAGGTTCAATCCTGAGTGGGGGATTTTAGATTTTCTTTTACACTTAAAAATTTATTGAAAATAAAATTCTAAGTGTCGACATTACGTTACATAAGTCTTAATAAGGTGTCCGACGTCCCTCTAAACGGTATTCTTTAGGCACAACCCCTTGAAAGGGGTTTTACGCCCGCCCCGCCATTTTGGAAGCCGAGAAGGCCCTTGGACGAGGTTGGCCTTGTGAAGCCGAAGCGCATGACAACATACAAACTCTTTGCAATGCAAATCCCAGCACAAAAATTTAAACATTTTTTAACCAAATGCTAACGTTATTTTCAGTGTTTAAATTTGTATACAGCTTGCGCTTTCGTTTCAACCGAAAAGTAGTGAATGAAGGAGCACTGCGGCTGTGTGTGCGTCACAACTCCACATGTGAAAGACAGGACTTGAACACGACGACAGAACGATCGGATCAATCATTAAAGTTGACTTACACCCAGGTGGGAACTGCGCTATACCAATCGGAGGGGAAAGTGCCAATGAGGCCAAATTGTTAGACCCCAAAGAAATCCTATTAGGCTAAAACCAGACCAAAAAAGTCCAACCGGGTCCAGAACGGTAACCCCCAAAATGTCCCTTTTCTCTTGGCATAAAAAGTTTACTTAATCTCGTACACAGATCTCTCACGAGTGAGATCTGGGTACGAAATTAAAGTTTACTCTGTTTGCCGAGCCCCCAGAGAAGTACTCACCAAAATATTTCACCCCGAAATGTCACCAGAAAATTCTAACCCCCCAAAAATCCTCTGAATTCAAATTTCAAACCCAATAAAGGTCTTCGCACCTCCCCGTGGACCTATAGCTACAATACGATACCAAATAACCCATCCCCCCCCCCCCCCACCGGTGTTTCTATCCATCAATACTTTCAAGATTTTCTTGAATATGATTCTGACAATCAACTACAGGGATCAATACTAGACTCTATTTATAGATTAAATTACCAGGCATACTGGAACAATATTTATTTGGTTTTACGTATCTTGTAGGCGTGTAAATATTTTTATCCCATGTTAATGATTACTAGAAAACTGAAGCACTGTACATGATGCACTCAGTCACAAAACTAAATTTAGATTTTCATGCTGTGCAGGGTTTGCTAAACGTGACCCCAAACCTGCATAACAACAGCTCGTTTCATTTACATTTGTAACGTGTTTTTCAAAGTACAGGAACTGTTAAGCAATATGCGAGGTGTGGGATAAATGTCCTTCATTAGAAAAGACTCGTGAAATATGGTTTGCCTATTAAAGACTATATATGGTTATTTCTACCACACCGTTTTATGAGTCGTTGAAGACTTTTGCTTCACTTTGTTGTTCAGAATGTGCTGGCAAACTGTGAGTGGTAAAATAGGAACGTAATAAATCAAGCGCGCTTTTGCTTTCGGCCTAATACAAATAATTTCCGGCGAAAAGAATGGGTTATGTTATTCCAGAAAAATTATTTTGTTTCATTAACAACGGCAGAAAATAATAAACAAAAACAGCTATTCGGAACAAAATGGGATAACCTTTGCTTCCATCTGAATTAAACGAAACGTGAGGAAGACCTCTCAAAAATATTATTAGCTGCCGCCCCAGTGCTCTTGCCAATCAAGTTGATGGAACTGTGCTAAATTGACTATCGTATTCACGTAATAATATCGGTGAATTTACGCGGATCACGTTAATAAAACATCACAGCGGCCCCATAAGAACACATTATTAATTCTGACAACCAAGTGTCAATCATTTCATAAGGCTATCAGTTCTGGCCAATCACAATCAAGACACCTGTTCGTCTGTGCTTAATCGCTGGTGTAAATTAAATGCAGAAGCCGTCTTATTCTTCCATAAAACAATATAAAGCAAATGCGAACGAGAAGAAGCCGCACGAATAGACTCGAATTAGAAACAGAAAACTGTTTCCAGCCAAAACAATGGTAGTTTCATTAAAGGCGAGGAGAAATGAACAAACGAGGATTTGGCATTGTGTCGCTGCAGAGACTTGACGCAAATCCCCCGAACGCTGACGTAAGTAGAACAAATGCGCTATTGTCGAGTTACCAAAATGAGTTGCGGTTTCGTCAATGAACCCTAAAAATAACCTACTTCCTGTGAAAACTAAGGAATTAAATACTCACAGAGTGCGTGGGTGAACGAAAGCAGTTAAATTATCTTGTACGCTTGACAGAGGCAGTCAATCGCTCAATGCAATACTACCGGTATAAATATACGCTCACAGTCCATCGCAGTTTATAACACTGAAGGGTGAATTGACTTCAAGTGAGAAACATGGGAAGTTTAAACGAGAACTGGACGTGCAACGTGGACAAGAAAGTACAATGGGCAGAAAATCTAGAAGAGGTGCGTTATTATGTTCCTCCAAGCAGTCTGAAGAAGGGCTTCAAGAAGAGAATGACTAAAATACGGCGCAAAGCCAGCGAAATAACGGACAAACCGCTCCGCATTATTACAAGCATGGGAGAACTGAGCGCGAATGCTGTTCATAACGGGCTTGAGTTTATTCTCAGGCATGGTCACAGTGGCTCGTTTGACGCCGAGCGTGTTACATACGAAGACTTGATCAAAGAATGGGACAAACTCTTTGAAAATAGCGCTAGCGCGACTGATGATTCCACGGACGACGATGAAGATGAAAAACAGAAATAGTGCACTCGCCAGCAGTTGTCTTTCGATCGACCGATTTCATCATTGAAGAACTGAACAAATGGTGGTATAGGGCCTGCCTCTCACGCTTGGCGGGAAAATGTTGAGCAACCGAAGTCAAAGCCGCGAAAAAGACGGGAACTGAAACTGAGCAAAATAAACGAACAACGAACAGTTGATCAAATATTTACCGAAGGTAGCCTTCGAAAGATCAATAAACTACGCCAAATACAGAAAAAACAGTGCCCTGCGAAATTAATGTAACAAATTTGTGAAACAGAAAAATCTCTCGCTTTAAGGAGAAAATTGCCCAGTTTACGTGGCAAATAACTGAACGATTTTTTCAACAATTTTTTAGCAAAGTATAATCAATATTGCCTCATATTCAACATAAAATCTTGGTCAATAAGATAGCCTCGAATCAAATAAGTATTAAGGAAAAAATAAGAAAAAAAGAGTACTGAGTTGCTCGTATTTTTATTAACGCTATTTTTGACTCATTTTACATCTGAAAGTAAATTATGTTAATTTTTTATAAAGGAAGCAGGAAGATAAATTACGCTATGGGGTGCTACCTTATTTATCCTCATCGCTAATGCTGTATATTTAAAATCATAAATGACTTGAAATTTTCGTATCCATACTTAAAATAATTACATCATCGAATTACTATAACTTCCGAAAATAATAAAAAAAATTTAAATAAAATATTTTTAACCCATATGAAAAAAAAAATGCTGTGTCATTTTGCTTTTGTGTGTAGAGGCCGCCACCGCCACATGGGCCAATTCAAATAACATTGAAATGGCACCCAGCCAACATTATAATGAAATATATAATTTACATGTACTGTGGATGTCGAACAAATTATTTCAAAGGCCACTAGCTATGAGCCTATCAGACTTTTCAGGCTTTAAGCATCCAACGTTTTCACTCTCAAACTCGACCCATTTGATCGAACTTTTTTAAAAATTTGCTGCTTTATGTTTATTCATAAATATACTTCAACACTGATCGGCTATTATCACATTCAAAGTTCCTATTGTACTTCACAGCAAATGAATCAGAATCGAAGGCCCCCTTTTTGACTGGTGCTTCGATTTCAGTCATACTCGCTTTTATGCAATCGGAGATTTTCGTAAGAAGTCGTGATCGGCCGAAGGCCGACCGACCCGCCGAAGGCCTGGAACGAGCGGCGAAGCCGCGAGAGAAAATATCAGAGACATGAGACTGATGAGAGGCCTGTAAGGGACGGACCATTTAATTTTTGTTGGGGGGGGGGAGGGTGGGGTTGGGCAATCACCCAAAAAAAATTCCTGCAGAAGACATTTAAGAGGTAAAAAATTCGTGCACAAGAAAGCACCTGAAAAAAAATTCAAGCGTTAAGGTAAAAAAAATTCTTGCAAATAGTGATGCTGCAAAAAAAATTCATGCTCAGAAGAAATTGCCCCCCCCCCCCACAAAAATTAAATGGTCCTTCCCTAATATGAGCGAGATGAGAGCGCGAGAAAAACCTCTGGCACCGGGGGTATAAAACACAAACACTGGTATATTACACTGGTATATTTTTTAACTATAAAATAAATATAAATTTATGAAAGTTAAGTTTCTTGAAATTCAATTTTTGACAATAAATGTGATATTTAGGAAGCAGTGATGCATAGTTTAGTTTTTTAATATTAAAGAGAGTTTGTTTTCACCTCGCGGCTTTGATGTTACAAATAATGTGTACGTGTCATGTTGAAGGTGGTTCTACCTTTTGAGTCTGTGGATGAAATCATAATTACTGCGGGACCATTCAAATGGAATCTGATCAGCTGTACTTTCCTAACATGTTGTTAACCCTTTCAATCCCAGAGTCAATTATGGAGACATGTAGTGTAGTTCTAACTTTTGAGCCTGTCGACGAAATCCTATGGTGTGACCATTCAAATGAAACGTTACCTCCGCGGCAGTCAGACTTTTGCATGGTACCATTTGTTTTTCAATATTTTATAAAATGAAATTTGAGATTTTTCTTGAATTTTGATCTTTGGCACTCTTAAGATTAAAAGGATTAATGATTCTAACTTGTTAAGTCCGTGTATGCTTTTTGTTTCTCAGTACTTTTAAAAATGAAAGTTTTGAAGAAATTAATTTTGGATGCGAATGCTGGCGATTTTTTTTTTCTCAGCATAAGTCTGCTTTATAAGAAGAAACTGATGTCGATCGTTTATTTCTTCAAACGAGTACGTGCTTTCTGCCTGTATTCATAATAGCGGGCGTAAAATTGTGCAATATTTAATTAACTGCTTCGCAACTGTAAAAACAATTACAAATTAGTTTTACATTCAGAAAGATTTAAAACTCCTTGAAACAAAACAGCCTCTCCTTCGTATACTGACATATTACTAAATGTTTTTTTTTATTTCCCTTTTCTTGCTTTTACCTAGAACTTAAGTATCGAGGAGATTAAAAGTTCAGTTCTTTATTGACTTGTATTTACACCACTGCCCTGCCACTGCACCTGCCGTGTAATGCGTGGTATTACCGCTGACCACCACGAATGGGCGAGCCAGTTTCATTTATTTACGCGTCGCATGTGACTGCTTTGTGACTGAAATTCAAGTTTCGTATTTTCTTTAAACCGAGACAATAAAATGACGGTCTTCTCTGAGGCAGACTTTGATCTACCTTAGTAATCTTTATAATCTAAAGCCAAATACATAAAGTACAGAGAACAACAAGTTTCTATTTTTAAAATGCGAGAAAACATGTTATCCAAGTCGAATGATGTTCATGAATGAATGTGATATATGATCGAAATAAATCATGTGAACTGCGGATAAAACATGTGAATGATAGCCGAGTCTTCGAGAACTGATCTAACCAACTGATGTAGTTGAAAGGAAACCTGAAAAAAATTCAGGCTTGATCCCGGTCACAAGAATTTGGTTTTATCGACTGAGTCGATAAGGTAAATTAGCCACCGTTAAAAGATTCGAGAAAGCTGACGTTTTGAGCGCTAGCCCTTCGTCGGAACGAATCAGTGCGAATCGGTCAGTTCAGTGCTAGTTTTGTTTCACAGTTAAAAGATTAAAATATTGAAAAGAAAAGTAAAAATATTGAAAACGCTACACTGTGGCGTTCGTTTCATTTCTCGAAAGGAAAGTTTGTGAATTAACACCACATGAAGCTGAAAATCTCACTATGAGAGGAAACAAAAGATAAGATCATCAAAATTATGAGAAACGTTTAATCGCCATATTCAAACCAAATGAATTTAATCTAGAACTGTGCGGCTAGTTTTTACTCAATTGAACGGATCTCAAGTAGCTTTTTCATATAACATATATTCTTGGTGCTATTTTGAAAAATTCATTTCGAAGTTTACTTTAAAAAAAAACGACTGGCTAAACAAAAGGCTTCCAGAAAATGCAAAGATTGATGTTAGAACGTCTGCGTCGGTCGGAGATTGTCGTGGGTTGCGAAATTAAGACGAAGGTCTCCGATGCACGAAAACAATTGATTATGAAAATCATTGTCAAGCCGAAAGACGCCCGAAGTCACTCGTTATCTGTCGGAGACTAACGTGAGTTGAAAACGAAGGTTTCCGATGATGTGTCGCAATTGTACGATGTGCGTGGAGCCTGCTGAGCGGAGATAAAATCACAATTTAAAAAATGCAAAGCACTGGACGAATGATCCCGTAGTTGCTCGGCAACCGTCGGAAACATGTGTAGGTTGAAAACGAAGGCTTCCGATGACGGACTTGCCACTTACGTGAAAAGCTGGAATTTGGTTTCTTTTTCTTTGCAAATGGATAAAGCTCTTTAAAAAACGTCCTACGCTAGCAACCGGTTTATTAATATAACACTAAACGTAACTAAATGGTAATTGTGCGCGTTTCCGACACGTTCATCAAAGGGACTTTAGCTGTCGGTGTAGCTCGCAAACCTTTTGAAGTACTAAGCAATAATTAATACTTTGTGGCATTAGAGGTGAATAATTAACAACTTGAATGATAAAGCTCACGTGTGCAATACTTTTCTGGTGTTTCCGTTTATTTCCAGCTCGTCTAGTTAAAATTAGAAAAAAAAGACGAAGGCAAGGACGTCATAGCAAGAGAACACAGTTGCGAAATCCGAGGAAATCTCATGTTAACGAGTATTCCTTCTAAGGAACAAAAATATTAGTAAATACAAAATGGAGACGTCAAAAAAAGGAAAGCAAACAACGTAATTTTTATTTCAAATGAAAATGCGTTTTGTTGAAAGAATTGTGACAAAACTGTTTCGTTGTAAGTCGTTGTCGCATCTTGAAAACTGTACAAGGTTAGATGGCGTCTCAGGGCCGTAGCCAGACGAAACTTCTTACCGAGGCAATATCAGCAAAAAAGAACACTTCTTTCATTTTTTTTTAAGCAAAGCCTCTTACAAGAGAGATCCAACGCATGTACTAGTATTAAAAATTTTATTTTTACCGAGGCAAGTGCCTCGGTTCGCCTCATGCTAGCTACGGCCCTGCGTCTTTTCTCTTATAGACTTTTTTTTCGAAAGTGTAAATCGTGGAAGAATGGCCATACTATCTCAATCAAGATTTTATGTTTAATAATGCGCCAAATTAACTCAATTCAGATGCAGAAGTATACAGTCTGTTTGGTGATTTTAAAACTGAAAAGACACGGATTAATTCATTTTTAATCATTACTAAAATGTTTAATATATTTTGCCTGAAAAAGGAAAGCTACTGAGGCCGAATTGAACAGGTTGTGATCTCTTTTAATGAAAAACACATCGATAAATTGAAACTGTGGCTTATTTTGAACATGTGGTTGAAATTTTGTCATGAATTAATTAGTCACTGGTTCGAAAGGAATTACGTTTAATAGGATTTCTACCCCTGAATGTCCATTCCTTTGGCGTTTTACCATATATAGTTTATAGTCAGTCGTAGTAAATTAATTTATCAAATCTAAGTTTTTTAGTGTGGCTGACTGCACCTATGGCAACCTGGAAAACATAAACTGAACTGCGGTTACAATCACGCTTTTAGGGATCACGTATAGGTTGGCGAGGTAACAGGTGATGAATCGAGAAAGTGTTGTCAAAAACAATTATTACAGTGCCTTGAGCACGTTTGCGCTACTCTTCTTTTATTTTTATAGGCGTTTGATGTGATGTAATGGCAAAAGCGAATGAATTATTAATTCAGTAAAATTCATATTTTTAAACATGCTGAGCGGTTGCGAGTTGATCAAATTCTCATCTACACCGATTATGTCGTTGCGCTCGCGAGAACCGCAATCATCGACTGACTAAAGAAATTTTGTGCGTTAACAATTTATTTGGACACAGTTCCACATCACAAAACCATTGAAAAGAATATTCTCGAGTTTTAAGGATTATGCCTCTACGCAGATCCACGAGTTGTGAATTTACCAGCTTTGCGCACGGTTCGGAATATAATTGGGAACTTGAGCAAATCAAGGAACGGCGAAGCAGATCGGCTCGTAAGAAAAGCGTGCAATGGTCCGACGACCTCGAGGAAGTGCGCTATTTTGTTCCGCACAGAAGTAGGAGCGAAAGCATCAGAAGGAAATTCAAGAAGGTGAAAAAGAGAGCTGAAAATTTTACAGAACAACCTCTGGTGCGGGTTCTCACTAGTTTTCGTGAGTCCAAAGTGAAACGACTGCGGCTTATCGGGCGACACACGAACTGTTTCTCGCTTGACTCAGGAATGCAAAACTTCGAGGAGTACAATAAGCAGTGGGATCGATTGTTTGAGATGTATTCAAGTCCGAATATTTCTAGAGATACAGCGGAAACGGAAAGAATGTTATGATGACTTCCGGCGGTGTTTTCAAGACCAACATTTGCAACAAACACTTCAATAAAGCGAGAATTTTGAAACGATGTTACAAATGGAAAATAAACTGCCTGCGATTCAGTTTGAGGCGGCAACAAGAGCAGTAACGATCAAGAGGTTTCAGTAGTTCCAAGACCAGCATCAACGAAAACATTTCAACGAGAGTTTCAAGTTGCTTCAGTGTTCAATTTTTGAAATAGACTGACTGCGATTCAGATTAAGGAGTCAAATAACTTTTAATTTATGTGTTTGTGGGGTAAAGTTCAATACAAATATAAGGCAAAAACCAAGCATTTTAACGTTTCTGGTATATTTGAGTATCTCATTTCCAAAGCAGCCCTTTTGTGCAGCTGAAAACTGACGTAAAAAAGCACTTGGAACCACAATGCAGCAAACAACAACGCAACATGAAAAATTCTTGAATCAGCAGTTGCAACATGATCTTCTTTCTCTAGCTTTTGCAAGAGATAGGACGTGCACCTTTAATTCAACTAAAACTCTTGATTCTGTGCGTTTGAAGAATACATGCCACGATACGAAAATCAAAACCGGATAGAGGATGATCAAAGGTCGCACATATTTTTAATAATTTTCGATTTAATCAGGTTAATTAAGATTATTGACACGTGAAAGTCATGACTGCAACGGAAGTTGAATTTAATCGGCGCGTGATCTTGAGATGCGTGTTTCATGAACGTTTTCCATCTATCTTTCTTTGACATGCCGCGCTTTTGGGGTTCTTTTCACAGGAACTCGACATTAAGTGAATGATTAATAAAACACATCTATACCAAAAAAACGCAGTTAGGGTTCGAGAATCTAAGCTGACGTCAAAGGAAACCTTGATCCTGAGCACTCGCCAAGTGAATGGCTACTTTAAAACGCATTTTCTAGTTTCTTGTCTTATATTTTGACGCAGATTAAGACAAAAAATAGCGCGAGCATCTATGTAACTTTGAATGTATGGGAGCAGGCTCTCCTGTGAAATGGTTCAAATAACGGCTTTGTCCTGCATGCATTATTCAGACGTGGCCAAAATTGCTTTTACGTTACAATATTGCAAAGCTGAAACCGTATGTTTTCGGTAAAACGGCCTGGGTCCGTGTATTATTATTATTATCAGAATCACACTTCGTTTTCCAAGTGTCTGCTTGTTCCTGTATTTATTAATTTGTATACTTTTAAAATATTAATACCAACAGAGGTCACATGTACATCAGAACATACGATCTTTGTTGCCAAATTGGCGCTATTTTATCAGATTACGATATTTTTAAACTGTATTATTAAATATTTATATGCGAAAGATATGGAGTTCTTGTACTTCTCTTGAGGATTCCGATGGTTTTGTGATTAAAGTTTAAAACGATCACAGATCTTTTTTGATTGATATTAACATTGACCCATTTAACCACGAAAAACGTGACTTATAGAAGAATCAATACTTTCGCACCTGTAATCAAACCACAGGCTTTGAAAAGTGACTCTGATTAATATTTTTTTGCGATAAATCATTCAAATAAATGTATTTTGTGAAAAGGGTGGAACATTTCTTCTTTTTTTTAATGAAATTTAGATCCTTTTTTAGTTTAGAAATAGAACATATCAGCGACGTCAATACGATTTTCCGCAATTTTCCGGCTCGATTTTGGAAATGCTTCTTAATCTTCACAATGATATAACTAATTTGCCCTGAATTATCAATCTGTGGATCTTTCTAGCAGTCAATAAACATCCGTTAAACCTTGTACCAAGAAGTGAATAAGGACATAAATCGTACAGCATGTCCTATCATCTAACTTTAATACGCATTAATGGCAATCACTGCGCTTAACGCTTTCATTCTTACTGTCGATTTTGATTCATTGACGTAAATAGCACTATATTAATATGACCGTTCGCGTCATGGCTGGCAGTTCATGGATATAGGTATTTTATATCCGACTTTAATTACTTCACGATAGTTCTAGCCTTAATTTATTTTCTGTGGAAAACATCAAAGGGAATTTTATGTCTAAAAGATTTCAGAAGTTTCTAGATCTGATTCTGATTTTCTAATGACTCTTGAAAACCAGACAAAATAAATACAAGTAAACAAGTGCGGAAAAATAGGCAAACTGGTGCCATGCGCCGAGCGCGGGAAAATAGGTTTCACCCAGCTCACGATTGAATTTTTTTTTTCGAGTTTTCTTGTGTAATGTGAACTTTTGTAGAGTTCAAGAAACATAACGCGGAAGGCTAAATGCTGACCACCTATTTAAATAATAAAATAAATTGATAGTGGGTAATGGTAAGCTTACCATTACGGTACTGGATGGCGGATGACCAAATGGCGGATAATGGTGGCTCCAAAACCTGACAAATAAAGTAGAATTCCAATAACTCGAACTTCCAGGGGGGAAGGAAATTTGGTTCGAGATATCAAAGGTTCGAGTTATCGAGGGTAAATTTGTAAGCAATCTCTAGCCAAGAGAAAAATAGTTTGGTTTGAGTTAGCGAGAGGTATATTATTATATCGAGTTGATATGAATCCCAATAACTCGAACCCTCGATAACTCGAAAACTTTTGGTAACTCGAACCAAACTTTTTTTCCCTTGGCTAGAGATTGCTTGCAAATTTACCCTCGATAACTAACTCGAACCTTCAATACCTCGAACCAAATTTCCCTCTCCCATGGACTGTATCTGCAAAATGCCTGATGCTGACCAGCAGCAGTATGATACTCCAAATGAATCTGTGAACCCTACCGGTTAGAAAAACCTTTCGTTCTTATCTTTCCGTTGATAAGCAGTTTCACGTTTATTTTGGTACTGGGGATTCATAATTAGCCAGAGGTTATCAATCTAGCCATTGTCTTGCGGTGCAAGAATGATCATGATAATATAAAAACATTTTAAGATTAACTTCATGACCACGATGCTAACAATCTGATGATACTCGGGTCAAGGTCTTGACTGAGTACAGGATCAAGAAATTATTGCAATTCCTTCAGTCCTCTAGTCTGAAATTTGCTTTTCTTTTTTTCCTTTCCAACTGAAGGATAAGCGTGACAAATCTAATGGCAACTTAGTTTATCAGTTCTACATTTGAAATAGCCGATGTCTGTCCTCTGGTGCCATTGGCCACCTATAGCTATCATTGTTATTTTATGTTGCATAAAATAGAATTATTAAGGCACAAAATAGTATTACTGCCTTATCTGTGTAATGCCTGATGCTCCAACTACAGTATTATATTCCGACACAAGTTTTCAACCCCTACCAATTAGAAACATTAATCTAACTGAAAAAAAACCTTTAATTATTATCTTACAGTTGATAAGCAGTTTGTTTTGGTACTCGGGATTTAGCCTGAGCTTATCAGTCTAGTCATTGTCATACAAACTTTTGAGATTAACTTCATGACCACGACGCAAAAAAACCGATGATTGCGGTTGTTTCTGCGTGTACCGGAGCACAGTATAAGTCATCAGATTATAGCTAAATTAATTCTGTCCAGTTGCATAATTAGAGATTGTAGCTACATTAATTCTGTCCAATTGCATAATTAGAGAAAATAATTTTTGAACATGTGTACATTAGCGAAAATTGTTTTCAAAGGCTGTTTGTCGAGAGGTCTAATGCACGTCCACACCTCCACATGTCCACACGTCCACACTTCCACAGTTCACAGGCGAAATGTCCACACGTCCACAGGCCCACATGTTCACACGTCCACAATTCACAGGCGAAATGTCCACACATCCACAGGCCCACATGTCCACACGTCCACACGTCCACACGTCCACACGTCCACACGTCCACACGTCCACACGTCCACACGTCCACACGTCCACACGTCCACACGTCCACACGTCCACACGTCCACACGTCCACACGTCCACACGTCCACACGTCCACATGTCCACACGTCCACACGTCCACACGTCCACATGTGGACATGTCCACATGTCCACATGTCCACATGTCCACATGTCCACATGTCCACATGTCCACATGTCCACATGTCCACATGTCCACATGTCCACATGTCCACATGTCCACACGTCCACAGGTTCACATGTCCACACGTCCACTGTTCGAGAGCCTTTGCCTCCAGATTTGCTCCCCAGGAGTCATGACAACGACGAATCGTGGGCATTTTTCAGTGTGTGTATGGGTGAATCACTGAAGTGCCAACAGCTTAGCAGTACTTTCAATCCGGTAGTGCTGGGCTGGGCTGTTCAAAGCACGATTTAGCTAACCCAATTTTTCTGTTCTTCAGGTTTGATTTTAAGGGCCCACGGACGGATTTCTCGCGCGTTGCTAAGGAATTGGGAAGTGAAAAATCATTTCCGGTGAATGACGCAGGCATTTCGGCAGCCAATCAGAAAAACTCCGCGAGAACCCACTAAAGCGGCGGCAAATTTGATAACAATGTCGGAAATTGTCACAATTACAGTGTCAGAAAAGTTAGCAAAAGAAAACAAAAAATAGAGAAAAAAAAAAACGGAATGAAAAAGAAAATGTTGAAATGAAAGAAAAATGGTTTAATTCATGTCGGGCAAATGGCCAACGAAAAGAAAACGGCGTGCTTTGGAAGCTGTGAGTAAACGATGGTCTTCGCCTTCGCCAATTGCAACTAGCAAAAATGATTTCAGTTGTCAAGTGAATTTATTTGTGAAACCAGAAACGAAAAGCTCGACTACAATGGTAACTCAGACGGGAGAGAAGATACAGGATGATGTTGAGGTTATGAAAAGCACCAGAGATGAAGTAGACGAGGAGGGAGGCAGCGACGCCGAATTTATCGGACCAAAGCAGCTAGCAGAATTTCTGTGCAAGTTTCGCGCACCAACATCCCCTGAAAACGAAGAGCAAAACGGCAAGTTTCTGGACGATGACGATAAATGCAAAGGATTAGAAGATGGTAACGAAATTCAAGAAACAGTTCGCAAAGTGGAGAGCTTTTTCAACGAAGACTACAACATCAAAGACCTTACTAAAAATTCCCTTCGGGTTGAGCAGTCGCCGCTTGTTATTTTGTCTTCCGAAAAATTACGGCAAATGGTTGAACGCAAGTGCAGCAATTGTGGACTAAACGGAACGCTAACATTCGTTAGAGAAACAGAGTCACAGACAGGAGTTTTGAAGTTAGATTATGTATGTAGTGAATGTGCTAGTGCGTTTTCTATCTGCACCAGTAATGAAACAATACCAACTCGAGCGAAACCAAAAATGTACCTCTCGAACTACATCATGCTTGTTTTCATTGTTTCTGGAGAGTACTATAAAGACTACGATCATGTCTTAGGAACTCTTGGCGCGGCATTAGCCATTTTTGCGAAAAACAATGCATCCGAGTTATAGAATGGATTGCACCCGAGGTAGAGAAAATCGCTAAATGGAGCGTGAAACAAGCTAGAACGGTTATCAGAGAGCGTGGGGATGAAGACCATTTAGCCGTAATACTTAAAACTTAATGCAAGGCTGATCGGACAGCTATAAAGGGTATTTTATTGCCCAATTTTTCGGTTAAAATAGACAAAACTAACCTTCATCAGGGGCAACAAAAAGCTAAGTAAAAATGGAATAAAACTGTTACAAGATGTTAACGTTTCTGCTGTTTATTTTTGTTAACCAATCATGTTTAACCTTTTCATTTGAATCATTTTATATCTTGTAACCGCGGTTTTATTCCATTTTTACTTAGCTCTTTGTAGCCCCTGATGAAGGTTAGTTTTGCCTAACCGAAATATTGGGCAATAAAATACCATTTATAGCTGTCCGATCAGCCTTGCATTTAGTTTTAAGTTTTATTCAATACTGCTGATCCTGATCTACACCAAGATCGGGCTTCACTTCGCCGTACGTGCTGTTTGTCCAAGTGGTCCTTTGCTTTATTTGAGATTTACCCGTAATGTACGATGGTTTTTACTTAACCCGAGGCCACTACTCCAACAACTGCTCTGCAACTATGCACGATATGAGATGCTAAAACCGGCAATATCATCGGCTTTGCCCACCGAACGAAGCGGGGACAAGGAGCAAACTGGCAAGGTACATCGGGGGCGCGGAATGGCGCATGCGTTGATAAAATGGCTTCCGGTTCAACCTCGTTCCCAGTACCCTCGTTTTAGATTGCTTCCAGGTTTGCAGAAAAATCCTAAATTCTTGGCGGTCTCTAACTTGATTCATTATTTTTCAATGTTACATTTATCTAACCTGGATATGGAATATACAATTTTTATGGACAAATCGATATTTTAAATCTCTCTAAAAAATCTATTTTTCAAATTAAAACGAAATCCATACTTACGATGATGGGAAAATGAATAAATACCATAACACCGTCAACGATTTTCCGTTAAAATGCGCCCGGCGTAGTCAATCGATAATATCCATAATCGATAACATTCGATAACAATCGATAAAAATCGATTATTTTTTTCGAAATTCGATAAAAATCGATACAAGATTTCGTTGTGAGTAATCGATAATTATCGATTTTTGAATTAGGGCTATCGATTTTATCAATAAATATCGAATTTATCGAAACTGAACTCGTACCATTTTTCGCAACGGAAACACCAAAAGATATTAAAGAGGTCGCAGAAACACTTCTAACAACTTCCCTGTTCGTTAATCGATAAAAATTGCTACATCTTTTCTACAAACTTTAAGTAATACTCAGTGTGTGTTGTATTTGAAATCCGCTTTAGATCCCTGGTTCAGATTATTCCACTAGGCTACAACCAAAGACAAAAGTGTTGGGAAGGTTCCTTGTTTTCCTCCCCACTCCCCCCTCCCCCCTCATCCTCCCTCTTCCAAAGTTGCTGTTAACGCAAATACTTACCTTACACTGTCTTTTGTATAGACGTCTTCAACATTGGATTTGGGGGAGAGGGGGGCTATAAAAAGCGTTGCGCGAGGCTTTAATTGAGCTGAAACCCAAAGGTAGTGTCATTTTTTAGCGTTTTACAAGCCTTCCCAACTAATTTTGTCTTAGGTTGTAGTCATGCAAATACTTTTGAATCATTCCTTATATTGACCACTTCTTATTCCCCATATTTCTTAGGTTAAAACGTGGTTTCAAAACCGCCGGAACAAAGGAAAAAGAGAAAATTTAAACGATAACCTTCAAGCCAAGAAGCCGGAAAAGGAAAAATAATTTACGTTTGTAATCGAACAATAAAATCAGGAAGAAAATCATAATGTATCTCTTTGGTCTCTTGTCAACAAACCATTTCATTGCCGCCTTTGAAATCTACATTTAAAGAGTCACAGTCAAACGCCCCGTCAACGGAAACAGGATAATTTTTATCCATTCTATAACGATCGATGAATCCGATAAAATCGATAAAATTAACACTTCGTCGGCATGTGAGTATCGATTTTTATCGATTGACCGATAAAGTCGATATCGTTTAAAATCAATTTATCGATAGTTATCGATTTATCGAATGATTTTCCGATATCAATTTTTATCGATTGACTACGCCTGGAATGCGACACATCAAAAATTTTAGACTTTTCCGTTATTGATCACGTGATCATGGGCGTGGCTCGATGACGTAATTTTTGGGTTTAGGACTGAGTTGAAGATTTGACCGTATGTAAACGATTAAAATAAATAAAAATAAATAGCCATTACTGTCCCTAGCAACGGGTCCAAAAATATACGTCAGTGAGCCTTTAACTTGGTCTTTTTGAGAACATTTTAAACAAAAGGCTCGTTGTACATTAGGTCCGTGAATATAAAGTACTTACATTTTAATGAAAATTATTCATAAGCGATTTTTCCTTTCTTGCTGTTTCTATCTCAATTTTTTCATCTTAAAACTTTCCAATATCAAATTTCTATAGGGGGTATAGAGTAGAGTAGAGTAGAGTAGAGTAGAGTAGAGTAGAGTAGAGTAGAGTAGAGTAGAGTAGAGTAGAGTAGAGTAGTAGTAAAATTGCTTAATTTGCATCACCGCAAGATTTTACAGTATTGCAAAAGCATATTTATAGCACTTAATAACAAAACAAAACTAATAGTACTCTAATATTATGGTAATGAACTTAAGTTACATCACTTTCACTCGATAATAACAATGTATCACGTATATTCATACACAAGGAAATAAACTTCATTACTTGCTTATTCACATGATAGTCGTTAGAGTTCATGAGAAGTTTTATACTTTTTGAGGTTGATTTCCTTTCGATGTCAGGTACTATTTCATTGATTCGAATTAAGAATGTCTGCCTCTGCAGAGAATATTTGCTACATTGCAACAAGAAATGAGTTTCATTTTCTTCTTGATTTGATTCACACAATGGGCATAATCTAGTTTCTCTGGGCATATGATCGGTTTGATATCGACCTACTTCAAACATAAGTTTGTGATTACTTAATACTCTAAACTTCGCTAAATTTCGTCTTTCATTAAAGTTTCTTAGCTGGTTTAAATAATCAGATGTAAAGTATTCATCTTTAAAAACTTTATAAAATTCTAATTTCTTTGAATGTTCAAGGCTGTGTCGCCAAAAGGATATATATTTCTCTTTCATAATAATAATAATAATAATAATAATAATAATAATAATAATAATAAAAATAATAATAATACAAGAATTTATATAGCGCCATTTCCGTGAGCTCAATGGCGCTTTACAATAATCGTAATTCTAAAAATAAAAACATTTGAGTTATTAAAAATTAGCTAACAAAAATATATACAGTTGTAAAAATTAATTCATATAGAGCGTATGCACATGACGTCACGGCGGCCATATTGGTGTACCAAAACAATAGAACGGCGGCCATGTTGGTGTACCAAAATAATCCTGTGGGATTTGAACGCTTTTCTTATGTTAACACTTTCTTTTGTTCCAATAAATTTGCATAGCTGCTTGCCACGTGAGTGCATACGCTCTATTGTATATCGCCTAATTCTATCATTGTCTAAGGATTCAGGATCTGAATTGGATAGATGATATTGTTCTATCAAGTTCATAAAATTGGAATAAAATCCGGAGTTATTAATAAAATGTAGATTCTTTGACATGAGGAAAGATTGTTTGACTACAGAGTCATTATCTTTGTTGTTTAGATAAACAAAATATTTCATAATTTTCTGATTAATTGGGATTATTAACGGTAATCTTCCAAGTTCGGCTCTGCAAGCTACGTTAGTTCTAAGTAGTGTTTACAAAATTTGAATTGAATTTTTTCTATCGGGGAACTATCCCATGTTTTAAAGTTCTGCTTAGTATACATCCCCCATCATATCTCATATCATTGTGTCAAAAATCTGGGATGCGGTATTGGGATTAAGTTTATTGAGAAATGTATGTTTTCGTATACTAGAAAAGGCGTGCAGGGCTTTTTCTTTTAAGTGTTCGACTGCAAGAGTAAAATTTTCCCGTTGGTGTTAAACGTGTACCTAAATAGGTGTATTCTTGAACAATTTCAATTGGCTCGGTTCCTATGTTGAAGTTGATGTCAACGGATTTCCCTTGAGCGTTTTTGGAATATCATTATTTTTGTTTTTTGTTGTTTGTTGATCTACAAGGCTGGTTGCTGGAATTGCGATGAATTCTACATAGGGAAAACAAAACGACGACTTCATAACAGAAAAACCGAACATTTCAAGGCCCTCACTAAAAGTGACCATACATCAGCCATTGCTGATCATATCAAAATCCTGGTCTCAACATTAATTGGAATCATTTTGATATTTTAACGTCCGGCAAAACGGACTTTCACTGCAAAATCAAGGAGACTTTGTTGATTTAAGAACTACAACTTTCCATAAATGTCAACCTCAGCAGTGAGAAGCTAATGCTTTATTAGCTGTAGCTTCTAGATCTTAGGACCGACAGTCCGTACTATTAAATTACTGTTAAGATTGTTTTCTTAATCTTTGTTCCAGACCCCTAATTTTGAACTATATAAACAGTTTTCAAACACTGTAACGGTTACTTTTGAAAATGTATGTCGCTTAGCATACGAAACGTCAAGTTTATTATAAAATGCGTTGGTATACCATGTTTATCACCGCAAACTAAGTTATGGGAGGAATCCGCGACTGCCTGGGCAAAAGATATGCAGCGAGACTGGGTGAAGTGGTCATTGCCACCAGGGGAGGAGGGTGGGGCGAAAAGCGCTTTCTTCAGGCATTCCTAACACACTGCGAGATTTCACATTCCCTATTTTCGAATTGCCCATAATTAACAATTATTGGATGAGGTTGAGCATGATAGCGATAATTATCAAGGCCAAAGTTTGTGTTATCTGCCGAAGCCGAATATTATGCATGTTCCTGAGCGCGCACAAAAAAGTGATCAATGCACAGCAGACAAACTTAGACAAACTATTGTCTGTAGGTATGACGTAACAGAAACAGCAAGCAATAATTAGCTGCGTGCTTATAGCCAATCAAAATCGAGCTAGTGACACCAATGTATAATAATACACGTTGTTTGCCCCCCAAATTTTGCACGATTGTTTGTAAATGCTCTTGGGAGGACTGCATATTCCCAAGAGCATTTCAAAACAATAGTTTATGCAAAATTTGGGGGACAAACAAAGTGTATAAACAGAGAATTTATAGCAGGGGGGCCGCAAAGGATCATGCACGATCCAGCTTGCTAAGAAACTCCGACATTGGCGGAATGTTGCATGTTTCCGCGACACGCTAATTATATATGCAGTGAGAATAGCGGCTTATATTCCTTAAATCGAGTCAGTTATGAATTTTACACGTCTCGTGGGAAATTGGGAATGGAAAATGACGTATTTATGGCAAATATAGTATAAGGGTGTGAGAAAATGACGGTAAACCACCCACAAAACCCCACGAGTACCCCCCAAGTTTTGCGGTGGGGTTATTGTTCACCGATCCGAGTTAAAATACGAATCAGTGTCATACTGATTTCTAGAGAGCCTTTGGACAGGCATAATTTATTCCTTTTAAGCTTTTCTGGTTATAGTTTGAAATCTTTTCACCGGGCGACAAAATTCTTAACTTGTTGTCAAGGCAGAACGCGCTTATAATCATGATAGCTATATAAGCGGTCTGAGGGAATAAAACCACAATAAAGATCTCCAAGGAAGTCTTTACTAACACTGTCTAGCCGTTTAGCATTAATATTACATTTTTGTTATTATGATATATCGGCCCGGAGAAATTGCTAAGTTTGAGCAAAAAAAAAAAAAGAAAAACTCAAATTTGTCCTTTTAAGTCTGTCTTAATCTTTGCTAGAATTTTAAATATAAACATTTCTTTGGTTTTATACAGCCTAAATAAAATATAAATTAGTTGCGGTGTTTTCGTCACGATGTGAAGATGAATTTGGACATTTCAGACCTTAGTACCGAACACTGATAGCAAAGGAGTAGTATTGCAGTATCCACTCGTTTCTAGTTATGACTACGTAGTCTGCGGTCACGTTTGCTTTGTGGAAGTCGAAGTGTCATACGAATTTTTATTGCTGTTAAAAGGTGCGCAAGATCCGAAGGAAATTGGTTTTCCATTCAGATATTTTGATACTTATGTTATTATTTGCGTGAAACACGTTTTTCATTTTCTGATTCAGTTTAAATACCTACACGTTATACACGTTGGGCCGTTTATTAGTACCGGTTACCAAGTTCGTGCGTTGTCAAGTCTCCTCCAAGCCGGTCCGTTTCCCGCGTTTTTCTGTGATGTTTTCGCTCGCTTTTTCCTAAGAAATCCATACGTGACGATTGTAATGAAGATACTAATCAAATTCGACCGCTTTTACTTTGTTGGGGGCTCTAGACTTTCCTAAGACTCTAGAAATATTAAGTGCCTTTCAGTGTGGTCAGTCACGATTCCGAGGGCCGGCTAGACACGTTTGCAAACATAGCGGGAAGTTAAGTTATTAATAAATATAACGTAAAAAGAAAAAATTACTCAGGATGGCATATCAGTTAAAATGCACCCAGAAATCGGCTGCTTTTTAAATATGGCATACACCTTCGGAATGAAATGAGCCAATAAGAATTAGTGTTTGTAGGTACACAGACACCTGTTTTCGAAACATCGATCACGACTGAATTTTTTTTTAACCAGAAAGGTGTCTCCTAGTTTCAGATGGTTTCAGAGCAAATATAACCTGTGAGGAGCAGATAAATAATTTCACTTCAAGAGGAAGTTTTAAAAAGCTAATTGAACATCGCAATATCAATGAACTTAAAATAAATTGATGGTCTTGATGCAAATAATGCTAAAATTTGACCGGTAACGCGAGCTCGAATGAGATCACGAACTGAATAGATTCTGGCCTAACGTCTACATACAGACAAGGTTTAATTAAATATTTATTTTTTAATCAAATTAACTTTAGTTACAATGCGGAAGACTTGGAGAAAAGTATATGGGAAAATTCGAGAACAATTTTTTCGGTTATTTGTCTGTTATTACTCCGGATCCCCAAGGTTTAAGTACTTAACTGGAAATGTATAATACTGGACTGCATTGTGATCAATGTGCAAGCAGTGAATAGTTAATAAAACGCAATCAAAAGTGGACGGAGTTTAACCGTATAGAATGTTCCCGAATATCGCTTCCTTAATTGATGCTCGTGACAGCGAATGGGCGGAATTGAAAATGCAAATGAGGGCAGTTATTATATAAACTGTAGATTCCCTGCGGCTTACCACAGAAAGATACCGAACTGAAGTGCAGGTCCAAGATAGATATTGAAAGCGCTTGAAGCAAGTTTTCTCCGACACGCAACTCACTTGCGAGCAGTTCGTGTATCATACTTGTGCAGTATCGATTAGGAATGGCTCTGAACAAATCTGTAAGCTGCGATCACATCGCAATGGCTGAAAATTCTGCAAAACAGGTTCGATTTTCCATTGAGTTGGAAGAAATCTTTTATTTTACGCCACAGAAGCCTCGTAAAAAAAGCATCACAGAAAGATTGCGGGAGTTCAAGGGCAAGGCGAATGATTTGGCTGATAGGACCTTTCGGCCAAATGTACATTTTACAAACAGAAGCTGGCGCCGAGACTCTACGTTTAGAAGGAGTTATTCAATGGATTTCGAAGCCGACCTGAATCGGCAGTGGGACGAATTGTTTAAGCTGTACAGCGAACGAGTGATAAGCGAGTAGAAGAGGACAAAATTTTAAAGAGCAGACGAGAAATTGAAAGATGCGACTTTACTTTCAAGAAGCGGTTGGAACGCAAGACCTGAAGCTCACGCGAAGGCCTGAAGATGCGAATAAAAAACGACGTGCAGTGAATGAATTAGCTGACGATGCTTAAACTGCTTTTTTTTAGGACCGGCGTGGGTGCTATCTACGCACAGCTATTATAAAAACATGGATAGATTGACAAAGGTTTCTAGACCATAACTGATACGATAGTAGATTGAAATGAATATTGCTGATATGAGTGCGTACGACTTTGATGTTACAAGACGCGTCGAAAACAAAGTAGTCATGTTATACATTGGACGAAAAGGATCATCTCGGCACAAAAGAACGCTGCCTTAAATACATTTAAACTAAATTATTCAAGATATACAAACACTTAGTTTTATTCAATGTAAGAAATATATATATATATATTTTTGTCAATTTTCAAGGAGAAACCATTATGTAAAATAGTGTCGGCGGAAGTTTTGTGCTTAAAATAGAAAGGAATATTAAATCAGTGCGAAAAGGACATATTGATAAATAAGCGACACTAGCCTTAGTCTAATTTATAACGCACTGAAAAGCTTCCAAGTGCATATTCCAAGGTGATTTATTTTTTTTAGTTTTTAGAAGATATATACGTTAGATTTTGTATGTTTTATTGATGGATCTAAAAGCGGAAGACCAGTGTATTAAAGCTGCCAAAAATTAATATATTGATATAGGTTAATTCATAGAGGCAAACCAATATCAAAACATATGCAAATGTTAAAAAGCTTTTTGAAAGACTAACAAATAATAAAGAAAATATTGCTTATGTATACAAATGGTTGTATGTTTGTTTATTTTTCTCAAAACCTGCTTTGATGATAACTAGTCGTTTTTGATTTTTAATTTTTTCTATTTTCCCCTAACTGTGTCGCTTGCTTTGACGTCGGCTAGTTCAGAACAACTCAGTTGACCATTTTCGTTCACAACAAATTGTTGTAATGATCATAGATTATTTCAAAATATATTTGTTAAACCACTGGTATATTTCCTTTTGTTACAATCAATATAACCAATAAATTCTGATCACATTGATTTGCAAGATCGTACATCGCTTTATTAGTTTTTGCATGGTATCTCAAAAGATCACATACGATTTTGGTGAATAAGATCTAAAATTCAGTTGGTTTCTCATCAGTTTCAATTATATTATTTTCAAACCTGGACCAGATACTGAGCAACTGAGATACTGCATGAGTAACTACATGGGAAAACTGCCAAATGGACCTGGTGCAAATATTATGCAAATTATTTCAAGTCTTAAGCGCTTCCGTGCCAATGTGCTAAAAAAAGAAGCATTTTCCCAAAAAAGAACAAGTTTTTTTTTAAATTTTGCATTTCGTTACTCCATTTTGCCAGTAATTAATACGTGAAAACTGTGCCATTGGGTTAAAAAACCGCACCAGATTTTCAAGATTTACTACAGTACTAGAAAGAATACAGTAATAGAATAAAATTCTAAACTTTGAAATTTGTATTCGTTGTATTTTTACTTACAAAGCTTTCTACAAAGCTAAGCTAGTAAGCTTCCGAGACTAATTAACTAACTGAAAGAAACCCTTTCTAAAAAAAGTAGCTTTACACCAAAATAGAACAAAACATCCTGCTGTAGAGCATTTCTGGTTTGTTCTCAGGTTTATTTAGTGTAAATATAGGAGTTTGGCACTTATATAATCTGACTGTTCCATGCAGTCGGCTGCAGTACAAAACCCTCGGAACAAATCGATTTACCGTATTTTATTGCATTAAGCCGGATGGACGAGGTCGAGTCTTTCATTCGAGTCATTTGAGTTCCAGTGTTTATTGAACTTATAGGTTTCTGACATTACTCAGTAAACTGATTGCTATCAATCAATAAAAAATGTACTTTCAAGTGAAATACGGCCGCATGCAGCTAGCTTTGCTTTAACTGATAATAGCGGAGCAGTCGCCGGGCCGAAGGCCCGGCTGCGCAGCCCCATACTCATAGAACCAATGCCTGTCATTTTTCATGGTCATGGCTAGCGGAATGTTTCGCGAGTCTGCAACATGTGTGTCGCGCAAGGCTAGCTCGCGGGCGCGTATGACATCGCAAAACATGCGCGTATAATGCCACACGCGCGGCTACACAGCCGTCAGCTCGGTAAACACTGTTTAAAGTTTTAAAAAAGTTGGATCTTTCGCAGTGTTAGGCGAGCAGTAAAGTCGTTATTTCCCTGCATTTTTTCGCGGTTTGCTACTCAAGACAGGGATACTAATTAAGGGATACTCAAAAGCCGCTTTAGTGGAAAAGCAAGAGCTTTCAGGGATAAAATCTTTCTTCAAGGAACTTCTTATTATCAATGCAGGAGCAATGCGGGGAGATGCCTTGTTTTTATTACGGATTTCAGAACCGAAGAAGCGGAGTTTTAACGAATTTCCAAGCAGTCCAGTGCTTTAAAGGTAAAATAAATCACATTTTTCGATGGGAATTTATCTTGATATAAATTTTTGATTGACTTTTCCTTTGTGTTCTCTTACGTTTTGGAGACGTGTTTATGATGATTTCCCTTAGCTCCGGGTGGAGCATAGGCCATTGACCACTTCCGTTCTCCATCGGCTTCTGTCCTGGGCAATCCTGTCTAAGGTGTTCCAAGTGTGGCCCCAGTTTCTCATTTGGGACTTTACATCCCTTCTCCAAGAGTTCCTGGGGCGACCCCTCTTTCTCTTGCCCTGGGGGTTCCAACGTAGCGCCTGCCGGGTGATGTTGTTAGCCGGTTTTCTTAAGGTGTGACATATCCATCTCCACTTCTCCTTGAGATCTGAGTTACGATTGGTTCCTCGCCTGCTAACTCCCACAGCCTCTCGTTCGTTACCCTGTCTGTCCAACTGATTTTTAAAATTCGCCTAAGGCACTTGTTGACGAAGGACTGTAATTTCTGGGTCATTTGCTTAGTTGTTCTCCAAGTTTCTGAGCCAAAGAGGAGGATTGCTTTCACATTGGTATTGAAAATTCTAAATTTGGTTCTCCGTGAGATGAAGGGGGGGGGGGGGACCACACTTTCCTCAGCGTGTTGAAAGCTACTCTGGCTTTGTTTATCCTGACCTTGATATCTTCATCGGAACCTCCTTCAATGCTGACTACACTGCCTAGGTAGACAAAAGATGTTACTTCCTCCAAGATGGTATCCCTCATTTCAACTGGTCTGTTGTTAGTGCAGTTGACCTTCATAACCTTGGTCTTGCTCACATTCAGATGCAGGCCTAACTTGATGGAATTAGCTATTAGCCGTGCTGTTTTGTCCTGCATTTGTTGGTTGTTACTTTACACCAGGGCGATATCATCAGCGAACTCTAGATCTTCAAGTTGCTGCAATAAGCTCCACTGGATGCCATTTCGCTGTTCTCTAGTTGTTTCCTTCATGATCCAGTCCATAGCAAGTAGAAACAAAAACGGTGCCATCAAACAACCTTGCTTGACCCCCGTGTTGACCGTGAAGCTATCTGACAAGAGGGTGGCAAAGGGGGGGTACCGATCACGCATCACGCCGAATTTTTGAGTGATATCACGCATCACGGAGAAAATTTTTAACCAATCACGCGTCACGTAAATAAGGAGTAATCCGGCATTAAAATGGTAACAAAACAACGTAGAGTCGGCGTAGGCCTACCTATTGAATGCATTGATATCGTATTCCTTTTTTTTTTTTGGAAGGATTGCATGTCAATTCATGAATCGTAAAATGAAATAAAGGGGATGGTCTATCTTCAAAAGGAAACGTGTCATAAGTATGAGACTTAGCAACGACATTCGACTTGTTGAAACAGTCCTTCCTTGATGTTTCCTTGGCAACCTATCACGTGACCAATTGAGCTTTTACTTCCGGTTTATTCCTTCAGTGCTCTTGCAGACAAGGAAAAAATGTGTTTTCTGAGAGTTTTAAGTGGCATTATTTTTACCCTTTTAAGGTACTTTTCAAATGTAACTGGAAACGTGGTCCACCTATGCGGCATGACTGTTTTCTGGTTATTGCGTGACAGCAAAATCGTGACATTTCAATCGTCACGTGACCTGGACACGCCTTCCAGTTAGTTTCGTGTATGACTTTGCGCACTTAAAAATATCCAAACGATATTTTGTCAGTCAGAGTGGTTTAAGTTCTCCTGCACTTAGCCTAAAGAAAAACATGGAAATGTGATACCTTAATCAGTTGCGTGACTCTTTTCGTGACAACTTCTTATCAAAATTAACCTTTGTATCAAGTTTAGGCCTTTGGCCAAGTTTCATATCAATATGTACCATACTTTATGGTATAGACCACCCCCCTTAGTTTTTGGATGTACCGTAACTGACCCAGGCCTTAATATATCTGAGTGAGAATGCCAATAATAAACATGTTGAATCCCATCCTCGTGTGCTCCCTGAATCTTGATAAACGGAAGGTCTCAGAAACACGAAAATATCTGAATAAGAAACACACTGACCGCAAAAGACAAGCAAAACGAAATAAAGCCGATAATGCTAAGAAGAAATACACGCACTTTAAATCTTGTCACCCACCGGGAGTCAAGAAAGGTTTCTTCAAAGGAGAGGTCCTTAGACTCCTCAGAATTGAACGAACTTTTCAAAGGAAACTTTCGAGGAAAACATCAATAAATTCAAATAAAAACTACGGCTAAGAGGCTACCCTAACAATATCATTGAGAAGGTGCTCTCAGAAGTAATATTCTCTGACAGAAAGTCAGCTCTCAAAGACAAAACAAAAGCTCGCAAAGAAATATTACCCACGGCAGCCCATGTGTACCTAACTTAAAACAGATCCTCATGGACAAATGGCATTTAATAGAATCGCAACTTTTACTAAGACAAATCTATTATTTCATACAAGAGGGGTAGATCTTTTATAAGATATGCTAGCCAGGGCTAAACTGTAAAAGTCAAACCAGCCAAAAAACTGAGTGAATAACGGACAAAACAATCACACCACGCGCTAGTAGGATTTGTGCTATACCCGTCAACACCCTTACTCTTTTTATAAAATAGGGGCAGACCCAGTCCTTAATATACCTGAGCAAGTTCTGGCATGTTTTTCACCTGGACTCATTTGAAAAGTACCTTAAAAGGGTAGAAATAATGCCACTTAAAACTCTCAGAAAACACAATTTTTCCTTGTCTGCAAGAGCACTGAAGGAATAAACCGGAAGTAAAAGCTCAATTGGTCACGTGATAGGTTGCCGTGGAAACATCAAGGAAGGACTGTTTCAACAAGTCGAATGTCGTTGCCAAGTCTCATACTTATGATACGTTTCCTTTGAAGATAGACCATCCCCCCTTACTCTTTTTATAAAATAGGGGCAGACCCAGTCCTTAATATACCTGAGCAAGTTCTGGCATGTTTTTCACCTGGACTCTCTCTTGTACATTTACGAGTGCCTTAGTGTCTTGTTCTTAGGCTGATTGACATATTAGTTTCGTTTGGCTTAGTAGCCTACTCGCTCTTCTTCTTTGCTTTGAATCAATGTTACGATAGTGGAATTTGATTAGCACTCCTAGTAATTTCTGTTCTGCCATGCCTGACATGTTGCCTGCTTTCTTATGGTTCCGATTTCCTTCTTGAATTCTTCGTCGGGTCTCATGTGCGCTTTGGCGTTGAAGTGTAACGTGTTAGGACAAGTCTCTTCTACCCTGTGAGCTTCGAGTTTTCTGATTGCGTTTTCTGATTTCTCGATTCTGTCCTCGCCGTGCCAGGAAACGGATTCTCTGAACCCACCACGAAGATCAAAGGTCAAGAAGCTTTCTAGTTTTTCAAAGAATGTTGAAAACATTCACGTATCACGGAAAAATAAAAGGTAAATCACGCGTCACGCACTTCTAAAATAGCAAATCACGCATCACGCTGCACTATCTGATCACGCATCACGCCGTTAATTTGGGCACAATCACGCATCACGCGGTTAATTTTGGGGCAATCACGCGTCACGTAAAACCCCTTTGCCACCCTCTGACAATCCACTAGCGTGAAGGACTTTGCAAGTCATCTTATCATAGGTGTTTTTGATGATTCGAATGAATTTCCCCGGTATGCCATAGTGTCTCATAAGGCACCAAAGAACACTTCTATCGAGGCTATCAAAAGCCTTTTCAAAGTCGATAAAATTGACGTAAAGAGAAGTGTTCCATTCAATTGACTGCTCGATGATTATCCTAAGTGTGGCTATTTGGTCGATACAGGAGTGGTCCTTCCTGAAGCCAGCCTGCTGATCTCTCAATATAGCGTCCACAGCCCCTTGAAGACGAAGCAGGATAATTCTGTTCAGCACCTTCCCTACCGCTGACGTGTTTATGAAACGTTCAAATTAAGTCGTGTTGTTATCTTGAATTTCAACGAAGACAGCTCTGCCTTGATGTGCTATAAATAGTACGTGTTCTGCTTTTAAACTTAAATTAATGTAGATTTGAATAAAATGTTTCGAAAGAAGATTGTATTGTCCGTTTTTACGTCTTTGTTCATTCATTACATAAATTTAAAAAGCGATTTTATGTAAACAAAACAAGACTTAGATTTTCTGTCTTCACTCGCGTCGCCTTATGCAAATATGTTTGTGTATTTTTGCAATTTTGATTTCCAAATCAGTTTCTTGGGCAATTTTTGACAAACAAAAACTGTATTTTATTCGGAAAGTAGTCGTACTAGTTATTCTAGACAGAGAAAAGTTGTTTTTGTGAACTTTTGTACGGTCTAAATGTACTGTGCAGACGGTCGGGTAATACTGTTTTTGAGAATTGCTAAAATTGAAAATAGCCCATTCGTCAATCTTAATTCTTGTGCTTCCAACCTTTCACCTTTATAGTTAAGTTTCACCTTAGTTAAGCTTGTTCCAAGGTGCAACGCTATTAGGCTTGGCCTATCTATAATTATATATTATTATTAATGATTAACGACACTACAGTGTATATGCGGCTCAATTTCTATTTATGAATAAATCAGAAAACGAAACATTAACAAATAGCGACAAACAAGACATTATAATTGTCCAATTATTTTCTCTTGCGACAAATAAATAGTCACCGTGCAATCTCTATTAAATTGTCTAGAGCTGAGATTTTTTATTAACCAAGGGGGAGTTGTCATCTTTGCTATCCCGGGGGTCGCTCTTCGATTTCTTTATCAGTTCATTTTATTTGTGTCGAAAAGAATGATGAAAGTCCCAAGATCACTGGGGGGTTAAAACAGTTTATTGACTACGGCCTTTGAGACGGAGCTGTTACTTCTTGCTCTTGTTTTTATCAAGTTTTGGGGAATATTTGATCAATTAAGCTTTTTTTATGAATATAAGAATGTTTATAACATAAAATGTGGTAATGAACATGATGAAAAACGATGAAATTTTACCCCTGTTTAAGGTAATTCCATTGGAATAGAACTTACAATAGATTCTTGTTCAAACTTTGCCTACGAAATATTTATTATATGAGAACTTCAATATGGTTAAGAAGCTGTCATGCATCGAATGTCTCGAATATGCCCTATTTTGGCATTTAATCAGTGTTGTTGTAGCAGTGCATTGCCATTATTTGAAAACTCCTCAAAACTCAAAAACTCATGAGAACATGCTAAAGACATCGATACATTGCGTTGGATATTGGTAAACTTTTTACACTCGTTTTAGACAGATAAGCCTTATCGGTAGGCAAATATCAAACAAAATCCGTTTTCCTGATTACTAAAATGCAAAGCAGAGAAACTACAGTTCAGCTCTATTTCTCTCATTTATTAAATTTTCAACAATACAAATCTACACAACGGTTTTGGGTACTTAATTAGAAAGGACGAAAAACAGGTGGGGTGCCCGTGCTCGTTTACGATAAAACATGCAGCCACTAATTTTTTTAGCTAGCTTATTGTCAAAGGAAACCTCTATGTTTTCAATGTGCGTGCGCCTGATCGTACACGCGCTTATAAAATAACGCAAGAAATTATGCGCAGTAGTGATGCGCAATGCAAAACCGAGGTATCACCTTATATATAAGTCGAATTCAAATAAACGCCGGGTACGTGAAACCAAGTTTTAAATAAACGCCTCGGGCGTTTAATCGAGAAAATACGGCACTACGGTACAGTTAAGGTTTCTCATCTTGAGTAAGAGATTTCTAGCGTTTTGATTGGTTTCTCAGACACAGGTTCTTTATAGCTCACTGTCCTGGCTGTGGCAGAAAACGTAAGTGACTTGCAATTATTTTCGAAGCCCGGATGGAAGCACACGTATCAAGCCTTCATGCTCATTTTTATTGCTTAAAAAGAGCAAAGGCTTTACGAAACTTTAGTAAGACCACAACTAGAGTACGCTCCGCTGCATGGAATCCTCATATGGATCATATCGAGCCAACGCAACGATGGAGTTCAGTGAATTTCAACTAACTGTTAAGCTCAGGGAAAACTGTACACTCGATACAAATTTGAACATGTAAACATGGCTGTGATTGGCTATTGCGAACAATACGGCTTTCAGAAAACATCCCTTGGGAGCCTTAGTGTGACACTTGATTCGTGACAAAATGTGTTGTCAGCGCGTGACTTGGTTCTAATGGACCAATCAGAGTTGAGGATGAAACCAGATACTTGTCGTTGAGTAACGACCGTTGGCGCGAGTGACCTCTGGCCAGCGATCGATGCAGTGCTCTGCCTTTCCCTCTTTTTAGAAGGGGAGACAACGACTTCGAATAACGTCGCTAAATGGCGTCGGAATGGTTTCAAATTCGGTACAAGACACAAGTAAGCGACACATTTGTGGTAGGTAAACTTTATTTCAAAATAGATAGTTATTTACCCAATTTTTGAGAATCCGTGA
Source organism: Cladopsammia gracilis (assembly GCA_022457155.1). NCBI lineage: Eukaryota > Metazoa > Cnidaria > Anthozoa > Scleractinia > Dendrophylliidae > Cladopsammia > Cladopsammia gracilis. The sequence goes on along the minus strand of JAJGOT010000026.1, from coordinate 1,649,404 downwards.
TTTTTCCATACATTTCTCTATATACACAAGCTGTCGCATACACCACGTATGTACAGTCGGCCGCCCGAAGGGCTCACAAAAACACATCAAAAAGACGAATGTTGAGCTTGGGAAGCCTGTGGTCATTACGAAAGGATTCAACAATATACGAAACTTTATTTCGCTATTTGAGAGAAAACGAATAATCCTGCTGGTGCAAGCAAGCAGGATACTTGCGGAGACATATCATGAAATTCGCCTTTGATGAGGACTCCAGCCGGTTATTTTACCTAGACAAAAGTCAAGATCGAACAGCTTTCAAGCGCATGGTTATCAAAGAAGAGAAACTGTGCATTTTCCAAGAGTGCCGCTCTTCTAGTTTTGCTGGCCATGCAGACCGTGATAACACGATACAAAAACTTAAAGACCGATATTACGGGCCTGAAAACTATAAGGATACAGTTGAAATGGTGAGTTTTATTTTAAAGCACACGCGTATGTATTGTAACATGTCAGACATGCTGCTTATTCACGCTCGAATTCGGTCAGCGGTATTTCTCACCACCTGTCTTCCTAGCTACCTGTCTTCGAAACTGCTTTCACGTTCGCTTTGAAAGTGATTTGTGGGCATGCTCATATGTTTTTTGCTTAGTTTTTCTCCCTGGGGAATGGGGGGTTTTGATTCAAAACAAGAGGCTACCAGTAGCCTATACTCATGCGCTTGCGTAAGAAAGTTTAACGGTTTATTTTAAACGGGTCACGCATCCCTCCCCCCCCCTCAACGAATTTTGCGTGACACACATTGCACCATCACTCAAGACATGTTGATTGAAGCTACTAATTTTTCTGTACTCGCTTTGAATATTTAATTTATTGATTCCCGATCATACCCACACTAGTCTAATATACTTCCCAAACCCGGTGAATTATTTCTATTACATTGGGTTATTCCAGAAAGAACCTCCCCCCCCCCCCCACCGACGGATGGCAAGATTGTTTGACCCCTCCTCCTCCGCCCGGATTTCCTGGCCCGCTAGACCCCCCCCCCCCCCCCCCCCCTTTCCCTCCCCTGGATTTCCAAGCCCAGAGACCCCTTTTCCTGCCCGTAAATTTACAAGTAATGAAAAAAATATATGTAATCGGATTCAAGAGATTCTGCTTTTATAATGTCAAAACTGTGGTGATGAGTGCTATAAATTGGTGAAACATTTTAAAAATAAATATTGCGTGACGCATCAAGAAAAAAAACCCGCGATTTCAAGACCAAATCGAAATGAAATTTTTCTATAAAGCTAGTTCATTAAATAACTGCTTTGATTTTGCCATGTATTAGTTTTTTTCCAGGCTTCACAGTTTCTTCAAAGTGTTGTCGCAAATACACTTCGTTTCATGCAAATTTAGTGTGAAATGTAATTCGATCGCGCGCTGTTTTCTCATGATCATGAATCCAAAATATTTGTTCTAAAGGTAAAAACGTTTTAATGAAACTCATATTTTCTTAAATGAAAATGTTTTTCCCTTGAATAAAAGAGTTGAACGCTTATCAGAATTTAGTGATTTTCTGCTTCCGGAAGGCTTGGCGATTTATTTATCCTAATTGCAGCGCGGAGCGCTACCGTCTGCGAATAGGCCATTTCCGAGTTGCCTTTATCCTCTCTATCAAAGCGAGGCTAGGTGCGAAACCTTTCATATGAAAATGAGTTTTCATTCACATGCAAGACTATTTGCATGTGAATGAAAACTCATTTTCATATGAAAGGTTTCGCACCTAGCCTCGCTTTGATAGAGAGGCCAAAGGCAACTCGGAAATGGCCTATTATATTTAATATAAACATCACAAAATAATATTTAAATTCAGCAACCTGCTTTATTATGTCTAGTGTTTTCTAAAATTTCCGACTTTTCCTGAGTATATAGAACGCCATTCTTATCCGTGTGGCCGAGTTTTCTAAATATTTCTCAAAATCCACTGAAAACACAAAGCAGACATTCAAACATGTTATTTTCTTTACCATAGTTTTCCAGGAATGCGTGAAAATTCTTAGTAAAGTCTGCCGCTTCGCGCTTCGAATAAGACATGTCCCGCTTTGTGATAAATGGATGCTGATACTCACAGGAAGATTCCATCGCTTTCAGCTCTCTGACCGCCACTTGAAAGGCCGCCATTTCGAAGTCTTAAAAGGCGTGTTAACATTTTGGCGATGGAAAATGAACGTCTGAAAATTTGAAGTGTAGAGTACAGAAGAGGCCATATTTGTTTGAAATCTGATAGTCTTCTCCGAATGACAAACCGGTTCTCTCTAGTCTCTAGTCCCCCCTAAAACCCAGACATGTGCGCAGTAGACGGATTCTGATTGGTTTAGCCTTCCATAACAATAGGAGACAAAAATAACTTTCTACAGGACGCAGGGGCGAGTTCGCGAACGCTAAAATATGCGTGCATAAATTTACATGCACAAATGTGACAAAACACGAAGAAACGGAGCCCATCTTATACCTCATGCGCTTACTGCGCATGAGTAATTAAGTCCCGAACCCCTGGCTTTAGTGGGGATTTGTTTCGCCTTAAAAACAAATCCCCGGGGGTGTCCCGGGGTTAAGCCTTAAGAGGGGAGGGGAGGATAGGGGAGAGGCCGGGCACACTCGCGGTCCGGCCTCCCCCTTATCTTCTTTCTGCATATTATTGCCCCCGCAGGGTTTTTGGCCCAGAGGCCAAAAACCCGAGGAGGCAGCATTGGAGTCCCCGCGTAAAATAGTACTTACAGAAATAGTGAGAAGTATATGGATATTACCAGAAAAAATCTCGATTTGCCTAAAATGAGCCCGCACCAAGTATCGGGAAATGATGACGTTAAAGGAGTTTTGCCCGCGCATAGTATCGGGTAATGATGACGTACACCGCAGTTTTGCCTGCAACTGGTGTTCAGGAAATAATGCATGAAAGTTTTACTCACGAAAAGTTCACATGGTCACATATCTTCAACCTCGTTCCCAGGGTCTCTCTTCTTCCCGCCCCCTGGAGCGAGAGAATGGGGTTGGTCACGTGTCTCCCAAAATCTGGGAGATTACAAATAAACGATTCGAGGGAGGGGCTCATTAGTGTGAAATTTGTCTATACTGAGTCCAGGGGAAAAAGGAAAGTTTTGCTATGAAAACAAACCTCACGTACTTGCCCCGATCTGGTCAAAACAAACTCGTTCGGGTCAAAGGTGCATTTGATCACAGTGCAATGTCAAGTGGTTGTCTATCGCAAACGCCGAAAAAAATCTATAAATCCTATGGTAGCAAAAATTCAACTTGCTGTAGTCTCTGTAATAAGCTCCTGACTATGTAAATCGGTTGGGGACGTTTCCCACTGGAAAAATCTCTTCAGCAAACGGAATCGCGTACTGCTCGCCACAGCCGAGAACATTTACGGCAGCCCGCAGAAACGCAGCAGTTTATTGCCACATCTATTGTGCAGGCCATGTGAAAGGAAATTAAATAATTTTAATGTTTTCAAGACCACGATTACCCAGACTGAAAATTCTTTCGAAAGGGTGAAAAGGTGGATCGAAGTGTCGCCGTCCGCGCCTCGAAAAAAACACAACTGAAAAAAAAAAGAGTTCGAACGCGTAGGAAAAGAGAAACAGCCGCCACGGACTCATGTTTAAGTTTTCAAATCAACTGCAGCCTTCGACAGGAAAAGAGGTAAAGAAAATCTTAACAAATGACATTTTCATCGATGGCTCTGTGTTGTTAGTCGTCTACAGAACCTATTAGCTTTCTCTTGTTATTTTGTCGTTTGAATGTCGCTTGTCGCGACACTGAACTGATCAAGTGACAATAGGCCATTTCCGAGTGCCTTTACAGGGACCGCGCAGCAAGTTTTCGAGTGGGGGGGCTAAAGAAGAATGCGTGAAGGAATTTTTTTTTGGTGGGGGGGGGGGGCATGCTTGTAGATTTCTATTCAATTTCTCTAAAGTGACGGAGAATGCTATTATAACGATAAGACTATTGATTTTTCTTCCACATCTTCAGTGATGTTGCTATCGGGTCTGAAAATTCACCATCACTAAATTGAAATATCATAGATTGTTATGTTATACTACTGATATCAACCTTTAATTGCTAAAAATAAGCCAGAAATCCAACGATTTTGCTTGAGCAGCCTTCTCAACGCTGTATAATTACTCAGCAATTATTGCACGAGGCTGAGTATGAAGTTTGAATGAAGAGTTATGCAGATCGAGGGGGTTATCCGCCAAAGCTTAAGGCTTGAGCCCGGTGGATAACACCCTCCGAGATCTGTATATCTTCATATCATACGAAAGCCGAGTTCAATAATTGTTTAATTATTCATTCAAAATATTTACACGGCAAAACAAAACGGTAACTGAAAATAATTTAGTGAATGATATTAAAGTTACAAAACAACAACGCGTTTTCCTGAGAGGTCCGCAGGAAAAAGAAGCCATTTAAAACACGTTTACCTCTGCTAGGTAAGAAGCGAAAAAATATTTTACAATTGTAACGACTAATGCTTCATTCTGTCTATTTATCTGCGCGTTTGTCTTTGCCAGTAACTCTGGTCACTTTTGAATTAACGATTTTTTATAATTTTTCACTCCGTTACTTTTGTTAAATTATTTTTTGTTTAATTTATTTTTATTCTTGCAAAAAAGTGGGGGGGGGGGGGGGCTAAAGCCCCCCCAGCCCCTCCCTCTGCGCGGTCCCTGCTTTAGCCTCTCTATCAAAGCGAGGCTAGGTGCGAAAATGGTTGTGACTTAAATGGATACTCCAAAATCAGGTTAAATGAGTTTTCATTCACATGCAAATAAGTTTTATTTGCATGTGAATGAAAACTCATTTTCATATGAAAGGTTATTTGCATGTGAATGAAAACTCATTTTCATATGAAAGGTTTCGCACTTAGCCTCCCTTTGATAGAGAGGCTAAAGGCAACTCGGAAATGACCTATTACATAAGTTGTTATGAAAAGGTGACAGGCCTAGCACAAATCCTGCTCGTCGCTAAAAGCATTTTATCCCAGCTTTAGAACTAGTAGTTCCATATTGGAAGTGAAGTGCTGCCACATTGCGAGATGTGTGACGCTGGCAAAGAATCTTGAAAACGTCGGGCCGCCGACATAAATCAAACTTTACAAGCCATCGCCGTGGAATTGGGCAAAATCCTTCAGTTCTGCCGTGCTGTGCACTCCGAAAGGTCTCAGATTTTTCCCACATGTAATAATTTGTCTTGATTTCGTGTCGGTTATTTTCCCGATTCTGGAATCATACGCCTCAGATTTAGACGAATACATAGCGCCGTTGTTTAATAAAAAGCGAACACTGGACAGCGAAGGAAGAAATATAAGCGTGGTAGGTATCCCAATTAATTTCACTTCTTTCGGTTGTTTGCCTTTTATGAATTTTTATTTCGTGAAGTTGAAGGAACAAAACAGCCTCGGCTACAAAAATTCACCGCCAAGAGAAGATGTATTAAAACAATGCAAGTGTCTTGCGAGTTTCGCTTGCGCTAGTGAAAGTTTCTGGGGCGAAAATAACCTTAGAGCGATTACTTTTTAAATTAATTTTCTTTTCTATGTTTCGGATAGAGAGGAATAAAACTTGGATATATTTTCGTGTGTCTGATAATTTTGCGAGATGCTTTATGAACTCGGTCAGTACAAAATGCAGACTGCAGACTGCAGATTGCAGACTGCAGACTGAATATAAAATGCAGACTAGGTATAAAACGCAGACTGCAGACTGAGTATAAAATGCAGACTGAGACCAAAATTGGGTATAAAATGCAGACGGACTGCAAAATTGTCATTTCGTGCAATACACGATATATTTTCATCGTTAACTCACCCCACTGTCATGTAATCACCTTTCCGAGTTCGTTTCCTTGCAATTTCCTCTCCATATGCATAGACAGTCCGTTTACTTTTTGCGCTGAAACAGGACAAACTTCACGTTCGATCGTGGAGCCGCCATCTTGAATATTCTGAGGGCTATGTCTAAAATATCGAACGAGGAATCGAGGAACGGGGATCGAGGAATCTCTAAAACGGGGAATCTGTAAAACGAAGAATCTGTAAAATATGGAATCTCTAAAACGAGGAATCTTTAAAATAGGGAATCTCTAAAACGGGGAATTTCTAAAATAGGGAATCTCTATAATGAGGAATTTCTAGAACGGGGAATCTCTAAAATAGGGAATCTTAAAAGGTGGCCATAAGTAAAGCTGTCCGCTCGTGATAAAAATTTCGCTCAGAAAACTCTGACAAGGCAAAGGACGTTGCTGAGGGTCCGTTGCACGCGGCTTTTAATGTATACTCGTTAAGAACATATATGCATATATTGGTGGCAAACGACATTTTAAAGCAACCATTTTACACGACATATACTCGTTAGAGGAAAATACAAAAGGTTAATTTTCAAATGTTTCACACTGGTAGAGATTGTGCGGCCTGTCGATGCCTGTTGATGTCATGTCAACCCTTGCTATTTCCTACGTTCAACTGAACTTGGCTATAAAGCCTGTCATGTCCAATCAATGAATATCGATCATTTGAAAAGCAACTGATTTATTAATCAATATATACCCTATAATAATGAATAGATTATCGTCGATCGCTTGTTCAAATAAAGACGTGAGGGAGACTTACTGGCAATAAAAAGGAAACTAGAGATTTAGAGATTCCCCATTTTAGAGATTCCCTGTTTTAGAGATTCTCCATTTTAGAGATTCCCCGTTCCCCGGCCCCGTTTTCCGATTCTTCGTTTTTTTTCCAGACATGGCCATAATCCGAGCAACCCGAACGAAGTCATTTCCGATTTGTGATCGTGATTTCCGATTTGTCATTACCGCTCCCTGTCTGCTTAATCACCATCACCTAAATACCAGCTCCCTGTACCAAAGATACGTATTATTCAAAGCTTTCAAGAAATAAAATTACTTTCACATGAACAATATCGCTTAAAAAACGTCCCAGAACTACAACTTACCCGGATGGTAGATAAGAGGGTCGCTCCGAGTCACATGATTCTCAGCCGATATCGACTAACAACGGGTTCAGTCGCGGCAAGCTTGTTTTTCCGTTCGCCGAGGCAAATAAGCACGTTATATTCTTGGTTTGAGATCAAGTAATACAGCGTTTCAATTCAATGTTGACGTTTAGCGCCAAGAAGGAAACTTTTAGCCGCTGATAAACTAGGGAAGGCAATTGCGTGACACTGGGGTACGTTAAAAACAGTGGTATCGGACAGTCTGCATTTTATACTCAATTTTGGTCTCAGTCTGCATTTTATACCCAATCTGCAGTCTGCAGTCTGCGTTTTATACCTAGTCTGCATTTTATACCCAGTCTGCAGTCTGCAATCTGCAGTCTGCAGTCTGCATTTTGTACTGACCGTTTATCAAATAGCTGCGTTATGCGTTACTGGAAAGGTTTCAAATTACTTTTTACATTATGCAAATTGCAACACTTTCACCTCAACTGAATAAAAATATACTGTATTTCAAAGGGCTTAATTTGTTTCTCTCCTCATAAATTATCATTTCTGTCGTAAACTTGGATTAAATTTATGTTTCATTCCAAATTTATTATAATAATGGCAGGAATACTTCTAGCAAAACTTTCAATTCGAAAAGTTGTTTTGACCCCAGGTCACGTCCGGGTCCAGACCGGGCAAAATATAAAACTGAAAGAATCATGGCTTCGAAAGGCCACTATATGGCTACAAATTTGCATTCACTTCAAAAGTGTCGGACACACAGACCAGATAGTTACGAGATTTAGCTAAAACCAATAACAACCGTCGGTAAACTCTGATATACGGCCTTTTTGCGTTCGACTCTTAGGAGAACGCAACCTAATCTTGGGCTCCCTGTGCTACCAAAGGGGTGATTTCGTCGTTCGTGTACATTTTCGGCGCCATCTTGAATGACGTCATGTATTAACGCGCACCTCGTGTTAGTCCGGAAGATAAGGGGTAAAATTGTCCAAAATGTGATACAAGTGCCAAAATTGGTCTGCATAGTCCTTTGGCCATAAGAAATAAAATAAAAGCAAGACCCATCTCGGATCTTGCCTTGTACGCAAATAAACGGTCTTACAAATTCTCATATAAGGTTTGTATGGAAAACCACAGGGTACCCAACTTCTGAAAAAATGGAAACGCTTCATTTAGCTTATTACGGTCTAAATTGTTATTGTATAGTTTGCAGTGAAATAACATCTTTAATTATTTTTTCCAGTAGGATTATTTCTCTATAGATTTCATCGTAAAACTTACCAATTTGAAGGTCATTCTTGGTAGCAACTTCCTGCACAGGAACAGAGGGCAGTGCAAGGCAGGTTTGCTTTCGTACATTTACAAAGTCCACGGCAGGCCCTTTTACAACCGCATTTTATCAGTTCGCTGCAAGCCTTGGAGACCAGCCTTCTGGTGATTGTTGCCAACCCCACTCTGACGGACTTGGGAGTTCCTGCATAGGTTCCAGCGCTTGACCCCATACATGACCTGCTTGATAGGCTGCTCTGTTAACGTGCTGTTCAAGGGCGGCTTGCGTTGGCGGGATATTTTCAATACTTCTATTGCCTTGTGCAAATAAAGCTTGTCTGGCTTCGTTGACTGTCTGTTGAGCGCACGTTCGGCTATACATTAGAACAACAAATCGCTCCAAGAGACGACATTGTTCCTCAGAAACAGTTTGTTGTGGAGATGACAACACTTGAAAGGTTTCAGTGACTTCAGGATTCGACTTCCAAGCTTGAAAAGCTGTCTTTTCTCCTTTACCGGAAAGGTATGACACAGTGTCACACCCTGTGACAGCATGAAAAAATGGGAGGGCTTCACACTGCTGTTGAGTTAGACAGTTGGCGACCTTGTGGACTGGTATATATCTGAAATGGTTACCAACTCCAAAGGCAATCCACAGCTCTTGTAGATCCAGCTGTTTTGCATACGCTATGGCAAGTACCACAACATCAGTGTCAACCGTCCTGATCAGGACCTTTTTAAGACCTCTGGCTGATGCGTGCTTCACATGGATGAAGATCCTTGTGTCCGCCTCCTCGTGGTTGCAGGGGGTAAGACCTTCTGTCTCTACTGGAGAAGAGCTGAGCACGTCAATACCAGATGTAGTGATAACCTCCACCCCTGGCAGCTGGATTGCAGTCACACTCTCTGCTAAGTATTGAAACAGCTCGTTTTTGTTTTCGTCTGATCGCAGAAAGCTCTTCCAGTTGCCTGGAATGGATGCATTATCGCACACGCGTATTCGGACTTCCAATCCTCTCGTCTCCCTTGTGCTTCTTTTTAAGCTGTTCTCGAAGTATCGATCCCATATCAAATCTACTCTCTTGACATTCTGGGCTTGTTTGATGACATAATCAAGAAATACAGTTGCGTAGTCCTTAAATGTCTTAGACTCCCCAGGTTGTAGCATGTTAATAATCGCAGCAGCATCAAAGACTTTGACATCGACGTCTGGACGCTCTTCTGTAGTCGAAGCTTCAAGTACCTGGACTAAGTCTGATTTTTGTCCAGAACGGATTTTGCCAGCGCAAGAAAGTGAGGAGGGACTGGCATGATTTTCATGTTTAAAAAATTCTTGAAGATTACCTTCTCTTGCTTGACACGCGATGTAGAGCCTTGCAAACAGATTGCAGTCGTTCTTAAGTGCTGAAATTTGATTTCTTGTCTTGTTACTTGCTGACTTTTCTGTTGTTCCAAACAGCGGAAGCTTGTTTAGATGGATGGTATCAGTTATTGCTTTGGAGCATTTAACCAGCCTCTCTTCTACAAACTGATCGTACTGAGACTGTCCCTTTTGATTAGCTGTCTTGATCGCTTGGACGACACATTCCGGCATAATTTGCTTTGTATCCAGCGCAATCAGTTGGGTGCTATCTTCCATAAAAGGGTTTCCCATTTAATTTCCTCAAGTACACTGATAAGTCCTTGGACATCGTTGGAAAAGGCCATTTGGACGGATGGTACTTGCTCGTGATGACGTTTGTCAGAAGGTTTTGTGGCTTCAAAGGTATAAGACTCAAACTCGTTTACCACCCGTGCGGTTTCAGGCCCAGCTACCATCCAGCGCCTAAGGGCAGATGGACTTTCTGTGAGACCTACAGCTCCTCCATCGCCTTTGATTGCCTCGTTCTGCTGTTCGTGGTTATGGTCTAACGCGATCAACGAGAAGAAGTGCTGAGTTTTCTGAACTACAAATTTCCCCCGAACAAATTCAGCAAACACTGAGGGAAGCTTTTCTTTTAGCATCATCATGTCCCGTATGTGTACTGGCAGCCATCTGGAGTAGTTATACAAGTCCAGTGCAAACATCCAGGGTGTTAGTTTTGCTAAGAGCTTCAACATAAAGTTTCCCTCTCTGATGGATCTGACAAACTCTAAAACAGTCAGCTCGAGCTCTAGTACTGTTGCCCAGAACTGAAACTGTGGGTGATCATCTCTCTTCTTTTGAACCCATGTTGAAAAATCAACATCGCAAGAGCTACGGCTTTCTGTGTATTTCTTGTACGCTTTTTCTGTAATATATACAGAGCGCAGGCACTTACTTGATGGGCATAGCGAGATCTTGTAATATGGGCAGCTCTCAGAATACCATCAGCTCTTCCTCTAGTCGTAATATCAGCTTGCACCAATGCACTGTCCCACCCGCTATTGTCCAACAAGTGCCCCACCATTTTCAACGAAGCCATTTCTACATGCAAGCCACCCATCATTACAACATATTTTTCTTCTCCGTACAAATCGGCTTTCTCCCACTGGATTTGCTTTGCAATAGCAAACAATGGTTGGTCCATAGCTATTACAGGTGTTTGGTTGGGGTTAAAATAAGCAACTGCTTCTTTAGCGATCTTCATTGAATGCTGGATCATGGCCACTGTATGAGCATTTTCATCAAAGAGTGGTAAAAGCCCAGTAATTGCCTGGGATCGTGGTGCATTGGACTCCAGCGAAGCAAAGTGGGCCGACCAAGAGATGTAGTCTTCCTTGTCCAGTTTGTCCTTTTCTAACAACCCTTCGACTTTATCCAGCCATTGAAACTCCGATTCCATGCCTTCACCGATCAAATCTGTTGCAGGTTTTGCAGTTCTACACCCCTTTGGAACGTAACAATCCTTTTTCTCTTGCACCGCTACAGGTTGAATATCTGTGTACGATTCTGGCAGTTCGGTCACTGTTTTCTTCTTTGGGGAATCAAAACTGATTACCACCCGATCTCTTGCAATGCCTTCTGTGTCGGTACTTGGGTGCTGAGTAAGTGAGATAGCAGTTCCATGGAACGAATCTTTCGCTGTACGTGCAGTAGGATTGTGGTCGATGTTGTCCACGCTAGCAGTGGTGAACACAGACTTATTTAACTTTGAGGGGCACACAACCCCTTCTTCTTCAAATTGTGCGCAAATAGCGTTTCCTAAATCTGCAGATATTTGCATAACCCTGTCATAGGAGATGGACAACCCCATTCTATATAACGTATCGACTAACTTCTTCTTGCGTGTTTCAGCATGAAGAAGAAGTCCTACATAGATTGCCAATGGCGTCTCCCTCGTCAAGCTATGTCGGGTTGCCGTACTTTCAGATGTAGGATTTCTCTGACGTTTGACTGCATTAAATATCAAAAGCTGAGAGAGCACAAGGGCAACGTTTATCCCCACTTCCTGACTGTTTTGGTTCTTAATGTTAGGCCCTTCTAATATCATGTTCACTATAAAGCTAACAGAAATTTAGGAACCGCTTGGTGATGACAGTCAGACTCAAATGATCCATTAAATTGCTGCTGCTTAGTGAGCATCTCTTTCCTGACAAATGTGGCAGCTTTAGCTAAATGGATAGCTTCTGCATCATAATCATAGTCCTGAGCAAACTGCAAAGCTGCACTGATGTCGCTTGAAAAAGCAAGCTTTACCTCCTTCCCCTCGCTATATTCACGGAGATCAGGCAACTGTGAGAGCAGTCGCTCCTTCAGCCTTGTGGAATTTACCCGCTCGGGAACATAAGCTCCAAGTTGCTCAAGTCTGGAGGAGTAAAGCTTTGACAAATCGGACAGCTTAAAAACTGTTTGGTTAGCATTGTCCTCAATGTATGAAACTAACTCAGCTAAAGCAATGGCTTCAAGGGAGACTTGAGGGGTGTTATCTGCTTCCTCTTTAGGTGAAATACTTCTTAGACGACTGTATAGGCCAGCAAGACATCCTGCATGATAGTATGCATCGATAGCAGGCAAATCACCGGCTGCAAGTTTTGTTAAAAGCCTTCGGTCCTGCAGTTTTGTAGCGGCTGCTGTGACATTGCTGTCGAGTGAAAGAGTAGCTGCTCTGCGAAGATTATCTCCAGTTTCATTACAAAAGAAACATGTTTGTTGAGATTCTGCTGTTACGTCTTTGGGTGATTTAACGAAACTAGTGCGACGAGTCTTAACAGGACTCGGCGCTTCAGAACTTTCAACCGAGCTGTCCTCAAGTTTTCTCTTCTGAGCTCTCTGAAGCTTAAGAGTGCTGCATTTGTTGGAGCAAGATTTGTGCCATTTTGCTTCATGATCATTTAACGTTTGTTCTATTCCATTTCCCTCATCGAGGCTCGACAATGGGACTTCAATGGGCACTTCACCGATCTCGCGAAATTGATTCAAATTGTCTGCCAAACTTTTGTACCCTGAGCCGTAGTTTTTTCGAGTACTATTAGAAGGACACACTAACTTTTCCTCCGTTTCTTTTTCACATAAAGCACACAAATTCCAGTTCTTTTCTGCCCTTACCTGACCAGTTTCCATAATCCAAGATCCAAAACACTGCAAGTTTCGAGCACGTTGTTGTTCGCAAGCTAAAATCAACCAGGCGCTACTGACAAAATCAACCAGGCACTACTTGCTGAGTGTCAACATCAACTAAAGATATATCCCGGGCAACAGGGAGGCCAGATTAAAAAACAAATTGATAGAATTGACAAAATTAACCGTTTCAAACTAAAAAAGCAGCCTTTCCGCTTGTTTTATCGCAAATTCAGAATGTCCAAGCTAAGAAATTAAATAAGCATGAGCCCGCTGTCTCAAACCGCTGACCTCATATTAAAATTCCCAAAATACCGGCTTGGGGAGAAAGATCCAGCTGGGGTCTTGCTTTTATTTTAATCTACATGTTTAAAGCTACATTTACTGAAAGTTTCATACTTGTATCACAATTTGAACAATTCCGCGATTTTTTGTCCCTTATCTCCCGGACTATTGTGGGAAGCTTGGAAGCGGAAGCGACGTTCTTTTGGTGAGTTTTTGCTTCTGATATTCCATTGTTTGGGCAATGTTCTTTCAGATTTTTGTAGGTAGTATTTATCAAAGCCGGAGGGAAGTTTGTGTGGCTTCTGGAACAGTTAAATTCTTGCGAACGAGTCGTGTTCCGGGGATGTAGATAACAGCCGGGAACCGGGGAAATTACCCGGCTGTGAACTTCATTTTTCCGGCTGTAAAAGCCAAGTGCAGCTTTAAAAGGACTACATTTTTCTCTTTTTTACCCGTCTGTCAGTTCTATATTCCCACCTGTTAAAAACTGAATCTACATCCCTGGTGTTCGGTCGCGAAACAATATAACCTCCAGCTTCAGTTGGTGGCCATGTCAAAGCGAACTTGTGACGGGCGGTAAATCAAACGAACTGAGTCGTGGTGCACGGTGGCCTTTGAGCCAACTGACCCGTTGTGGTCTCAAATCAAGCGAATTCACCTTTTCGGCGCTAGATTTCACGTGTAGTGTCACGTGACTTTTGATGTAAACAAACCGCCAAAGTTCGGACATTCGTTCTGAGCGACGTACTACAAGTGTACGAACTACGAGTCGCTATTTTCAAGTTCCCGTTAATATATATTTTTTCCGTTGCTTAAAGCCTTTGAAACTCGAATAGTTCCAGGTTCAAAATGTCAAAGCAGAGGAATAAGAGCGATTTTAACGCTATGAATTTGGCAGAACTTAAAAATATTTGCTGGAACGTAGAGTTTCAGTATTAGCAGACTAAACTTCGCCAGTGGAAATCGCCTCTGCAGTTGAAAGAATGGATTTGCTACTGGATCCAAACTTCGAAAAGATCAAACCAATGATGCAGACAATTTAATAATTCACGATTTGCTAATTTCCAATCCATTCTCCCTGAACACCGTGAAGAGAATCAACTCGTCGCCGCCGTTTGGGTTGTACGATATTCCACTCCACGACAAGCAGGGACTCGCCGCTTTGATACAAGTCATTTTACGATTATCGCTTATTCAATGATGGTTATCTGGAATCTTTCCTGAGTGCTCAGGTTAATCAATTTTTGTCTGAATGAAAAATAGCGGCATAAACCGAAACAGTCGCCAGACTGTCAAAATTGCCAACGGAGGAAACATAAACATCGAGTTCTACGGAGCTGTAAAGCGAAGCGAATGAATGCTAAAATCACAGCCTTGACTGAGACAAACTTCAAATCTCTACAAGTTGAATAGCCTTCTTTTTAAGCTTGAACTCTCTTTGCTAAGCTTGGATCTACAAAATTAATATTTTCCCGTGGTGTTCTCTTGTAGAATTTGACCTCTGGCGGTTGGTATGTAGCCTTTGCGCAGCCGGACGTATCCGATTTCCTTGCTCCCCGCGGAAAACGGTTAGTCTACCCTAAAATCCTCCATAGAAAACTAAATGTACGATACCCTCATCATTGAATAACCGATAATCGTCAAATGACTTGTAAGCGGCGAGTTCCTGCTTGTCGTAATCAGTGGAGTGGTAAATTATCAGTAAAATTGTCGTGCAATCCAAACGGCGGCGACGAGTCAGTGAAGTTGTTCACCGGTCTTCAGGGAGAATGAATTAGGAATTAGCATATCATGAATTACAAAATTATCTGGATCCACTGGCAAAACCATTCTTTCAACTGCAGAGGCGATTTCCACTAGCGAAGTTTTTAAATCAGTTGTTTAAATATCCGCTTTATACTGAAACTCCACGTTCCTGCAAATATTATTTAAGTTCTGCCGCATTAATGGTGTTAAAGTCGCGCTTATTCTTCTGCTTTGACATTTTGAAACTGGAACTATTCGAGTTTCAAAGGCTTTAAGCAATGGAAAAATATATACTAAGGGGAACTTGAAATAACGACTCGTAGTTCGTACACTTGTAGTACGTGGCTCAGAACGGATGTCCGAACTTTGGCGGTTTGTTTACATCAAAAGTCACGTGACACTACACGTGAAATCTAGCGCCGAAAAGGTGAATTGAGTCGTTGTACTCGAAGGCCTTTGAGCCAACTGACCCGTTGTGGTCAACTATTATCAAACGAACTGAGCCGTGACTCCCAATGTCGCCACACACGAACGCACTTCATAATCAGTGATTACGCCTAGTATTCAACGGTAAGTACAAAGTAGGTATCGATTTGAATTTTTTAGTACTCACTCTAGTCTTTTGACACAGTGCGATCTCGCGATCTCGCACGCAAGCTGTGCTGTGTCTTTTGTTTTGGAAGGTTAACGCGCGTCTTTGTTAGACTGCTCACACTATGTTGGCCCTGAGAAGAACCTTTGTCCATGTTTAACTGATTTCCAACGTACTTTTAGACATTAACCAAGTCGAATGGATAGCAGAAAAACCTTGAACCAGTCGAAAATGGCGTCGAAACAAATATGTTTTAAATCGTGCATCTATGCTTGTCATCACTTTGTTTTCATTGGATGCCGAGGCTCTCCCGAGACTGCCGACGGTTTCGTAGTCGATCGTCCTCCGCTTTTGATTGGTTCTCAAACAATTCATTGTTACTTTCGGAAAACCGAGACAGACGGACGGACAGAAAAATTCTCCATCCAACACCATTAAGTCTACCCCAAGTACGTGCCCGAGAGATTTTTCCTTTCAGATCAAAATAAAGATATAACAGGCCTGTTGTTCCAAATGTTGTCGTTTCTTTGATCTTAGGAAAAAATCTCTAGCTGTGATACTGACAGGAGGAATTTACGCTTTCCAGAGCCGTTTAGAATATTTAGTTACGTCGTCGCTGTTTGCTAGCTCGTTGGCATAACTATTGTTTTCTTTTGGCTCAATTTGAACTGGAGTTGCAAGATCAGTAGTAGCCGCTTAAGTAGGAATTATTCGCTGCTAAGGATCAGTTCATTTCTTAGTCCGTGATTTAAATATGTGAGCGCAAGTCTGCGGTTGGCATAACTTGCGATATAGTGTTTCTTCATCACGACTATAAGATTCTAAGATCGAAGTCTTATACGATAGTTACGGTCTATATTGGAATAGTGGCATCTTGCAATTGTTTTTAGCTCCTCAGAATTTATTCTGCGTTTAAGTTGATGTGTTTCTCGTTGATGTGTTTTTCGAAAAACAGCGACGGGAGGCGATGAAAAATCATCGATTTCCCGCATCCCGTAGGTAAGACGACCACAACATCTCTGCCCAAATAGATTGCCTCCAAGCACTTGACATGCTTCGCTTTGAAATTAATGTTTGAATAGCTGCTATTGCTTATAGCGAATTGAATACTGCTACCCCCTTCGGTCGAGCTTCTCTCGTTCCGTGTCTATCCCCCACGCGCGTCTCCCACGTCTTACCTAGAAAGACGACTCGGCTGAGTCAGCTGCCTCTCTCCTCCGCAGGGACTCCTCCCTCAGGCTAAAGTTTATTCTTGAAACACGTGACCAGCCCCATCTCTCTCTCGCTCCAGGGGGCGGGAAGAAGAGAGACCCTGGGAACGAGGTTGACATATCTTGAGAGCACGTTAAGGTAAGGAAATGTTTATCCATCTTCTTTTATAAACGAAATTTACTTGAAAGTGTTCCAAGTTTGTATTAAAGACAAATGAACCCAGGTCAACCGGCAATTTTAAAGCTCAGTCGTTTTAGTCTTGCATTTCATATAATTTGTTGATTACTCTCTTGTATCTTTATTTCAGGGTTTGATTTCGATTGAAGCAGTGAACGTGGTGAAGTGGTCGAATCGGGAGATCGATCAAGTGAAGAAAGGTGAGTGAGATAATCTTGGTCTGAAAGGTTGCAGCATAATTTAGCCTGAAAAATATCCATACCGGATTGAAAGACTCAATCCAGATGCTCGCAGTGGTTTCTCTCTTGTTCGGCGTAGCTCGGAGTAGGAAAATCCACTGCTCGCAGGGTACATTACTACGAAACCTGCTGATTGAAACGAAAGATGAGCCTGATAAGAGGGTCCCCTATACCTTTTCTGAAAACAGTTTCACGCAAAAGTAATTGGCCTTTTCACGCATCACGAAAAATTAGAAAAACAGCTTCACGTTCACAGAAAAAAGCAAGCAATCGCGTTTCACGTAAAAATACAAAGGCCATGTTTCACTTAAAATGCATTTAAAAATTTTACCTGACATTACTGAAATGTGCCATAGTAGATATAGTTGCGCGCACATGGCCATCTTTTGGTAATTTCAGACTCTGTTCTTGTCGATCAGCATGTCTAGATCATTTGTGGCTTGGGTAATTGAAAAAACTTTGTGGTAGAGCGCAGGATGACTATTCGCTACTGCAGTTCGGCTAGTTTAGTTCATTCCACTCATTTTGACTTTTACCTCAATCTCGACATAGCCTGTTCCAGGCTCCGAGATAGTGGGGAACGTGCAAAGTAAAAAAAAAAGGAAAAAAACACTGGGAAACTGGGGATCATCCAGAGCCACCACAGATAAAAACAGTTATACACCATACTTCTTATTGATTGAGATATTGCGTCCTGAGGGAGTGGTTCTCAAAAACGACAAGTTTTGTATTGTCAGTTCATCATCACTCAGATCACTGTCAGGGTCACTACCACTTTCATTGCTATATGTATGTGACACATAGAGACAGACTAGATTCTAGGCCCTCCTGGTTCACTGTCGCTGTGGTTAGTTCTCAGTCCTCCATCCGCACGCACATCGAATGATCTCGAATGGACAGGTTTTACATGTAGTTTGGTGTAGTTTACGAGCTTTAATGACGCTAAAATCTCAAAAAAGTGAAAAATTATTCCCGCAAAAGTCGTTGGTTCACAAATCACGTGTAAGTAAATGCATATTTCACGGATCACGAAAAAAATTGAAAATCAGTTTCCCGAGGACGGTAAAATATAGATTCACGAATCACGGAAAAAATAAATCCTTATTCACACTTCACGCAAAGCAAAAATGTCCATTCACGCGTCACAAAAAAAGTATAGGGAACCCTCTGATAAGCTTAATCTTGCGGCATTTAGCCTGCGACTACATCCCCTTATAACATAGTCTACGCAGAACGCTTCAGTTCAAGTGGTTATTTTAATTGCTTCGGATCATTTGCCCATATCTTACCTAAATTTAAGAACTTATATCAGTTTTAGATCGAGTCACTAGCGATCACGCTCAGATCATCGAATCGAGTAGGTGTGGATATTTCAACATGTATCGCATAGCTAGAGGCATTTCCTGTTTTTGTGAAACCTGGAATTTATCCGTGCCATTGACTGTTTCTTGGAGGTGTTGAAATATTTGTTTCTTCCATTTTTGTCCAAACTATCCACGAGAAGCGAATTTACAGAATTGCTTTTCAAATCCCTGTCAGATTATTCTCAGTTCAGTGAGAAAAGTAAACTTTTACCAGGGATTCGAGAGCCTGTTTGGTTGTACCTTAGAGAACGTTGCAGTTCATTTGAAGCAAGAGATTGTAATGCCACTTTCAGTCAAATCTTTGAAGAAAAAACTTTCGGCAATTTAAATTCAGATGAGATGAGTATTTTTGCAACTCAGAGAATGTTTGAATCTTACTGTCAAACTTGTGAAAAAAAATATTGTCCTAAACAGCAGGTTTTAACCTTCTGAATTAAAAAAAAAGTTTGGGTATGACAAGTTTTCTTGGCCACTGTACATGTATGTTTCAAAAATATCCGTACACAACCTGGAAAGTAAAATTGTGGAGATTGTGGAACCACAAGCAATAAACCATTAATAAGATCTCATCATCTGTAAAAAAAACTCAAAGTTTCTTTTCATCGAGTTTTCCCCTGAGGTAACGAGTGATTTGATAATGTACGACAGAATTGAAGTTGGTGGCTCTTAGTACTCACTAACCTGAGGTCATGCCCTCTCCCTATTATCCCTAATGTCTCTTACGGGAAAAGGGCATGATACATTTCTTTGTCATATCACATGTAAAAAAGCCAGAATCTGGACTTTTTTCTGATTGGTCATAAAACAAAAGAATCGATGAGCTGCATTCTGATTGGTTACCTGGGTTAGAATTGTGACTTCTGGTCTGAAGCATGCATGTGCCCAAAAACACCAGTTTATCATTGCGGCCGTCGCGTTGAATGTTCAAAGACCTCTCAATGTGAATTATCATCGGCTTCGAATTTTTCCCTTCGAGATTTTATTCGCAAGTCCTTGAAGGACAAGCAGAAAGAATGTATTAGACGAATTATTTGTTTGCGAGAAGACGCTCTCGATCTGACCAGCCAGGTAGAACTTAAATTATTCAAAGAGTATTTTCTTTTGCCTAAAATATTCTGTTTCTTATGAACTAAGCGCCAACTGTAAACAACAAGCGACGTGATATCCGGTTAAATCTGATTGGCTACATTTTGACAGTTGACAGATTTCTTAATTTGGGGGTGGCAGGCGGGTCGTTAAATAAATGTATCAGGCGTTCTTTTTTTTTCCCTCCCCTCTTTTCTTCCCTCCGAAAAAAAGAGCACCTGATCGCAGGTTAGGTACTCACTGAAAGCGTTAGTGCGATGTTATCAAAATCATTTTACTTGTTCTATTCAAAGTGATGGTAATTGGAAATACTTTGATGATCTCTGTCCACCATACAAGAATTTGCTGATTTGAATTTATTGCAACGACATATTTCAGTTGGATGGTTTTTTTTTTCAGTTTACGAGTTAAGCAGTGACAGCTGTAATATTGATGATATTGCAATGCCAGTCAGTGATCGCACAAAACCCTTTGAAAAATCCCAAAGTTTTAGTGGCAATGCCTCGACTGATCAATCCCAATGTTGTAGTTTCAGTTGTCACAAAATGGTGAGCTGATTACCAAACTGAAAGATCATGAAGAGAACACAACTAGCTAGAGGGACAAGATGCTACTTCAGTTTTGCCTGAATGAACACCAGGCAATGAAAAAACTGATAAAGATCATGAGTCAAGATAAAACGTTTTGAAACTTACGTAAACTTAACATTCTCCTGGTTATTTTTAAGTCATTCAGCAGAAATATGTAGCCAACCCATAATTCAATCATAGAAAATTTCCAGTTATTAATTTTCAAATACAGTAAACTCACTCTGAACAGACACAGCTCTAATACAGACACCTAAAGATGGTGTCAGTCAGTCATTTCGCTGTAATCAAAAACAGACAGCGGCTTAGTCCCGACAGTGCCTATCGTAGAGAGAGTTGACTGTACTTAATGTATACTGTAAGTAACAAAGGCCAATATACTATACTGAATAGGTTACTTTAAATAACTCTTCCCACTGTTTAAACTCTGGTGATTTTCATAACTCAGTTCCAGTAAATATTTTAAGTGCATAAGAGTGAAGACAGCCACGTTGAAAAGTATTGGAAGAAGTCTAATATAACCTCCTCATTATTCAATCCTTGAAATGTTCCAGTTAATTTTTTATAGCAAAAAATAAGGGCAATATACTATACGGGATAGATTATGCTTCAATACCTCTTCCTGTTGTTAAGCTCAGTTATTCTTCTGTGCAACTACTTACAGTTCAGAATATTAGTTAACATTTTTAGTGAATAACAGCGAATAACTGCCCACTAATTCAATCCTTGAAATGTTCCAGTTAATATTTTCATAGAAAATATACACAATAGATTATGTTTAAGTTCATCTAACTGTTGTTAGCCTCAGTTGATTTTCTGAGCAACCACTTACAGTTCAGAATGCTATAGAGCGTATGCACATGACGTCACGGCGGCCATATTGGTGTACCAAAACAATAGAACGGCGGCCATGTTGGTGTACCAAAACAATCCTGTGGGATTTGAACGCTTTTCTTATGTTAACACTTTCTTTTGTTCCAATAAATTTGCATAACTGCTTGCCACGTGAGTGCATACGCTCTATAGTTCATATCTTTAGTAAATAAGACGAGCAAATACAGCCATGTTGAAAAGTATCAATTTCTAAAGGATGTATAGTGAACACTACCCTATTGTAGAAAGTGGTCTGGTGATAACAGTGAATTAAACTGAATTATTCTGAATTTACCTTAACACTGGTCTGTTTACTGCCTTCATCATACATGTATATTGTGTTCACACCTGGAAGGGCGTGCATCAGTACGGTAGAAGCCTCGTTCCGATGTTTACAAAAACAAAAGTGCGCAAAGCGAAATAGTCCGTTCTGGGCCTTTTAGTCTCCATTTCCGAGTTGCCTTTTCCATTTTTTCAAAGCGAGGCCAAGTGCAAAACATTTCATATGAAAATGAGTGTTATTTGCATGTGAATAAAAATATCCAGCCTTGCTTTGAAAAGGAGGCTGAAGAAAACTCGGAAAAGTAATGGTGGAACACCACAACCCTGCTAAATACCATTAGCAGAAATTAAATGGTCTATCAAAAACGAAGTCACAAAACTCCAACATCCCAGTAAGTGCTACCAAGTTTAACAGAGTTCTTAACAGCGGGGGCAGCTGTAGTGTTAACTATTCCTAGTAACATGTAATTGAATGAACCATGCCATCACTTTGGGCCGGGGGATACAGGGTTCTATCTAGGATTTATCGTTTTGGGGAGAAGTCCCGAGAGGCCGAAGGCCACGAGCTTCATAGGGGGTCCGGGGGCATGCCCTCCCCCCCCCCGGAAATTTGGTGACTCCAGGTGACTCCAGGACATCATTTGACAACACGGTGGACACAGAAGGCTAACAAAGATGCATATATTCCGTCGTAACAAAATGGCTTAAATTCCAACTTCGAAATGTCATATCTTTGGGTCGCAACAACATATTTACGATTTTTTTTCACTTTTGAAATTATTATGGCGTATACTTTCAGAAGCTGTCATCAGATATCCCATAATACTAATTTAGATTTTGGCGCCATCTTTGTGACGTCATTTTCCCGCCAAAATACCTAACTTTGAAAATCAAAAAACATAGGAATTTTGCGAATGCTAGCTTCTATATTGTTGTAAAATTTCAGCTTCCCAGGTTCAAAACTGTTGAAGTTATTTGAAGCGCTAGTTTTTCAGTCGATTTGATTCTAAATGACCTTTGACCGCAGCAGAAAATGGGCGGGAAATTCAAATTTTGAAATGTCATATCTTTTGATCGGATCAACATATTTACAAGATTTTTTCAGTTTTGACATGCTTGTGGCGAGTACTTTCAGAAATTGTCATCAGATATCCCATAATACTAAGTCAATTTTTTGGCGCCAACTTTATGACGTCATTTTCCCGCCAAAAACTGCAAAAATGGAAAAACAAAAAATATTCAATTTGTGAAAGTGACGAGTTCTGTGCTGTTGTGAAATTTCGAAGTTGTAATTTAAGCCATTTTTTTTTTTTTGTTACGACAGAATATCTGTATCTTTTTTAGCCTTCTGTGCCCACCGTGACAACTGGCCTGCAGTTTGTAATACTCCATGTTCCTTGTCATATAGTGTCCTTAGACAGGGAATATTTACTTCATGTGCACTGACCTCTGGATGATTTTTCCAATATAGTTACTTTAATATATACTGTAATGATAACAATATTTTTTGGGGGGTTAGCTTGGCGTTTTTTCTGGGGGGGGAAGCTCAAATACCCCTCAAATACCCTAGATAGAACCCTGGGGGATACCCCTCAATATGTTTGGTGGGGCTGTACGGCACGCTCCTTGAAACCCTAACCGCCCATTTTCAGACATAAACATAAAAATTGCCCGTTTTACAAGCCAAAAATATACACCCATTTTCAGGTCAAAAGGACTCGAAACAAACCATCAAACAGTCGAATCAATATTAACGGACTCCCGTTTACTAAGGACGCCTCGTTATTACGCTCAGGTATTTCATTTCCAACGGAAATTCAAATCGCATACCTTTTCTCTAAAATAAACCTTACGGACATTATAAGTACAGAAAACTATATGAACCTAATTGAAGTTACATTGTCGGGTAATAAGTGCGAAAACCGCCTTAAACGATGCGAACCAATGGATTCTGGGGAGACGGCACTCTCCCGTTGAGGTCCCTCGAAGGCAGTTAAAAACTCTGCTGCGCCTCGTTTTTCAACCGACATTTCAGTGTTGAATATACTCTTTGAGGCCTACTCTGGGACCTTAAGTCGCCTAAAGTCGCCTTAAGTCGCCTAAAGTCGCCTTAAGTCGCCCTTTGTCCCTTAAGGTCACCTGAAGTCGTTAGGCTTAAAAAAATCCTGCACACCTTAAAATTGCCCTAAAAGGTTTCCCTTTTACTATTTCTTGAATATATAATAATTTTATTGCCCCAAATCTCTTTTTTAGTTCCCATATATGATTATATACTGCAAGGGTATGGCCCCATGTGGTAAAACACCATGCTTCAATAGTCATGCACCATGCCCTAGTTGCTTCAATTATATTTGCTGAAAACCCTATAAAGGATGGACCATTTTATTTATTTATTTTTTTTTTTTTGGGGGGGGGGGGGGCAAACACCAAGAAAAAAATTCACGCACAGATAAAGTATAGAAAAGTATGGAAAAATCACAAAAAAAATTCTTGCATAGCCTCAAGATGGTAAAAAAAAAAAATTCATGCTTGCTAAAACAAAATTCCCAACCCCCCACCCCTAAAAATAAAATGGTCTTTCCCCAAAGAGGGTACACTCATTCATCTTCAAAACATTGACAGCTATTTCTATAGGTTTACTTACATTTCATGGACAAAGTGTTGCTGAAAGGATGAAGTTGTGACTTATATTATAATCAACATTTAATATGAACAACATCATGAAAAAGAAACACTGCTGATCAGCAGTCAATACTGATATACTGTAATGGTGCAGGCATTCCTTTACCTTCAGGGTATTATAACAACAGTGAGTGCTGTTTTGGATCACTAAGATCACAATAATTTGAAACGTATTTTGGGGTTAAGCCCAATTATTGCTTATCACTTTTACATTGAGCAAGTAAGCTTGAAAAGATCATAAGCTTAACCAAAGGCAATGCAACTGTATACAAATGTACTTAACTTTTAAGCTTACTTACCCAACGTGAAAGAGCAACCAAAAATGGGCCATTTCTCCCGCATACAACCTCTAAGCTGGGTTCTAGCCTTCCAACATTATTCTATTTACAACCAATCGTAACTGAACGTTTGAAAACTTGAAGCTTCTTTACAACTTGTATAAGCATATGTCATCTTCTTGACAGTTTGATGAAGCAAAAAATTTAAATCAACCTATAAGCTCAAGATTGCAAAATTTGCGTTGATCATGTTATGCTCTCTGTCACAAAGGTCAAAAGGATTTCTTGTTATCAACCATTAAGCAGGAATGTGCAAAGGATTTGCAGCTGCTTCCAGCAGGAATATTTGCCTCACTCAAGCAAACATGGCCGCCACATGTTTTGACCACGTGACTTCTTTTTGGAACATGGATGCCAACGCGCGCGAGCGCGCGAGCGCACTTATGTTCAGAAAATTAGCACTCAATTGATTCGGCAAACAAAGCCAAAGCTGAAGTGTTGCTGCTGTTGAAATTGAAACACATTCCCACTTTACACTACAGCCTGACTAGGCTTCGTGGCTCCCTCTAGGCTACCACTCACGTGCTTTTCCTTCGTGGCGTAGATTGTCAATCAAGCTGGCCTGGAATTTTTGAAATCGTTCTTGGTCGTTCTTGTAGCCATTGACTGGCTTCCTGCTTGTATTGCGAAAAGAAAACTAATTCCGACAACTCAATTCAAGGTAAGGTAGATGTAAATTTCTGAAATTTTATTGGTTAAGCGAGCGCGGGAGCTGGTCGCGCGCGGGAGGAAAAGAAACGCGCGAAGCATGGAAACCATCTACGATTGGAAAGGAATTCTGGGAGAATCAAAATGGCGGACGCCAATGTGTAAATATTGTCAACTTGTGGGTATATACTTCATGCTAACACACCATATAGGAATCCTATCATATAGGGATCCTAAAAACTCATTTTAAAATGGTTAGCTTTTATTTACTGTTATGGGTAGTGATATCCATAACAGTAAATAAAAGCTAACCATTTTAAAATGAGTTTTTAGCCCTAAAAAAGTGCCGGATTCTTTGATGTGCATAAATTAATACCCACCATGAAGTATATCCCAACTTGTGATGATCCATTATTTTCTGGAAATTTTTGAGGTAATAATTAACTTCTACACCGGTAAATCTGTCAACAGCCTCCTCTGTAACACTATTTAGTTTTGTTTTGATAGGTTAAATTAAAATGTTGCCAGGTGGAAAAGTGTGAGAGCATTTCGGGCCTAGAAGCAGAACTAATCAACCCTGCTAGAAAGTCTCCTACGAGGGTTCGGTTCCCTGTCAGTGTAACATCCAAGTTTTCAGGAGCCGGACAAATAGTTGGAGAAAATGGGAAAGATGCGCTATTGAGAAGGACCCTCGCTTACGGTACCAAATATGATATTGGAATATGGACTAAGGCAGGAGAACAACAAATTGGCTGGGTGCCTGACCAAACAGTTTTGGATGTCGTTTGCCAAGCTTTCGAGCCAAAATTGACTGTGCAACTGCCACAACAGTGGCAGATAAATTAACCAAATTTATGTAATGTGTGAAATCGAGAAGTGATTTTTAATTAACTAATTCGATGCCTTTGTTCATTGTTGTATAAATAAGTCAAGGAAAATGTATGTTAGTTTGATTCAGATCAGGCATCCATTTTTAAGTGAAAAAGTTGGATTTTTTTTTCAAGATTATGTTTGGCAGTGTATATGATCTTTATATTCTTGTATGATTATTGTTTTTATTGCAATATCTTAAAAACATTTAAGCAGCTAACTGAATTTTTTCTCATTCTAGATAAGTAATATTGTTCCTGCCTCTTGTTTGGCTAATTAATGTTCATAATACAATTTAGCATTCACATTATTTATATAATGTTGTTGTTGTTATTGTAATAATTTGAATCTCAGTATAGCTAAAAGGGGCTTAAAATCTGGAAACTGGAGATTTACAGTCACTTAAGTCTATCTGAGACCAAGTGAACTGATATTTGTGATAATTTTGTTTATTGAAATATGAGACAAACTATCATGAATGCCAGGATTCATGTCAGAACTCAAGCTGTAGCCCTAACCCTAACTCTATGTCTAACCTGAACTGGAGTCCTTGGTCGCAAACTGACTTAAGTCCTGACTCAATTGGACCTGGCTTGAATCCTGTCTCATATTTCTCTCCAGAGACCAGTGGCTTGGTATTTAGGTATAGTGATGAAGAGACTGTCAATAACTTTTGTTTGATCACTTTTTAGAAACACTTTTATGTTGCCTGAAGTTGCTTTCAGTCACCTTAAGTCGCCTTAAGTTGCCTTAAGTCGCCTAAAGTCGCCTTAAGTCGCCAATATTTTAAACTAATTTTTCCTTAAGTCGCCTTAAATCGCCTTAAATCGCTTAAAGTCGCCTAAAGTTACGGCGACTTAAGGTCCCAGAGTAGGCCTTCTTTGGAATGTTTGTTATATAACTTCTTATTTTTCAGATTAAGGTGTTTCCCTCCAGTTTGCATGCAGCCGCACCGACCATTTTTAAGCGGCCGTTTAACTAACTTTCCTTTATTGAATTAGTATGAAACTTACACAAAATATTGTACTTAGTTTGAAGTTTATAAGATTGTAATAATTTTGAAAATCGAATTTAAAATTGCGGAGATAAACGAGAAAAATTGAAATCGCTTGAGTCTAAATTCCGAGCGATTGCGATGGCATCTAGAAAAATCAAAACTATTACGATAAACTATGACATATGGTAAACAAAATATCTAAAAATTAGAAACTTTTGTCAAGCCGATTTTGAGTAAATCAGGAAAACATTTCGAACTTGTGATTTTGCATGTGTATGAGCTCATCAATAAGTTCCTCAATCAAGCTTATAAAAGTTTAATTTCTCAATCTCAAATTTACACCAAAATGTGTGTTTAGAGTATGAGATGAAACTATGAAATTTTGAAAGCGTTTGTCGTTTTAGTTTTGGAGATTCGATTTTCTATAGGAAACCATAGTTTTTTGACTGAGTCCTTGATATTGTAGTTTTAGCGCTTTTCTATATATTTCAAAAACCGCGAGATAGATTTTTTTAAAACTTTTTTAGTCGTTTCTTTATAATATGAACAACATTGTCTCGAAGTTTCATCTTGATTGAAACATTGGAACATGGTCAAATAAAATAATAAAGTTCACCCAAAACGCGATTGAGACTTCGTGCTTTGATTGCACGGTTGAAGGCGCACAAAGACGCTTTAATTAATTAATTCAGGTGAAGCGCAACGAATTTCTGCGTGACCATCATGTTTTGCGGAGTAACGTTAGGGGCTGTGTTCCACGTTATTTTTATCGTTCCCACGAATTTCAGTGGGACGTTTATTTGAAAGCAGGTTTTTTTATTCGCATTTGACGTGCACTGGACTCTCTCGACATTTTGAATTATAGGGAAAAGAAAGAAGTCATCGCGATTTGCATAATTCTCAACACGCAGAAATGCGTTACACTTCACCTGAATTAATTAAAGCGTCTTTGCGACGTGCGCCTTCAACCGTGCAATCAAAGCACGAAGTCTCAATCGCGTTTTGGGTGAACTTTATTATTTTATTTGACCATGTTCCAATGTTTCAATCAAGATGAAACTTCGAGACAATGTTGTCTATATTATAAAGAAACGACTAAAAAAGTTTTAAAAAAATCTATCTCGCGGTTTTTGAAATATATAGAAAAGCGCTAAAACTACAATATCAAGGACTCAGTCAAAAAACTATGGTTTCCTATAGAAAATCGAATCTCCAAAACTAAAACGACAAACGCTTTCAAAATTTCATAGTTTCATCTCATACTCTAAACACACATTTTGGTGTAAATTTGAGATTGAGAAATTAAACTTTTATAAGCTTGATTGAGGAACTTATTGATGAGCTCATACACATGCAAAATCACAAGTTCGAAATGTTTTCCTGATTTACTCAAAATCGGTTTGACAAAATTTTTTAATTTTTAGATATTTTGTTTGCCATATGTTATAGTTTATCGTAATAGTTTTGATTTTTCTAGATGCCATCGCAATCGCTCGGAATTTAGACTCAAGCGATTTCAATTTTTCTCGTTTATTTCCGCAATTTTAAATCCGATTTACAAAATTGTTACACTTTTATAAACTTTAAACTTTGTACAATATTTTGTGTAAGTTTCATACTAATTCAATAAAGGAAAGTTAGTTAAACGGCCGCTCAAAAATGGTAGGTGCGGCTACACGGAAACTGGAGGGAAACACCTTAAATATTGTGACCGGTGTCAACGGAACACTCGTGAAAGTAAAAGTCATGATCGATGTTCTTCATCCAGTAGAGGTGGTTGCCGAAGTTTGGTATATTGTAGGCATTGACTTTAATAATTGATGCTAACAAGACGTCCGCCAAGGGAAATCGTTATCTGTTGACCCAGACGGATTACTTTAGCAAGTATGTCGAGGCAGTTCCTCTACCTGACGAGTGCTCTTAGCGTGGCAAAGGGGCTTTACAAGACATACTGCCGACATGGAGCTCCAGCGCAAATCATCTCAGACGAGGGACGAGAATTTGTTAATCAGGTACCTTATGGTTTAAAGCCCATGCTGTTTCTAAGACCACAAATTCAGAAGAGATTTCCGTACCAGAGACAATGTTTTACCAGACTATTTTTTTTTCAGGTGTGCAAGCGGTTGATAGAGACTTATAACGTACAGCATAAAAATAACTTCAGCATACCATCCGCAGTCAAATGGCCTAGATGAGAGAACAAACCAATCGATTAAGAAGTAAGCAATTGTGTAATCGTTTTATATTTTGTAAATAAAAAATACACACACACACACACTCACACATACGAGCCATTGGCTACTTGTGAGGTCCGTGTTTCTATACCCCTCTTATGTCGACTACCTCTTCTGTAGTAGGTATCCGAAAAATACCAACGGCATTTGGCTGCTTGCTACCACGTCTCCTCATACATTGTTTGGATTTTAGACTGAATACTATTTTTATTTTGTGGGGCCCCTCTTATGGGGACATGCTTATTACTCAACTTTGACTACTTTTGGGGACTAAGTAACTTAAGCCTCTTCTGGGCATGTGATCACTAGGCCTGGCTATCTGCTACAGATGGGCATTTGTCACTACGATCTCACCCTCGACAATATGAACATAACCCGTTACGCAGTTGCCGCCATGTTTTTCACGCGCGTTGCATTATTGGACCATTTGGGGGCAGGTCTCTCCCCGCGAAATTTCAAGTTCCCGCGATCCCGCACAGTTCATGAAGACAAGTAAGTAGTAAGAACACAAATTAAGTCATTTCAGTTTAAAGGGCCTCGTTAAACTGGCAAACATTGTTGCAGTAACATTGCTGCCGACGAACATTATTCACAGTTTAGGAAAGAAGAAAATGTTTTTGAATCAAGTCAAAAATACAGGGCCGTAGCCAGATGAAAATTCTTACCGAGGCAATATTAGAAAAAAAAATCTGTCATTTTTGTTGTGCATAGTCTCTTTCAAGCGAAATCTAAGGAGGAGGAGGAGGAGGAGGAGGAGGAGGAGGAGGATTAGGAGGAGGATTAGGATTAGGATTAGGATTAGGAGGAGGATTAGGATTAGGATTAGGATTAGGATTAGGATTAGGATTAGGATTAGGAGGAGGAGGATTAGGAGGAGGGAAGGCACTTTTAAAGGAATGAATGCATGAATGCACAAATGAATGATTGTGTCCATAAATAGTAATTTTATAATTTTATGAAACTTACTCTTTGACGTCTGAATTTTATAGTCTGGATCCTCTCTGCTACCTTTCTTACAGATACCACGTTTGGTCTTTATGGCAGATGGTTTGGGTTTAGGTTCTAAAGGGAAAAGGTTGAACAATGAATAATGCACTGCAGTCCATAATATGTCAGTAAGTCTGTCCGCAAAACTTTGTGCATTTTTCAAAAGTTTAGCATTGGCGGCTCTTTTTCTTTGATTTTCTTCTTTTTAAACCGTGAATACGCGCATGTGTAATGAACGGGTTATCGGTAACGGAGACAGAAATGCAAATGAGCACTTGCTCACTAACTCCTTCCATCAGCTGTAATATTTCCTTTCTCTTAGTATAGTTCCAGTTATTTCGAGCACTGACTTTGCCGACTGAGTTTGTAATCTTCAAGTAGTTAACAAGAGAAGACCTCGAATTACACTCACCGTTAATATCGATCTCTTCTAACGTCTTGCCAGCCCACTTGCTTGTTTCCCCTTTGTCCACCATGAGTAGGAATTTGCTTACTTTTGCAATCTCAATGATCGAATGATGAAGGCGATAAAATCCCTGTGTACATGGATATCATGCCCCAAATGTCTTGTAAGCAGTCCACCTCTGTCTCTTTTAAAGAGAGAACTTGAGAGATGGTCGCGATGTACTTCCTCGTCTTTGTACTAGTTATTGCCGCAGAGGGCCTTTCTTGAAGCATCTGTGTGCTGGAACAGAGTGAACAACAACATCAAACTTGTTGGGCTTTATGAAATCAGAAAGTTGAGCACTAGGATTGTGATCTGATTCACGAAGTTGTAACAACAGACGAGCAAGTTCCCTCATTTTTTGAGAAACAAAGTTAAAATTCTTCCCGCCATGCTTGTCAACAAGCACTGTTCCGACTGCCTTGATGAGTCGATCGTTTCTAGCTACAAGAGAAACTGTATCACTTTTCATGGAAGCTATTACTTTTCTGAGGATATTACTGCTGTCTTGAAACATTGCTGGAAATATTAATATTTTTGCTTTTGATTGCACGTTGTCATACTTTATATCAACTTTACTTTCTGGTTTGAACTGACAGGCAGCAGAGTGTTTCCATAACTCCTGTCTTTTAATGAAACCAAGGCAATACTGACATGGCAAATAGTCTTCAGGATTGCACTTTTCATGGGAGGATGGACGCCTCACAACAATCAGTTCTCCACAACCAGTTTGAAGAACAGTCTGATTGTGATGAAAGTCTCCTAGCAATCGCAATTTCTCAAAATGCTTCTTTCTTTCTGATGACCCTTTCTTGAAGGAAAGAGCAATGGCCACATCTTTTTCATTTGGATTCTTTCTCTCATAGTGCCTCGTGATTTTTTTGGGACATTTGCCCACAGTAATAGCAGGTTTGTGTTTTGTCGTAGACTCTTCCATTCTCGTTAGGAGCACCGTATAGTTACTGTTACAAGAAGAGATTTGGACAATTAATTAAAGTGCTATCTATTCATGCATCCATCCATCCATCTACACCCCCCCCCCCTCCCCCCCCCCCTGCAAACGACTCAGACGATCGGGACGACTCAAGCGATTTGGGTTCTCATATGGTCGTCCCGGTCGTCTCGAACGTCAATAGCGCAGTCGTAAACTGTGTCCGACAACATGTTTTGGGCAATAATACTGCATTCTGGGGTAGATTTGGGTTGCTTCGATCGCCTCAGTCGTCCCGGTCGCCTGAGAGTAGTTCTCATATGATCGTCCCCGATTATTCACGATCGTCTCAGTCGTCTGGATAGAACACAGTTCTATCCAAGCGACCGCGATCGTCCCAGTCGTCCGGGTCGTTTGCGATGGTCCCGGGTCGTTTCAGAAGTGTTCTCATATAATCGTCCCGGTCGTCCGTGCACTTTTTGAAACGACTCGGACGACCGGGACGACCGGGACGATTATATGAGAACCAGCCTTAAGCGCGCTATTCAAAATATTACTGTGTAGATGGTTTTTTTTTAACAATTTTGCTGTATTTCTTATATAAGACTTAAAGCTTATTGGTATACTCGGAGATACTAGCTTCTTCGAGCTATTTCTAAATCCGAGTTTAAATAAAGTTAAGCTTATATGTAAGTTATGCATGTATGTATGTATGTATGTATGTATGTATGTATGTATGTATGTATGTATGTATGTAAGACTTATGTATGTATGTATGTATGTATGTATGTATGTATGTATGTATGTATGTATGCTGTATGCCTAACAGAACTGCCTGAGCGCCTCCGAGACCAAAAATCAAATTGAACAAATCCCCATCGAACACCCCGCGAACACGTTTTAAACTCAAGAACGTGAGCGTTGTGTTAATAAATTGTAAAATTTAGCCTCAAATTGACAAAATACCTGTGTTAAAACAGTGCTCACTATCTTCTTCAGACATTCTGAAGCTTTTAGCAATAAAATAACACCAAAGACGAACGAAAAAGGTCAAAGAAAAGAGTCTGTAAACAAGCGGCAATAACCTTAGTAACCAGGCTAAACATGTGCTTAAGTTTTAACCGCTGTGCCTGAACGGTGGGCAAACGAAGTCTGCGATGAAAACTGTGTGGTTGTTTGTTTGATTGTTTGTTTGTTTTTTCGATACAGGATGATTTATTTTATTTTATTTTATTAACTTCGCCACACTTGGAAGGGACACCACAACAGCTTGCACCAATTACTGTGGCCCCGTTTCTGTTTTTTTTTTACCCACCTCCCTGATGGATGGAAGCAAAGTCTAGCTCACATTTCGTGGAGCCAATTCTCTGACTTACTTTGTTATTAAAAAAAAAAGTTTTTTTTCCAAAATATGAGCTTTAAAACTCGGGGTGCGGCTTATCTGAGAGTGTACGTATGCTCTATCTTCGCACGGGTTTTACATTACGCAATTTCCAATTAATTTCATAGAATCACAAAACGCACTTAAAATCTGCTTGTACTGGGAATTTGTATTTTATCAGTCTTCCAGGAGAGTTTCCTAAACGCTTTAATTAATTAAGCGGTTCGACGCGAGATCCATAAAATTATGGTGTGAAATACATACAGCTCACATAGATAAAGCTACAATTTGATCATAATTACTAGTACTATGTACTTTTACGTTCGATCATCGCCTTCGATATAGCTTCACCCCCACTAAGTTTCTTCATTTGTCTCTGTCCAAAACGACTAGAGCCTGTTTTCCCTAGCGAGGTTTCAGTAACACACAGCTTTTTTCAAGGCAGGGTTGTTACAAAACTGTACCTCAGAAACTCACTAACGCCGAGGAATAGCATTATGGTTGATTTTCACGGAATTAAATATCTTAAAGGCCTATTTACACGCTGCGATTTGTCTGGCCGATTTGTCGGCCACGACAAATCGTGCGCGCGCTCTTTGTACAGTGCAAGCATTGTACATGAACTTTTCTTTATTTCAAAATTTTTCTGCTAAGAACTTCTTGAAAAACAAATGATATCCAATAGGTTATTTAGGTTGTTGTTAGTTTAAATACTGCAGATATAATTTATTTTGCGTGATTTCTTGTCCAGATTGCGTTTTCGTTCTTAAAATCGGCCCCGACACGCGAAAATCTGTGAAGCGATCACAGATTTTTCCGAATCGGCCGACATGTCGGACTGAAATCGCGCGCGCATCGGGTCGCCATTTACACGCGCCGATTTGCTTCACGATTTCTCGGGGCCGACAAATCGGCACGACAAATCGCAGCGTGTAAATAGGCCTTAAGGCCTATTTACACGCTGCGATTTGTCAGGCCGATTTGTCGGCCATGACAAATCGTGCGCGCGCTCTTTGTACAGTGCAAGCATTGTACATGAACTTTTTTTTATTTCAAAACTTTTCTGCTAAGAACTTCTTGAAAAACGAATGATATCCAATAGGTTATTTAGGTTATTGTTAGTTTAAATACTGCAGATATAATTTGTTTTGCGTGATTTCTTGTCCAGATTGCGTTTTCGTTCTTAAAATCGGGCCCGACACGCGAAAATCTGTGAAGCGATCACAGATTTTTTCCGAATCGGCCGACATGTCGACTGAAATCGCGCGCGCATCGGGTCGCCATTTACACGCGCCGATTTGCTTCACGATTTCTCGGGGCCGACAAATCGGCACGACAAATCGCAGCGTGTAAATAGGCCTTTAAATATTACTTACCGTGAAAAATAGTTGGAGATATTAGCCCATGAATTTAATATGGAGTCCAACTAAATCAGAACAAAAAAGTGGTAACAAAATTAAACTACCAAAATATACAGGAAGATTACAGCATGTTAAAGGGGCATTGTCACACAGATTTGCTGTGTTTTGGTCAAAATACACTAAATATATGACAAAGTACCTTCGCTCAAACATAAAATTGCTTTTAGAACACCAAGAAGATAATATCAAGTGATTTCTTCATGGAAGAACAAACCATAATGAGTTTTTCTGCGATTTTTCCACGACTTTTGAAGCTTCTTAGGAGGAACTTGAAAAAATTGGCTAATGTCTGAAGTCAAGTTCCAATCTATTTCCATCCTGGCCATCCGCAGCCAAACGTAACGAACACTAGTTTCTGTGTACTGGCAGAGCATTAATTTTGTCAAAACTGGACCGTTATTTTAAGGTTTCCATTGAAACAAATATGTTTTTTGGCTTTTAAAAGTGATACTAAAAATAAGTGACAGTGTCCCTTGGTTTTCACTGTCACGCCATAAAATTTTAAAATCGAAACGAATTAGTGAAAGAAGCCAATAATTTGTAATGTTATAAAAGAGTAACAAATAAAAAACTTCGCTAAGTCTCAGATCTGTCCAGAATCTCGTTGTTGAATTATTCGCCGAAGCATTCGACTCAAATTTACAGAGCTTTGTATGGAAACGCCATCCCTGAGGGACACCAAGATATAATTTTTTAGAATCGAAACTATTTAGTGAAAGAAGCCAATAATTTGTAATGTTATAAAAGAGTAACAAATAAACAACTTCACTAAGTCTCAGATCTGTGCAGTATCCCGTTGTTAAATTATTCGCCGAAGCACTCGACTCAAATTTACAGAGCTTTGTATGGAAACGCCATCTTGGTGCCCCTCCGAGGGGCACCAAGATGGCCGCCGGAAATCAATAAAAACATCTGGACTTCACTTTCGCTCTGAAAGCGATTACTTTTCTCTCGTGAACTACTATTCGTTCGCATAAACTGCCTTCCTAATACTTTAACTGCCCAAAGTGCTAAAAATCACGAGGAGAGGCCCTTGTTACATAGGAAAAAGCTTTGTCACGGACGCCATGTTGGTGTCACGTAGGGTGAAAAGCCAGAAATTCAAAATGCTGTATTTTCAAAACGAAAGACGCTACCGGGTTGGAGACTTGTGAAAAGTTTTTTTTAAGTCATCTTCAACCTGGTGGACATATAAATTCAGAAGGCATTACGATTTATGATTTTCCAATTTGATGACGTCACGTGAAAACCAAGAATTCCACACCCGCGGAATGTTTGTAAAACAATTCTAGTTTCCCGCCACTTCGCGCTCAAGAACATTTAGTAAAAGTAGCAAGCGATATAGTTAACGTAGGTATCAAGTTATACTCACCGACTTACTCGATCTCCACATTTGACCTACAGCAAAACGAAATTAAAAGTAAAATTCTATACAGGCAACAAAGAGCTCAATAATTTTCCTTGATAAACACTAGCACTGCTGACCCTTCAGGAAGATGGAAGAATTTGAGAACCACAAAAGATGCAATCCGCTTTAAATATCATCAAGTAATTACCAAAGCATTCCACAACACGGTTCTTATGAATAGATATTTACTAAGCGTGTTTTACCATGCCACACGCAATTAGTGGAGACATTTACTACTCCAGCACCTTTCACGTCTACCTGTCAATGTGTAATAATGCATTTGACAAATAAAAACCCATCACCAGAAGCACTGTGCTTTTACAATGGATTTTTGCCGTTTCCTGCTTCCATGTGTAATCCGTTTAACAATTAAAATCTATCAGATAGTCATTTGCCGGCCGGAATGTAGACTCCAGTTTAACCTCGATTTAACGAACCTCTATCAGTAACGAAGTCCTCGGTATACCGAACGATATTCATCAGCCCAGCAAAATTGCAAGTTAAATGTTTGGAACAGAACCTCGATATAACGAAATCCTCGTTATAACGAACACAATCCGGCAGCCCAATCGTAAAAACTACCCCAATATAACGAGTATTACTATGTCAACGCGCGACATAAGCCGATAAATGCGGAACAGACCAACAGTGTGTGCTTTAGGGCTAAGGTATAACCTGTCAGTTTTCCAGTGCTGTAGTTATGCTTACAGTACACTGTAGCTTCATACAGACATTAAAGTGTAAATGTCATTTGTTAAGATTAGGAAATACGTAACACCGTTACAAAACAATTATTAGCTATACCTCGACATAACGAACATTTTGGTTGTTTTTCCGCAAATTCGTTATCGGCGAGGTTTTTCGATATAACGAACCCTGGATATTTAACGAACCAATTTCCCCAGTCCCTTGGCACTTCGTTAAATCGAGGTTCCACTGTTAACTGGTAAACAATTCTAGTTTACCACGCCAGTTTGAAGAATCCGCTTGTTACTGATATAAAACTAGTGGTTCCTAATGGAAGGTAAAATGTTGCGAGCAGATGGTCTAGTAATAAAGCATCATATTTCTTAATTGCCCGAAAAAATGTTGGGAGGTATTCTGTAGTAACGTCCAAAATTGTTTGTAGTAAAGAGGAAGGAATCTGCTCATCAGCAGATGCATTAAAGTGTCTTTTGATTTAGGTATTGGGAGACGAAATATGTCGGCCAAATAAACTAACGCGTACAAGAAGAAGAACAAACAAAGCTAAGCTAAGCTATCAAAGCTCGTAATTTTAATTCAGGCTTTCTGTTCAACGGTTTAGTCGGTGATGTATAATGTAAATAAATTTTCAATTTACTCCTTTGTCTTTTTTTCTACAAGCAGAGCTGTATGTTGTCATTAATGCTGAGCTTGTTATCTTTCCGCGAAGTACCGCCATTAGTCAAGTTTCCTAGATAAACACACGTCACTGATTCAATGCCAACCATTTTTCTTTGCCATTAGCAGACACCATTATCGCACAATTTACATCCGGCTTGAATACCTAGTAAACATTTGTTGTTTTCCCGCCATTTCGCGCTCTTACAGAAAACTGTAAAGATCCGTTTGACTCCGTTATGAAAGACACCGCATTAACTTGTTATCGTTTTGTCTTTTTATAATTTTATTAAGGAGATTAAGACCTCTGCGTAGCTATTTAATCAATTATGTTTAGCGAGAGTTATACATCACGTACTAATGCTAAGCTTCAAGACCTTTTAGGAAAAACATACAATACAATGGACCTCAATATCATCACGTATTCGTTGATTACGACAACTGCATGACATGCTGCGGTCTTTCATACAATCTATTTTTTCACTCACCATGTGTATAATTTAAATCTTTCTTCCTCCCTGCCTCCCTTTCTTCTTTCTTCCCTAACCAAAAACGTAAAGAAGTTTTCTCGCCATCATTTTTCTGGAAAAGGAAGGCATTTTACTTATGCATTCATTTTGATCAAATAGGGATTACCACATGGTGCTTCTGCAAAAGATATTTACTGTGTGTCTTTTTTTCGTTTTAGTGGTTCAATGTGTAATGCATTTAACAAAAAACGCGCAGATTAAAGGCGTATTGAATGGCAATAATGGATGCACAATCCCTGTTACATTAGATTGTAGAAATCATGTATAACAAAACTATTAAAGCGTAAAGTTTCGTACAGTTCATAGCGTTAGTTTTTATGACAGCCCTTGCATTTTCCATTTGAACAGATGATTAGGGCGCTAGCTAAACATTTATGAACAAATACCTGTTTGCTAATCAAACCGGATTAAAAATAGTTTGGTAATTTTCATTCAGGCTTTTTGTTGAACGGTTAGCCGGTGATGTTTATTGTAAATAAATTGTTAATTTACTCCTTTGTCTTTCTTTTTCACAAGCAAAGCTGTATATTGTCATTAATGTCGACCTTGTTATCTTTCCGCGAAATCCGCGAACTACCGTCATTAGTCGAGTTCCCAAGATAAACAAATGTCACTGATTTAATGCAAACACTTTTTTGCCATTTAATAGATACCATTAGCGCACAATTTACATGCTTGAATAGCAAACATTTGTTGTTTTTTTTCCGCCATTTCGCGCTCTTACAGAAAATTCTAAAAAGTATCCGCAAGAAAGACGCCGCGTCAATTTGCTATCGTTCTGTCATTTTATAATTTTATTATAAAGGAGGGTAAGACCTCTGCATTGTTATGTAATAAATTATGTTGAGCGAGAGTTATAGATCATCTACTAATGCTAAGCTTCAAGACTTTTCAGGAAATACACGCAGTACCATGGACCTCAATATCTGATCTTCAATTGTCCTCAGTAAATAAAGCCTCGCACGTTTTCGTTGATTATGATAACTGCATGACATCATGCTGCGGCCTTTCATAAAATTTATATTTTTCACTCACCACACAATTTTCTTTTTTTTTTTAATTGCCTCTTTCATTCCATTTTGCTTGCATTGGGGTTGCTGCGTCTGTTAGTCTGTTGCGCAAAAAACCGAGTGAGTATTTGTTTGATCTAAATACTAATGTCCCGAGTAGCCGACCTGAAGGAGTTCATTGCGCGCCTTTCAACCATCCTTCAAAATCACTTGTGGACTTTGATTCAATCGGTGGAGTGTATTATTCAATGCATGCTTTCTCATATGAGCGGAATGAGGACAACTTTGCAAATGATGAAATTTCTCCGAGCGGTCTGAAATCGAAACTTATCCAGGACTGCATATGGAACACTTCAAACTACTGGAATTTATTAAGTTTGAAAGACTATCCGTCTTCCACATTAAATAATGAATACCTCTGTGAGACTCCTTGTTTTAGCTGTGATTTAATGGATCCTTTGACGCTTTTACCCTTCGACGAATTATTAGATCAGATGGGGCACATTCATTGAGCGATTCGGTAGTTCAAATAGACGAAGTGACCATCGATAAACCCACCCTTAAGAGGTTACTACCACTCGCAAACGAACCACCCGTAAAACACATAAAACCAATAGCTGTACCGCAAAATGTCAAAGGCGTAGAGTGGGATAGCATGGTTACTTATACTGATGTTCTTGATCGGAAACGAAGAAACAATCTTAAAACATGCTTCAGTGATCTCAGAGTACAGATTCCCAAGCTTAAAGATCACGCTGAAAGAGCTACCAAAAAGACCATCAGGAGACAAGCAAAGGATTGCATTGATAGTCTTAAAAGGAATGAAAATGAAATGATTGTAGAACTAGAGAAAGCAAGGGGAGAAAAAGACAGGCTCACAAAACGGATGGGTGCCTTATTTGTAGAATTAAATCACTATTTAAATTAACTCATCGTTAAATGCAAAACTGACGGGGAATTAGTTAGTAGGCTACCAAACTCAAAAATACAAGTGACTGATAGTCTGAATTTGTATTTTGTGCGGCAAGAAACCATAAATTCTGTCAGAGTTTATAACATGGGGACATTTTAGTTAATCGGAAAGACCCTCGCGATTTTCTTTTGTCGCTCACTTTTTTTAGATGCTACTCTGTCAGTTTGTTTTACTCAAAACCTCTCATCGGGACCACTCACCCACGTGGGTGGACAAAGGTACAGTTGTGGGGACTTGGGGCTCAGTACACACACGGCTTACTTGTTGGGACTTGGGGCTACACACACGGCTTACTTGTGGGGACGGTTCGAATTGTGCGGATATCTTTGCGTCCCTACAAAAAAAAAACTCGTCTTTACCCAGATAAGAATAAAAATATCCGTTCAGTTCTAATCCATAATTCACGTTCTAGTTAATGCTAAGCTTCAAGACTTTTTAGGAAATACATGCAGTGACATGGACCTCAATATCTGAACTTACAATTGTCCTCAGTAAATAAAGCCTCGCACGTTTTCGTTGATTATGATAACTGCATGACATGCATGCTGCGGTCTTTCATACAATCTATACTTTTCACTCACCGCTCAATTTTTTTTTAATGGCCTCATTTATTCCATTTTGCTTGCATTGGGGTTTCTGTGTGGCTGTTAGCCTGTTGCGCAAACAACCGACTGAGTATTTGTTTAATCTAAATACTAATGTCCCGAGTATAATGTCGAACTAAGGAGTTCATTCCGCGCCTTTCAACCAGCCTTCTAAATCACTTATGGAAAATAACAGTTTAAAAAAAACTATTTTTCTTACATCAAAGAATATATTTGATCTGCGGAATAAAGATTTTTAACAGAAGAAAGACCCTCGCGATTTTTGTTGTCACTCACTTTTTTTAGATGCTATATGGGGTCCTCTGTCAGTTTGTTGTGCTCAAAACCTGGTTATGGGGACCACTATATTTTGCTTCTGGCTAACAAGTGAAGATTTAAGGCTTCTATTTACGAATTATTAGATCAGATGGGGTACATTCATCGAGCTATTCGGAAGTTCAAATAGACGGAGTGACCATCACCATTTGCAAACGAACCACCTGTAAAACACATAAAACCAATAGCTGTACCGCAAAATGCCAAAGGCGTAGAGCGGGCTAGCAAGGTTACTTATACTGATGTTCTTGAGCGAAAACGAGGAAACAACCTTAAAACACTAGAACCTTCGGGTATTAATAAACGCGATGAACTGCACTATTAAATTATGTTATTTTAGCAAAACTGCCTGTCATTATTTAGTCAACTATCATATTTTGTCAGTTTACCACGCTTTTTACCTGTCAATGTAGTTACCAATCAAGTTTTTGGTTCCATATTTTAAACTTTTTAAATTGTAACGATATTAGCGTATATACTCATTTTTATTTTAGCCCCCGTCGAAGGTTTGTGTTTCAAACCGAAATATCGGGCACAAAAAATATATATCTTCTATTTTACTTTATTTTTCTTGCCTCGGTCTTTTCTCCGGCGTAAGGATCAGTTTGCCGTGGTATTTTAAATTTATTAAAAATTGACCTATTTCTAGAACGGGGTATCATTTTGAGACGACAGGTAATGATGTAGACGAGGTTACTGGTCGTACATGTGTACTTCTGTCGACAGCGGTCCACCAGGAGTGTTGACCCTAGGTACTTGGTGTATCCCTGATCATAATGTATGGTACTTCATGTATCCCTTATTCTAATGCATTTAGATATATTGCAGTGTAATTTACGGTCGGATTACAGTATCTAGGGTTGAAGCACTGATTTTAGTATTTAGGAAGTTAAGCACTGATTTCAGTATTTCCAGTGTGTCGAAAGGGTCAGTTCTTTTATATGGTCTGGGCTAGCAGCTTATTAATCTCTTAAAAATTACAGTTTCCAGCAGCTAGTCCTCGGTGGTGTAGTGGATAGTGTGCATGCAGCAGATCATACGGCCCGGGTTCGATTCTCTATTTTACTGCTGTTTTATCTTTTATTTCTACTGAAATAAAAACTAAGTGTTTAAATACAAAATAATAAGTGATACACCAAGTACATACCGTGTTACCGTGTTACATACAGTGGAAAGCTATTTTCTATCTGCAATGTTGTCATTAAAGATGCATCTAAGCAATAAAATTCTAAGGTGACGAAACAATTCCGCCGCTAGTTTGGAGGTTAATACACCCTATAGATTCTGATTTTAAAAGTTATCGGGACTTCGAGAAACGGGTTGTTTCTGCGTGTACCGGAGGACAGATGACGTAAAACAAAAAGAATAAAGAACGACAATAATACAAATGAAAAACAAGACCAAAAATACAATACCTCACAAACAATAGAAGACAATGAGTACCGGTGCACGCAGAAAGACCCGAGAAACGGGTCCCTGGTTTTGTATAAATTCGGCGTCACCTCGCTTTCGGAGCGGAAATTTAGGGTCTTTCAGCGTCTACCGGTACTCGCTCATTGTCTTCTATTGTTTGTGAAGTTTTGTATTTTTGGTCTTATTTTACATTTGTATTATTGTCGTTCTTTGTTCCTTTTGTTTTAATCTGTGCTCCGGAACACAGAAAGAACCGAAATTTCAGTTCGCTTACGCCCACGGTAACGCGAGTCAGCGCGCTTCTTCTTTTGCCTAGCAACGCTCTTTGGAGGCCTTGGAAGTATTCATCATCAAGCACGCCAACATGGTGGTACAATGAGTCAACGAAAGGAAAGCCATCGAAAACCGCGTGTTTTTTCGTGAAATGCGGAGATAATTGGCATTTTTTACGGACCAAGAGAAACGATAAAGTGTCGTTTAAATTGCTAAATGGTGATAATAACCGTAGGATTATTTTCTGGAAGATTCCACGTAGTTAGTGACGGAGTTCTATCATAAATTGAAGGATTCAAAACAGGGGTAAGCTTAAGTTCAACTACAATTTTCTTTCGCGCTATTTAGGCAAAGTTTTTGTCGTGGTAAGCTTATTGTGTGGAGTTCCAAGTTTGCTCCTCGAGAAGAACACAAGGCAAGTTGATTTCATCCGTCAAAACCTCTATTGTGTCATATCTGAAGCCGAGTTTTTTATTTCAACCTTAAAGTGCCTATCACCCCTAGAACGTTATTTTCAGAATCAACTCTATGTACATCGAGTAGTTGAATGGTAAAATGTTTCTTGTTTTGAACGTCGTGTTAAGCCTGGTTCACACTAGCGACATAACGACATAAGCATAACGACATAACAAGGTCGTTATGTCGTTATGTTAGTAGTGTGAACAAGCCCACATAACGACATATTAGCAGCATAACGACATAGACATAACGACATAAGGAAAAAACTGATCTTTTCCTTATGTCGTTATGTTTATGTCGTTGTGACGTTATGTTTCTGCTAAAACAAGTGTGAACAACTTCTGACATAACGACATAACAATGAACCAATCAGAGCGTCGCAAAAATTCTCGAACCTAGTCCACCCGGGCACAAACTTCAAACTTCAACATGGCGACCATGATTGTGAAAACCATCATTATATCAAAAGATTGGGATATCACAATAGGTCGCAAATGATCTGGAATGTTTACATGTTTACCTGAAATAATATTCCCTGTCACCCAAACTAAGCTCCCTAACAAGGTTATGGTACTGGCCATGTGCCCTTCTAGCTTCGTCTTGGAAGATAGGACGCACCCATTCTTCAGATTTCTTGGCTTGAAGTCTCCGTTGACGGCGTCGTCCCAGTAAAAGAAACAAAATGACATCAAACGCAACAAGAAGGGTCGCGTCCGCCATCTTTTAAGTCTTTTGACTTAATCACATGTCGTTATGTCGGTGTTCACATTACCGACATAAGCTTCTTATGTCGTTATGTCATTATGTCGCTAGTGTAAACCAGGCTTTAGTGAGTTACTGAGATTTGAATTTTCAAAATGCTAATTAGATGACGTCAACCCGGGAATCATTTATTATACAACTACTTGTTTTCACTTACAAGCAATATTTTTTACGAATCAGTTGACTATCTACAGTTTATTTTCAGTATTTATCAAATTAATTATCCTCAAGCTTTAAACTGCGTATTGTAAATTGGCGTAGAAATAATGGCAAATTCCCGGGTTGACGTCACCTAATTAGCGTTTTGTAATTTCAAATCTCTATAACTCACAAACGCGACGTTCAAAACAAGAAATATTCTACCATTCAACTATTCAGTGCCCATAGAGTGGATTCTGAAAATATCTTTCTAGGGGTGATAGGCACTTTAATTAAAAGTTATTAGCTTTTAAAGGAGTAAAATTGTCTATGTTAGAATTTGAAGCCTCATATCTTCCCTTCGAAAGCCTTTTTTAAAATTTTGCGTCAGATATGACAATCTACAACATACCTAGTTTACCTCCCTGCTGAGTCATCTCATGAAATCCTATATCCGCGCTGAACTGAATTCTTCGACACAAAATTGCTTGTTTTTATGCTTCCGAAGGTTTCCCGTGCAAACACGAATGCAAACTGAAAATATATTTATGGTAATTTTGCTAATTTTTATCCACGGGCTATTGTCAACACTTCATACAGAAAGAACAATGCGTTGGTTTACCTGACAGCGCTTTGCACGTGCAATTATTGATTACGGAGCCTGTTCGTGAATATTTTGCGCATTTTCGGTATCACTGCATACTAATGGCGGAACCTGTCCCCCGCGACCTTAACGTTAAATAATAGTCTTCTATAGGCCCGTTTAAAGGCCTATTTACACGCTGCGATTTGT
This sequence comes from Cladopsammia gracilis, assembly GCA_022457155.1. NCBI lineage: Eukaryota > Metazoa > Cnidaria > Anthozoa > Scleractinia > Dendrophylliidae > Cladopsammia > Cladopsammia gracilis. Next base: position 1,605,215 of record JAJGOT010000026.1, on the reverse strand, counting down.
CGTGCCGATTTGTCGGCCCCGAGAAATCGTGAAGCAAATCGGCGCGTGTAAATGGCGACCCGATGCGCGCGCGATTTCAGTCGACATGTCGGCCGATTCGGAAAAAATCTGTGATCGCTTCACAGATTTTCGCGTGTCGGGCCCGATTTTAAGAACGAAAACGCAATCTGGACAAGAAATCACGCAAAACAAATTATATCTGCAGTATTTAAACTAACAACAACCTAAATAACCTATTGGATATCATTTGTTTTTCAAGAAGTTCTTAGCAGAAAAGTTTTGAAATAAAAAAAAGTTCATGTACAATGCTTGCACTGTACAAAGAGCGCGCGCACGATTTGTCGTGGCCGACAAATCGGCCCGACAAATCGCAGCGTGTAAATAGGCCTTCGCTGCGATTTGTCGGCTACGACAAATCGTGCGCGCGCTCTTTGTACAGTGCAAGCATTGTAGATGAACTTTTTTTATTTCAAAACTTTTCTGCTAAGAACTTCTTGAAAAACAAATGATATCCAAAAGGTTATTTAGGTTGTTGTTAGTTTAAATACTGCAGATATAATTTGTTTTGCGTGATTTCTTGTCCAGATTGCGTTTTCGTTCTTAAAATCGGGCCCGACACGCGAAAATCTGTGAAGCGATCACAGATTTTTTCCGAATCGGCCGACATGTCGACTGAAATCGCGCGCGCATCGGGTCGCCATTTACACGCGCCGATTTGCTTCACGATTTCTCGGGGCCGACAAATCGGCACGACAAATCGCAGCGTGTAAATAGGCCTTTACACAGGCGATTTTTTGTGCAATTTTTGTCGCACTTGTCGATCCAATTTTTGTCGCGTACAAGTTACATCTTCAATTCGCATGTGTAAATGGGCGGCGATTTCAGTGCGATTTGGGAGCGACTTGTCGCGCGATGTCGCAGAGGTTTCGAACATGTTCGAAACCTGATGCAACTTGGCGGCGATTTTTGGGAAATCACAGCAAATCACAGCAGGTGTCGCACCCGAATCGCATAGGAAATCGCCGCTTGTTTACACGTGCGACAAAAGTTGTACTGGAGAGCGCGACAAAAATCGCATCAAAAATCGCATGTGTAAACGGGCCTTATCAATCTTCAGTATCTCCACCCTCCCCCCCCCCCCCTTTCCAATGTTGGGATCTCAGCCAAGAATTTCGCATCCAATAAAGTCCAGTTATAACCAACATTGTAAAAGGGAGAGGAAAGAGAAGTAATTGAATGGTAAAAACTGCCAACCTTCCCAACACTTTTGCCTATGATTGTAGCTTCCGGCCGCCCTTCGCGCTCCGCCCTATCTCCACGCGCGCCCAAAGACCCCACTTCCTCTCCCCATTCTTGCACCTGCCACGTTGGCTACGTAGAGGTAGCCTGACCAATCAGGTGTCAGCGTTAAAATAACCACGCTACCCAACGCAGTATGACACCGAACTAATAATTGCGTTCGCAGAACGCCATCCTAATCTTGGTTGGTGTTCCTGTGGCTTACTATACCAAGACGATTTGAGATTTTTTGGGTCGACAGCCAAACGTACCCCCCTATTGCATTTTTCAGGGGTGGTCCGGGTGGGCCTCGGGCACAATTGTTTCTATTTCGCGTGGGCCGGATGGGCCTCGGGCACAATTATCTCTATTTCGCGTAGTCTCGTTTTCGCGTACAGCGACGCTATATAGGAATCTTACTCAGCCTTCTTTCCGGCTGCTTTCGCCTTCGTTGCGGTGTGTGTGGATTCCTTCACTCGGTAAGTAACACTGAATATTTCTTTCGAATAAGAGAAATGTAATGCTGTTTAAAAATATTTTAGGTTGTATCTATCGAAGCATGAGGAAAGTGTGTACGGCCGCACAGTAGTTCAACAAAACAACAACAACAACAAACAAAACTTTATTAGACATATAAACTTAAATACAGTTCCCCTGCAAATTAGCAAAAACGCTATTCGAGGCGGCAAAAGTAAAGTTCGACATCGCTGTGTCGCGATGTGTGTTAACCTGCTGATCAGTTTTAAACTAAACAACATTTAAACGTGTTTAAGCGTTGGTGTGAATGGGGTATTAGTTACTATATATTTTTCAAATGAAGAATGATCCTCGCAGTTGTGAACGCAATTTAAGCAATTGCGAAAAGAAGCCTGAAAAAAATTCAGGACTTCAACGGGGTTCGAACCCGTGACCTCGCGATACCGGTGCGATGCTCTACCAACTGAGCTATGAAGCCACTGACGTTGGGAGCAGGTCAATTGTAGGTTCATATGTTCCCGTGAAAGGAATGAATGTGAATGATATATATGAAATAAATCATATATGAACTGCGGAAATGAAATCAAATGAAGAATGATCCTCGCAGTGGATCGTGCGAGGATCATTCTTCATTTGATTTCATTTCCGCAGTTCATATATGATTTATTTCATATATATCATTCACATTCATTCCTTTCACGGGAACATATGAACCTACAATTGACCTGCTTCCAACGTCAGTGGCTTCATAGCTCAGTTGGTAGAGCATCGCACCGGTATCGCGAGGTCACGGGTTCGAACCCCGTTGAAGTCCTGAATTTTTTCAGGCTTCTTTTCGCAATTGCTTAAATTGCGTTCACAACTGCGAGGATCATTCTTCATTTGATTTCATTTCCGCAGTTCATATATGATTTATTTCATATATATCATTCATATATATTTTTCATTGGTAATCAAGGCCGTAGCTAGCAAGAGGAGGGGCCGGCCCCCAGTTTTTTTTTCCAAAAAAATAAAATTAAAATAAAAACACAAGTATAAAATGTTGAAAAAAAATTGATTTCAGTCACTCGGAAATGGTCGCAAACTCCTACTGAGTGAGATTTGCACCCTTGGTAAGCTTATGCTTGTCGTGCCAGCTACCAACACCATCAACTTCTTCTCCTCCTTAAGGCGGGGATCAGGAGGGAGGGGGCGTCTCTAGGCAAAACATTGGTCGAGTCATCACTGCCAGTGTGACGTCACGTCATAGATCAGTGATTTTCAAAATGGCGGGCAAATTGGTTGTACGTTATGTTTCCAAAAAATGTTGAATTTCCTAAGGTTTGGATGATTTATTTACTTTATTCGATGTTACTCAGGATTCTAAAAATATAAGAGACTTGTTTGCCATAGTTTCCAGTAACATAGAGTATTCAAAAGCGTCATATTTGGATTGGAAAGCCATCACCAAGTAGCCAATACGTCGGCGGAGTTTGTTCTCCCGTTAACGTTTTCTGGGAGCTCGTGCAGTGATGCGGAGATATTCTGATCCCAGAATAGGAGGTTTGGCACATGGTATATTAAGCTTGCTGTGTGCCGAGTTTCAATTCTTCAGTGCTTGTGGTTCGTCTCATCAATCCCTTCAAAGTCAATGGAGTTGTATGTGGTGAAGACACCGCTACAAGCTAGTAGTTTATTACCGCTCCAGGTTGACAGCAGAGGTCATTAGCGGTAAGTGTTGGGATTTTTTACTTACATGTACGTAAAAGCAAATGCTTTATATAACATTTGTTCCTGAATTATCGTCAGTGAACACTCCTTGAGTCGAAAATCAACAATATTTTTGACATTTTGGATCTGCTAATACAAGTCTCAGTGTACAGTAGTACTGTACATCATATCCACGTGGTTAAGTTTGGTTAAATAGCTGTCTCCTTTATAAAACAAAAACTGATGTTAAGCTTAAAAACTTTTGATTGTTGGGTTAATGATCCAGTCTCTGGCAACCATGAATTTGCATATGTTTAATACACATAGTCAGATAGACTGGGCCATTCCATTTTTTATCCCCCCCCCGCCCCCCCATGGATGAGGTTAGTTAAAATTGGCCCCCCAAGAAAAAAATATCAAAGTGCTGACATGTTTCCCCCTCAGAAATAACCCATTTTTTCTTTCCCCCCTAAATGTTTACTTATTAGTGCAAATTATATGGCACATAGCACTAGTTGTGGAAACAAATAAGTAGCATGTAAATACTTTCATGTGAATCGAAAAGGTTCCTCAGAAAACTGATACAACTAGCAGTAATTGGAGATTATGGAGACGCATTCGAAGGAACTTCCGGCAGAAATGAGCCCCTGAGAAAAAACAATGGGGCGGCCATTTGGAAGACCGGACACCGAAAAATCTCAAATTTAACTGCACATAAACCACAGGACAACCAGCACGAAATTAGAATTGCGTTCTTCGAACGCAATAATAATTGTTAAATTATTACTATACAGACAGTTAATCCCAAGTGTTCTGGAAGAATCATTTGCTTGGACTGTAATTGGAAAAGTCATTATCAATGTTTTTGTATGAGACATTGGGTGGTAACCAGACAGTAATTACATATTCTTTCCTAGAGGGCCACCCGGAGACTATAGTTTCCTTTAGAGATATAAGCTGTACCAGTTTGGAGATCACATTAGATTATTATTGGTTCCTGAAAACCATTTTTCAAAATGAACTTTCTGACTTGTTCGAGATGATCATGGTTATTTCCAGATTTTGGTGTTAGTGATCTGTCAAATTCTTTATATTTCTAAAGATCTTGTGCTTTTACCATTTGAAATTCATGTGAGTAATCAAATGAATCAGACATATAAGTCTTTTTAAGATTTGGTCTGCATAGATTGTTTTTCACTTTCAGAAGGTTCAAGTGTTTAAGTACAAACCTGTGTTGTTTAATGGTTAATGTTTGGTTAAAAGCAATGTCATCATCACTGTCACTATAGGCATTATAAATTATCATGGTAGTGTTACAGTGCTGTAGCAAGAGATCCTTTTAGTCAGCTAGTTTCATATTTGGTGGTATAGAGATGTTGTGATAGAGGAGAATTGCTTTCTGATGTTGTCAAGTTTGACCTTGTTGTCAGGTAGAGATAGCAGGCTTTCATGCTTGTTTATAATGTCTTTGATGATGTCATTGTTATTAGAATGGATTGGCTTATTTAAGTATAGACTCCTTTTCCAGATAAATCTTGCTTTTGAGCATTGTTTGGATTCAACTGGGTTGTGGAAGTTGAAGTCTTGTTTTTCTCAAAACATGTTTCAAGCTTTTTTTAATTTAACTTTTTAGCTTTTTTTAGAATTTGAAAAGCTGATGTGACATACATATATAGCCTATACTAGATTCAAAAGGATCCATGCATGTGTATTATAATGTACATTAGGTCATTGTGTAAAACTGTTTTGTTACCATTTATTTATTTCATTTAAAAAGTTGCAAGCCACTGAAAACAGGTTATTAAAAATAGTTATATTATGTTTCTTGCAGGGAACATCACCATCAGAGAGGGCAAACTTTATTGTTGTATTGTGAACATGTCACAATGGATGGTGTTGTCTTCAGAATACCTTGGTGGGCATAACTGTGTGATCTTGTAGAGCCCTCTGGGAGACAAACTGCCATAATGTTTATCACATACTCTAAGGTTCTTGAGATTTTCAAAAACAGATTTTATGTCATGAGGGGTACATTTCATTTCATACTGCCCAATCATGCTATCAAATTGACAAGATCCGGCCTCATTTTCACACCCCTTCAAACAGCATTGTATATCTCCAATCAACCGTCCTTACATGAAAACTGTTCTGGTTATTTCCTCCAAAGGTACAAAATCATGTAAAGGTCATGTAAAGGCTTGCCAAAACTTTGACAGCCCGAACAAATCACTTGTTATTTTGAATTTGGTATTTACTGGAGATCTTAAATCTTTTTTAGTGCCATGTGGTAAATCAAAATATGGTGCAAAAGTAAACACAGTCAAACCCTGTTAATACGGACACCAAAAGGACCATGGAAACTGTCCGTATTATGGGGTTGTCCATAAAGCAGGGTTTGACTGTTCATGTGATTTGCTTGTTATGTAGATAAGATGGTTGTTACAAACCATTTTGACCTGATCACTGTGCTAATTAATAAACCTGGATGGTATAATTCAACCATTTTTGCACAAGGATAACTAATTGACAATACACCAAAGCAAAGATACAAAAATAGGAAAAAAACAGTGGCATTTCTGAACAGTGTCTGAGCTAGCATCAAAGTTTTCCCCAATAATATTATTGTTATACAGAAATTACATATGAACCCACAAGGAATGGATAATTTGTAGGGCTGATATGGTCAAAAACCAAGTAAAGAGGAGCAGAATGAAGCTCACTGTCCAGTACCAAATTATGGGTTGTGCCAAGGTTTAACAAAATGCCATGAGAAACAAAAAGGCATATTTGCCAATAGACTGGAAAAAAAAAAAAAACTTTGATGCTATGCTCCAAAAATACTGTACCAGGAAAAATTTATATTGTGGCTGTACATTTAATTAATATAACAAAATTTTGTAAACCGGATCAAGCAAAGATAAAAATATTCTCAAAATAATAACAGCAGGAAATAACAGTGTCTCCAGCAAAAATTTAATGTTTGATGTTCTGTACTTAAACATTTGCTTTAAACAAATCCTTTACACTACTTTTGTGTAAAACAGAAAAATAAGTGTAATAACAATAGAAACATTCAAGGTTTGACAGGTTAATGTTTTGAAAAAGCCATATTTTCAACTGTATTAAAAAAAGGACAATAAAAGAGAGTACCATTTTTAGCACATCCAGATTTTGCATTGTTTGACATGTCATGCAATACCCCAGGGGAGTGAATGTACCCTTCAAAAGATTTTGAAGGGTACATAAAGAGAACATGGGAGTTTTGAAAGCCTTGGGAAAGATAATAAAATGACTGCTAACACAACATGAGCATACAGGATAGCCATCACATGCACAATATATAATAATGAATGTGTGGGCTAAAAAGCCAAGTAATACAGCAACAAGGCTGTTACCAATATATACACAACAAATTAGTTTTATTCATCATTGTTTTACACTAAATACTACATTTATATAAACGCTCAGGCAGTCAACAAGCTAACAAATTCAAACAGTCAGTCAAAAGCCAACAGGTTTAAACACGGGCAGTCAACAAGCTAACAAATTTAAACACACTTGGGTAGTTAACACATGTTAACAGCCAGCAGGCAGTCAAAAGCCAGCAAAACTTTAACACAGGCAGTCAAGCCAGCAAAATTTAGAGCAACAAGCCAACAAAATTTAAACACAGGCACTTAAACTAGTAGAGCTAGTAAAATTTAGACACAGACAGCCAAAAAGCCAACAAAATCTAGACACAGGCAGCCAACAAGCCAACAAAGTGTACACACAGACTCTCAGGGCTCTCAACAAGCCAGCAAAATTGAAACACAGATGAAATCAAAACGACACCTTCGCACTTGAAGGGATTGATGAGCAAAATGGCTGATTTGATTGACAAAAACAAACAACGGCTGTAAACGTATATTATCAAAGAATAAAACCTCCTTTTATGAGGTCGATCTGTTGAAAACTAAAAGAGAAAACGGCGATCGTTTCGGATCGACTACACCAGCCCGAAGTCAAGATGGCGGTCCCGCCGCCTGTCCCGAATTATATTCAACAGAATTACAAACAAACGCGCACACAAAACAATAAACAATTTATACACACAGATAATATGTGCAACAAAGCTTACACACTTACGATCAGTTAGTGAATAATAGGAAAAAATAGCCTGTATTATCCCTCTCTTTCTTTCACTTCAATGGCGTCCCCACTCTAAACTGAGCAAGCCAAGCGAAGTTCTGACTCGTTGCTATGTGACGTCACACTGGTAGTGATGAGTCGGTCGCGATAAATAATTGGAAACAATAGAGTCACCCCCTCCCTCCTGGCGGGGATAAACATGAATTTGAATGAAATTTTAAGAGGTTTAAAGAAGGGATAGAAAAAAAAAAGATTTTTAGAACACCAACAGACAGTTGATACCCACGCAAGAGTACCCCAGGTTGCTAGTGGTCTAACTTGGTGTCCGTCTATTAATCATTAACTACAAATTCTAATTTTGAAAACCTCACCAAATCTTCAATATTTCTTATTTCTCTAAATTTTACAAATCCTTTGAGAAAAACTTTCCTCCCAAACATACCCCAAAATCACCCAAAAGTTTACAAAACACCCCATAACATAGATTCATGAGATGAGCAGAGAGTTTTTGGATTGCTTGAAACGTGAAGGAGATATTTCCATTAAAGCCATGTCAAATGGCGGAAAAATGGCGCTCATGTGGACCCCCGCCTTAAGCGTGTCAAGACCAACCTGCGTTCAATCACGGGAGAGGCCATGCTCAATCACTTCATGCTTAGTCTGCATGTCCACGAGAAGTTGGTAGATGGTTTGGACATGGTGGAAGTTGCCAATCCGGGGGGGGGGGGTTCTCCCTATAATGGGCTATACGGGGATGCTCTCAAATAAAGCCAGGACCACTTGGACAAACAGCACGGCGAAGTGAAGCCGGATCTTGGTGTAGATCAGGATCAGCAGTATTGAATAAAACTTAAAACTAAATGCAAAGCTGATCGGACAGCTGTAAAGGGTATTTTATTTTATACGGGGATGCTCCGCCCGAAAGGGGTATCATTTTGAGGCTAGAGGTATATGAAAGGGTCGGGATTTCACGAGTTGAAGTATATGAAAGGGTAGGGATTTCACGAAGAATAGGAAAGGGAAGCGAACCCACGCCGTTGAAGCATAAAAAAGGTAGGGAAAACTGCCATTTAAGTATTATAAAAATGGTCTTTCAAAATATATCAAACAGGCGCACGTAAAGGCTCTGAAAGGGGTACCATTTTCATTGATAGGTATATGAAAGGGGTACCATTTTCAATGAGGGGTATATGAAAGGGGTACCTTTCCTGTCAAAATCGGTATATGAAAGGGTAAGGGTTTGGACCTCGGAGCGGAGCATCCCCGTACCCCCCGCCCCCGGGTTGCCAATTTGTTTGTAGGGGACAACCAGCGGCGCAAGCAATTGACTGGGAAGTTTTCAAAGAACGACCTTTCGATGAAGTCTGTGTTTGTCTCTAAGGCAACTCAGACAGTCTAACTTTCTTTGATGACTCTCACAGGTGAAACAGTTGCTGGTTTAAGATACAGAGACAGTCGGTCTTTTGTTTCGTAATTGACATTCCGAAGTGTTTTACTTTTTTAAATATTCATTGGTTTGCTCGAGACAGTGTGGAAAGTACTAATGAATTGACTCTGTTCAACTATTGTGCTTCTCGATGATTTTTTTTTTTTTTTGCAACTATTTTTAGAATTTTATTGGGAGTATAAGAAAAATCTATGCAAATAGATATTGATGTTTGTGTGATCATGTGTAATTACTTCACTAAGCCTTTTGGATCATGGAAATGTGCTGTGCTTTGTACTGAATAAGTGTCAGTTTAGAAGGAGTTTTCATCTATCAAAAATTTGAAATTTAAAAGCCCAAAATGCTGGAAAATGCAGTTTCCGGTGTTTCATTTTCAAACATTTTCGGGAGTTCATGTCCCTGGACCCCCCTAGAAAGGACGGGCAGAAGCCCGTCCATTGGGTCCGAAACATTTGTGCCCCCCCCCCCCAGTTTTTTTAAGGCTTGCCACGGCCCTGCTATTTTAGACATAGCCTTTTATAGTTTGCCATGTGACATAAAGGTTGCGATTCTTTATCGAACTAGGCTCGATTACCAGCCGCTGTTCGGGAAAATGACCCCGAGATCGGCGGAAATCGAGCCTAAGATCGAACGGGCAATTAAAATTGTCTTTAGTGTGCATAATTTTTCGAGAATTTGCCCACGGCAAAAAAAAAACTACGAGTGGAAAAGATAGGATTGTAAACAAAAGCTGTTTCTGTTTTACATATGCTCAAAAACGGAGCAGCTTGTTCCAAACCTAAAGTGCAACTTACTGTAACTCGGTTCTCAAGCTGCCTTACAAACGTTTTATTTCATTATTGATCATTGTAATGATTCTAATATTTCATTTTCCTTGTCGTATTATAAAACATCCATATTTTTTAGGCATACTAATTTTCGTGAAATCCTGTTTTTTTTTTCATCATTGACGTTTCGTGATCTTTGAAAATTCCAAAAGAAGCAAAAAAATGAAAATAACTTTATATTTTTATTTTGCCATTTGCATGAATAAAAACACTTACGCATACGAGCGCGGTAATTATAATGAAATATAGGTGAAGAGGGGCGCTACCACATGATCGCTAGGTCATTCGCTAGGTCATTCAGCGTTGGTGTTTAGTGTTAACGATTTCAACTGAACTTTGCATGACGACGTCGAAAGGAAAATATTGGGCTGTAAATTATGTATGACTTAAGACTTGGTTCATTGCCATTGAAATATTTTGTTGAGAATAAAATGCCTGTAAAATTCATAAACATAGAACGTATGTGATGTGCCGGTGACTGTGTTGTCGTTTCTAGATCTTTCTAGTTGAAAGTGGAAATGTCTACTGCTTTTCCGTTATTAACCAGAAGTATTGAGATATTTAACTCGAGTAATTTTATTCACCGTGAGTACACGTCGTAATAATAAATTCTGAGTGGTATTGCTAATTTAACGAAGAATCAAGAACACTCAGGAAACGTGAGTCAGTTGCAGCTTTTGAGAGAATGTATCTGATATGTTTTTAATTTGGCCACTTGGCATATTGATCTCCAAACAATCCTAAAAGAGCCTATGAGAAAACGCTCTCAAAGGATGTAACATTTAAAGAGTTAAATACGGTGTTATCTCGACCAATCAAATGTTGCGTTTTGATATCAGTTAAGTTGGCTTCTAAAAGGTATTGAATAAGGTGATTGATCTGTTTGCGAAACGATGAATCACGACAAACGGAAGAACAAATATATACATCGGAAGCAAATAGAACAGAAACGCTCCAAAAATACAACAACACTGAGCAGCATAAATTATCACCGTTCATCGAGCAGAAAACAATTTTTTTTTGGCATTTTTATGCGCGAAATTATAAAAGATAATCCAGGTAATCAAACTGTCAGCGGGTACTGGATTTATGCGCGGAAGTATTCACATTATTATTTTTTTACATTTAACTTAAACGACAGAAATCTGTAGGTTTGTATCATTTTTATCAACATTACTGTCAACAAGGAAGCAAATACCACACCTCCAGATACACGTTTTTGACATATGTGAGTTACTTATTAAAACAGAAAACCGTCATGAATAAATAAATGCTGGGTGTGAGTGTTATCACGTTGTAACAAACACGAGATTTTCTCATTTGTCGCACATCACGTGCAACATATTTCCCACTCGTGAACTACACGACTCACGTAATATCACACTTCTAGAAAAGCTCGCTTGCACGCGCTATAACTGAGTGTGTGGACTCAATAAAAGGCTTGATATAACCGCAAAGGCAACAGATAGCATTATCCACAACACAGTTAACACGCCAATACCACAAAAATAGATTCTTATTTTACAAATTGTAGAATTACGTGCTTATAGTATAGGATGATGAAGAACTCGACGTTGTCAAAATTTAAGAGGACAAAATCCACCAAGTCGACAAAATCCAAGAAAAAGGTTCATTGGTCTAAACAACTGGAAGAAATCCACTTTTTCAATCCTGAGTCTGAAAATGTCGCTTGTGAAGATTTATTGTTTACAAGTATTGACAATTCTGCTTCGGTAAACGGCCAGGATAACCAATCGACGACAGATTTGCAGCTAAAGGCGGAGGCAACGGCATCGAAAACAACTTTTGAACTACAGCGCAGACTAGAAAACTTGTCGATAGAGAGTGAAGTTGTGCATTTTTCAACTGACAATTGCAAGAGGCCTCCCTGGCAGAAAATCCTTGCTGCTGAAAGCGATTGCTTTGGAGAAGACTGGGTGTGAGAAAATCGAGCGGACGCGGCGTGAGTGCGTTTCTGTGTGACAAGAAACACGCAGTGTGCGAATCACAACCGCGGTTTAAACGAGCCCATTAGAGAATACGACACCATCATGAAAAGCATGACTGCGGACGGTACAAACATGAAAATGTTTGAGAACATAATTATTAAATAATTGTCAGCTTAACATTGTCTTCTTCGTCTTCTTCTTCTTCTGCACGACCGAAATTAAGTAATGATCCGCATAAGAAGGAAAGCGCTGAACGGCAATGCACGATGGAATGTCAACTTTTTTCATTGTTACAACTAGTGATCTCATTGGCCTAGACTCAAAAACCGCTAAAAAGTTAAGGTTTAAGGTGCATTAAGTCTAATGTTTTTTTAAAGTTTCAAATATTTTGAGACCCAATCGCACAACATGCAATTTTTCAAAGATATTGTATTTGGGGAACTTCATCAAAGAAGCAAAATTAGTAGCTATTGTCTTCGGCTATTCTGATTGGTTAAGCACGAACATTTCCTAAAATATATTTGACGCAAATGGATTTTCTGTATTTTTATAATGAAATATAATTATGAACCATCAGCCCCTCCTCTATTCTTGAAATCAAAGATCTTCTATGTGGGAAAGAGCCAATGCCGCAGAACAATGAAATTTACTATAGTTCAGTCTTATGTGAAGCATTACTTAACAGCGAGTCATTCTGTCTTTGAACAAAAACAATTCAGTTGAATGTGACAATTTTCAGAAAGACTGCGAATCGAAAAACATGGGCCGCTTAAAACTGATCGAAAGGACTCGTCTGGTTAGCTAAGCCGAAGCAGTACGTTTTGCTGACATGCACTTCATAGTTTTATTATAAATATAATGTATAAAAGACTGAATCAAAACCTTAAAATAGTTCAATAGGATATGGCCGGTAACTTATTTGCAAGTGAAGTGTTATATTTGGTATTTTTACATTCTAGTTTTCAACCAAGTGATGCGAATGTGGATAATTACAGCCATGCTCCGTCACGCGTGACCAGTAATCTAGAGAATGAAATGAATATTTGAATATTTCTTTGTAACGTCCGAGATTTGAATGAAACCTTGAAGATCTCTGTGGAAAACACTTTGAAAGTCACGAATTAACGGAAAATAACTTCGCTGCACGCATAAAAAAAACCTAATATTGTTCGGATATGTAACATTTCAAACAAAATGATATTTTGTTGCGGGTGTTACTAAAACGAGTAACGCAGTAACGAGTAACGAGTAACGGAGTAACGGGAAAACGAGTAACGGCAAAAATATTCGAGGGGTAAATAAAATAAAACGAGTAACGAGAAAAAAAATAAAAGGTATAAAATAATAAGAATAAAATAATAATAAGAATAATAATAAAAATATTATTTTAATACGATCGTTTGAAAAATGTTTAGTAAATTTAAAAAATGCGAAAGAAAAAAGGCTTGGCGAGGAGGAATGGGCTTGTTGTTTTCGCGCCAAAATGTCACGTATCAGGTCAATTTACAACATGGCGGCAAAAGAACGAAAGAAAGGTGAGTACGACACTTTTCTCCTTTGTGTCAGTCTTTTCTCGGAGAAAACAGTAGTTTTGTTTGATCAGGGACTAGAATTGTGAAAGCGACAAACGATGGTTCGATCCGTTCGGTTAAATAGCGAGAAAACAAAGCAATCAAAGCACTTGTTACGAACAGCGAAACACTGCAATGTTGCTATTGTCCGAGTATTGAAGGATGAGTTGAGATTTCTTTTTGATGTTAGCATTATTCTTCCTTAAAAACAGGGCCTGGCGTAGAAGTGATCATATTAGACAGCTCCAGTTCTGAAGATGAAGGTAATGAAGGCGTTAATGTTTGTGAAAGTCAAGGAACATGACCCTGCATGGATCGAAAATCAGATGGATTTGCTAAATATTATCAATGTTTCCCGTCCAGGTTCAAATCCAGCAAAGTCTTCCTCTGCCTCTAGATGGATTTGTGTTCGATGGCCCCGAATTCAACTCCCCGTGTGATTTCCAACACAATTTTGACGATAATGAGCGGACCAAACATTGCAGCTATGGTAAAGAAAAAACAACCAAAATCGTTCACAGTATGACCCCAGATGGTCAAAATGTTCTAGCATATTTGCCAATCACCTTCAACGAGTATAATATGTGAAATTTTACATAAACTGTACGATCTCGCCTGCTGTTTGTGTTTGACTTAGAGCAATTATCACTAAGACTGACTAAGAAAGAGAAAAGACGATGAAAATGTCTTAATAGGCAACGATTATAGCTTTTGGTTACGTAACATGGTTAAAACAGTTTCAGAAAAAAATCGCTCCCCACATGATTTCCAACACTGTTTTGAAAAACATGAGACCAAACATTGCAGCTATTGTAATAAAAAAAAAACAACCAAAATCGTTCACAGGTTGAACCCTGCGATGGTCAAAATGAGTTTATTTCTTTTTTATTTATTTATATCAATTCAGCTGGAGTTGGTTTAAGTGGAGCCCTGTTTAACAAAAACGTATTACAAAATACAGAGACAAAGGTAAATAAAATTACTGATTATAATGACTAATACGAATAGATATGACCACATATGAGAAGTAATATATCAAACACGAGGAACAGTGTTTCATCAGATTTCCAAACACCGAGAAGTGGATTGGAAAAACGAGGCGCAGCCGAGTTTTTTTAAACCACTTCAAGGTGTTTGGAAATCTGATGAAACACTGTTCCTCGTGTTTGATATAGCTTCTCAAACTGATCGTTAAATGCGGAGAAAACGAAGGAATAAAATCGCCAAAATCTATGCAAATTAAGAAACGATTTCAAAACCTCCTTCACGGTAGTGATTTCCTTTGTGTTCTCGTCATGAATTATTAATGAGTTTGAGAATTACTTATTCAGTATTTGTTGGGCGTGTTGGAAATGCGTCTTAAGCTTTCTTTTAAACTTTCCGAATTCAGTTATATTCCTAAGGTAGCAGCAGTATATTCCATACTCTAGCCCCGTTTATCCTAAAAGATCCTTGATATGTGTTTTTGCAAACGGTGGGCAGAGTAAATCACCAAATCACCTTTAACAAGTATATGTGAAATTTTACAATAACTGAACGAATTCTCGCGCGCTGTTTGGCTTAGAACAATTATCAATAAGAAAAAGAAAGAAAACCAGTAAAGACGATGAAAATGACTTAATAGGTAACGATAATCGCTCATGGTTACGTAACATGGTTAAAACAGTTTCAAAAAAAAATCACTCCTCGTGTGATTTCCAACACTATTTTGACGATGATGAGCGGACCAAACATTGCAGATATTGAAAAGAAAAAACAACCAAAATCGTTCACAGTATGACGTCCCCCGATGGTCAAAATGTTCTAGCATGTTTGCCAATCTCCTTCAGTTTTGTATGTGAAATTTTACAATAACTGTACGAATTCTCGCCTGCTGTTTGTGTTTGGCTTAGAGCAATTATCACTAAGAAAGAGAAAAGACGATGAAAGTGACTTAACAGGTAACGATTATAGCTCATGGTTACGTAACATGGTTAAAACAGTTTCAGAAAAAAATCGCTCCCCGCATGGTTTCCAACACTGTTTTGAAAAACATGAGACCAAACATTACAGCTATTGTAAAAAAAAAATACGACAACCAAAATCGTTTACAGGAGGAACCCCAATGGTCAAAATGTTTATTTCTTTTTTATTTATTCATTATTTATTTATTTATTTATTTATAATCAATATTAAGACAGGGTTGTCCATTCAGCTGGAGCAAAGACGATGAAAATGACTTAATAGGTAACGATTATCGCTCATGGTTAGGTAACATGGTTAAAACAGTTTCAGAAAAAAAAATCACTCCCCGTGTGATTTCCAACACAATTTTGACGATGATGAGCGGACCAAACATTGCAGCTGTTGTAGAGAAAATTCAACCAAAATTGTTCACAGTATTACCCCCGATGGTCAAAATGTTCTAGCATGTTTGCCAATCACCTTCAACGAGTATAATATGTGAAATTTTACAATAACTGTACGAATTCTCGCGTGTTGTTTGGCTTAGAGCAATTATCACTAAGAAAGAGAAAAGACGATGAAAGTGACTTAACAGGTAACGATTATAGCTCATGGTTACGTAACATGGTTAAAACAGTTTCAGAAAAAAATCGCTCCCCGCATGATTTCCAACACTGTTTTGAAAAACATGAGACCAAACATTGCAGCTATTGTAAAAAAAAAACGACAATCAAAATCGTTCGCAGGATGAACCCCGCGATGGTCAAAATGAGTTTATTTCTTTTTTATTTATTTATATCAATATTAAGACACTGAGGGTTGTCCATTCAGCAGGAGCTGGTTTAAGTGGAGCCCTGTTTAACAAAAACGTATTACAAAATACAGAGACAAAGCTAAATAAAATTACAGATTATAATGACTTATACAAATATAGATATGACTACATAAGGGAACTACTTATTTAGTATTTGTTGGGCGTGTTGAAAATGCGTCTTAAGCTTTCTTTTAAACTTTCCAAATTCAGTTATATTCCTAAGGTAAGATAGGCTCGATTTTCAGCCGTTTGAGGGAGTCCGGTTTTCAGATCCTTCTGCGCGAAGGAAAAGGCGGGCGCACAAAACGGCTGGTAATCGAGCCCAAAGGTAGGACGGCAGCGTATTCCATACTCTAGCCCCGTTTATCCTAAAAGATCCTTGATATGTTTGTGTTTTTGCAAACGGTGGGCAGAGTTAATCGCTGCATGTTATTAAATTTGCCAATTACCTTCAACAAGTACATGTGAAATTTTACAATAACTGTGCGAATTCTCGCGTGCTGTTTGGCTTAGAGCAATTATCAGAGGAAGAGTACAGACGATGAAAATGACTAAATAGGTAACGATTATCGCTCATGGTTACGTAACATGGCTAAAACAGTTTCAGAAAAAAATCACTCCCCGTGTGATTTCCAACACAATTTTGACGATGATGAGCGGACCAAACATTGCAGCTATTGTAAAGAAAATTCAACCAAAATTGTTCACAGTATGACCCCCGATGGTCAAAATGTTCTAGCATGTTTGCCAATCACCTTCAACGAGTATAATATGTGAAATTTTACATAAACTGTACGAATTCTCGCCTGCTGTTTGTGTTTGACTTAGAGCAATTATCACTAAGACTGACTAAGAAAGAGAAAAGACGATGAAAATGACTTAATAGGTAACGATTATAGCTCTTGGTTACGTAACATGGTTAAAACAGTTTCAGAAAAAAATCGCTCCCCGCATGATATCCAACACTGTTTTGAAAAACATGAGACCAAACATTGCAGCTATTGTAAAAAAAAAACGACAACCAAAATCGTTCACAGGATGAACCCCGCGATGGTCAAAATGTTTATTTCTTTTTTTTTTTTATTTATTTGAGGGTTGTCCATTCAGCTAGAGTTGGTTTAAGTGGAGCCCTGTTTAACAAAAACGTATTACAAAATAACGGCAGAGACAAAGCTAAATAGAATTACAGATTATAACGACTAATACGAATATATATGACTACATACTGAGGAATTACTTATTCATTATTTGTTGGGCGTGTTGGAAGTGCGTCTTAAGCTTTCTTTTAAACTTTCCGAATTCAGTTATATTCCTTAGGTAGGATAGGCTCGATTTTTAGCCGTTTGAGGGAGTCCGATTTTCAGATCACCCTGCGCGAAGGAACGGGCGCACAAAACGGCTGGTAATCGAGCCTAAAGGTAGGACGGCAGCGTATTCCATACTCTAGCCCCGTTTATCCTAAAAGATCCTTGATATTTTGTGTTTTTGCAAACGGTGGGCAGAGCAAATCTCTGCATGTTATTAAATTTGCCAATCACCTTCAACAAGTACATGTGAAATTTTACAATAACGCGCGAATTCTCGCGTACTGTTTGGCTTAGAGCAATTATCAATAAGAAAGCCAGTAAAGACAATGAAAATGACTTAATAGGTAACGATTATCGCTCATGGTTACGTAACATGTTAAAACAGTTTCAGAAAAAAAAAATCGTACCCAGTGTGATTTCCAACAATATTTTGACAATGATGAGACCAAACATTTCACTATTGTAAAAAAACAAAATCGTTCAAAGGATGACCCCGATGGTCAAAATGTTCTAGCATGTTACTGAATTTACCAATCACCTTCCTCTTCAATACATTCTCATACATAGACTCTTACATTTGTTTGGTAACATGCATAAATTATAATAATTAATTATATATAACTAGCAGTAATCAAAGATGCATTTATTTACAAAGAAATGGCTAAATATATCTGGCTAATTAATAATTTCAACCACACCAGCCAAAATATACAACGACAACGCCAAGAAATAACGTGATTTGTACTTCATGTCCAAACATGTCAGACCGCCATTCGACACATTTGGTAGCAGTTTAGTTTAGACTGATTGTACTACTTTAATTAAGTTACCAAAGTTTTTATTTAAAAATAGGACTGCGGATAAAAATAACTGAGAAGAGATACTCATTCAGTAACAAGGTAAAAAGGGAATAATGAAACAGCAGGAATTGTTGTAGTGATACGTCACACACGCCAACTCACGTGTAAGAACCAAGCTGTAAAATTTATTACGCTCATAAACGTATTATTCTTTGTTAGATGAAATCAATAATTCAAGAGCAGAGCATTCTTTGAGATAAAAAAAAGCCACCAATGAGGCCAAACGGTTATTGTTATCAATATTTTGGAAACTTGGAGACAGTTGAGGCAAAAAACACGAGCGTGTTCATCAAGTCATTTGTGGGAAAAACGTTTATAAAATCTAAAGGATTTAGAGCAAAGCACACTCGAATAACACTTATGGCTTTATTACAAGCACCAGACGAGTTCAATATATTGTCAGGCGACGAATTTGTGATTTTAACGGAAAATGATGACGACGCTTCGCCACCGTTTAAAAAACATAAACGAGTACACTGGTCCCAGGATCTTGTGGAGATTTTTTATTTTGTGCCTACGCAAACTAATGCAGTAATTCCCCCGTTTACAGAATGCAGTGGCAGCCCAAAGTTCCGCAGAAAGAAAACGCGGGGAACTGCGAATTCGCTGACGCGAAGCGCCGGGCAAATAAGTACTGTGATGGTCATGCGAGGACTTCAGTTCATAACAAGACAACTCAATGATTTGTCGGTGGGTAGCGTGTCCGATGACCACTCACGAAAGTGGGATGATCTGCTACAGCTCTACATGATAAGAGAGAGACTTAAGGACGAGAAAGGTGACTGGGTGTAGCAACCATGGCGGAAAAACGAAATGAGAAGCGAGAAGTTGACTAGGTGTAGTAAGATGACCAGAAGGCGAAGCCTTAATTTTCAAATGCTGTACTGGTCTCGAGAAGAGAGGAGAAGAGACAGAATCTGAATGCAGAAAAAGCTCACGAAAGTAGTAAATATATAAACTGAAGGCGTTTGTCGAGAGACGGAGCTGAGAAAAAGATTGCGTGTAGCAAAGTGGTCGGACGGGAACGAAGCCATCTGTAATTTTAAATGCTATCGTGGTCTCGGCAAAAGCAGAGAAAGCAGCTGGGTATACCGAAAAAGAGCGAGAAGCCAGATATAACTGTAAATAATGTCCAGTTGTCCTACTACAAAGGTTAAATTAAGGTGGCACAAAACTTGGTTTATGATGAAACGAACTTAAAGAACATAAAATGACAAGTTATTGCGCGAAGATGATCCAGACACGTGACGTGTTTTCATAATAAATGAAAATTTTAAACTCGGAATGGACTTGCCGCATCACCGGAGCACCGCGTCAACTGTGGAAAACGATCCTGGATGCGAAACTGAAACCGAAGACCATAATACTACGTTTTCCGTTGCAATCGAGAAAATAAGATAAAACAGTTGACAAGATACAAGTTCATAGACGTTTATTTTAAAAGCAAGACTTCATGACATTGAACTTTGGGTTCTTTCTAACCACAAGCATTCCCAATTACATCGATTTAATTTTACAAATGATAAATGGAAACAAATTTGTTTTAAGTATTTTAATGCCTTTCTATTCAAAACAAAATATTTCGTAATAAATATTGTAGAGATTTTGGAAATGAAAAAAAAAATTGGAAAATAAAATTTCAGTTATAATTTTTACGTGAATGTGTTAACATACATAAATCGTGAAATGTATTATTTTCATTTCTCATGCGATCGAGTTTTATATTTTCGTGGACTAGTCTAGGAAAGGAGTCTCAATTTGTAGTTCCCAATGCAAGTGATAGTCGCGTATACGTAATAATTATATCAGATCTATTCAGGGACGAAAATCATTAATTTTTTAACATGAGGTCTGGTATGATTAAATTTAAGAAATATATTTATTTTAAGCTCCACTTAATGAAAAAGATCGCGCAAGCGTTTTTTTTGGGTAAAAAACGTAAAACTTATTTTGATTGCAACCCCGATTTTTCTCAAAAGCTAGTCGCATAGTTTGATGATCTACCTTGAAAAATGCCTTGTAAAATAAATAATCCAAGGCCCATCCTTCTGCTTTTGTTTGTGTTTGGTATATTTAGGCGCTGGTGATAATTACAGTCTTAAATCGTTTGTAGCTTAAATTTTAATAAATTTTTTACTGAAACTCTGGCATCTAATTAATGGCCCTGGGTGGGAGAGATGAGATCAACAATGGACCGATAGCGTCTGCCTGAGGCGCCTCCATGTATTTATTCCATGCCGTGAAGAATACAGCCAATCAGAAGGCTGGAAAGCCGTTGCCTATTCTGCGGCCCGCGGGTTGTATTCAACGGTAGTTTCTTGGCGTCGTAAACTGAACAAGTTAGTGGCCTGAACTAGAAATGTGCAATAAAGCCACTCGCTTGCAAATCGATAGGTACCAGGAGTCTTCTTTATTGTGGAATTCATTTATAGCTTTTTCTCCTGCGCCAAGCTCGACTAGTTTTTCGACAGGCTTCAAGGCTACAAAATTTGTAGACTGATTATAAACTGAAGCAAACCTATCTATACACTACAATTGTAGACATGTTTGGGTTTTACGGACGGTGAGAACCAGAAGACCTTGAATCTATTGGGACAAAACACTTACCAGAGAAACCCCAGCATATACTATGCAACCGGACTGAAGTAGACCAAATACTGAGAAACTAACAAATGGTACTTGATGACTTGTAGATGCCTATGTCAAAATTAGCCCTGACATCCGCTCTCGGGTAGGTCTTGGCCAAGGTTTAATACGACAACCCAAACATGTTCACCGTGGGAACTATTGTTAAATGACTTAACCACTGAGTCAAGAATAACGACTGAAAACTAAAAAAAAGATACGTGTGGCCTAACCATGACTAGCCTTAGCCTTTAGATCACAAGATCAGTACATGACAAGTAAATCAATCAAACGACAAAATGACAACGGCTCACAGGGGCACCCAACGAATCTGTTCCTCGCTTTATCTGTTCCCCAGCGGAATTCTTGCTGGCTGGCAAAATATTATGTGCATATTTTTTTAATTACCTTTGCGCTGGTTAACTTGAGAAAGGAGTCGCAAGAACAAACTGTGCTGGCTAACTTGAGCAGATGGAAAAGAGACTGGATCGAAGAAAATCAGAGGACATTTTGGGGCTTAAAAGGGTTCAGCTTCGTAGTAACAAATTTAAGCAGTACTTAGAAATACCCGAACAGGTTAAGTTCGAGACGGCAGAAAATTAAATGTACAAAACAGTAAACAAAAAGCTTCAAATAGTTTTCCATCAATGTTTCATTAGTTTCCAAGCCCTTTTGGTAACTTATTATTATTGTTTTTTCATTTATTCATTTTTTTAATTGCTGGCTGGGAAACAGCCTTTTTTTATCCAGCTGGATGGGAATTTCCCTATGTGTTATGCTTGGAAAAAGGAACAGATGTATTTTTCCCAGCAACGTAGAAGAACACCTGGAAATGCTTTTATATCATTTATTTTAATTTATTTGAGTAAAATAATACATTTTACCAAAGATTGTTCGTTGGGTGCCCCTGACGGTTACTATATGTTGCAAACTTAGCGATTAAGTTCAGTAAACTAAAACTAATCAAACGTCATTTTTGGCTTCTTAACAAATGTAAGAGAGCTATAATTGAAATATCGTCGTATCTCCCTCAGTAATCTTCAGAATTAGTCTTCGGCAATCTTCACATTGTACAATTTTCAGAAAATTTCGCAAAGTAACTAAAAGCGTTAAAATACCCTTCGACATTCATCGGAAATTTTCGAAACACCTTCGGTAAATTGTCGAGAGTCTTCGGAAAAATTCAGAAATTGATCACAAACTTTCAAATTATTATTCTTTTATATGTATAGTTGAGCTGAAAAATTCTTTTGAATTTTGCGCATACCAACGAGGCCGATAGGACTGATTAAGATTAATATAAAAGAATAAGAAGTCGGTGAAAATATTTTAAGGTTGTTCCTTTACCTTTCTAAAAATTATAAGTTCATATAAACGCGAATACGACGAAAATTGAAAGAACCAATTCCCTAGAGTAACATGACATGCTCTGAAATGGGACAACAAACAAATCAAGCTTAAAAGTCTAATCGATCTGTTGTGCACTGACTACCCATGATGCACCATTCAACTCGTTCCCAGGACCTGCACTCCTGCGCTCGCCGATAAGAAGAAGAGAATGCCTAGGTACTAGGCCGGGCTTATTAATTACCAAATGAATATTTAAATATAACTGCGAAATGAGAGACAGGTGCTAAAAAAAGGTTTTATTGTATCTAGAGTTGAATTCATTTGTAGTTTTTATTTTTAACTCCGATGCCCCATAATTATTCTTTAAAATTGTTCTGAATTCCTCTGAGGCGAAAATTTGATAACTAAGGCAGTTTATTTTGTATGGGGTTGAAGTTGGTAGTGAAAATTTTAGACCTCAGTTATTCATTATCCAATTTATTATGAAACTGACGTAAGGTCCATCAACCTCCCTAGAGTCTGAAATAAGAAGCAAAGGATCACGAACGAAAATGCTGCCGGTGTATGTATTCCATTTTCTAAAATACAGAAAACCAAATAGCACCACGCAAAATTATTGTCAAAGAGTTTTCATTTGAATGGTCACACCATAGGATTTCTTCCAGACTCAAAAGTTAGAACTACGCTACATGTCTTCATTATTGACTCTAGTCTAGTGAAGGGTTAAAGCAACGGGATTTGCTCACTATTTTAGTTTAATGGCGTACTGCTCAAAATAAAACAGCAATTGAAAGATTTAATACAGACAAAGTGATAAAAAGACCTCTAATAAGAGAAAACAACGAAGCAATAAACAAAATGTGTTTTGTCATTTCATCGTATTTTTATATTTTTATAAAACTATGCCCTGTGGGGTGGAAACAGTTCCTCTGGCAAAGTTTTAGATATTCAATAACTTTTGAAATTTTAGTAATATTTTTCTGTGGTGCTGTTTGACCTTGTGTGTGTGTGAAATCCTTGCGGATTACCTTTCAAATGAAACCTATGGGAGCAGTATTCTGTCTAGCGATGTTGTTTATCGATCTTTATCATGCGGTATATAGATAGCGGTTCTGAAATTTTGAGTCTGTGGATGAATTCCGCAGACATAAAGGGGGTGTCCCGGCTAAAATATCGTGTTTTCTTGATTATGGCAGGAGCTTGCTTTAAGCTTACTTTATTATCTTAAAATAGGAAGAAAAAATCCGCGCCAATGGCTATTTTTTTTTTTGGAAAAGTAATACTTTATTTACCAAAAATACAACATGCGCCAATGGTGATGAACGCCGCAAAGAAATATGAACTTAAAAGACAAAATAACGACTACAAAAAAGAACTAAAAATTCCACTAGAATGGAAACTTCGATTTATTGACCGCCTGTTCACGATATAAAAATTGATTAATTGTAATTCACTTTCGTCCTTGTTTTTTTTTTTGCTTGCTTTGCTTATTTCGAGCGAATTCGAACTCCATTAACTAGCTTCATCCATTCCTTCCGGTTTTCCATGATGCTCTTCAGTTCAGCAATGCTCAAACCAGTATCATTTCGCAGCTGGTCTACATATGTTGTTGCTGGTCGTCCTCTCTTTCTTCGTCCTTGTAATCCTGCACTTTTCTCCAAACTACTGCTACTGTGCATGTTTTGCTCTGTAGAATCTTTTTATCCAATTTAGTTGTATTTTTTGGGTGGGATTTGGCGATATAACATGGAAATTATGTAAGCAAAATTTCGTTATTTCGGCATTATAATGATCATGTTATTCTTTTTTCAATTTTTCCAAATGCTTTTCACTCAACTTAAAAGAGAGAAAAATTCTGCTAAAGCTAAGCTTGCTTGCTTAGAATAAAATAACAATATGAAGAAGAGAGCATGCGTGGACTGACCGGAGTCGGTCACGTTTTTTGAGGGAAGCGTGTTCTCTTCCCTCAAATATCTTTAAACTTCCATAGTTAACTTATATCAGCATGAGACTAATGAGAGTTATCCTCATAGTACACTTATGGTAAAGAAAGGTCGAAAGAACAAGCGTGGAGACAGAGGTTCCACAGACAACGAAACAACAGTCTCTCAACGTCTCAATATGGCGGCCTCTGACATCGAGTCTGAACAACTGGGTGAACTGCAGGACGATCATTCCACTCTCTCGGGCATACATGAAATACTCAAAAATCTATATAAACATTAAATGCAATGTAGTCAATGTGACAACAAAGCGTAAATACGCGGTAGCTAAGTTTGGTTCACTGAGCATTAGTTTAGCATTGTGCTTTTTGCTGTTGCTGTTTTTAAATGAGTCATTTTTCATGTAAATCCAGAGGAATTAATGACATGAAATTTCAGCATTTACTTCGTTCCCAATCAATAAGTGAAATTTTTTTATTTAGGCGAGATCAGACTTTTCCCTTTAAGACACTTAAAGTCGTTTTATGTCGCCTAAAATGCATTTGCTAACTTTTGTTTTGTCTCTCAAGCCGCTCACGTTCGGCACTTAGAGCCTGGTCGCACTACAGTCAAAAACAAAAATCCGCCCGTGCAAAAAACGAGGAAAACAAAAGAAACCGCTCCGAATGTTTTTGTTTTTATGTCATTTTGCACGGGCTAATTTTTAATTTTGACTGTAGTGCGACCAGGCCCTTAGGTTCACCTTGAACATACACTTTAAAATTTATATTGATTTTTTTAAAGTAACTCTACCGTGAAATTGACCCCCGGGGGGGGGGGGGGTACTCTTGGGTCAACTTTTACTGGGTATGTGCCGCTGGCTTCTCAGAGCCCCTACCCCATTATAGTCTATTCTGTGGCCAATTATAGACCCCATCTTAGTCACTTTTGAGTAAATGTAAATTTCGCAATCCCATCTTAGTCACTTCTGTTTAGCCATCTACCTTGAGTTCGGGACCCTTTTAACTAGGTCATCCTCAAATGAATTGACACATTTATTAAATGTAGAAGACTTTACTCTTCACCTACAAACCTTCTGGTACATTTGTTAACCGAAAATATTTACAAGCTGAAACTACCCCAAAAAAATACTTGCCAGAATTTTCTTACCCCGATAAATACCGACAATTTGCGACCCCATTCTAGTAACTCTATTGAAAATGCAACCCCATTATAGTCAATCCAGTCGTGAAAATGCGACCCCATCCAGCGGCACATCTCCATTAGCCCATTACTAGGAAGTATCCCCCCCCGGGAAATTGACCCTACGAACCGCAATGAGAATTAATCTATTAAACTAAGTAAACCACAGGTAGAAAAAGCAAAATAACAAGTTTGACCATTTCTAATATTGTACATTGTAAGATTCAGAACTGACAGAAACGGAATGGCACCCACAGATCAATCAGTGATCAAATTAAACCCTTTCTCATTTGCAAAAAAAAATATAGGGCCGAATATTTAAACGACGTTTAGACGGTGTTTAGCAAAACCGCGGTCTCAACCAATTTCAATCTCGCCAACTTAATATTTAAAGGTTGTTTTCTGTAAACAGTGTGAAGAAGGCATATAGCATGCGCACAGACCAGAAACACATTTATATACCAAAAACGACCAACTTATAAACAGATTTGTAGGTCCATTTATTGTCTTAAACCGCGGTCCAAGTTAGACTTCGTTTAAATAACCGGCTCATATATTTTGATGGAGCCTGACCAACTTCCCATCGAATCCATTTTTAACTCTGTTTTGAAGTACAACGTATATGTAAGTGTAACATCAATTCACCGATTATTATTTTATTGATTGTGAACTTATAAAGGAAAGCTTACGATCCATATTTTCTTTTCTTTTTGTATCTCTACTCAGCGATAGCTAAATGACAATAGTTTCCGCAACACCTGCACCCGGTTTATTCCACATGATCTTCAAGCGAAGTTACCAACTACACGTGACTTTTAAGTCAAAACCGCAGCACATTTATAAGATCAAAAATAGGTAGAGTTCTTGAAAAAGAACGTCAACACAATCATTAAAATCCACTACAACTCAAAATACAAATAGGAATCTTGGATTCTCTAAGGGCATGAACAGAAGTATCAATCTGAGGACGGATACATCCGTTCACGTTTTCGGATGTGAGGTTAAGGTTGCTTCACGTTTTTGCAGCCAGTAGGAATAATAATGATTATATTTTCGTTGCTTTTTTCAGTCTGCAAATGGATATCATAATGAGTTACTCAAGTAAGTATAAAAGTTTGCCATCCTGTCTGTTTGTGGACATTACGCCCGTTTACTGTCTGGTGATGCGAGTGAAAAACACACTGAAATTGTCAACTATTAAAAGCAATGGAAAATGAATATACGACTGTGTGTACGAACGGTGAAGTGCACCTCGGCGAACAGAAAAGCGTTCACTGGGCCTTGAATCTTGAAGAAATTTTTTACTTCACACCAGCAAAAACCGACAACAAGGCTACTGAATCAGTGTTAAAGAAGTTAAAGGCAAAGACTCGCACTCTAGTGAAAAACAGTCCGCTGTTACGTATTTGTGACTGCCGCGACCTTGTACGCAGGCTGCAGGAACGATTTGCTCGAATCGCGGAGAAGGTTCCAGGGCATTGTCATGAGCTGTATGCAGAAGATTTCAATGACTTGAACAAGTACTGGGATGACCTTTTTGAACTTTACGCCCAGTACAAACCCGCCAAGACAATTGCTAGTGAATTTAAAAAATAGTTATGCAGGCGGATACACTGATATCACTGACTGTACACTGATGCAAGCTGTTTCAGAAGTATTCATGATATACTGTCAGAAAAAAAAACTTTATTTTATTGAAAAATAAAACCAATACTAATAGAAGAGATTAATGTCAAAATGCATGCATTTATTCCATTCTGAAACGCATTTATCTGTACAAAGAAATGATTGCTTGATTTGTACGAATTTGTATATGTCAAATGTACTCAGTAAGAACATAGTCGATTGAAAATAAGTAAGCTCTCTGATCCTGGAAAAATTAAAGCATAGTAAATTAAATTGTATTCCGGTAGTAATTATCATTCGACTGTGACGTCATTTTACCTTATAAGGGATAGAGAACACGCAAAATATCCGAGCGTATTACACCAGCACGATATCCCCTCAAGAATAATGAATAGCATTACTTGCAAAGAACAGCTTGAAATAATGGATATCATTTAAAATTCAGGCTACTTAACGAAGTGGAACGAAGACTCAAAATTATATGAAAGCAACGGCGCGGAGACAATTTTTCCAGCTCGTGAACTTCTGTATCTAATAGGGTTACCCTAACCCTAACCCTAATCTTCTTTCAGTTGGCACTTTTCCCCCTTTTACTCCCTTTCGCAGTCGCCATCTTTTTTCTGGTACGGTGCAACAAAGCACCACGGGATGATACCATCCCAGTGGCGGCCTGAATTAATGATATCAATAATTTCAAGCTGCTCTGATCTTTGCAAGTAATGCTATTCATTAATTTTACGGGGATACCGTGTTGATTACACAGTAGATTTGCCGGTTTCAAGACACAAGACACAAGCTATTATGAATACAAGAATTTTAGTCGAATAATAAATCCCTCATTCGATGATTTAACAGATGATACGTGCAGACATTTTACTCATTGCTCGCAGTTTTTCTCGCCCCTGCGGGGCTCGAAAAAATACTACGCAACTCGTAAAATATCCGCGCGTAATATCTGTTAAACCAACGAATAAGGTGTCAGGACTTCTACGAAGCCGGCGTCCACGCAGCGAGTTAATTGTAAGTAGGACAAAGAAAGAAGCTAGCGTTGGCGAATTACATATACAGTAAAACACAAAACATAACAAAACATTGCAACCTTTTTACGTTAAGCGGCGAATTTTTAATTTCCAAGCAGATAGTTCAAATTGTCAGCTAAAATTTTTGAATTAAATATTGAGGAGTTCGCACCTGAATTTGAATGAGATTGTGAGTTGAGCAAAAACAACGGCAACGCCAAGGAAAACGTCACATGAAGATAAAGAATTAAATGTGCCTGAATTTTCTAGGAGCTGAATTGGAAGGGACGGCTTTCAAGTTCAAATAGAGAAAGGAAAATTAATTTGATCATTTGACGTTGTTGTTTTGCAGGGAACGGCAAAGAAATGTTCCACTGAACAAACACTGGATACATTAACAAAGTGCATTCTGTTTTATGCGCTTTACAAGCATATGTACCCACACAAGAGCACCGCAGGTTGATAGCACTGTTTTGCTGTCCATATCGTTATTAATTATTAACTAGTAATAAATCGTATCCGCTTGTTGTCTTCGGCCTGCAGCTGTTTCACGATATTATTCAAAACCAGGTGACTTGTGTTCAATGCCAAAATCAGATTCTACGCGTGACTTGGAGTTCACGAGTTGATCAAAATTCAAGATAACTCAACAAACCAACACGCCCACTTTAATATATAAGTACAAAGCTCGCACGTGTGGACAACATACAAATTGCATAACATAACGGCCATGTGAATCAGTCACGTTTTTAAAGTTTTCTGTGGACGAATAATCAGTTATAGCCTTCCGAGTTTAAAGTTTATGTGTTATGTACTGCCATGTTTACCATTTTTTTTCTTTTCCGGTCTTTCCGGTTACGAAACTGCAAGTCAAGCTTGTATAAATCGGTAAACAAATCTACAAAAGTGTCTTCGACCAATGGTAAAATGCTTCACGGCGAACCCAAAAAGGTTCATTGGGCCTTGAACCTAGAAGAAATTTTGTACTTTACTCCAGAAACCGAACCCAAGGCTACTCAATCGGTGTTGAAGAAGTTAAAGATAAAGTTTCGCGCTTTGAAAAACCACCTGTCCCCGGCTTCATTGGATATTTGCAAGGAAGACTTTCTTCGCAGGTTGCAGAAAAGATTTGCACAAATCATGAAAATGTTTTCAGAGCACAATGATGAAATTTTCGTTGAAGATTTGAATAAGACCTGGCATGAACTTTATGAGCTATACTGCGGAAAGTATGAACCTGCCTTTGAACGGTAACTTTGATACAGAATATTACAATGCAATATATCATCAGATGGAAAACGTTCAGCACTGTACTATATTCATTGCCAGTACACAACTTCATTTCTGAGAGTAAACTAGCGTTAACATACTGTTTACGTATTAAACCAGACGTTGTTTTACTAGATACGAGTGTGATAAGGAAAGTATGTATGGAATACTCTATCAACAGTAGAGCAGTGTATCGTTTCAAAATAGTTTCCGAATTCATTTTATTTTTCACGAAGAATAATTTTTTTTCATAGGATATCATGCAGTTTAGAATCTAGCCTTTCGGTGTATAAATTTCTTTTTTTCCCACACGGAAGCCATCATTAATGAAAAAAAATTAATATGAATTTTAAAGTGTATGTTCAAGGTGTGTGACAGTATTCATGAAGTAGTAACTTGAACCGCTTACCTATTTTAAGCGCAGGCTCAGAGACGCTCCGAAAACGTTCCCACGTGTTGTAAGCCATGTTATTTTACGGCTTCGTATTAAAGTGTTTTAGTTGAGTTCAACAGTTGTTCGTCGTCTATCGAACCCAGAATCAACACATGGTGTCAAGAAGTGGTTGTTTAAGAAGTGTTTGAAATATTCTCGTCGTGGAACATCAGGTTCGTTGCTGTTCGCATAATTCGAAACCACGTTGTACAAAATGCCGGCCGGGGCGTCTGTTCAATCCACCGGATCCGTACAGCCCCCGAAATGATCCCGACCCCGAAATGATCCCCAAATCGACCCCGAAATGATCCCGACCCCGAAATGATCCCCATTTTTTTTCACACTGACCCCGAAATGATCCCCAAGTAATTTTTGGAATGTAATGGCCTTCCATCCAGAGAAAGCCTTCCATCCAGAGAAAGCTTCGTTTCAGACAATTCTTAAAATAAATAATTATAACGCATTTTTTAACGATTTTTCAAGAAACTATATCATTTCTTATTTTTGCGAGTGTAGCATTTTCAACTGTAACTAATAACAAATACAAACTTATCCGCTTCTTATAGCAGACCGGCATGATTTAAAAGAGGAAACGAACGTACACATCAACAACCATATTATTTCAGTAACTGTTTATTAATTAATTAACTGTTTATTAATTATCACAGATTTTACAGAAAGCAATATCCACTGCCCGCAGTTAGCAGGTTAGCTAGTCGAGGCGAGCAGTAACGAGAAATGCAACACAGTTATACGATCAAAAACTTAAATGGTAACAACACAGCTAGTCTATCAAAACAATACCAATGTCAACTTTCATTCAAAATGTTTGAAAACGAAAGAATAAAATGAAAGGCTTCTTGCATGGGCTATTCGGAGCTGCTTTACTTTGACTCAATGATGTTCATGATTCGTGTTATCGATAATGCTTATTTAACTGCTGTTATGCAATCACATAACACATCACAGTATATAGTCATTGATTATAAACATTTCTTACTGACAAAACCTTGTTAACGACTCTGATACAGTTAATTTCTTACAACTAACCTTTGCGTCCTTACGCACACATGAATTGGTATCCGGCGGCTTGTCTTTATTTCCGGAAATTACGCTTTTTAAAAGGCAAAATAGAAGGAGAGTTGACAACCACGCGGTTCGCGACATCTCACTGACCTTAGAAGTCGCAGATGAAACAGCAGACTGGGACAAGACATTGAAGTTTCCTCAACTGCCTTTATTTTATTAATTCCAGCTTTCTCTGGATGGAAGGGCATTCCATTCCAATAATTACTTGGGGATCATTTCGGGGTCAGTGTGAAAAAAAAATGAGGATCTGCATTTCGGGGTCGGGATCATTTCAGGGGCTGTACAGATCCTTTGCAGCTGTCGCAAGGAAATTCGTCGCAAAATTGGAAACGATTCAAACAGAAGTGGAATAACTACGAGTTAGCTATTGGAATAGAAAGAAAGGAAGATCGAATTCGTGTCGCAACCTTTCTAACTGTGATCGGGGATGAAGCGTTGGACGTGTACAATGCCTTCACATGGGATAGTGAAGAAGACAAAGTGAAAATGGATAAAGTTCTGGAGAAATTCGAGGATTTCTGTGAGCCACGGAAGAATACTATCTACGAAAGATATTTGTTCTTGTCACGAGGACAGGAGAGTAGCGAGTCAATTGAAAACTATATCACAGTTCTACGAAATATGGCTGATAACTGCGAATTTGAAGATTTAAGAGATTCATTGATCCGTGACCGCATCGTGCTCGGAGTGACGCATAACCACGTAAGAGAGCGATTACTGAGAGTCCCAGATTTGACACTGAATAAAGCTCTAAAAATTGCACGGGCCGCAGAAGCAACTCAAATCCAATTGAAGCAAATGCAAAATCTTCATGAAGTCGATGCAGTGGGAAATCCCAGGAAGAAACCTGAAGAGAAGAAACCGTCTAGTTGAAGTGTGCAGCAGATTAGTATTGCAAGTTTTGTGGTAGGAAACATGTACGAGATAGGATGAAATGCCCTGCTTATGGAAAGCAGTGCAAGAAGTGTGGTCGGAATAACCATTTTGCTTTGAAGTGCACAACAGGCAAGAAGTCGCATGAGAGTTCACATGTTGATCAGAATTTGCACTATATTGAGGATCTAGATGAATGTTCATTTGAAGAGTATACTATTGATGTCATTACTCACCAAGTTAGTGCTGTGGAAGCAAAGACCTGCCCAAAACAGCTATTCGCAACAGTGAAGGTAAACAACTCTAAAGATGTGACATTTCAGTTAGACTGTAGAGCAACTTGTAACTTGTTATCTCTCAAAGAATTTTCAAGCATCATGGGAAATCCCAGGGATCTGTATTTGAAGAAAACATCTGCAACACTCAAAATGTACAATGGAACTACAATGGCTCCATTGGGAAAGTCACTCTCAGATGTACTAAAGGTGAGTTGAGCCAAGATGTTGATTTCTTTATTATTGATGAGGATGTCAGACCATTTGTCAGGAACTGAACTTCCTCAAAGTTATGGTGAATA
This sequence comes from Cladopsammia gracilis, assembly GCA_022457155.1. NCBI lineage: Eukaryota > Metazoa > Cnidaria > Anthozoa > Scleractinia > Dendrophylliidae > Cladopsammia > Cladopsammia gracilis. The sequence continues at coordinate 1,572,935 of JAJGOT010000026.1, read as the reverse complement.
ACTTGCTAGACTCTGAAAATGTGAGTTCAGTGAACGATAAGTTACAAACCACACCAAGTGTTCTGACCAGAGAGCAGACTCTAGAAGATTACAGTGATGTGTTTGAAGGCCTAGGGTGCATGGATGGGTTATACCATATGGAACCAGTTGACAAGACTGTGAAACCAGTTGTTCACCCCCTAGAAAGGTTCCAGTAGCATTGAGAGACCGTTTGAAAGAAGACTTGGATAAGTTAGTTAAAGAAGAAGTTATCACTCCAGTCACAGAGCCTACCAATTGGGTGTCCAGTTTGGTTTTAGTCAATAAGCCAGACAAGTAAAGAATTTGTATTGACCCACAAGATTTAAACAAGGCGCTCCTAAGACCCCACTATCCGCTTCCGACGATAGAAGAAGTGGCAACCAGGCTAAGCAAGGCAAAGGTGTTTTCTGTTTTGAATGCCAAGAACGGGTTCTGGCAAGTCCAGTTAGATAACGAGTCATCATTCTTCACTACCTTTAATACGCCCTCGGTCGTTACCGTTGGCTGCGCCTACCCTTTAGTATCAAAACAGCCCCAGAGGAATATCAGCGTCGAATCCATGAAAGTCTTCAAGGTATCAGTGGTATTGACGACATCGTAGATGGCATCCTGTGTGTAGGAGAGGGCGATACCTATGAAAGTGAAGTTGAAGATCATGACCGAAATCTAGTCGCACTTCTCGAGAGATGCCGTGAAAAGAACATTAAGCTCAATCCAAAGAAGTTACAGCTGAGAAAGCAAGAAGTGCCGTACATTGGTCATTTGTTAACCCCGGATGGTTTAAAGCCTGATCCTTATAAAGTTAAAGCAATTTTGGAGATGCCCACCCCTGCTGAGAAACAGTCCCTGCAAAGACTGCTGGGAATGGTCACATATCTTGCGAAATTTCTGCCCAACCTGTCTGACGTCACTGAACCTTTAAGACGCCCGTTAGACAAAGATGTGTTATGGCACTGGGATGACACACATGAGAATGCGTTAAATCAAGTGAAGCAGCTGATCACAAGAGAACCAGTCCTCAGGTACTTTGACAACGCCAAAGAAGTAACTCTGCAATGTGATGCCTCTGAATGTGGACTTAGTACCAACATTATGCAAGACGGTCAGCCTGTAGCATTCAGCTCAAGGGCACTAACAAGCACTGAGCGCAACTACGCGCAAATCGAGAAAGAGTCAACGGATGCACACATTTTGATCAGTATGTTTATGGAAGAGAAATAACTGTACAAACTGATCACAAGCCTTTGGAGAATATTTTCAAGAAACCTCTGCTTTCAGCTCCCAAGAAGCTTCAGAGGATGCTGTTACAGTTGCAGAAGTACAACCTGACCCAGGGAAGGAACTGTTCATCGCGGATACACTTAGTCGAGCATACTTACCGGATGATACAGCTTCAGAGAAGATGAATTCTGATGTGTTTGCTGTTAACCGTAAAGCAAGAAGAATATTTAATCAAGTCCATAGAAGAAATTAACATGGTTGAATTTCTGCCAATCACAGCCGAACGCCTTGCAGATCTTCGAGAGAAAACTGAAAGCGATGAAAGCCTTCAGAAGCTGAAACATGTTATTCGGGTTGGTTGGCCAAATACGAAAGAAGAAGTTCCACCAGAAATCCGAAATTACTTTCACTTCAGAGAGGAACTATCAATTCAAGATGGCATCCTCTTCAAAGGAAATCGAGTGATCGTACCTGGAGCACTGAGGTCACACATGGTGAAGAAAGTACACTCGAGCCACATTGGTATAGAAGGTTATTTAAAAAAGGCAAGAGATGTCTTATTTTGGCCAGGGATGACTGGTCACCCGTTTAACCGTGGGTCACCTTTCCTTCATGTTGGTCACACAGTAAAATTTCATGGGACTCTGGGTCTCTCACAACTAATTTACTCGGTCTCGACTATTTTAAGAATTTCAATGAATGGGGTTTGACTTTATCAACAATAACATAAAACATGGCACTGCTTGTATACAGCTTCACTAGAGCATCTGAGTGTTTGATTCCCTGGAAAGTTCAAGCTGTATAATTTTCTCCTTCAAACTTTTATTCTCTTTTTTAAGTGCCTCCAACTTATCTTCGTCTTTACATGTGTAATCACCTTGTAAAGAATCCACTATATGTTCAATATTTTTATCGTAACTGGTAGGACAACTGGTCATAGCCGTTTCAAGCCTTGAACGCCGTTTCGGAATCGAACACTATACTCCAGACGTTGTAATATTTCTGCTTTCGACCTTGTAACGGTATTGTGAAATAGCGACCAATTTTATGACCTGGTTACCCAACGCTTGCGTCAGAAAGCAGCCACGAGTTCAGTATGTAACACGGCTGTCTTGTGAACCGCAGAATTACAAAGCCGTCAGAAAGCTGTTCTTGTTAGTATTTGATTTAAACAGACTTTTACATGGTGTCAAAAGAGTAGTTTCTTTGGATTTACATACAAAGAGTCGCGTAAACACGTGAACGCCACGAATTGGAAATACAAAAATGGCCGCCGCTTCCACCAGAGCCTCTACAACTCCTACAAGGGAACACAGCGCAGAACTGGAAAAATTCAAACAGAGGTAGAGCAATTATGAAATAGCAACTGGTCTAGTAAAATTCATTTTGCTTTTTCAACTGCTTATTTCTCGCGACTGTCCGCAGGCTATTGTTTTGTGAACCGCAGAATTATTAGTCTTTGATTTAAACAGATTTTAGCAGACCTGATTTCCAGAATCGAAGTTCGTTACTGCCATCAAACGCACTTATATGAGGCTTAATGATTAAATTAGTTTTGTAACGTCTGTCATTATTGAAGACGAAAACGGCACATCGAACACTCTTGCCCATGAGGCTAAGCTAGAAATCCTTCGGAACTTACAGCGTAAAAAGACTCGCACAGAACGGCGCCATCTTGGATAAGTCCTTGCCCCCTGACCGACGCGAACGTCCTTAAAGCAAGCTCCGACCACAATCATGAAAACACGATATTTTAGCCGGGACACTGTCCTTTATAAGGCGATTTGATCAAATTTTGCTGAAAAAGGAGGCACTTGTTAGCGCCTTATTAGGCGACCTTTTTATAGGATATCAGTTTAGGATCGATTGGCGTTGCTAACTCAGATTCGGTTTCCTCGAGAAGAAACGGCTGGACCCCGTGAGTAACCGACAATGTCTGTGACGTCGATCGGTGGGGTTTAGCCAGGCCAGGCTACTGATGTACTTATCAGCGGCCATCCCGAGCCATCCCGAGGGATGACCCCGGGGAACCCCCCGGCATTTCCTTTACTCAAAGGAAATATGAACAAAACAATATCACTACCCCCGGGGGTAAACTGGCATGATTTTTTTTAAAGAATCTTACAATAAAAAAGAACATTTACAACATTATTTCAAGGAAACACTTGAGTGAATAAAATTTAAATAAATTCTAAGAAAATTGCTACAAGACATTTTTAACAAAGAAAAGCAAAGGAAAGCAAAAGTTTTCATATAAGATTCCTTTTTCACAATTTTCTTTTTATATAGATGATTTTTTTATGAAAGCAATTAAGATGGTATTCTGTGCTGACTGCGCACGAGTGGTAAATGGCTGTTATGTATGTTTAAAGTGTATAATTTCATGGAGCGGCTCATTCCCCATAATGACAAGTTCTGTTCAATTTGTCTGGAGAAACGCAATCTCACGTCATTCTACTGTGAAGGCGACGAGGCAGAATGATAGCAACACTTGTTTTTGTGAAACTTTTAAGCCATTTTTGGACATGTGTTGCACACCCGAAGCTGAACTCAACTTCCAGTTTCAGCTATATAATACAAGGTTACGTAGGTGGACCAAAAACTGTTTAAATACCGTACAAACACAGTATAAAGTAACATAGAAAACAACACCAATAAGTACTTCATCGAATTTATTCAGCGATCAGTTGGAAATTCCATACAATGTTTTATATTTTCAAAACATTATTGATATGCAAACATTATGCTTGGGTCTCCTGTGGTTGATTCGGCGTTTAAAAAATATTTACATTTAAAATGATTTACATTCCGGTTCAGTAGCCATTATAACAATTTTTTTTAATTTAGACAGCAAATCACAAAATGGACGAACATAGCAAGGAATTTTGCGCGCAAACGCGTTCATCGTACACAGCTTTTTATCTAAATAATATGATAACGCACATCAGTATGGCAGAGATTCTTCAGACAAGTACGGCGTTCTGGCAAATTCATCATAAAATAGCCTATTATTAACATTATTATCATTTCTGTCCTATTGGTCGCAAAATGATCCGTTTTTTTAGACACATTACGTGCTCGCAGCGTGAAAATGATTATTTATGTATGTAAAGTCAAGAACAATCGAACCGCACTCGATAGAAAAAGCTAGTATAAAATATTTTGAGGCATATGCCACTTTTTACTTCAAGTCTTGTTATATTAAAACAATAACAAGATACATATACGCACTAGCATGAAAAATTTTTAAATATTTTAAGTTAAACGGCAGCAAAAGTTTATAAAATTTTACGAACCTTCCCATGTTATTCCACAAATAAAAACATTAAATATTCAAGTCTGACATTGATAAATTATTAATTAAATAAAACCAGGGTAAAATTCAGTATTTCTAGATGTTTCGAGCTTTCCTGTCTTCAAATTCATTTGTCTTGCTTCCTCTGCAATACACATTTATAAGTTTTGTCATTTTCTTCCCGTATTGAATTGTCGTCCGCCATGTATTTTATTGTTAAGGGGACAACTTCCTTATTGCGGGGTATTTTTATTCCACCAAAAAGCTGTCCACCCACGTCTTTAATGGCGACGACGGTTGCAAACCGGAGGCGTAGTGGGGTGGGGATGTTTCATATTCCACGTTTCGTCTACGCCCGCAAATGTGGCTACAATTTCACGCCTTTTTAGGTGACTCGGAACTCGACGCTCAACACGTTTTCAGCGTGTACACGTGATTAAACCTTCTCAAAGTCCTCAAACCCATTCTTCTTCTTGTTCTTCAAGTCGGTCTCTCATTCTTTTCTGATAGTGTCCTAAAAGTTCATTCCAGCGATCATTGCTTTCTTGATCAAAAATTTCTAAGTTGTCCCTTCGGCTCCTGAACCGGTCAAACTTCTGTGATAAAATATTCACGCCGGTGCGAATTAAAACTGAATTGGCGTCGTTGATTCTTTTAGCCAGTGTTTGAGTCGCTTTGAGCGGCAGTCGCTTTGACTTATTCAGCGTTTTCATGCTTCTTGAGCGTAATAGTTTCACCCGGCGATCGAAAGGTCCCTCGTACTGCGCGATGGAGTGATCAGGAGGAAAGTAGATAACTTCTTCTAAATCGGTGGACCAGTGAACCTGTTTTCGTCGTGGTAATGCTAAACTTCCCTTTCTCTCCGCATGCGAAAGCCTTGTAGGCCTACCTGGAAGCGAAAGAGATCTTTTTGCCATCCTTGGGTTGGTGTCGATTCTCACTGAAATTTGAACCAGGCGGTATCTGAGTTTCTTCGCGTGGACTCTGCAGTTTTTCTGACTGTTATCAGATATAAAAGCAGCTTTTATAGTGTGCCGAAGCTAATTTATTTCGTGTTTGTCTTATCGTAATTAAACCGCCTACAGCGGCTAATTATAACCTCCTTAACTTCCCCTACAGACGGGAGACTGCACGAAATTTAAAGTGTTTATGAAATGAATTTTTTTTCTTCGTTTTTCTGTAGTTTGTTAAGAACGAAAATAATAAATAATTATTTCCCGATGAAAAGAAGGACAATCGGGTTTTTCAGTCACTCAAAGATGCGTCACTTTGGTTGAAAAGTGGCTCCAATTTTTGGGGAGCTGGGGCGAGTGGAAGTGAGTGATGACGTCACAGACCATCATATGAATATGAGGTTTCTTTCACATGCAAATTATACTTATATCTATATGAATGGTTTTGCTAAAGGCAACTTGGAAATGGACTATTGCCCTATGTCTAATCTACGGGTAAATGTCGAAGAGAAAACCTGAAAACTAGGTGACACAACACTAGCAGGCTTTTATTCTTTATTGGAGAATGGAGAATGGGGAATTAAAAAACAGTAAATAATATTTCTTTTTAATGCTTATTGGCATCTTGGAGAAAATGAAGATGATTATACAATTTTTGGGACGCTCTTGTGTTTGGGGTTATAGGCACTTTAAACGGGGTTCCACTGCAATGACTTGAATAAACGAACAATGCATCTTCCGTTCAGTTGCTTGTCGTCAGCAAATTCGGCCAGTACGTATGCGATAGCCACCTTTCATCGCTCCCGGCAGCTAGGGGCGTTCACTGTATATTCATAAATGACTAGCGCGTAGCCCTACTGGCGTCGTTAACTTGTGTAAAATTCAAAACAATGTTTTACTCTTAAATGAGGCCAGTGGGGCTAATAACTAGTAAGTGGTAATCACAGATTAATAGAGTGCGTTCGACATCAGGTTTGTTAACAGCTGAAAGAAGTCAGTAGTATGGATAGATTTTATACGCTCGGCAAAATGTTTTTGTTCACCCCTATCCGCCACTTTGTGGAGTGCAATCAATTCGCAAACATTTTGCTTTAGTGCCCACAGCGTGACAGCTGCGTTACTCTTTTTACGTAGTATGTGTGCGTATGACGGCACAAAATTACCGGCGGCCATGTTGGAAGACTGCCTCCGATACGGTCATTTTCTTTTTACAAAATTCCACTAAGGCATAACGAATAACATTGAATATTTGACAAAAAGGATAAGCAGCAGCACAGATGTAATAAAGAGGTAATAGGTCCATGATAACCGTCACGTCACCAAATGAAGAAACCATAACGATGGAAAATGTTTCTTAGACCTAACGAGGGAAAACCTAACGAGGGAAACTAAAATACGTTTTCCCTCGTTAGGTTTTCCCTCGTTAGGTCTAAGAAACATTTTCCATCGTTATGGTTTCTTCATTTGGTGACGTGACGGTTATCATGGACCTATTACCAATAAAGATTATGTGATTCAAACATAAGATTATGTGATTCAAACATAAGCTTACTCGATCTTCAATAAATCTGAACAAAATCATAAACAAATCGAATTTTATTTAGTAAAATTACACATAATCTTACACCGGTTGTGAGATCCTAGCAATGATATTAAAAGCAAACAAAGTAACACCGTGATGCAGCCGTCTATATTTTAATGGCTGAAAACAGCAAAAACAGCGAGCAAAAACGTGCGGGCATAAGTCAAGGCGAAGATTGTTGGAGCCAAACGGAAAATAAATCGCAGCCAAACATCATTCACTTGCCGTATGACGGAAACCGGTGAATTGTCTAGAACTATCAACGGCTTTCGAAAAGAACTACAAGCACATTTTTCCTGCATCGCAACGTTTTTAGTTATGGTGAAAAGTTGTAAATTGGGAAATACTGTCATTGTTTCCTGGCTTTAAGACCATATTTTCCCGGATTATTTCCCCTAATATACCCTTATTTCCCCTAGTATGCATATGTAATGTGGATGGACCATACATACATACAAACATACATACATACACACATACACACTTTATTAAACGTGGAAATACACTAATCTACAAAGCTAGTTTCCAGGTTTTAAGACCAAAATAAAGTAATATTTACATGTTTCACGAACCTAATAGCAGTATGATGTAATGGTCTCAACGAACTAACCCTTCACTCACAGAAACGAACCCTCGATCTGAACACAATTATAAGTTTCTTTCGGAATTGCACGCAGACCACGCTACTCCATGATAGGCATCACAAAGTGTTCTCATGTATAAAAGTTCACCATAACACACATAATTCTGTCACATATGAAGCAATATGAAAATGAAAAATAACTCTGTCAAACATGAACTATTTGCAAAACAATACTGGACATAAGTGTAAAAGTGACGAGTTCTGTATGATCATAGTTATTGAGGAGGACAACTAAGGAAGCAAAACTGCACAGTGAAATAAATTAATACAATGTTATAGATTCAATCCAGATGCCATAAATCTTCGAATAAACGCCTCCCCCTCGAATAGGCGCCCCTCTCCCTTAACCCTCTTTAATTTTTTTTCTGGGAGACTACTGAGCCAAGGAAGGTGAGAATAGCGTAATCTTTTTTAAACAATATTCCATAAACTTGAACGGCACAAATGGTAAATTAATATCATCGGAAAATTGAAATCGACATTAAAGTGATGGTTGGGAACACGTTTGGCAAAGTGTCTAGACGAAAATGATTACGAATACCAAGTGTGTCGATCGCTATCTGGGAAATATGCGAACAGCTTTGTACATTAATAATACTGGTCAACAAGGAAATTTGAATATAAGTTTCCTGCGGAAGGTAGATTTCATTTTTGACTAAGGTCGAAGAGCTAATATTTGCTATACAGTTTCACTGAGTGTTTTTTTTTTTCCTACAAGCAGGTTTTTCAGGCCTACATGACAACTTTCTTTAGTTATGGTTAAGACGTTGTTGATAGAAAAAGAAAAATACTATACATTTAACAGTTGGAAGCTTAACCAAAAATTTGGTTAGTTGATTTACTAAGTCTGCATGTGGACGTGACTTCTCACTTTTTTTTAACAAAAATAAATTTTTTTCTTAAAATAGCAGGATGATGTAATTGTGTGAAATTGAACATTTCAGGTCCAAGAAAGAAACCTTAATCTGATCAGGATTAACCTAAAATACCAGAAATCTGATTTTGTGGTCATTTTAGTTGAAAGATCATTTACATTTTAATTATGTTTAACAAAACAACGCCATTTAGCAAAAGGAGCCAAGCTGAGGAGCACCCTTGGAATCGCTTCGTTGAAAACCTGTTCAGAAGGCCTCAGTCATCTTAAAAATTTGTAATAAATAAGAACAGAAGCTAGAGTTTCCTTGAGTAAAATATCGCCTCAAACTTTCGCAACATCGGAAAATTTAACGCCTTTTGTTTTCGGAGGGATAAAAAGTGTTCGGAAAATGTTCGGAAGATGTTCGAAAAATGTTCGGAAGATGTTCGAAAAATTTAATGCCTTTTGTTTTCGGAGGGATAAAAAGTGTTCGGAAAATGTTCGGAAAATTTAATGCCTTTTGTTTCCGGAGGGATATTTAAAAAATGTCGTTTTAGGTACGAAGTAAAGGCCCGGCCAAACGAACGCAACATTTCAACGCAACATCTTGCAACATTGTTGCGTGCAAAGTGTTACACGCGTTTGACCACCCTGTTGCAACATATTGGATGTTTGAAAATGGTCAAATTTGATCAAACACCATCCAACATGTTGGAACAGGGTGGCCAAACGCATGTAACACGTTGCACGCAACAATGTTGCAAGATGTTGCGTTGAAATGTTGCCTTCGTTTGGCCGGACATTAAGGTCAGCTGTTAGTAAATTCGCGGAATAAGATTCCCTGCTCTAAGTTTTTCTGCAGTTGTAAAAGAACCGAAAAGCTCGAAGGCACTAAAAAAATTATACGAGGAAACACTACAAGCGTTTTTCTAAACATCAGGCCTCGTTGAGTGCCCCGGATAAGTTTGTATGATCACAGAATTGGTAAGAGTAACTAAGTTAACCGAGTAAGCATGACTGCACACAGTGAAAAAAAAACAAGAAACACGATTTTTAAAACACAGATAACTGGGATTATCACGTGAAGGAAAGTGCGAACTTATGGCCAAGCCTTGATTTTCTAGTTGTGTTCGAGAGGCAACTAAAAAAAGAAAAGAAAAAAAGAAACAGGTGCATGAATTTCAGAAGCATTTTAAAATTGAAATCAATTCCTCTGTATTTATTCCAATCATTTAATTGAAATCACTATTTAGTATATTTATATACTAAAGATAAAACTGCAAAGAAGCTAGCACACGACATCATCCCCTCGGTATGGCCAGTAACTTACGCATGCGCACAACCATATCACCCTAGTAGTGGCAGCCATGGACAGCTGTTTCGTCACCAGCATGGTATAGCCTGGCGTAAGAATCTCCATAAAATCTATATATACTAACTGATTGGAAAGCAACTTGCACGTGTTTGTTCTTGTTTATACCTCGAGGCTTTGAATGAGTGAAGATTTATTCACTAGTGAACAAGGAAAATCAGGAAAATTGGAATTAGTTCCTGCGGAAGTTTAACTCCATGCATACTGACGACCATCTGTAAGCGATTTACTTTTAACTAAGGTCGAAGAGCGAATACAAGTTTGCTATACTTTCAGTGTTTTTTTTTTTCTACAAGCACGTTTTTCCTACATGCAACTCTTTTTAGTTATGGTGAGAAGTTGTTGCTGGAGAATTTTCGAAACTTAACCAGTTTTAAAGCTTCATTTCCCACGCTTTAGACTTTGCAAGTTGATTTAAGTCTGCTTGTGGGTGTATTTTTTACTAAAAACGTGACTTCCTGCTTTATTGGAAAGTAGTCACGTTTGATAAAGCCAATGGCCCGAGCAGTCTTTAAATAGTAGTATGATGTAATTGACTTAAAATAACCAGGAACAAAACCTCAATCTGATCAAGATTAAGATTGACGAGTTTGTATGATCACAGCCGTTTGGTAAGGATGAAAAGTTAACCGACTAAACACGACTGCTAGAGACTGCACTATGAAAATAAAAACAACAACAACAACATCTTATGCCGAACTTATGGCCAAGCATGTTTTACTGACATTGCGTGTGAAGGAGAATGATAATAAAGAAAAACGTGCTTGAACTTCCGATAGTATTAATTGAAATCAATGTATTTATTCTAATCAATTAATTGAAATCACTATTCATGTATAAATACTAACTGTCAAGAATGGAAGACAATTTAGTGCTTATTATTACCTTGAGGCCTTGAAGAGGAGATTCGGCTTTACTTGTGAATTCGAACAAGGAAAATTGGAATCAGTTTCCTACGGAAGTTATGTTCCATGCATATTGACGACCATCTGTTAGCAAGAGAAAATGATCTAATATCATTTTTATCGATTTAGTTTGGCAAAGATCGAAGAGCTAAATATTGTTATAGTTATGCCTGCTTATTGTTAAGAATGTTTTAATGGAGAAATGCTGCATTTAACTGCTGGAATCCTAACCGTTTTAAAAACTTCATTTAAAGAGATTTAGACTCGGAAGGTTGATTTATTAACTCTGTATGCGAGTGTGATTATTTGTTAAAAACGTGACTTCCTGCCTTATATCATAAACTTATAAATAGCAACATAATGTAAAAAAAATTCTCTCAGACGAGCAAAATCTCAATCTGATTACCATTACAAGTTTTTCAGTGAAGTGACTAATTTGTGAAGTGACTAATTTGCATGATCACAGCATTGCCAAGGATTACTGCATTATGATTTTTTTTGGCAGATTTAATGGACCTTGAATAAGCACTTTGTGTGTGAAACGAAAACCACATCGACAAAAACATGCATGAATTTCAAAAACAGAAATTGTGATCAATTCCTGGCCCATGTTTTATACTAACCATTTAATTATTTAAATCATTTTTTTGTATATATACTTCTGCCGTCTAGAAAGGAAAACAATTTAGTTCATATTAATACTTGATGCTTTAAAGTGGACAATACAAGTTACTGGTGAGCAGGTTTTCCTGCGGAAGTTTTATCGACTTGACGTTCATCTGATAATGTTCTCTCAATCGGATCGAAGGTCGAAAGGGTTGAAAATCTAATATTTATTTACAATACGTGTGTTTAATTTTTTTCTTACTAGCACGATATATCTGAAATGGCAAGACTAGAATACTTTTCTTTAGCTATGGATTCAAAGTTGTTGATAGAGACTAAAATCTGCAATGGCCGGTTACACTCTGCTAAAAGCCGGCTTTTTAAAGTTCATTTCTAAGGATTTCAGTAGACTGTACAATGTAGGTCTACGTGATTGCATTAAAACGTGATTCCCTGCATTAATGGACCAAAGTGAACTTATTTGATGAACCCAATGACAGTCTTAAAATAACAATGTATGATGTAATTGTCTCAAATTATATCTTCTTCCATGAGTATTTTGTAGGATCTGAAAAAAAAAAACAGTACCATCGCGTCGAAAAATACTGCTCAATAGCTTTCATTTGATGAACCCAATGACAGTCTTAAAATAGCAGTATGATGTAATTGTCTCAAATTATATCTTCTTCCGTGAGTATTTTGCAGGATCTGAAAAAAAACCAGTACCATCGAAAAATACTGCTCAATAGCTTTCATTTGAATAAAATTTCATCCACAGAATCAAAAGTTGCAACTTTATAACCGGCTTGTACAGCATAATAAACAGTGAATGTGATATAACAGTACCACCTTAAGTAGTGCTAAATAGCTTTCAATTGAATGTCGCATTTTAGGCCGATTTCAGGCCGATTTCATTCACAGTCTCAGAAGTTGCAACCACCTCGTACAGCATTATCAGCATACTGAATAAAGGACTGGTCAATAGCTTTCATTTTAATGGTCACAATTTAGGATTTCTTCCACAGTCTCAAAAGTTAGAACTACCATGTGACACAATTCCGTCATAATTGCATAATTTCGTGAAACTTTTACACCAAAAGGGTGAAAAGAAAAGAAAATCTGCAGAATTAACACCCCCTCCAATTGTGACGCAGCAGTTTTTGTTTTGAAAAAACAAACGTTTCATAGTTGTTTTGAAACACGTTTTATCGCGATTGAGATGCATATTAAAAATCTCCAAGATGTTTTTCAGGTTTACAAACACAGGTAATAAATAATTCAATAAGCTCGTGTTAAAAAATTGCCAAACCACTGACAGTATCAAAAGCATTATTTTAATTTTGTTTGTTTCGTTCTGAAGATTTTGTTTTGCAGTCGCGTGTTATATGTAAACTAACTGAACTGAACACGGCCGATATATTTACGTTCATTTAATAGAATATGAAGTTGACAAGGCTTTCAATTTTGAATTAAAGCTTGATCGAGAAGCGGTTGCCATCAGCGGAGGGTATTAATTTGCATGTAAATAAAAAAATGAAGGGCCAATCGGGTGTCAGCTGAAATAAATGTTAGAGAATAACGACATAAATACATCGTTCAGGGATAGTCTGGAAAGGTCTGCCAAAACGAGAAATTACAGCTACTGCGAGAAATAAAATTAAACACGCCCTTATGCGAGATGTTATTTTGAAGTTTCTTTTATTTGGTCCACGTTTCGAGAACTATTTGGCGTATTCTGTTGAGGACTATGCTTTCTTAGTCACGCTTAATCGTGGGCTTCAGCATAAAAATATAATCGTTGACGGACGTCACGAGCGGATATCTTCCGCTTTTTGAAACAGGTGGAAAGGAAGACAACTTAATAGCCTCACCGTGCTTTTAGAATTCATTGTCTTTCACCGACGGCGAGAACAAATAATAATTGTGAATTATCCGTTTAAAATCATTTATTTGTCTTGAATAGCCTATCACTGGTCAGCCTGTCTACAGGATGTTATTACAACCCCAGGACGCGTTTGTAGATATTATAAAGAGGTCCATCGTTTTGTATAGAATTCAGACTAGACAACTCTTCGTTTGATAAAGTGCTCGCGCTTGACTTTTATCTGTATTTCTCTATAAGCCTGTTTTAGCAAACGTCGACTACATAATATGGAGCTCTCTAATCAAGAAACTAAACAAATTGAGTTAGAAGAGCAAGAGGACTTTCCAGACAAACGACGAAAAGTTCGCTGGTCACTCGAACTGGAGGAAGTGCGCTATTATGTGCCTTTGCCTCAAAACACAGAAAGTCGCTGGAAGAGAACAATAAAACATTTTAAAGAAAAAGCTCTGGACCTTAAACAAAAGCCGCTCATTTTACTCTGGGACCTATGCGATAGCAGCACAGTTCATTTATTTCAGAAAGGACTTGAATGTCTGGTGAGAAAGCTACATGGTCGATCCGAAAGTCTGGATTTGGAAGACATTCGCGATATTAACAAGTCGTGGGATGAACTATTTGAACTGTATACTGCACGAGGAGAAATTTCGCAAGAAGACAGTGTTGTAAAAAAACAGAGTGCGGACATCAGCTGCCCGGCCTAGTAGAACCCAGTTGCTTAACACCGAGAAACCGAGGGTGTACTAACCACTCAAAGTATTCTGAGAGAGCGGAGACGACTGCTCAATTTACCAACTCATGCAGTGATCAAAAGGGACTGAGGCTGGGTCTTTACCAGCTAAGAGCTGAACGAAAATGATAAGTGTTGTATTGTGGTTCCAGAGAATTGGTACATTTCTGCACGTGCGTTCTGCACGTGCGTTCTGCACGTGAAGTGCGAAATAGGCCAGCTGCACGGTTTTCATTATGTAACCGTACAAATACACGGTCTTAACCTATCGCGCCAGTTTCAGCCTCAAAATCTAGCGAGGCAAAATGTATCAGAAATTTTTTACTTAGACTAGCGCCGAAACAACTATGCTAAATTGTTGTGATTTGTGGGATGAACTACTATTAATATCGTGAATTTAAGGAGATTCTGCCAATTTAACTGTTTCTCCTCTCCAATACTAATGAAGTTATATTTAATACTTTATATTCCAGAATGTAATTAAAAGTTCTGTATAACCTCCACACACTGTTTAATTCAATGTATAGTTAGCTCTGTTAGTCTTACTTCTTTTTTTTCTTTATTGATGTATTGTAACTGAATAAGTGTGAATAATAAACTTGAACTTGTAACTAATTTTTTATGGCTTGGAGAAAAACTGAATAAAATGAAAAAAAAAATGAAAAACTGTACACCACATAAGTTGAAATTTCGCAAGAAGGCAGAGCGAGAACCTCAACTGCCGGCCTTGGCCTTTGGGGAAAACCCAGTTAAATAACACCGTGAAGAGACCGAGGGTGTATTGATCAACCTTTCAAAATACTCTGCGAGAGCACTGAGGACTGTTTAATTTACAAACCCATGCAGTTATCAAAAGGAACTGACTTAGGCTAGTTTCAGTTGTGTTAGCTCACAGGCACCCTAAGCTCAGTGTGAGAGTCAGTTACATGTGGTATCGTATTACGTAAATATCAATAGGATTTGTAGGGGAATCCTGGTAATAGATTCAAGAAGATAATTTTGCGCAAAAATTCGCAACAAAAAAGCCGTTCCTTATTTTCATGGTGTGTTGTTTGCTTCCTGTGTGGTTATTTTCAGGATTTAATGCAATTTAAGAGATTTCTTTGTTCCCCGCGTTTTTTTTATTGAGAACCCAGTTTGCATATAATTATCTTCTTCAGTCTATTACCGGGATTCCTATACAAATCCTTATATTCGCAGCCATGTTTATATTACGTAATACGGTACCACACGTAACTGACTCTCAAACTGAGCTTGAGGTACCTGTGGTTAGCTAAGAACTAAACGGAAATAATTAGTGTGGTTCCACAGACACTGCACAGAATTTCCATTTCTTCACGTGGCGAGCTCGAGTCTGCACGTGAAGTTAAGAAATAAGCCAGCTGGTTTTTATTAATATGTAAATAAATACACGGTCCCTCCGAAAAAAGGGGCGCCTGACAGCATGGATTTGTATGGGGAAAATTCTCATCGAATTTGAGCGTAAAATTACGAACGATATTTCAATAAAAATGGCTCACCTGAATTTCTTTGAGTGTTTACTGGTGTATTGAGTGGTTTTTGGGTCGATTCAAACCGATTCCAGCGAGTTTTAGTTCCACTCATTTCTTCCTCCCTAAAAGAGAGACAAGGTAGGGCACTCCGCTCAACAAGCCGATCGGATCCACCGAAGGAAATCGGCCGTAAATTCGCTCCAACGCCTCCAGTCGCCTCGAAATTCTACGTAGACCATAGTCGATAGTTCTGCTTTCCATTCGTGATCTTTATCAGAGTCGCATATACACTGAGAGAGAATTAAAGGTCGCTAATCTCTGCAAACTTTCCCAATTTGAGCCATCAGAAGAGGCTTTATTCATACTTCGCGTTCAAAATATTCTGAGAGAGCGGAGACAACTGCTCAATTATACCAACTCATGCAGTGATCAAAAGGAACTGACTGGGTCTTTACTAGCTAAGAGCTGAACGAAAATGACAAGTGTTGTATTGTGGTTCCAGAGAATTGGTACATTTCTGCACGTGCGTTCTGCACGTGAAGTGCGAAACAGGCCAGCTGCATGGTTTTCATTATGTAACCGTACAAATACACGGTCTTAACCCATCGCGCGCCAATTTCAGCCTCAAAATCCAGCAAGGCAAAATGTTATCAGAAATTTTTTACTTAAGCTAGCGCCGAAAGCTAAATTGCTGTGATTCTTGGGATGAACTATTATTAATATCGTGAATTTAAGGTGGCTCGAAATAGTTTTCATTTTCCCCAGACATGTTTACAAATACCTTTCTAAATATAGTTGGTTCATCGTACCCACATGAAATTTACCACGAATATAAAGCATTTTTTATGGCTCAGTGGAGAAAAAGATAAAATGAAAAAAAAAAGAAGAAAATGAAAACCTGTACACCACATGAATTGAAATGTCACAAGAAGACAGAATTGTAAAAAAAAAAAACAGATCGAGAACTTCAACTGCCTGGCCTTGGCCGTTGAGGGAAACCTAGTTACAGAACACCGTGAAGAGACCGAGGGTGTATCAACGTTTCAAAATACTCTGAGAGGGCAGAGAGGACTGTTTAATTTACGAACCCATGCAATTATTAAAAGGAGCTGACTTAGGCTAAAGTCTCAGTTGTGTTAGCTCACAGGCACCCTAAGATCAGTGTGAGAGTCAGTTATACGGGTGGTACTGTATTACGTAATATCAACATGGCTGCAAATATAAGGATTTGTATGGGAATTCCGGTAATAGATTCAAGAAGATAATTATAGGCAACAGTTCTCAATAAAAAAAAAACCTTATTTTCATGGTGTGTTGCTTGCTTCCTGCAGTGTGGTTATTTTCCTGATTTAATGCGATTTAAGCGACATCTTTATTCCCCGAGTTTTTTATTGAGAACTCAGTTTGCATATAATTATCCTCTTCAGTCTATTACCGGGATTCCCATACAAATCCTTATATTCGCAGCCATGTTTATATTACGTAATACGGTACCGCACTTAACTGACTCTCAAACTGAGCTTGAGGTACCTGTGGTTAGCTAAGAACTAAACGGAAATGATCAGTGTTGTTCCACAGACATTTCCATTTCTTCACGTGGCGAGCTCGAGTCTGCACGTGAAGTAAAAAATAAGCCAGCTGGTTTTTATTATGCAAATAAATACACGGTCGCTCCGAAAAAAGGGGCGCCTGACAGTAGGTAAACTTTCAGATTCAAAATCCAACGAAGCAAACTGTTAGCTGAAATGTTTTGACTAGAAGCAGAAACAACAATGGTAAATCGTTGTAATGTATATTTAATGTAAGGTTTTTTTTTCAGATGCAGGGCCCCTATGGATACCAGCCTTTCAGTTGAATGAACCATTCTGGTTAAATAAAGTTTTACTATACTTTATGTCAACCAAGGGTGTATCAAGTCTCCCACGCAGCCGTTATTTGTCTCGTCACGCAATGCTCCTCCCCACTAGCGTTGCGTGACGAGACAAATGACGGCTGCGTGGGAGACTAGGGTGTATCCGATTGGCTGTTTGAATGTATGATCTGTTTTTAATTGGGCTATGTCGCAAGATATGTCACCCAGTCAAAAAAGTCGGGCCGACATTTGACAGCTTCCCAAATCATAACCCCTTTAACCGGACGCGGGTTTTGATTATCAGTCGTTAAACTTTTGATCAGAATAGTTTTTTAACAGTTTGGTGATATATTTATCCGTGGAAATTTCATCTGAAGTCTGAAGAGAAATAAAGGCTTTGTGTTTGGTTATTAAAGCAACATTAATTGTTTATTTTTAATGTGAATTGCATCAACGCTTATCAACGCTTATGTAACAACCGACGCTTTTTATTTTTTGCATCGACTACACCAGCCAAGCGAATA